>CM053584.1:20037760-20134349 GCA_028627135.1 Pseudochirops cupreus
ATAGATAGATAGATAGATAGATAGATAGATAGATAGATACTCTATAGATAGATAGGTAGATACTCTATAGATATAGATAGATAAATACTCTATAGATAGATACTCTATAGATAGATACTCTGTAGATAGATAGATACTCTATAGATAGATAGATAGATACTCTATAGATAGATATATAGATAGATAGATAGATACTCTATAGATAGAAAGATACTCTATATATAGATAGATAGATATGTCTATCTATATCGAGAGAGAGAGAGAGTGTCTGTGTGTGTGTGTGTGTATGGGGGGGGGGAGTGGAGAGAGAGAGAGAGAGAGAGAATACTCTAGGATGCTACCATCCTGTCTGAAGGATATTTCTGGTTCTTTTATTCTGTTCTCACATTTCCTGTGCTAAGGGCCCCTCTGTCTCTAAAATACTCCATTTTGTTTTCTCACAGTGCATGTTTTAAGCCCCATGACTCCAACAGGGGAGCTAAGGGGCACTGTAGTGCATAGAGCACCAGGTCTAGAATCAGACCCATCTTCCTAAATTCTAATCTGGCCTCAGACACTTACTAGCTGTGTGACCCTGAGAAAGTCTGTTTGTCTCAGTTTCCTCATCTGTAAAATGAGCTAGAGAAGAAAATAGCAAGCCACTCCAAAATCTTTGCCGAGAAAACCCCCAGTGGGGTCACAGAGGCAGACACAACTGAATTGATAAACGTCTATGCTGCCATTCCCCATTTTGGAACCCTTATCGCACAGCCATTTTCTTTCCTGACACTCTCCTTTCCAGGGTCCCTTCTAGCTCCCACAGCTTGTCGTTCAGTAAGGCTATCGTGAGGTGCCCTTTTGAGTTATCCCTCAATTTTAAGGTTAGGTTTTCCTGAGCAGCCCATTGTTTTTAAAAGGGAACAGTAATGTCAATGCTGAGGCCCAGGTCCCTAAACCTTCGCTATAGAGATGTGAAGTCTGAGAGGGAAGAGGAAGGGAAGAGTCCAAAGGGAATACCGAGCAGAGACATCATTTTTAACTAAACTGCTCGCCAACACTTTTTTTTTTAATTCACATGAATTAGGCCATGGGCTAAAGTCCACCCTTTAAATGGGATTTATATGGTTGTAATCTTGTTTTATGGGAGGGGAAAGGCCAGCTCCCTGTGGTTTTTCTGTATTTTCATGTTGACATAATTCAAACAATATGAAGGCTTAGCTCACTTGAGTTTCCAAGGTAGAATGAAGCTGTGGCCAGTGAGGCTCCAGCTGACTGTCTATGGAACTCCCATGTTTACAGAGGATCTCATTTGACCTACAGAACAACTGCATTAGGGGGAGGTACGATGGTTATCCTCATTTCTCAGACAAAAAAAGTGAGGCTCACTGAGGTGGAAAGATCTGCCCAAGGCCAAAGAACCAGTAAGCTTTTGAGGCAGGATCTGAATTCAAGTCTCTAGTGATTCCAAGTCCATGATTTTTTCCTCACTGTACTAAGAAAACTAACCCCTGGGTTAGCAAAGGGAAGGGCAGCACAAAGGAGGCAGGAAGACCTAGGGAAAACCAAAGCCTCATCTCATCTAGAGGGAGGAAGAGACCTGGAGTGACTTCATCCAGTCCCTCCTTTGAAGATTAAAGGAACTTAGATGAAGACCAAGGAAGTGACTTATCCAAGACCACTAGTGATAATGGCAGATCTGGGATCAAAAGCCAGGTCTACATCCAGTACTCAGTCCATGAGTGAGACCTGACTGTCCCTGAGAAGGAAAGAGCATTTTCGCGGAGTCTTTGGCCATCATTGTCCATGATCCCTCCCCAGCCTCCCTCTTCAGCCTTGGTCACAGCTCTTTCCCTCCCATAAACCAGTACTTTATGGTCACAAGACATTTTTGGAACTATTGTCTCATTTGTGCCTCACAACAGCCCTAGAAGGGAGGCAGGTCAGCTGTTCCTTCCCCATTTTGTAGACAGAGAAATAGTCTTTGGTTCAGAAGTTCTCAGGTGATACAAAAGGCCCAAATAGACCCTGTTGGACTTCTCACATCCCTCAATCATTGCTCCCCTCAGGGAACCCCTGGGAACTTCATCATCTGAAACCACCCAGGCTGCTGTCTCTGAATCCGTTTTCAAGCAAATGGTTCACTAGGTACAAAGGGTAAACAGATTCGCGTAAAGGTCAATGAAAAATTAGTGGGACTTTTGCAGAAATCACAAAAATTTGCAAGAAAGAAACTCAACAATGGGCAATGCTTCCCAGAAGAAAAAGTGGAGTGCCCACCTCTGGAGCCTGAATCACAGAGTCATGTTCCAGGTAAACTTCTAGAAGATTCTATCTTTAGTGTGGCTTCTTAGCACGTGGCTCCTGTCACCTGCTTCCAGACTGGCTTCCCGCCATTGCTGCCTTCCATCTGCTCATTGATTGGAGTGTAGATCTCTGTAACTGCCAGCAGAGTGGGAGGGTCACTGCCGGCCCTCCCGTTTCCCCTTACGTCCTGGGCATCATCCCCTAATTCCACTGAATGCTATCTATAATTCCCTAACAAATAAAGTTGGATTTCTGCCATTCTGCTGGGTGTCCCATCCTCCATGTTGTGTCTCTTGTGATTCTCAGCTCCCCACAGATGGTGTTAATTATTCCTTTTCCTAGGAAACCAGATCTCCATCACGTGTTCCAAAAGAGAAGAGCTCGTCAGAGTTCCCAGCATGGTACATTCTGTTACCAATCAAAACAGTTTTATGATTTGTCTTTATATCCCTGCACGCCACGCAGAGCCTGGGACACAGTAGGCCCTTAACTTTGTTGTTGTTCAGTCATGTCCGACTCTTCATGACCCCATTTGGCATTTTCTTGGCAAAGATACAAGATGTTTTGCCATTTCCTTCTCCAGCTTATTTTATAGATTGAGGAAATTGAGGCAAACAGGGTCAAGTGACTTGCCCAGGGTGACATAGTTGTGAAGTGTCTGAGGCTGGATTTGAACTCAGGAAGAAGAGTCTTCCTGACTCTAGGCCCAGCACTCTATCTACTTCACTACCTAGCTGCCATAGGCACTTAATAAATGCTGATTTATTGATCTCCAGGCCAGTATTCTTCCCTCTTAAGCCTTCCTATATTCTTTCCAGTGTAAAAATACCCTACCTCTTACAACTTCCAAGTCAGTCTTCAAGCCCATGATGGGTTAGGTGACCCTACAGTCCTTTCTCACACAGCCCCTGGGAGGGGGGCACCTCCTAGCAGTGTTTGCCCCTCTCACAGATGTAGCCCCTGGTTGCCTCCACTGTTGTCCCTTCACATCAAGTAACAACGAGGAGTCCAGCTGGCAGTTATTCAAATCACCCCTTTCTTTCAGGGGTGGGAGGAGGGGGACAGTTGAAGGGGTGGAAATGAAGCATCAAGCAGGACCCTGGTTTTGTCAGAGCAAGCACCGGAGAGAATTAAAATTTTGCTATCCCAGCTACAATATTTTGCAGATGTTGTTATGGGGCAGCAGGGGCACATCCCCATCTCCAAAGACCCAAAGACAAGCAGTGCATCATGGGCAATGGAGAGGCGCGTGCTGGCTGTAAGCAGGCGGCACCGTGGAACCAAGAAGGAAATCAACAGAAGCAGGAGCCAAGGACGTTGTCCAGATGGGTTGGCCAAGAAGCCAGAGTTTTCTGGAAAATAGAGTTGTATTTAAACTGAAAATGAAGAGGGAAGGAGAAAGCTGCCCCCATCTATCCAGGCCTGGAGTCAGGAAAACCTGAGTTCAAATCTGGCCCCAGACACTTACTAGCTGCGTGACCCTGGGAAAGTCATTTACCCCTGTTTGCCTCAGTTTCCTCATCTGTAAAATGAGCAGGAAAAGGAGACAGCGAACCACTCCAGTGTCTTTGGGGTCAAGAAGAGTCAGAGACAACTAAAAGCAAGTGAGCGACGAGCTGGCAAGCCCAAAGTCTCCACGGAGTTAGAGGGAGACATATCTTTACCCCTCTTTGCATCCTCAGTGCTTAGCAGGATATACGACACTTTGTTAGCGTTTTATAAATGTCTGTTGACCGAGCAATTGATCTAAGGAAAGAGCTGGTTAAGAATCAGAGCTGTTCTACTGTGGAAGAGAACATTTTGTGAGGTAGTGAGCCCCCTGGCACCTGAACTTCCTTATCCAGGGGCTGAAGCAGGTGGAGCACTAGCCCCACACTCAGAGAGACCTGAATCCCAATCCAGTCTCAGACATTTACTAGCTATGTGACCCTGGGCAAGCCACTAAACCTCTGTCTGACTCAGTTTTCTCAGCTGTAAAAAGAGGTTATAATAGCTCCTACCTACCAGGGCTGTTGCAAAGATGGAGTGTGATAATATTTGTAAAATGCTTGGCACAGTGCTTGGCATATAGTAGGTATTTAATAAATGTGTGCCCCCTCCTTTCCCCAGGGATGGGATTCATGAGTTGGATTTGATGGATTGGCCCAACATAGACTCTTAGAATCATGGAGTCTATGACTCTACCACTTTATGATGCTATAAATGTGTCAACAGGCAGCCCTGGAGGAGGGCAAGCCTGCTGTGTGCTGCCTCTACTTCTCTGGTGGGAAAAGGGTTGGGGGAGCAGGGGGAGAGTAAAGAAGAAGAGATGTCATGGGTGGCTGCCTGGCCACCCACATGCCGCATTCCACAATGCCCAGAAGAGTCCAACCCAGAATGTGCTCACTTCCCTACAATAATATTAACAATTATAATAACTCTTCCATACATCAGCACCTCAAGGATCTGTGAACTGGGCCCTCCCCTCAACAATACAGATGGAAGCCCTGTTGTGACTCGGTGTATGGCCTTTGAGATTTAGTGCAGCCAAGAAATTCATCACCACACAAAACAACCTGGCAATGGGCTAACTATGAACTTGGACAGGTCCTTGGACAGCAAGTCTACATGAGAAACGTCTCCCATGTGGACAGCCCTTCCAGAGGGTGGGTTCCACTGGCAAATCCCTCAGGAAGCCCACAAGTTAGAACCTCTCCCAAAACAAGAGAGCTAATCTAATCTCCTTTTGCACATGGCAGACAAGTCAACAAGCATTACCAAGCAGTTAATACGTGCCACACACCATGTTGAGTCAAGTCAACAAAATTTAATAGGCACTTGTTATATGCCAAGTACTGCACTATGTTCTAGGGATACAAAGAAAGGCCCTTAAAGGGAAGATTTAGAAACAAGGGGTAGAAGTTACAGAGGGGCAGATTTCTATTTGATGTAAGGAAGATCTTCCTCAAGATGAGAACATTCTAAAATTGGAATGGAACGTCAAGAGTGGTGAGCTCCCTGCCACAGAAGGGCCTCATGAAGAGGCAGGAGAACCTCTTAGGAGGAATTTTGTGGTAGAGATTCATGTTCACTGTAGATTGGTTGACCTCTGAGGCCCCATAAAATTATGATGTATGGTGACACAGGTTTGAAGATGAGAGACTAATTGATAAATGGTGATAGTAATATAAAATAGTGAAGAAATAAAGAGAAGGTTTATTGGGGAAGATTATAAACTTGGCTTTGTACATAGTGACTTTTAGGTGCCTGTGGAGATCTAAATGGGGTACCCTATAGGCAATGAAAGATTGTATCTGAAGCTCAAGAAAGAGGTAAGGGCTGGAAATATATACTTCAGCAGCATCTGTGTGGAAGTAACAGCTGAAGTCCTGGGAATAAATGAAATTTCCAAGAGAGAAAGAATAGAGTGATCAGCATCTCATTCCTACCTTTGTACATCTACTCTTCCTATTCTTCTAATTAAGACTATCCTTTACAGCCAGCCAGCAAACATCATTACACACCTATTGTGTGTCCAACATTGTGCTCTGTGTACTAAGACCAAAAAAAAAAAGGAAATTCTACCTTCTATAAGAAGTTTTTCATGGTCTACATGTATATGAGAGTCTTTCCTTTGAGATCACTTACAATTTAACCTGCATATATCTTTTATGTACATCTTTGTTTTTATCTAGTCTTCCCAATTCAATTAATTGTGAGCTCCTTGAGGGTAGGAACTGTTTTCAGCCTTTCTCTGTATCCCCAGGGCTTAGAACAAGACCCAGCACATAGAAAGCCTTAATAAATGCTTGTGGATGACAACTGAAATAGGCCTTGACCTCAAAGATCTTACATTCTAATGGAAGAGACAGCATGCATTTGTATGAATGTATACAAAATTGATACAAAATTAATACGAGCTAGTTTGGGAGGGGAAGCACTAATTGCTGGGGGCATAAGAAAAGACTTCATATAGAAAGTGATTCTTGAGTAGTCTTGTTGGAAACCAGGGATTCTAAGAGGCAGAGATGAGGAGTGAGTTCATTCCAGGCATAGAGTTGGAAGGTCCAGTGAACCCAGCAAGTAAACCAGGATGAGCAGATTCATGACGAGGGAAAGAGAGTGAAGGGTAAGAAGAATAGAAAGGCAGGAAGGGTCCAGAGTGTGAAGAGCTCTGAATGCCAAACAAAGCACTTTAGATTCAATCCTGAAAGTAAGAGGGAGCCAATGAAGTTGTTGTAAAGGGTAGATGAGCTTGGCACCTTAGTGGAGAATTGGAAGGCAGAGAAACTTGAGACAAGACAACCAAAACAGGAGCCTTTTGCCCCTCTACAGGCAAGAGTAAGTAAAAAATTAAACTAGTGTAGAAGCTACAGGAATAGAGAGAAGGGGATGAGTCTAAGAAATATGGAGAGAGGGGCAAATGATTGCATTTGTGGGGTGATGCAGAGGGAGAAGTCGAGAATGACACCCAGATTACAAGGCTGGGGAATGTGAGGATGGTGGTGACCTCAAAGAGGGAGGTCTGGGAGGGGAAGCATTGGGGAAAAGATACTAAGGTCAGTTTTGAACAGATTATATTTGACATGTCTCAAGGACATCCAATTAAAGATGCCTAAGAGACAGAAAGTGATTTGAGACTAGAGTTCAGGAGAGAGACTAGGAGTAATTTTTGATCAGAGAGTCACTGACATAGATATTACCACTGACCCTAAGGGAGCTGTTGAGATCATCAGGTGAGTTTCCCCAACCCTTTCTCCACATAATTCTCCAATTCACTGCAGGAACATCAGAAGTCCTTACCTTTTCCACAAAACCTGCCCTGATGACTCTAATTGTTATTAATTTCTGTCCCAATAGCTACTTTTGCCTCTCTCTGTGTTACATGTAAGGGGTGTAAGTCTCTGAATTAATATAACTCCAAGTTTTGCTAAGTCAGGGGTTCCAAACTTCCTTTGGTTACTCTGGAAAAGTCTATGAACCCTTTCTCAGAATCCTGTTCTGTTTTATTTTTTTTCAGAATCATGTTTTTAACTGTATAAAGTAAAATATACAGGATTGCAAAGGAGGCCAATTACATAGAAATAAAAATGTAATTTTTCCCATCCAAGTTTATGATAACCTGAACTCTATCCATAGAGTCCTTGGGGATCCATGGATTCCAGATTAATGATGCTACACTAAATGGTGTTTCCCAGATTGCCATGAGTGTATGTAATGTTAATGGGATAGAAAAATCTTCCTCACCCATTAATAGGTCTCACATGGAGCCCATTAAGGGATGCTTGCTTAAGGGAGGCTTGCTTGTAGGAAGGTTTTCACACCTTTTGCTAATTCCTGATTAGGCACTGAGTCGGGAGAGTTGTGATGCCTTCTGGCTCTGAAGAAGGTTATGTGTGTATATATGTATAAATATATATATATGTATGTATATATGTATATATACATACACACACATATATACGTGTGCATGTGTGTATATGTGTGTGTGTGTATGTGTGTACTCTAGGTGAGATTTTGCTTTGGGACTCATTCATTGCAAGAGTACTTTGTAATTTGGCCAGATGAGACTCTGGGTAACTGTTAAGGGACCCCTCACCCCCGCTCTGAAAACCCAGATGCTGGCACTTCTCTGTCTGGTAGCTACATAGGTATAGTTTGCTCAGACAGCTAGAAGCCCTGTCTGTTGATTTGTGGTATTTTCTCTGTCTGTATTTTTCCTGCTTGTAATTTCTGTTTGTATTTTCTCTGAAGCTGCTGATTTTTTCCCCTGAACTAGGCAAACTATACGTGTGTGTGTAATTAAAGTGAGATTATTGACCCCTTTAAAGTTACTTTCCTTTAGAAGAGCAGATCAAAGAACCTGTACTGGCAGCCATCCTGGCTATGCCAATGTGGTTGCTGCCATAGTGGCACATACTCAGTTTTCTCCTTCTTCCTGAGATACTTAGTGCCTTCATGGGGTGACAGTATCAGGAGTCTGGGGAAGGGGGAAAGCAGCATGTGAGAGAGATGGTAGTGTATGAGTGAGCTTGGTCCAGAGGACAACAGAAACAGATGGAGAGAAAGAGAGAGACAGAGAAAGGCTGTGACTATGTACACACAACCCATGGTCCCTTCCCCAGAATGAGGTGTGGTAGTTAGCCATCCTGTGCCTGTGAAGCCTCACAGTGCATATATGGACCTTCATTCCCATCCTTCCATCATATTGCATAGGTTGGCCAAGGGTCCCATGACAGAGGCAAGCCCAAAGACCAACATAGCTCAGGAGGGTCCACCATCTTCTATGTATGACTCTCACTTGATCTCATCAGCTCCTACAGCTTTAATTATCACCGCTCAGCAGACAAGTCCTTGATCTCTCCCACAGCACATCCTCCCCTTCCATACATCTGAACCAGTTGTTCCCTATGCCTGGAATGCTCTCCCTCCCAACCATCCTCAGTTCTTACTAGAACTCCAGTCCTACATCTCCAGCTGTCTAGTAGATATTTCAAAATAGCCGTCTCAAAATATTTCAAAATAACCATCTCGAATGCAACATATCTAAAAAAGAACTCATTATCTTTCCCCAAAAATCCCTCCCCTCTTCTGAATGCCCCTATCCTCATTGAGGGTGCCAGTGCCTTCACAATCACCTCCGTTCTTCACCTCAGCATCATTGGGGACTCCATTCCCTTGGGTGACCCACATAGCTAATCAGTTACCGAATCTTGTAATTCCTTTCTCTATTATCTCTCTCACATATGTCCCCTCCTTTATTACCACTGGACTATTTCAATAGCATTATCATCGGACTCAAATCCCCCTAGCTATAGTCCATCTTCCACTCAACTGGCAAAGTGATTGTTCCGGGGGGTAGATCTGACCACGCCACCTTCCACTCAATCAACTAAGTGACTCTCTGTTATTTCCAATATTAATTATTAATTCTTCTTTTAGACATTTAAAGCTCTTTACAACCTGGCCCTGATTCTCTTACATTCTATTCCCTTACATGCCCACTATGATAGCTCCATCCTGGTCTACATGACACTCCATTTACCACCTCTATGTCTTTGCCTTTCTCTTTACCTCTCCCTATTAGAATCCCTAGTTCCTTATAGCTAGAGTCAGCGCAAGAGCCATCTTCTATGTATTTCTCGATGTTCATTTTATCTCATTTGATCTTCACAACAATCCTGGGAAGTAGGTGCTCTTGCCCCATTTTACAGATGAGGAAACTGAGTCAGACAGGTTAAGTGACTTGCTCAGGGTCACACAGCCACTAAGTGTCAAAACTAGATTTGAACTCAGATCTTCTTGACTTCAGGCCAAGTGTTCCATCCACTGAGCTGCCTAGCAGCCCTATCTTTTATTTAAAAAAAAAGGCTTAATACCATAAAATGTCAGAACTAGAAAGAACCCATGCAGATTGTAATGCCCACCATGGTCATCATTTTATAAACCAGTTAATTAAAGCCCAGAGAGGCTGTTACTTATCCAAGACTACAGAGTAAGCCAACAACAGAGCCAAGAACCCAGGCCTCCTGAATTTTGATCTAACCCTCTTTCTATTGCCCAACACTGTCGTCATGGATACTTAGAACAGGCCAGATTTAGGACATCATAAAATCCCTTGTTGGCCTCCCTCCCTGTGAGGTTATCTGACAGTGGCCAGGCTTTTGTTAGCTCTTTATCACAGACCATAGCTACAGTAAAGAATCGGCCTCCCTTCTCTCCTATTCCCCCCAAAAAAAATCAGATCAAGAAAATCCCCATGAGCCAAAGCTCTTTAAGAGGGGACCATCCCTCTGTCACTCAAGGGAAAGGCCACAAAGCAGCCCCAGTCCTGAGCAGCCCACTCTGTTTTGTTGCTATGAGTGTCAGTAAGATGAACCAATAAAAGGGACCTTAAAAGGTTTTACTAATCCCCTGGTGGGCCGCTTCAGGCTGAGTGCCTGGAATATGTGGCTGTAAATACTGGTTTTTAAGAGGAATTTGTGGGTGCAAGATCAATAGTACAGGACCAAGGTTGGAGGAGGACAGGACTGGCCTGAGAGGGGAGGTAGAGGGACCAAGGAACAGAAGAAGAAAAAGGAACCATTAAAAAAAAGATAAAGGAAAAAGGAACACCACCAGCTGACGTGTACAGCTTTGTGAGGTTTCCAGAGGGTCCTTGCCCACCCATCTCACTGGAGCCTCAGGACACCCCAGGAGGTCCAGCACGGGGGATGTTATCCCCATTTGACCAAGAAGGAAACTGGGCTCAGAGAGACTCTTAGAGCTTAGTCAAGAAGGCTATAAATCTGGGTCTTCCCAAATGAAATGCGAATGGTCTCTGAGCTGTCCACATGGCCTCTTAAAATGCATCAAATGAGTCACTTCATGTGAAGCACTTTACAAACCTCAAGGCATTGTAGAAATACCAGCTACCACCATCATCATCATCATCACTATATGGCAATGTCTCCTTTCATTTATCTATCAGTTTCTGGTGGACTCATTCTACCTACTACTCACTGGGCTACGTAAATTCATATTAAAGCTTGTTACATGCTTCCCTGAGATTGCCATCCATCAAACCATGGGGCAATGGAGAGCACATATTCAAAGGGGTCAGATGACCATGACTCAAAGCTTGACTCTGTTTCTAGAAGAACCTGGGTCTCTAGTCCTCAGTTTCCTTATCTGTAAGTAGGGAATGATAATATTGATGCTACCTACCTCCCCGTTAGATGGCACAGTGGATAGAGAACTGGGCCTAGAATCAAGAAGACTCATCTTCATGAGTTCAAATCTGCTCTCAGCCCCTTACTGGCTGTGTGACCCTGGGTAAGACCCTTCATCTTGTCTGCCTCAGTTTCCTTCTCTGTGAAATGAGCTGGAGAAGGAAATGGCAAACCACTCCAGGATCTCTGCCAGGAAAACCCCAATTAGGGTCATGAGATATCTGAAACTACTGAACAACAACTCCACACAGAGCTATATTCCACAAGGATCATGGAATCTCGAGGGGCAGAACGGACCTTGGGAAGAACTTACTTTACTTCAGCCCTCGGTGGGAGGATGAAACCCTTCTGGGCTTCAGTTTCCGTATCTGTAAGATGGAGAATATAATGATCACAGAATGGTGGGCCTGAAAGAGACCTAAAAAATCTCATCCTCTAATACACAAGGAATCTGAGGCTTGGGAGGTGGATGAACCTGCCCAAAGTCCCAAAGCAGAGGCATCGCTCTTCTACACCCCCTCAGATGTCAGGCGTTCAATGCCTGCAAATCATTCTACTAGGGCATTGTGCAAAATAGCCAGAGATTATGTTTAAATAGAGAATTTTTACAGCCTCTTATCAGAGTTACCTAATACCCCTGAAAAGGCTGTGTTTCATCTGAAGAAACTGAATTATGGGAAGATTGCCTAAAGCCAAGCAGCTAGGGGTCAAACCTAGCAATTTTGACACTGGGTCAAGCAGCCTGAAGCAGTCCTCAAATTTTTTTTTTTGGCAAACAAATTCTATTTAAGAGTAGAGACAGATTCAAGATTCAAGGCCTTATGGGGTGATCAAAAATTAAGAGCCTAACATGCTAGGTGATGGGACTATGAGGGCAAAATGGAAGTCTCCAATCCTCAAAGGATTCATGGGAAGAGACCTTGGGATGCTGGCAGTCATAGGCAGAGACTCTGAGATACCAGGAAACCATCACCTGAGGTCAGAAGCAGAAGGGGATGGGCTAAAGAGGAGCCTACCTGGGATTGGGTCATGCAGGTGAGGAAGGAAGAGAGTCATGTGGGGAGATTTCCAGTTTTACCTATTTTTCTTTCATCTCAAACTCAACACGGCCCAAATAGAGCTCATTATCTCTCCCCCAAAATCAACCCCTCTTCCTGACCTTTTTGTTTCTGTGGAGACCTGCACCATCCTTGCAATGCCCCAGGTTCAGAACCACCATATTGTCCTTCATGCCTCACCATCCCTCAGCCCATGTCGCCAATCATTGCTATCTTTTCGGTTTCTATAAAGACTGTTTTGTACTTTTTTCCCCACAAAATTCCTGTGTTTTAGTAGCTGGACTCATATGTTTTCTCTATTCTCTAGTTCTTTTGAGTTGAATTCCTTGTGCTATTTCCTCCTACTGGGTTTTGTTGGCAACATACAAGTCATTATTGAAAGCCCTGCAAGACCCAACCTTATAAAAATGACATTAAATGGCTTTCTGTCAGCACCATCACCTTCAGACACTCAAAGTGCCAGCTCTCAAAGACACCCCCTACCCCTTGCCTCCCACCCAGGGTCGGTTGTATTTTATGCCTTAGGTAATTAGCCACTTGTAGAGTGGGTTCCATTACGGCCAGAGTGGGGCTAAACTTGTCAGTGTTTCCATTATAAATGGTGTTGGGTTAGGGGGATGGTGGGGCAGCATTAGGGACCATAAGTAGTCTATAAAATGTTGTCCCAGGGCAAAAGCAGCCAGGCAGAGAGAAGGCTCAGAGCTAATTAGTTTTGTTTCAACAGTTGGTTTGTTTCCTTAATTGGTGAAACAAAATTAGGGCCAGATTTTTGTGTGTGTGTAGGTGGCTACTTCAGTCCCAGAGTTTCGGAACTTGGGACTAGGCATGTGAAGAGGAGACAGAGCTTGTGGGGGCCTGTCTGAGGCTCCTGCTCCTGCCCCTGCCCTGCTCCTTACTACTCATAAAAACTCAGGGTAAATTCTGTCTCCTTCAAGTTTTCTTCAGTTCTTTGGTTCATCGCTACCCTCATTACCCTACTGACTTCATATCAAGAGACTCCACACAGAGTAGTAAGTAGAAAAGATGTTTGATTTAGAGCCAGAGGCCCTGGGTGTGAATCCTGACTGACTGGCCACCTGTGGACCTTGAGTAGGATTCACTTGACTTACCCGTTTCAGTTCATTACTCTGTAAAAGTGAGGAAAGAGAGTGTTGGACTTAGATTATATCTTAGATCCCTCCCAGATCTAAATCTAAGACTGCATGATAGAAATTTGTGCACATTTCACATCCTCTCAATTGACTGTAAGCCTCTGAGGTCATCTCTTTGTCATATTTTATCTTAGAATCCAATGCATAGATTGGGCACTGGGGCAGTCAGCAGGTAAGTGACTTGCCCAGGGTCACACAGCTAGTAAGTGGTTTTGACTGGTTTAGAACTCAAGAGTCATTTGTAAATGGATAAAGGATATGGATGTATACTTCACAAAATAAGAAAGAAAAGTCATCAAGAACCAACCACAAGAATAAATGCTAAGGAATAGGAGATAGAGAAAGAGGGAGGAGGAGGAGAGGGTGAGAGGCAGAGAAATGGAGAGTTACAGAGGAAATAGGGGTCTCATGAACTACTCCAGAAAGAATCAACAGCACAGAAACAACAGGAAAAAAGAGAAAGGAGAAGCAGATCTGGGATGTCACAGAAAAATAAGAGATTTAGGAAAGCTATCCCCTCCAGGCATCGTGGAGCAATAAGCTCAGGCTAAACCCACCTCTTCAAGAACTAAAAGAAGTTGCAAGAAAACATCTGCTCATTCCTCAACTTTCCCTCCAATCTATAAAAGGACACTATTTTACCCAAATGTTTACAGTAACCTAGATTTTTCCTTAACCACAAAGAGGCCAGAGGTAATCCAGAGATAAATATGAATTTAACCTAAGAGCCTCTGCCTAAACGTTGGGAATTTTCCTAACTGGGAGCTCTGAGTTATCATGATCATATTCTTAATTTTTCTTTTAATTTAATGGAGACTCCATGAATCAATAGAGGCAGAGTCTGCAAACCTGAGGGACCATTTTATTGTGCCTTGACTGAAAAATGAGTCACTCGTTAACAATGTGTAGCTGCTTAAATCCAAAGATAAAGGGAGGAGGGAGGATAGGTCAGTGGCAATAGTGAGCCAAATGTACCCTTCACAGGGACATCTACCCACATCCACCATTTTCAATGGTGTTACAACCCCAACGGCAAATGATAACTCCAGAAAACCGATGATGACTCATACTTTCCACCTCTTTTCAGAGAGGTGAAGTATTAAAAGTACAAAATGTAATTGCAGACACAGCCAAGTGTGAATTTGCAGCTTATTTGTTACAAAGGAGGACTTTTTTTCTGGGGGATGGAGAGTTAGGGGAAGGAATGGGATGGGGAATGTAATAACAGTGTTGCTAATAAAAGGAAGAAAGAAGGGAGTTAGTGAATCATTTCAAAAATTAAATAGAGGAAATCAGAAGGAAGTTCATAAGGGAACACAGATAAATAGGACAGTGTTGGAACTACTGAAGTTACATCTGCATTACAGCCCCCATAAAACCCCAATAAAACATGCATCAGAAAGGCAAAGATGCTGTACATGACTGAAATTCACAGCTTCACACATAAGCCCTGTTTTCTTTTGCTGTATATAATGAAATATTCATTTTTATATTTATTAAGTTCAAAAGAAAATGTTTTAAAATAATACCCCAGAGAGCTGGAAAGTAGTCCATCGGGTCATCAGCACTGAAAGAACCTCTGGAGCCGGTGTTTAAAGCAGAACCCTTACTGTGTCCATGTGGGCATGACTGCCAAACACTTCCATGAATTCTTCTCAGTCATACGTGAGGATTATTGTGCCCAGTTACACCTGGGACCGTCAGCTTCTTTCCTGCTGAGTCTTCAGCTTTGAAGATGCTGAGCCACAGGCAGTGGGGATTGTCCTCTTAACAAGGAGCAGAGCCTTCAGCCAGATGGAAGGAATCCCAATGATGGAATTTCTAGCATTGTGGTCTGGTGCAGATTTTCAGGCTCATTAGAATACTCTGTGTCTATATCTTGGCTGGACATTGTTGTTTTCCCACCATCTCCCCCCTTGTGCATAAACAGACAACTAATTGATTTTTATTGATTTGGACTCTGGAGCTCTTGGCTCATTATGCTACTCTCTAATCCTCTGAAATATCCAGGCATATACTGAATGAAAATTCTCCCCACTGCCTCAAAAATTAATACTAAGCTAAGGACATTAGGAGAGGCAGAGTATTAGTCCTGCTGTCCCCTGCCCTGGTCAGACCCCATCTAGAGCTGTGTGTTCAACTCTAGAGACCACACCTTAGGAAGGATATTAACAAGCTGTAGAGCATCCAAAAGAGTGTGATTAGAATGGAAACAGGTCTTGACACCACACCATACAAGCATCAGTGAAGAATCTAGAGATGTTTAGCGCAGAGGAGAGAAGATTTGGAGGGGGGGGAGGGAACATTATAGTCATCTTCAAGTATTCAGAGAACTGTCATGCAGAAGATGGGTTGGACATGTTCTCTTTGGCCCCAGAGCCAAAGATTGAACATCAGCAATATCACTAATATCTGTTCTTTCTGCTCCCAATTACACCACTTATTAAGGGCTTTGGGAATCTCCTTTGGTCTACTGTAATGGCCTGCTAAGGGGTCTCCCTCCTGCCAGTCATTCACTTTTACAGTCCACAGCTGCCAAAATGATGTTCTTTCAGGAGTCCATATGCTGAGCCATCCATGCCACTGTCCAAATTAACTGCTGGCTCTCACCCTTACCTTCCAGCTATCTGGAATGGAACAGACAAGGCAGAAAGATGCTCCATTTGGTTACAATCAAAATGGTGAGTCCCAGGGAATCAAGTGAACAGATTGAAGAGTCAGCTTCCTGGAGTGAACAGAGTAGAATTTTATTCAAAATTGGCATATCCCTTGGGAAAGGAAGAATACTTCCACTAAGCTGTATCTGACAACCCTCAAAAAGTCAGAGTTGAGCAGATCTTACCAAGAAGGGGCACGACGAAGAGCTGACATCCTAACCAGAATGGGAGGAGTAGATCTCTGAAGGATCTGTCAAACTCTCTCCATCTGCTTTAACAGAAGAGTAGGCTCCTCCATCCCCTTCTTCCTATTGTATCACAGCAACAAAGACAGTGCCTTCTTGACCTGCTTCTTCCTTTGTCTTGAAGGACAGAACAACAAAGAGCATTTTGACCCTTCATTTTCTTTGTGACCCATCATTATCTCTGTAGGAGGTAGATGCCCTTCTCTTCTGGAGGGCAGAAAGAGGAGCTGCCACCTTCTTCTCTCTCTTTCTGTCCTTCCTCTCTACTAGAAGTTGGGAAGTTCGAGTTACTTCATATAAAGGTGACCCTAACTGGTTACTGGCAAAAGCATTCCATTGCCATCCTCCTTCCAGGAATATTTTGCAGTCAATGACCACAAGTTTAAGAGAAAACCATTTGGAGAGGTTTCAGAACTCTGAGAAACATTGTGACCAATCATGATTTCAAAAGACTAACAAAGTATTCCTCCTTTCCAGCTCTCTTCCTTCTTGACTCTCTTGTCCATCTATATTTGGTTTTATCAGTGCAGGAAATCCTATAGATATATCTATATGTTTCTCTTTGACTTAATTAAATTTTAAGTCATTTGGAGGCAAGCTCTCAATTGTTTTTCATCTCCGTATCTCCAGCTTCAGAAAAGGGCCTAATGTAAAGTAGGGGGTTAATAAATGTTTGTTGAACTAAGACATTGAAAGTGAATGACTTCTGAAATCAATGACCTTCACCAAGCTCACTATGTTCCAACAACACTCACTCCCTTACCAATTCTGCAACTTTGAGAGCACATCCTCCAAAGGTCTCCATAGCTGATGGGATGGAAACACTCTCAGGCCAATACTGAGGACCATCTCAACCCTGAGGCCCTTAGATTAAAAGGCCCTTTTCTGTAGGACCCACAAATAGAATTCCTATTAGCTCGGAGGAGGTAAGAGCATGACTTTGGAGTCAGAGGACTTGACTCCCATTCTTACTAGCTGCATCAGCTCTCTGTACCTCAATACTCCCATCTGTCAAATGGAGGGATTGGTCTTAAAGGTGACTCAATTCTCAATCTGGGATCTTGGCGCAGCCTGGATCATTGGTCTTGCTCACAGCCCGACCCCCAAAGCTTTGCAGCCTGGCATCCTAGATGTTAGGCCCCTGAGGGACCCAGCTCTATTTGGAAGTGAAATGAACTAGGTTGTGCCACTGCTAGGTAGAACTGTTTTAAGTCTGAGCCTAAGTGTGACCCCTGGTATTTAGAGAGTAGAGGGATGCTTGCTTTTCTCTTCCCACTTTATCCTAACAGTACATATTCCTTTGTAAAGACTATCAGTTAAAGGAACTGGGTCACTAATCACTCACTGGCACTTAACAGCGGGTGGAAACACCCTAGAAGGGGGACTTAAGACAATAACAGTAAGAAAGATGCCCCAAAACCCTCAAGGGTACCCTAAAATCCTGGAGGAGAGATGTAGCCAGTGTGGCTCTGAGAACCCAACCTCCTGCTGTGTGTCAGCTCAGTCTTGTTATGCTGGTGATTTTGAGTTTATGTCGTTTTCACAGGAGATTATGGATGTTAAAAAGAAGATGTCGGTTTTGAAACTGAATAGTCTGTTATTACAATGACCAAACCCAGCCATCGTGAAGGCTACAAAAACCCACCTTCATCCCCTCCTTGCCAAAGTGGAAACTTTAACGTGGAACATGGCGCATCACTGTCAGACACGTAGGACGCATCTGTTTAGGTTTTAAGTCCTTTAACTTCTTTCTTTTTTAATCTTTGTAACAAGGGGTGGCTTTCTGGGTATGGTCTGCAGTGTTTGATCCAGCCCAACGGGTCTTCTCTCTGTTCTTCACACAGGACTCCATTTCCCATTCCCAGGCCCTGGAATTACCTGTCCACTCTGCCTGAAATGTGCGCCCTCCTCCCCTCCTCCCCTCCTCCCCTGTCCTCCAAGGGCCATTTTATGCACAGTTACCTACTTGTTAGCACCTTCTCTCACTGCTAGCTTGTATTGACCATCTTTTTTTCTATGCATCCTTATAAAGGTACATATTGTCTCCCCTGATAGAATGCAATCTCCTTGAGAGTAGAGTTTGTTTAATTCTTTTATTTATATTTTCAGCAACTCGAATAGGGCTTGACACATAGTAGGTCTATTTAAAATTCTCATTGACAGATTGATTGGATATCAAAGAGAAAAAGGAATATATTCAGAAACGTATGTAGTATAAAAACAACAATATCACTGAAAGATTTAAATGTTTTTAAAATCTAATTTTGGAAAAGATGAGATTTCAAGGGATCATTTGGGGATTTTTGGAAGTCTTGTGAAATACTGCAAATAGAGGCCAACCAATTCTCTTTCTCCTGTTCAATTTGGAGCCCCACTCAACATCCACCTGCATGGACTTGGAAAGAATATTAAACTTGAAGGCCATGGGTGGAATTTTGTGTCCAGTTCTGCAACCTACAAAGCAAAGATTAAATTTAGGAGGAATAAATGTAAAATCTTACCCTTGGCTTCCAAAAATTTACTGCCAAAGTACCAGGTGAGAGAGGTGTGAATGGAAAACAGATGATATGGATAAGATCTGAGAATTTTCATGAAATGCAAGCTCAGTAGGAGACAACTGGCAGATAATAGGGAAGAGGGGGGAAAACGGCATGATTCTGAGCTTCATTAATGGAGATAAGAGCGTGCAGAAGGAGGGAGGCAATAGTTGTGTTGTGCCTTGGCCTAGGAAAACGAAATCTAAAGAATTATGTTCTAGTCTGTGTGTAACACTTGAGGCAGGATACAGACAAAATGTAAGGGTCCAAGAGGATGTTGATGGGGGGGTGATGATGATGATGATGGGGGTGATGATGATGATGGGGGGGTGATGGTGGTGGTGGTGGTGGTGGTGGTGATGATAGTGATAATGAAGGGAAAATTGAGGCCAAACCATATAGGCATCATTTGCAGCATCTGGAATGTTAGACATGAAGGCAAGAGATATATGGTTTCAGTTCTATGACTAATACTTCTAAGTTATGTGACCATGAGCAAAAAAAAAAAATGCTTTCTTAGCTTCATATTATGTATGTGTGTATGTGTGTTTATATATATATATGTATATATGTATATATATATATGTTATATATAATATGTATATATATATATATATATGTATGTATGTATGTATATACATATTTATCTCACTCTGGGCTACCTCTGTACTAGTACTAGTAACTAGTACTCCCACAGGTTGTAGGGGACCATGTACCTGACTGCTCCCACAACTACAGCTCGTGAGTTCCTGCTAGTGTTCTTCCTATTAACAATAAACAAGTAGGCACAATTAGGTCATGGCAAAGACATAAAAATCTAGTAAAGTTCATGGCATAGTAAAACAGTAACTAAAAAATTTCCCCCCTAAACCTGGGATTCACGTTCCCCCTAATATATGTAGTATCTATGGGAAGATTTAGCACAAACTTATATTACACTGGTAGTGAAGGACATGCATAAGGAACACATTTGGCCAAGGCAACTGTCAATCCCAGAACTGTGGAGCCTCAATGGTCTTTCCCAAATCTCTATTTTAAACCAAGGTCCCAGAGTCCACTCCTCTCCATAGCTCTCTGTTGGGTCCATGGCCAGTTCTCTTTTCTGCTACCAGAAGTCTCATTCATCAAAGCTACTTTCTCCTTCCAATGACTGATTCTCTGGATCCATGTTTGTTTACATATATGTCTGCCCCCTTAACTATTCCTCCTCAAACTTTCTCAATGACTCTAACTGCTGGCTGTTTCCCTCTAGGTAAGTCACTGGGTAAGATGGAGGGAGCAGAAATCTCATCTCCCCAAGAGTGACTTCCTCTCAGGGGTTGGCTTCTTCCTAATTTCCAACTGTCTCCAGGGCTCAGTCATTTAAGTAAGTTCCATGGTTTGCCCAATTTGTGCTTGTCCAAAGGTGTTGCTCCCTTCTGACACCTAAAGGAAGTGGTCATACTTCATAAAGAGATCATTTGGCATGATCATGTTTTTACAATTAATTTACTACTTCCTCATCAGTATTGTTTCTATAATTAGACATTGGGTTTTCAAGGATCTATTCATTATATATAAATATTATAAATGAATACACATATAAATATATATATGTATGTGTGTATGTGTATGTATACATATATATACATACACATACACATATATATAATATATTACATAAGTATTTGAAATATAATTCCATAAGTATTTGAAGAGCTTATACAACTTCCTGGGCACTCGAAGGCAGAACAGATCAGGCCACAAGACCCTTTCACACTCCTCAGGCAAGATCTTACCAGAATTTCCTTTTTTCCCAACCTCTCTCCCAATGACCCTTTGTCTTTCCCCACCCCTACTTGGATACTGACCTCACTCCCCTTCCTCCCCCACAGTTGGGAACCCAGAGCATCTGCTCCACTCTAACCCGTGGGCCTCCTTCTCCCTTCCAGCAGTCAGAGGCTCAGGCCCCTCTAGCTCCTGGGATATAGGGTAGACACGGCTGTTCACACCCCTTCACTGACTAGGGAGTCATCAATTACAATACTCCCAGTACAATGGGCCCATGAGGCCTTGCTGTTTGCCCTGACACTGTGTCCTCAAGGCACCAAGACAATGACTCAGAGGATCCTGGCACCAGAAACTGCTACAGTACAACTGTACCTTACAACAAAGAACAGTGATTTACTTGTCAAAAGAGTCAGTGATTTGGATTAGGAGGCCTGTCCAGTAGAATTCCCTCAGATCAAGCTGCCCTTACCCCTGCACCCTTCATCAGTGACCTTCACTGCTGGACTTGGTTTTACCAGGACACAGGGATTCCATGTTCAGTCCCAACAGTATCTCCATCCTCTACTGCACCACTGTCCTGTAAGGCCCTATGGACCTTGCCATCTACCCTGCAGAGAAACTCCTCTTTTCTTGTCTCTCCTGATTAGAATATGAGCTCCTTAAGAGCATGATCTGTCTGTCTTTTATATTTTGATGTGTAGTGATTAGAATAATGCTTGGGAAATAGTAGGAGTTCAAATATAGGCTTTTTTATTCATTAGACTTGTTCAGAAATGGGAACAATGGTGGAAGAGAGGAGAGACAGATTCAGGCTCTCTATAAAGGAAAGGACTCCAGCAGTTCCATTTGTCCAAAAGAGGAATAGGCTCCAGAGGGAGGTCACTGAGTAAAAACTTGATAAATTAGAAGAAATGGTAGAAAACACTGGCCATGGATTCAGGAAGATGAGTTCAAATCCTGCCTCAGACGCTTACTAGCCATGCAATAAGTCACTTAGCCTTTTGGGGCCACAATTTACTTATCTGTAAAATGGGAATGACAGCATCTACCTCATAGGGTTGTCGTAAGGACATAAGGTTGTCGTAAATGAGTTAATATATGTAAAGTGTTTTGCAAATCTCAAAGTGCTTTATAAATGTTTATTATTATTACTTTTATTGTTGTTACTATTGTCAAAGAGATTGGAGCAGGCATTCCTGCTGAGGGCCAGGATGGATTAAGTGACTTCTGAGGGTCCTTCTGACTTTGAAATTGTGTGATTGTAGAACTTAACCTCAAGGTGGACCTCAGTGTCCCATTTGTGATAACAGCCGCCAAGAAAGATAATGTGACATTGTATTGATTGTAGAGGAAAGGAATAACTTCCAGGAATGCAGAAGTGAGAGTCCCCCTGCACTCTGTCCTGGTCTTGGCACACCTGGAGTACTGTGTTCTTTCAGTTCTGGGTGACATTGTTTAACAAAGATGTGGATAAGACAGAGAAAGTCTAGAAAAGAGGAAAAGCCTCAAAAGCAGATTATCTGAGGATCAGTTGAAAGATCTAGGCATGTTGGACCTGGAGAAGAGGAAGCTCGTTGGAGAATGATAGCTGTCTTCAAGAATATAGAGGCAGAACCAGACGTGTTCTGTTTGACCCAAGATGACAGAGACAGTAGCAAGCCGAAAAGAGCCTAAATGAAGCTAGAGGCCAGGAGAATTTCCAAATAGATAGAGCTGTCCCAAAGTGGAAGAATCTGCCTTGAGAGGTGGCAGGCTCCCTCCTTTTAGAGGTCTTTGCACAGAGGCTGAACAACCACTTGTCAGAAACAAGTGCATCAACAAACTTTTATTGTTACTTAGTTGTTTTCAACTAAAAATTCCTTTTCCAGTTTTCCTGGTCAAGATATTGCAATGGTTTGCCATTTCCTTCTCCAGCTCATTTTACAGATGAGGAAACTGAGGCAAACAGGGTTAAGTGATTTGCCCAGGGTCACACAGGTAGGAAGTATCTGGGGCTAGATTTGAACTCAGGTCTTTCTGACTCCAGGCCCAGTGCTATATATACACTGTACCACCTAGCTGCCCAAGCATTTTCAGCACTTACTATGTGCCAAGCACTGAGAATAAAAATCCAAGCAGAAAGAAACATAGTCCCTTCTCTCAAGGAGCTTGCATTCTAATTGGTCAAGACAACACATAAAAATTTAAAAAAAAAGATGAGGGAGCATTAGAATGTATAACCTACATAAGCATGGCAAAAAAAAGTCCAGAATACAGCTTGGAAAGTCATGAGACATGGCTGGCCTGGATGCCCTCCTTAAATGGAGATTCTGAGAGGAGCCATCCAAGAGCATAAGTCTGAAGGGAAGATGCTTTCAGTGCATGAATTCTGAAGTCAGAGGGAGCTTCCAAGAGCTTCAGGGGCATGAGAGAGACAGTCCCAAGTTCAGCCTAGACAGAGAGGGAAAAAAGGGAAATGGCAAATATTGGTGGGGCTCTTTGACCCAGTGGTGCCACTCCAGGGCCTACAAGTCAAAGGTATTAAGGAGAAGACAAAGGAACCCATATTTGCAATTTTATAGCAGCAATTTTTGTGGTGGCAAAGAAATGGAGACTAAGGGAGTGCCAATATTTGGAGAATGGCTGCAAAAATTATGAGATAGGAGTATGATAGGATATAATTGTGCTGTAAGAAATGTAGAAAGGGATGGTTTCAAAGAAACGTGGGAAGACTTTTTTGAACTGATGTTGAGGGAAGTACTGAGAGCTGCAACAAGTCACAAAATAACGATATTGTAAAGGAAGAATGTTTACAAAGACTTAAGACTCTGAACAATGGGATGGCCACACATAGCTCCAGAGGACTGATGACAAAGAGGACTGGCAGTGTAGGGAGGGCCTCTCGATGCAGAATGAGACCCATCCTCTGCTTCCCTAGCCATGTTGCTTTTAAGAGGTTTGTTTTTGGTTTTGTTTTTTCCAATGGTAGAGAAGAAACTAAATGTATACCAACTGAAAAAAATAAATCATTTTGTTACGTTATCTTGGGGATTTCCTTTGTGTGTGGATTAGAATCAGGGGTGGGGAGCCTGAGAACTCAAGCCCTCTAGGTCCCCAGTCATGGCCTTTTGACTGAGTCCAAATTTTACAGAACAAATCCTTTTATTAAGGGCACTTGTTCTGTGAAGTTTGGATTCAACTAACAGGCCACACTTGAGGACCTAGAGGGCAACATGTGGCCTCGAGGCCTCAGGTTCCCCACCCCTGGATTAGATGGTCAGTGAGGTCCCTTCCACCTCTCAAATTCTGATTCTGTGATTCTTGAACCCATAAATAAGTTAACTTCCCTGGGCCTCCTTTGTAGGATGGGAAGAGGTGGGGATCCCAAATCAAAGATCCTATCATCCCCATGAGTCCCAGGACTACTTACTGGCTTCCTATCCCATCTCACTCAAAGGTTTCAATTCCTTCTTCAGTGACCCAGGAGCCAAGGCTTAGGCAACTTTGTCTAGATGAAAAATGGCCTCTCTGCCATGGGGAGATTGAAGCTGCTCCAGGAGAATGCAGCCCAGTTGGTGGAGGAATGGAGGGGGCTGGCAGGAGCTCTCCAGAGGGGAGAAGCCTGGAGCTCAGCTGTACCCAGCAGAGGAGGGGGGAGGCAAATCAAACATGTGTAAGCTATTAGCTTGAAGCTAGGGGTGAAAAAACAGCTAACCTCAGCACGACAAGACCCTTATTAGGGCTTCATTAGGAAACAAAATTCAAGTGCTGATGGGGGCGCCCAGTTTCTATCCCTGAAGGAAGTTCCACGGGCATGGCTGGCGTCAAAGGGGGTTTTTAAATTATAAGCCCCCGAAGCCCAAAGGCAGGGGAGAGGGAGGCTGCTGGGGAGGATGTTTCTCCAGGTCATTGAGAAACCAATCAGCCATATCACTCACTCAGAGACTTTGCAAATGCCACGGCCCATGGGGGTCATTAGAATCATCCATGTAGAACCCAAAGGGTCCTTAGAGGTCATCTAGTCCAGCCTTCCCCCCCTCTTACAGAAAAGGAAACTGAGACCAGAGAAGGGAAAGAGGTCTCCCAGGGGTCAGAGCTGGAATTAGAACCCACATCATCGGACTCCGAATCCAGCCTTCTCTTTCCAGTATACCACACTGGAGATTCTGAGAGGAGCCATCCAAGAGGATAAGGCTGAAGGAAAGATGCTTTCAACGCATGAATTCTGAAGCCAGAGGGAGCTTCCAAGATGAAGAGGTTTCAGGGCCATGGGAGGGCCAGTCCCAAGTTCAGCCTAGAGAGAGAGGGAAAAAAGGGAAATGGCAAATGTTGGTGGGGCTATGGAAAAAGAGGCATGTTGATCTACTGTTGGTGCTGTGAATTGGTCCAACCACCATGGAAAGCAGAAGTCAAATATATTGAAATACTGTTATCAAAATATTTAATAATAATAAAAAGGTCTAATCCAAGTCAGATCTATATCCCCTCTACATTATCCTTGCTAATGTAAAAAACACAACATGCATGCAAAAATCAGGTGTTTTGTAAACGTTGCTCCAAAAGAAAGCCATCCTAGACAAGCACCCAATTGCCACATTTTCTGTTTTGTATAGGGGCAACTTTGGTGATGCAGTGGTTAGAGCACAGGGCCTGACCTTAGTTCCAATCTAGCCTTGGACACTTACTAGCTGTGTGACCCTAGGCAAGTCACTTAACCCTGCTTGCTTCAGTTTCCTCATCTGTAAAATGAGAAGAAAATAGCAAGCCACTCTGATATCTTGGCCAAGAAAACCCCAAACAGGGTCATGGAGAGTTAGACGTGACTGAAACGAATGAACAACAACAGCAACAATAAATAGAGAATTGTCATTAATGCCAGGATAAAACCCTCATCAGTGGACAGCACGCAATGGGAAAGAGCAGTGATTCTGCAGCCAGAGGACCCACCTACTACCTGAGGAGTCTTAGACAGTCACCTTCCCTCCCAGGTCCTAGTTTCCTCATCTGTACAATGGCGGAGTTGGACTAGATGGCTGCTGGGGTCTCTATTTGCAATCCAGTGCCCCTTCTACTCCCCTATCCAAGCAAGGTACCCCACAGGCTTGAATACGTGGAAATGAATTTGGCAGCTAGATCTCAGCAGCATTACAGGATGTGCATTACATAGACTGTTGGACTTGAGAGTCAGTCAAGAAGACACAAACTCAAATCCTGCCTCAGACTATCATTAGCACCAGCCTCAGTTTCCTCATCTATAATACAGAGATAAATAATAGCACTTCCCTCTGAGCTAATGGTGAGCATCAAATGAGATGTAAGACACTTTGCAAACATTGAAGGGCTTTGTAAATGTTAGCTATGGTTGGTAGGATAGGACACATGATTGGAACAAGATAGGCTTGTGGGGAGGGCAAATATCACATTATATACCAAGCAGAACTACTTATATGATAAAATTCAGAAACTGGGGAGAAGCATGTGGGAGAGTATCTGAGTAAAATCAATAGAGTGTAGAAACAGAAACAATACTGTCATAGGTCTATACACCACAGACAACCTAGACAGAAAGAGGAAATAGATAAGGGGAGCAGAAAACAGTTCTTAAGCCTGGCATTGAGGCATGGACAGAGTCGTGATGGGGATTTCAATTACCCAAACATCTGCTGGGGTGTCTCTGTGCCAAAAGCATAGCAGATAATCATTTCTTGGCTTGCCTTAATGATAATTTCATCCTTCAAAAGGAGGAAGAAGCAATGAGGCAAACCACCATTCTGGACCTAATTCTCCCCCTAAAAAAGGACAAACAAGTTACTGAAATGGAAATGACGAAAACTTTGGGGAAAGCAGCCACTCTACAGAGTTTGCAACAAAGGAGAAAAAATGTAGAAGTCTGAGATGCACCCCAGATTTTGAGGGATATTCCAATGGTTGTAGAGCATGGGCAGGTCAGATCCTATGTCCAAAAATCCTACAAGAGTAGTTGACCCCCAGGAAGGACAGAAGCTCTCAAGGATGAATTTCTGAAGACAAAAAGGGAAACAATTACGATAAGGAGGAAAATGTGATGTTGTCTAAAGAGATCAATGAGGATGCAAAGCAAAGTTACCAGCCAGTTCAGATTTTAAAAGACATGTCCAAAAAGAAGGGTGGGTAATGGAGAATGGATAAGCTAAGAGACAGTCCAACAGGAGCACTAAAGATTAAAATGAGCTAAGGCTGATGAAGAATACCAGAGAGAGAAAGAGAGAGAGAGAGAGAGAGAGAGAGAGAGAGAGAGAGAGAGAGAGAGAGACTTTTAAAGTTATATTGGGAGAAAAAGAGAGTCAAATAAAGGATAGAATTACCACTTGAGGTAGATGGGAAAATGGGAGAGGTGGCAACGCTTGAATCTAACTCTCATCAGAATTTGTTCAAAGAAGGAAGGATATTCATACATATTTAGTTGGGTATAGAAATCTATCTTACTCAGTGGGGAAATAGGAGGAGAAAGGGATAAGAGTTATTGGGGAGGGGGTTGATAAAGGAGGGTAGATTAAAGGAGGCAGTGGTGAGAAAAAACTGACTTCAGAGGAGGGACAAGATAAAAAGAGAAGGAGAAGAATAAACAGAAGAAAATAGGATGGAGAAAAATAGACAATAATCATAACTGTGAATGTGAATGAAATGAGCTCACACATAAAATGGAAGCAGATAGCAGAATGGATTAGAAACCAGAATTCAACAATATGTTGTTAACAAGAGACACACTTGAAACAGAAAAACACACCTAGAGTTAAAATAAGGGACTGAAGTGGAATTGACTGTGCTCAGCTGAAGTAAAAGAAGAAAAAAAACAAGTGTAGCAATCATGATCTCAACAAAGCAAAAGTCAAAATATTCCTAATTAAAAGAGATAATCATGGAAACTACATTCTGCTATAAGGTATGATAGGGAAAAAATATATATACATATATATATACATATCAAGTTTCTCTGATAAAGATCTCATTTCTCAAATATTAGGGAATAGAATCAAATTTATAAAATATAAGAGCCATTACCCAACTAATAAATGGTCAAAGAATATGAATAGACTGTTTTCAGAAGAAGAACTCAAAGCTATTTATAGTCATGTGAAAAAAATGCTCTAGATCACTATTGATTAGGAAAATTCAAATTAAAATAACTCTGAGGTACCACCTCACATAAATCCAAAGGCTGAAGAAGATGAGGGAACAGTACACTAAAAACTTTTGGGGTAATTATGAACTGGTCCAACCATTCTGGACAATAATTCAAAACTATGCCCAAACTATGCCCATAAAAGCTACACGTATCCTTGGACCCAGCAATACCACTACTAGGTCTGTATCCCAGAGAGTTAAAAATAAAAGGGAAAGGACCTATGTGTACAAAAATATTTATAGTAGCTCTTTTGTGGTGGCAAAGAATTAGAAATTGAAGGGATATCCATCAATTGGGGAATGGTTGAATAGGTTGTGGCATTTAATTGTGATGGTGTACGATAGTATAATAAGAAATGATGAACAGGATGCTTTCCAAAAAACCTGGAAACACCTATATGAATTAATACATATGAAATGAGCAGAACCAGGAGATCATTATATACGGTAGCAACAATACTGTGATGATCATCAACTGTGAAAGACTCAGCTACTCTGATCAATACAATGATCCAAGACAATTACAAGGGACCCAAGACGAAGGATGCCATCAACCTCCAGGAAGAGAACTGAAAAAGTCAGAGTGCATATTCAATCACATATTTCTCTCTCTCTCTTTATTTCTCTTTCTTTCTTTCTTTCTTTCTGATTCCTGGAACAGCAAGAGATTGTGGAGAATAGGAGAGGTACCACAGGACTAGAGACAGGCAAATGTTGGGTTGATTTTCAATGAAGGAAAGAGGACCAATCTACAAACTATAAGCCAATAAGCTTCACTTGAATTCTTCACAAATTCTAGAATGAAGTAATAAAGGGATAGTTAGTAAATGTCTAGAAAAGGAAGCAGTGATCCCAAAGCAGCATGGCTTCATCATGAACAAGTCATCCAGGACAAGCATTATTTTCTTTTTTGACAGGATTGCTAAACTGAGAGATCAGAGGATGTAACAGTAATGAAATTTAAAGATCCCCCTGTATTGGCTTGGTTTTCAGGTTGAGTGTTAAAACCCAGAGCTTGTGAATCCCACTTGTGGGATGGACTTGTTGACATGAAGAGAAAGGGCTGAACTGAGAGGAGCTAGTGCTGTGGATTTGGAGAGAAGCCTAAGCAGAGAGAAGGCCCAAGAAAGCCCAAGAGGCCAGAAGGACTTTTGGGGCGCAGAATAGTGGAGACAGACAGGAGAATTGCTGGGGCCAAGAGTTGCTGAGAGAAAGACTGCTGAGGGCCAGTTGGAGCTGCCCAGAATTTTTGAGAACTGCCACCAGGAGCTGCTGAGAACTGAGGAGGCATGGCTGTGATGCCAGTATTTTGTCTGTCTGTTTTGATATTGTTTGGCTAGTTTCATCGGCTGGTGAAGGACAGTGGTGCTGTTGTAGAGGTCCTGGAACCTGGTTGTTGGTGCAAAAGCCCTGAAGGAGGATTTTCTTGTTGTATGTTTACAGAAATCCTGGAAGAGGGTCTTGATGATGTTTTCAGGGGTTCTGGGACTGTTCTGCAGGCAGAGAATGAATTAATGAGGACACTGGCAATGTATATTGTGGCTTTGTTAAGCTTTTTCTCCCCAGGAACAGAGACTGCTGAGAACTTGCCTTGTGTCAAGATGAAGGAAGGACCTTTCCTTGGCTTTTCAATGCTGTGATGATATCTTAACCTTGTTGTAGCTTAAGGGTATATGGCCTTTTGTGCTCTCCTGCCCCTTTTGAGAAAGTACTTGGCATTAATGGATGGTATTGTAATTCAGTTGTGATTCAGGGGTGGGAAACTTTTGACTTTTGGTGTGCTTTGACTGACCAAATGAATGTACTTTATGATTGGAAACTAATCTCCATTTGAGAAGAGAGGCTTTGACTGACTAAATGAATATACTGTCCAGGGATGGAGTAGTACTTGAATTGAATTGAGAACTTACTTACTAAATGAATGAGTTACACTGTATTTTTATTTTCTCTGTTCTGTGAATGTTTTGCCTTAATCTGTCACTGAATAAATGGAGTTTGCTATGCTGGTATTCCAAACCTTGGAAGTTGCCTTTGCTTGGCATTACAGGGAAATGCTATAAAAATGAGTTACCTGGATTTTGGCAAAACATTTGACAAAGTAACTCATGCTTTTCTTCTGGAAAAGATGAAGTTATATGGGCTCAATATGAATCAACAATGTCATATGGCAGTCAAAGTAACTGATACAACTTTGACCACACTAATGAAAGTCTGGTGTCCACAATTAGGTAAATAATAGTTCTGTTCCTCTGGTAACTTGTCAGACATCTCAGAAATTACTGAGTTTTAGTTCTGGGCCCTATGTTTAGGAAGCATTTAATAAACTGGAGACTATAGAGAAAAGGGCAACCAGGAAAGTGAAGGGCCTTGAGGTCATAACAGAGAAGTCTCAGTTCAAGAAATTTAATGTTTAGGGTGGAGAATAAAAGACTAGGAGCTGGGTAGGGGATGTAACAGCCATATTGAAGTATCTGAAGGGCTACCATACTAAAGGAGGATTAAGCTTGATCTGAAACCAAGAACAATGGGCAGGAATTTTGAAGAGGCAAATTTGGGCTAGATGCCAAGAATGACATGACTTCCTAACAAGTAAAAAAGTACCCAAATCTCAAGAAGCAACAGTAGGCTCTTGCTCACTGGAGGTCTTCAGGCAAAGACTGGATGACCACTATCCCTGTTTCTTTTAGTGCAGATGCCTCCTTCGGTAATAGCGGGACTAGATGGTCTCTGAGGTCTGGCCCAAATGGAAGATTCTATGACTCTGAAATAGCTGACTGAATTATATTTTGTTGATGACCCCTACACATCTGCCATTCAGGATAGCCCTTTTACTCACCTGAACTTTTACTCAAAGGTAATAGATCCAGTTCCTGCCATTGAAAAACCTAAAATCCAAATGTTACTTAGCATCTCCCCAGGTCCCAGCATGCCTAGACTCTGAGACAATCTTGTATAAAGAGAAATTTGGAGAATGCTTAATATTTGCCTTTGATATCCTCTAATCAACCTTCCAGGGGCTAATTTCCACCCTCAAACCCCCTTTTTGATCCAATTTCCAAAGAGTCATTGCCCTCAGGCTGCTCAGAGACCACCCTCCACTCTGCTTCCTGTCCCATACCTAGACCCCTAGCAATGTTCCAGAGCCTGACATTGTCCCCTGTCCTTTTCACGCCTTCTCTTACTACAGTAAAAAAATCTTGTTCCTTCAGTATGGCAAGTCTCGGGTAAATATAAAAATGAAGCAGTCTACATAAAATCAAAAAGCTTTTGTGTGAACAAAATTAATTCAGATAAGTTAAGAAGGGAATAGTCAACTTAAAACAAATTTTTTCATCCAAGAGTTCTGAAAAGGCTTTGATATTCAAAATAGATAATTAATAGAAATATAGAGGGTATACCAAAAGTCTTAGTGTGATTTTAAGCTTTAATAGCTTAACTAAGACTTTGGGGACACCCTATATGATACCAAAAGCCAATTCTCAATAAATTTGTTGTCAAAGAATATGAACCAATCGTTCTCAAAAGAAAAATTGACAACTACAATGTTCAAAATTATTTAAATAAGAGAATGGAAGTCAGAACAACCTGAGACTTTTTCTTATACCTGGAAAATGCACCAGGATGACAAAAGGTGGGAATAGTCAATGTTGGAGGAGCTGCAGAAAGACAGGCAGACACACACACAAGGGTACTATTGGCAGAGTTTTGATCTGATACAACCATTTGGAATTACGCAAATAAAGGGATTAAAATATTTATATCTCTATACCAAGAGATTCCACTGTTAGCCATGTACTCCAACAAGATCAGTGTGTCTTCGAAAGGCTCCATGTGTACCAAAATATCCGTAGCATAACTGTTTGGGTGGCAGAAATAAAGCTGATGTCATTGGTTGGGGAATAGCTAAAAAACAATGTGGAACATGAATGTAATGGAATGTTGTTCTCTAAGAAACAATGAAAGTGATGAGTATGGAGAAGCATGGAATAATTTGCATGAATAAAAAGGAAAGTAAGCAGAACCAGGCAAGCAACATGCATTAACAATTTCAACAGCATAAACAGGGGGAAAAAAACCGTAAGAATAAAACAATCAAAACAGAATATTATAAAATTATAAAGACCAAACTAGCCTTCCCCTCCCCCCCCAAGGAAAATATTTGGGAAGACTCTGCTCCTTTGTAGAGGTCGGCCCCCCAAGTGTGGAATGCCACATACGCTGTCAGATTTTTTTCAATGTGTTGATTGGCTTTGTTGAGTTTATTTTTTGTCTCTTTTTCTTTGTCCTAAGGGATGGCTCTCTGAAAGGGGCAGAGGGAGGGATTTGGGGGAAATATAGGTGATCTAGAAAACAAAAGGTATCCATCACAATGTAAAAGAATGAAACAATCTCATTGAAATTTATCTTGGGTTTATTTTGAATGTATTTTAAATATAATTCTTCATGTGAGTCTTGTCTCATCCAATGCAGTGTCAGCTTCTTGAGATCAGGGCTTGTTCCATTTTTATCTTTGTAGCTCTAATACCTAGAATAATGCCTGGAATTTTGAGGTGCTTTATAAAGGCTTATTGATGGTTTGGGGGTTTTGTTCACTTCCTTGATTCATTAATTCACAAGGTGAGTATAACTGATAGGTTCCCTTAAACTCTCTGAGATTTCTAGCACTTAAAAATCTCAATTTGTAGACCAACTTCACTCCCAGCATTACCTCTCCAAAAAGCTGCATGGCTCAGGAAGTAGTGAGATCTTCACCACTAGAGTCCTTCCAGCAGAAGCTGGATGGCCACTGTTTGGAATAATGAAGAGTAGATTCCTATTCAGGTCTAGTTAGGACTAAACAACCTCTACCGTCCCTTCCAGCTCTGACACTTGGTGATTCTGTGAGTCTTTGGGCCCATTAGCACATCCACAGCTGAACAGCTGAACTCCTCCCCTCTTCCTTTTAATTGTCCTGTTTCTGTGTCTGGTGGCTTCATCGTTAGAGTCAAGTTGACTTTTAACCATGAAGTCACACTCACTTCTGAACATGTTGCTTCTCTCCCCCAAGAAAATAGAAGCTCCTTGAGGGCGAGGACTGTTTTTGGTCTTGTTCTGAATATGTAGGGCCTAGAATAGTGTCTGACACATGGTAGAGACTTGACAAATGCTTGTTTAAATTGAATTAAATACAGTCACCACCTCATACTGTTCTTCCTTCAGTGTGTATCCTCCATTCCTCTCCTCTATCCCCATTGTGACCATCCTAGTCTTGGCCTCATTACCTCTCACTTGGACTACTGTAATAGCTTCCAACCTGCCTCCTGGCCTCCAGACTGCACAGCAGTACTTCATTCAAGAGTTTGTCACTTGGTTGGCTGATACTTCTTGACCATATCATCCAGCTAGACCTTCAGGCTTTGTGTTATCCTCAAATCTGATAAGTCTGCCATCTATACCTCCATGCAAACCAGAGACAAAAATGTTCAGCAGATCTCTAGAGTACTCCACTAGAGACCTACTTCCAAGCTGACATGGAACCAGGAGTATGCAGGAGCCAGCTTAAGCCAATTGTTAACTTTTCAGTGTGAGCAGTAGTATCTCAGGAATGCACAAACTGCAAATCCAGGCTTAACTTATTGCTTTGTTGATGGTCATGTCTTCAGAAAATGATGGAGAAAAGAATAAAGCTGATCATACTTAAAAGTGGGTCTTGTGCGCTTTTTTTAAGAAAGCTGGTTGTTACATATTTATCAATCCCTCTTCATGGAGTTATTAATGACTAGCCACTCATCTGGTTCTGAATCAACCCAAATAGAGTGTCTGGCCCACATCCCCCCCCATCTTGTCTAGGATACCATAAGAGACTTCAACAAACTCTTTGCTCAGAACAGTGTGGACAGCCTGAGGTGTAAAGCTAAACCCCAATCTTGAAGATATAACTCAAGGTGAGTAGGAAAGGCAGTGAGGCCCAGTGGGAAGAGCAAGGATTTGGAGTCAATGACTGGAGTCAGGCTTTGAATCCCCATTCTGCTCCTCACTCCCTCTATGACCTTGGACTAGTCTCTTCAACTCTCTGGGCACTGATTTCACCATAAAATGAAAGGTTTGTGCTAGAGGCCCTTTGCTGTCCCCCTCCCCCCAAACAGTCCTAAAAATTTGTGATAATCAACAAGGATTTATTAAGTGCTTACTATTTGGCAGGTGCCATGCTAAGTGAAGGAATACAGGGAAAGGTGACAGGCTACTGTCTGGAGAGTACCTTCTAGCTGGTAATCTGGGCTGCTATGAGAGGAGGAGCAAGAGGGAATTTCAGAACCTAGATATTCCCCCATGCCCTGTTTCCAGGAGCACTCAGGAAGCTAATCATGGAGACCTGAGAAGTCTTAACCACTGGCTCGCCAAAGGGGAAGCTGGGATTTCCCCTTAATGATACTCTAGTTCAGCAGAGGCAAGGGAGGAGAGGAGCCCTACACCATTTAGCAGCTTCTGACCCCCCCACCATCAGCTTCAGGACACCTGAAGGTCATGGGGCCCAGACTCAGCGGCAAGACTTGGCTCCAGTTTGAGGGGAGGGGATCAGAGAGCTCACTCACCACATCTGGAACAGATTTGGGCTTCAAGAGCAACATGGAGTACATCTGGAGAGATGCCACATCACTAGAGAACACAGGAATGTCCTGGCCTTCCATAGGCTGTAGTCTCTCTGGTGATTCCACGAGGCCAGGCAAAACAGGACCTCTCTGGGCTAACAGATGATCAGCCATTGAATTCCAATCACAAGCCTCAGGACCATTTTCCCTCCTCTTCCCCTCCAAGCTGGCTCCTTACCCTCCCACCCCCACCCCCACTTTGCTGGGCTTCACGAAATTAGAGTCAGCTTGGGATGTGAAGTACCTTCAGTTCTCCTCACTGGTCTCATGGGCCCTGGTCCTCTTCTCCAGCTCACCTATCACACTGTGATGGCCTGCCCAAGAACCAGAGTGACCACATCCATCCCCTGCCCAAACACTCCCAGAGTTGGAGGGCCCTTAGAAATCTCTGGGCTCAACCACCTTATTTTACATCTGAGTTAAGGCAGGCCCAGAGAGGTGACAGCTTGCCTAAGGTCACACAGGGATGAGAGGCAGAGATGGCCCTTGACCCCCTGAGCAAACTCCAAGTTTCTTTAACCTGCAGCTCACTGCCTTCCCCTCCCACAGACTCCTGTGGCCTCCAGGGTCAGCATGATAGCAAAGTCTCCAATAGCTTAGTCTTTAGCCTAATTATATATTAGTCCCTTCCCACATTTCGTGTTGAATGAATGAACAAACAAATGACCTAACCCACCCACCGACAAAGGGAAGGGATGGTCAAGGAAAGAACACGTGAATGACTGACCGACAAATGAATGAAGGAGCATTTATTAAGCGCTGGTTGCATGCCATGAACTGGGCTACAAACACGAAAACCAGGAAAATCTTACCCTCAAGGGTTTGTTGCTGTTCAGTCATCTTCAGTTATGTCTGACTCTTTGTGACCCATCTGGAGTTTTCTTGACAAAGATACTGGCTGGAGTGGTTTTGCCACTTCCTTCTTCAGCTCATTTTACAGATGAGGAAACTGAGGCAAACAGGTTAAAGTGACTTGCTCAGGGTCACACAGCTAGTAAGTGTCTGAAGGCAAATCAGAACTCATGAAGATGAGTCATCCTGATTCTAGGCCTGGTGCGCTAACCACTGTGTGATCTCACTAGCTTACATTTTATAAAAGAAGACAACACTTAGGGGACAGTGATGGCCAGAGATGGTTCCTTTGATCTGGACATCCATGGGAATCAGAAAATTTAGATTTAGATCTGGAAGTGACCTTAGAAAGAGCCTCGTCCAACCCCCTCATCTTACAGGTGGGGAAGTAGAGGTCCGGAAAGTTCCCACTTTAGGTCCAAGTATCAGAGCCAAGGTTCAAACCCGGGTCTTCTCATTCCCCAGGCAGCCCCTCTCCTCAGGGCCATCATGGTGAATGGAGCCTGCCCAGATTCCTCGAAGAAGGAAAGGAACACTCCTTCCTCGAATTTTCCTAAAGCCCTTCACCTGAATTATCTCTGTTGGCCCAATTACATTTTTAGGAATCCGGAATCTCTAGGCTGGAAGGAGCCTTCATGGCCAACTTGGCCAACCTGAGCCTGACAGAATCTCCACCAAGTGGTCAGTCATTACCCTGCCTTGTCTCACCTCTCCATTTGCCTCCTTCAAAGCTCATAGAAGAAGCAACACTTCCTCCAAGAGGCCTCTCCAGAGCCACTCCCAGATGCTAATGTCCCCCCCCAAAAATTACCTTGGATTTGCTCTGTGGGTGGTTTGTATAAAATAGTTTATTGTGGTCAGGGGCTATCAAACGTTTATCTTTATAATAGAAATTCTCTTTTATTAAGGTACCCATTAGGTGGTTTAATAATTATGGATTGATTGATTAAATAATAGTCACTGATATTTCAGTCTCCTAATCTATAAAATTAAGGACTTGATGGCCTCTAAGAAACTCCTCAGCTTGAAAATTTATCATCCTTTAATTTAGACAATGATTTAAGGTCAAGCTTTTCAACTTGGTATTGGGCAACTTGTGGGAGAGATAGAGAGAAAGATACGTATGGGTGGCTCGATGGATAGATGCATAGATATTCACGCACAAGTCAACACCTTCATGATGTCATTGGTCTTCTTCTTAAACAAAAGACCAAGAACAACAACAAAATATGGATGGATGGGTAGATGATTTTTTTGATAGTTGGCTTCCTTTGTAATCCTATACATTTCATTTTATTCTTTCAAAAACATGACCCTGACAAGGGGTCTGTCGGTGTCACTGGAACGCCCAAGGGGTCCAAAACACGCACTTGCTAAGGTGAAGAGCCCCGCCTCGGCGTTTTCACGGCTCTTCGCACCTCTTGTCTCATCGGAGCTTTACCGTGAGCCTGGGAGACAGGAGCTGTTGTTTCCTCCCTTATACTGTAAAATAAATGAAACAAATTATGTTTCTTGCCCAGGATTACGTAGCTGCTAAGTGTCTGAGCCAGGATTTGAACCCAGATCTTTCTGCCTCTAATGCCCACATCAATGGGCTGTCTGTACCATTAAAAGCTCCAGTGAGACCAATAAAATCAGATCTAATTAACTGGAAAAGCATTAATGGCTCATGGCTGGGTCGAGCTAATGTAATAAAAATGACAATCTTATCTAAATTAAATTACATATTGAGTGCCATACCAATCAAGCTACCACAAAATTACTTTGTAGAGCTGGAAAAAATAGTAGCAAAATTCATCTGGAAGAACAAAAGGGCCAGAATTTCAAGGCAACTAATGAAAAGAAATGCTAGGGAAGGTGGCCTGGCCGTACCAGATTTGTATCTGTACCACAAAGCAGTAGTCATCAAAACTACTTGGTACTGGCTGAGGAATAGAGCAGTGGATCAATGGAATAGATTGGGTACACGAGACTCAGCAGCCAATGACTACAGTAATCCACTGTTTGGTAAACCCAAAGACCCCAGTTTTGGGGATAAGAACGCACTATTTGACAAAAACTGCTGGGAAAACTAGAACGTAGCACGGCAGAAATTGGGCATAGATCAATATCTAACACTGTACACCAAAATAAAGTTGAAATGGGTGCAGGATGTAGGTATAAAGCAGTGGTTCTCAACCTATGGGTCGCAACCCCTTTGAGGGTCAAATGACCCTTTCACAGGGGTCACAGGGGTCGCCTAAGACCATCAGAAAACACATATTTCCGATGGTCTTAGGAACAGAGATACCACTCCTCTATCCGTCTTCAGGTGGGTCCACCCACATGCAGATATGCCCACATACGAGTATTAAAGGGTCGGGGCATTAGGAAGGTTGAGAACCACTGGTATAAAGGTTGATACCGTAAGCAATCTGGGAGAGCAAGGGATAGTTTATTTGTCAGATCTATGGAGCAGGGAAGACTTCATGATGAAACAAGAATTAGAGAGCATTACAAAATGCAAGATGGATAATTTTGATAATAGTACATTGAAAAGCTTCTGTACAAACAAAGCCAACATTACCAAGATTAAAAGGGAAGTGGAAAATTGGGAAAGAATTTTTACAACCAGCGTCTCTGATAAAGGCCTCATTTTTAAAATATACAAAGAATTGAGGCAAATTTATAAGAATACAAGCTGCTCCCCAATTGATAAATGGTCAAAGGATATGAACAGGCAGTTTTCAGAAGATGAAAGTAAAGACATCTATAAGCATATGAAAAAATGTTCCAAATCACTAGCGATTAGAGAAATGCAAATCAAAACAACTCTGAGGTACCACATCTCCCCAACCAGACTTGCTAAGATGACAAAATAGCAAAATGATCAATGCTGGAGAAGATGTGGAAAAATCAGAACACTAATGCATTGTTGGTGGAGCTGCAAACTGATCCAGCCATTCTGGAGAGCGATCTGGAACTATGCTCAAAGGGCTATAAACAAGTGCATACCCTTTGACCCAGCAATACCACTTTTGGGTTATATCCCAAAGAGATCAGAGAAGTGGGAAGAAGACCCGTAGGTACAAAAATACTTATAGCAGCTCTTTTTGTGGTGGCAAAAAATTGGAAAACCAAGGGATGCCCATCAATTGGGGAATGGCTGAACAAGTTGTGTTATATGAATGCAATGGAATACTACTGTGCTATAAGAAATGAAGAGCAGGCAGACTTCATAATAACCTGGAGAGACTTATATAAACTGATGCTGAGCGAGAAGAGCAGAACCAGGAGAAATTTGTACACAATCACAGACACAACGTATGTGTGACGACTAACCTCAATAGACTGGGCTCCTCTCAGCAATATAAGGTTATAAGATAACTCCAAAAGACTCCTGATTGAAGGAGATATCCACATCCAGAGAAGGAGATGCAGAGTCTGAGCACAGATAGAAACAAACTACTTGCTCTGTTTCTCTTTCTTGTTTTGTTTTGTTTCATCATTCCATCGGTTACAATCCTTCTTTACAACCTGACTAATGACTAATGGGAAGATATTTGTAGATCCTATATCCTGGTGCATGCCGCCATGATGCAGTGGGGGGAGGGGGGATGTGGAGGAAGGGGGAGAAAATCTGAAACCCAAGGGACTGTGGAACTGAATGTTGTAAACTAAAAGCAAATAAACCAATTTAATAAAAAAATAAAATTAAATTAAAATAAAAGCTCCAGTGAGAGGTAACCTAAAACATCCCAAGATAATTCATCCCGTTTGGGGAACTCTTACCTTATACTAAGCCATTCTTTGTACCATCCCACCCCCTCCCTGAGGGTCCTGCTTTGGCCCTCTGATGGCACTGATCCCTCTCACATAAGCTCCAGATCATTTGTTCCCCTCAAGCTACTCCAATATGTCTTTTCCCATGCAGAAACGAACGGAGACTCAACGTTTGCCCATCAGATGGAAGAAGTAGAAAGAGTTCCTGATCAATTTAATGAGCTAGCAGTCTGGGGAGCTTTTGTTTGGATTTTGATTTTATCTAATCACTTGGGGTTATTCAGTTGGCTCAGATACTCATGGGAAGAAGCCACCCTTTGAGCAGGGATGGAAAAAAGGAGGTCTTTATCAGACTCAGACTTTTCTGCCTTTTCTTCTCCTTTTCTGAGCACAATTCAGAGAGAACAGTCCCCTAAGAGTAGATGTTGGTCCCTGGGGCACACATGTGCATTGGTACACACCCCTACAGGCTGAGTGCCCCCATTAGCCACCTTCCAGAAGCTTCTAGGGTGGAAGAGGGGTAGCATGGCTTCCCAGACTCTGAGTGCCTAGATCCAGCCATGCAGATGCAAGAACAGAGACACACAACCAAGATGGTTTCATCACCAGCTCCCAAAATGCTAGAATTAATGCTTTGGGGACCTACTAGCAGGTGCTTGATCTACACCAACTGGCCATGATCTCCATGCTCCATAACAGAGGGACACCCCAGACCCTTCAGAGACCCAAACCCAAAGGTAGAAATAAACCCACAAATTGTCTGCAGCTCAGCACCCAAACACACACCCCTGTGTAAATACACACACACTGAATCGCACTCCTTGGGCTTACAAATACTCTGAAGGGACTGATAGATGTGACTGTGGAGCTAACTTCATCAGTGATTATTGAAACATCTGGGAGAATAGGAGAAGGACCAGAAGGGAAAGTATTGTCCTGATCTCCAGAAAAAGGAGGAAAGAACCTGCCCTCAAGATCCAGCTCTGGACTGAAAGAGAAAGAGTGAGCTCTGGGTCCAGAGTAAGAAAGACTTGAGTTCAAATCCCACTTCAGAAACTCACCAGTAGGCAAATGACATTCTCTCTGGGTAATAGATGCGAAGTGCTTTTCAGATGTGAAAGAGCTACATAAATGTCAGAGCTCGTTATTCTAAGCCACAGACCCTACAGCCTCTTCTCTCTCACTCCATTAGCTGGTTTCCTCCCTCTCTTTGTCAGCTGCTTCTTGTCAGCAGAGACCACTCCTCCAATCTCTGATTCTCAGAGATTCTTTGGTCCTTAGCTGTTTCACTGTTTACCTCTGAAGACTCAGCCTCCTAAGCCTGTCCTTGGCTCTTTGAGGCTGTCCTGCCTCTAAGGAGTGGACACAGCAAGCCCCAGCCCTAAGCTTGCCTCAGGGATCTCTCCCAGTTCAGCTTCTCTGAATGTGCCCGGAGAAATATTCAACCACAGAGTCGCCATCACCTGCCCCTTGATCAGGGGGATCGGATGGGACTGACTCTGCCTTCTCCTGAGCCTAATCATGACTGCCTCCATTGTTAAACCTTGGGCTCATCTCTCTGCAGGACTCCTGCAAGAAGTATCTGGGCTCTAATAAGCTGCAGTTAGTCTCACTAGCTCCCGAGAGCTGGTAGTTAAATGTCAAATGTGAGCAATTACACCTATGAAATCAGCAAACACTGCAAATCAAGGTTTGATTGTTAATGGTCCAGATTTCTTTAAATGATAGGAAAAACATTTATTATGCAAATTAAACTTGGAGGTGTGCTCTGTGAACTTTTTTTTTGAAAGCCAGTTGTTAAACATTAATCAGCAAACCTTCCTTTATTTCTCTCAGCCTGTCCTGAAGATGAGATTTGGATCACCTCACATCAGGGAGGGGCCAAGTATTCCGGCCTCTCCCCTCACACACACAATGAAATCAAGGAACCAAGCAAGTCTGGAAGGGCTGCACCCAAGGAAACGGACCCAGCCAAGCAACACCCCCTACTACAAAGCTATCCCCAGTCAATCAGTAAGCCAGTAAACAAACATTTGTGAAGGGCCTGTGATATATGTGAAGCTGCTCTGAATGTGAGAACACAAAAATAAAATGTGAAAACAACCCCTGGCCTCAAAGAACTCACATTCTAGTAACAGAGACAAAGTCCCCTCAATAGCACGTACAAGATATTTAAAGATTAGGTTGGCATTTATCTCAGAGGGAAGGAACTAATAGTCAGGGAGGATGGGGGGAATCATCCTATAGAAGGTGGGGCTTGAGCTGCATCTAAAGGAAGCCAGGATGGGGAGGCCAGGAGGGAGAGCACTCCAGGCATAGGAGACCGCCAGTGCAAAAGCATGGAGTCGGGAGATGAGACATTGCATCTGAACACCAGTGTTGCCAAACCTGCTGAGCTCCACATTGGGAACAGTGCATGTGGACTAGGGACAGGGAAGAAAGGGGGAAAGTACTGGGGAGCTGATCTTTAGCCAGCTGAGGCTTGGGGCATAGGCACACATGGGTGCCATCCTGTAACCACAGCGATAACTATGGCAGATGTCTACACCCTGCTTTAAAATTTCTAAAGCACTTTTTCTCAGGGTCCTCCCAACAGGCTGTGAGGTAGACAGGAAACATAATTCCCCTTTTACAGATAAGGAAACTGAGGCCTAGGGGCCAGCTTCCAACCATTCCTACTCTACCAATAACCAGCAAGGAAAGACATACCCAATGTCTGCTTCCAGTGCTATGCTGTGCTGGAGACAGACTCATAGAAGCAGGGCATGGTTGCCCTTGTCTCATACCTGCCTTCAAAGGGTTGGAGGGGGAAATCAAGCTGATACCAGGCAGAAGGTAGCATGGAGTGAGAGGAGTGGCTCCTGGGTGTGGAGCCAGCCCACCTGATTCCAAAACCTGCCTCTGCCTCCCAACGAGTGTGCAGTTTAGGGGGAGCCTCATCACCTTGTGATCCTATTTTCCCATCTGTAAAGTGGAGCTGGACAAGTTGGACTCTCAGGTCCCTTTGGTTTCATCTCTGTGATCTCCACACCTAGTCCTCTGCTCTAGACCAGGCTGCCTCTGGTAGAGAAGGAGCAATAGGATCACTGCTTTCATGCATTTTGCAGGTGGTAGATCACAGACTCCTAGATCAAGAGCTGAGAGCAATCGACCTCCACCACCACCTCCTCCACAGGCCCATCCTACAGGTGAGGATGCTGAGACACAGAGAGATCAGGTCAAGTACCATGTTCACAGCTGGTAAAGAGCAGAGCAAGGATTTGAACTCACATCTTCTGCATCTAAATCTCACACTCTTTTCGGTGCACCATGTAGGCTATTTCACTACTACAAATCTTATATAATTATAATTACAATAGTTACATAATGCATAATTAATATAATATATTATTAGTATAGGTAATAACATTTAGAGCCCCTTTAAGGACAACTAGGTGGCTCAGTGGATAGAGTGCCAAGCCTGAAGTCAAGAAGATTCATCTTCCTGAGTTCAAATCCAGCCTCAGATACTCACTAGCTGTGTGACCCTGGGCAAGTCATTTAACTCTGGATTCCTTCTCCACTTCTCTACTTCCCCTTTCCCTTTTCACTGAGATCGTGGAACCATCCAGTCCAGAGGTTCCCAAACTTATTTGGTGTACCACCCACTTTGGGAAAAAAATACTCAGTGCCCCCCTTGAAATGTATTTTCTTTAACCATTTAATATTTGTTATTTGCATCATTTCAAAAAACATAAAAATATTTAACAGACATATATTAAATTTAATGATTTACTATAAATTAATGGGGTTTTTCCTGCAGCTGCATTGAAACTTTGATGATGCAATATTGTATCATATAACTGTATAGTACTGTATTGTAAACAAGTTGTCAGACGCACATATTCCTGAGGATGCACGCTGAACTTCCTAACAATGTGGGACAAGCTCACCTGCCAACACTTGCTTGCTAAGACCTGTCGGCAGACTTGACCACTGATTGGTTATAACTTGCATTTTGTGTATTTATCTGGAAAATCATATAATCACTACCACTTTAACTCTGTTACACAACAGATGAAACATTTATGAATGGTTTTTCAAAATTTTCTTATCTTCTTTCCTTATTCTTCCTTTACCCCATTATTTTTATTCAATGCCCCCCAACTGCATTTGAGGTTACTACTGTCCCCCTGAATCATTCCAGTGCCCCCAGTGGAACTTTGGGAATCTATGATCAAATGTGATCATGGTTCTAGAGCTGACCCAGGGATCGTGGATCCAGGGACCTCAGAGACCATCTAGGCCAACCACTTCACTTTACAAAAGAAGAAACTGAGGCTTTTGGAAGCTGGGGGACTCCCCAGGGTCATGTCAGAAGTGAAGAGTAGATCTAGAATTCAAACCCAAGTCTCTTGACTCCAAAATCCAAGTTTTCTCCATCATATTCTGCTGTTTTCAAGACATCTTCTCATTAACAATTTTTCTCGACCTAACCCTCTCCTTTATCCCCATTAGTCATTGGCTCATCTCTTTGTGATCCTGTGGATCTCTGTCTATGAGATTTTCCTGACAAAATACTGGAATGGTTTGCCATTTCCTTCTTCAGAAGTAAACAGAGTTTAAGTGACTTGCCTAGGGTCACACAGCTAGGACGTTTCTGGGACTGGATTTGAGCTCAGACAATCCTGACTCCAAACCCAGCACTCTATCTCCACTGTGCCACCTGGCTGCCATTATCTCCATTATTTTTCAGTTATCATGTCCCAAGTTCTTTTTTAAGTGCATCCCCCATCTTTCCCTTCCTCTCCAGACTTTCCCCTTTACCTACCAGACTTTCCCTCCTTACCGCACAATCCTGATTTACTACAACTCCCCAGGAGAACTTTCCGACTCTGATTCCTCCCCACCCCTTGTTAGGCAAAGGGCTACCAGACCAATCCTGCTTAATCACTACTTAAATTACCTCCATCTCCTGCTCAAATCTTCAGAGCCGCCCTGGTTCCTGATACAGTGAATCTAAACCTCTCTACTTTCTTATATGAACACCCAGAAAACTATCTGGCCCCGAGTAGATGGCTGATAAATGCTCATAGAATAGAAATGATGGAGAGCTTGCTGACATTAAAGGCTGCTGAGCACTGGGGTATCTGTTTGTGGGAGTTAGGGGCTGGCTGGGGGAGGAAGCTGTCCTTCTCTGGAGGTCTGTAAATGGAGACTAGATTATTTTCCCTGTTGTAAAACAGTAGTTCCCAGGTGGTCCTACCAGGAGGTAGGAGGATGATTCAAATGACCCCTCAAGGTCAAGTCTTTGATTCTGAGCTTCGATATCAACCACTGAAAATCATGTTAATTTAGTTCAGACCTAGCTTCGGGTCAATTGAATTACCATCATCTTAGATGACATGTTGGGTTTTTTCCCTTGGGAGGGGATTGCCCCTGCCTCTGGGGTCAAGTGTCTTGCCTTAAGCTCTTATTAATGTCAGACAACAAAACCAAGTGAAATTCTTCTCCAAAGACCAGTGGGTCTCAAAGAGCAGGCGACTAGAGTGGGAACATCTGGATTATAAAGTAGGCCTCCATCCCTGTTACTGGAACACTCAGTGTTCTGAGCCCTGGAAAAGCTGGTGCTTTCTGGGAAGTAACACCTCCAGGTCAGATGACTCACATACACTCAGCACTATAGAAGGGCTCAGAAAGTAGCCAGTCAGTCATCCATCCTTTCATTCATGCAACAAATATTTCAGCATAAGGAACAGCTTGTCCAGACAGTAGAGTCTTGGAACGACAGTGGAAAACTTCGTGAAGGTAGATTTCAGCTCAGTACAAGAAAGACCTTACTAATATGCACAGGTCGTAAGCTGCCCATCACTAGAGGTGTTCAAGCAGAGGCTGACTTCCAACCTAGGAGGCAGATTGTGCAGGACTAGATACCCTCAGAGGTTCATTCTAACTCAGACATTCTGTGTTTCCATGAAGCTATAAAATATTTACCAAGAGTCCACTATATAAAAATGAATGTTAAAAGTTGTTTTTACATATAATTGGGGAAAAAAGAAAATTCTAAATGGAAAACAAAACAAAAAAGAACATGCTATAATATCATGGGGCCTGCGATGCAGGAAATTTGTTTATATGCAGTTATTTAGAATGGATGGATTAGTGAATGAGTAATGACAATGAAAAAGCTTTTATTAAGCTCTCATTACTGTGTGTGAAACACTGTCGTAGGTACAAGGGGATACAATAGAAAAGTAAGACAGTCTCTGCTTTCAAGGAGTTCCCCTTCTAATCAGAAAAGACGCCACCATAGGAGGCTTTAGTTCCAAGGCAGATGGAAGATCCCCAGACCCTTAGGACAAGTACTCCCCAGCCATCAAGAGTGCTGCCACAGGGCAAATGGTAAAGTCAAGAAGCTTGGGTAGGAGCCAGGCTGGAGGTGGGGTGAGGGACAAGTGATAGCAGAGACCCTGCTAGACTTGGGGCTTTTGGGCACCAGGTCCTGGGCAGCACTTAACAGATGGATGAGATAACAGAAATATTGGGAGTATTTCAAAGAGCCTAAAAAAATTACAATGAGAATAACCCAATTATTTTCACTGAGTACTAGGACTGATTGTCCAGGTCATTCCCACAAGCCACCCGCTTCAGTCCTACTCATGCACTGCTGAGCAGAAAGAGAGGAAATCGTGAAATCGCACTGAATGCATGCTATGAGTCGATCTCAAGTGGGCCCTTATTATAGCAGAACTATTGAACTACTTCTCCCTAATTGGTTTCCTGTCCCACTCAACAAAGCTGCCAAGCCTTCTCTTCTCTCTTCAAGCCTCCACCACCACTACCTCCCTCCTCCTCTCTGCTGAAGACTTCATCTCCTATTTCACCAAAAAAGGGTTCCTGACCTGGGGTTCTTAACCAGTGACTTGGGTTTTTTTATATTTTGATAGCTTATTTTAATACAATCCGTTTCCTTTTAATCTTGTGTTTTTTATTTGATATACTTGCAAATATTATTCAGGGAAGGAGTCCCTGGGCTTCAGCAGTCTGCTGCTTGCCAACAAGGTGAAGATCTTCTCCTCCTAGCCCAATTTCATCACTTCACTGATGAGGAAAAAAAGGTCCAGGGAAATGAAGGGACCTGTTCAAGGTCATCCAGTAAGTTTGTAGCAGAGCCAAGAATCAAACGCTTCTTGACCAGATCCCAGCCCAGCTCTTTCCATGGGACCATCCCAGGCAGGACATAGTGAGTTGTCTTGACCAGAAAAAACTCTTCTTCCAATGGCTACCCAATGGTGATGAACTGCTGAGCTGAGCCAGTCTGTAGCTTGGATGATGGGTTTAAAGCCCCTAGCCCATGGTTCTGCCATCTGAAGCTCATCAGAATAAGACTCATCCCTTTGGCACTAGACAAACCTCTTCTTTAGGCTAAACACAAGAGAAGCTCCTATGACCCATAACCTATGTATAATCTAGTTTCTAGGCTCCTATTACCACCCAAATAAAATTCAAACTCTTCTGCCTGACATTCAAGGCCATCCACTATCTGACTCCCCACCAGTCCTTCAGAGCCTAATCCTATGTTCTTCTGCTCTAATTCTACAGCAAAGGGCACTGAACTTGAAACCATAACCAACAAATCAAGCCATGAGTATTGATTAAGCACCTCTTGTGTGTGAGGCACTGTGCCAAATGCTGGAGATACAAAGAAAGGCAGAAATGGTCCCTATCCTCAAGGAGTGCCCAGTCTAAGGGAAGAGATGATGAGCAAAGCAATTCATACTGATCAATACAGAATAAATGGAAGGCAGCCACAGAACAGGACTCATAAGGAGCTAGACTGGGGGTGAGGAATGGCCTCCAGGAAAAGGCGATCCATGACTTGAGCCTTGAAGGGAGGAAGGCTCTGGGAGGTGGAGGGAAAGGAGGCAGAGCACCTGAGGCCTGAGAGACAACCAATGCAAAGGAGATGGGATGTCATGTTTGATCAACAGTGAGTTGGCCAGAGTGGGAGATGATAGAATTCCTGGAAGGGATTACTGTGGAAGAGGACCGGAAAGGGGCTGGGACATGAAGAACTTTAAAAGCCAAACACAAGACTATATATTTAACCCTAGAGGTAAGAGGGAGCCATGGGAATGTCTTACGTAGGTGAGTGACTGATTCCACAGGAAGGTCACTTGGCAGTCGAGGGGAAGATGGACAGGAATGTGAAGAGATTAGAGGCAAAGAATCCTGTTCCTCTCCACTCATCATCTCTGGTTTATCCTGCCTAAAGCTTGCTTTTTTGTCACTGTGTGCACGTTATCTCCCTCCAATAGACAGTGAACCCCTGGAGGAGAGGGGCAGAGGGTTTTTTTCCTTTCCTTGTAGCCCCAACATTTACTGCACTACCTAACACGTAGTAGGTGCTTCATAAACGCTTACAGACTGACTAAATCTATGGCCCTATGATCTCCGAGAGGCACAGTTAGGTGGCACAGTGAATAGCGCACCAGGCCTGAAGTCAGGGACTCATCTTCCTGAGTTCAAATCTGGCCTCTAACTAGTGGGGAGACCCTGGGCAAGTCACTTCACTCTGTTTGCCTCAGTTTCCTCATCTGGAAAAGGAGCTAGAAAAAGAAATGGCTAAAACCCCTCCAGTGTCTCTGCCAAGAAAACCCCAAATGGGGCCAACAAGAATTGGACATGACTGAACAACAAAATGACTTCTAAGGCCCCTTCTGGCTCTGAATCTGTGTCCCGATGCCTCTCCTGGGCCTCAATTTCCTCCACGGCAAATTGAGGGGGATTGGGATTGATTGTGTCCCTGGCACCTTCCAGTTCTGACATTCTGTCCTGAGCTGTCTCTTGCCCTGTTTGCTCCAACCATCATGCCCTTCGGCCCATGTGAGTGTGTCTATGCCGCCCTCTAGTGGCCATCACGCACGCCACCATGAAGGAATGCACCAAACTTTACCCAGCCCTTGAACCCAACAAGACCCAGTGTTTAGATCCAGGGGCCCTGAGGAAAGGGGATAGGACTATGATGAAGACACAGTCCAAGAATAACAGCCTCACCGGGGATTAGGGCGAAGGGAGGGGGTAGATAGGAAATATACATAAACACCAGAGACAAGAGTGTGATAAAGGCCAGGACGTGGTGGAGAGTAAGGGAGCCTGGGTTGTAATCCCGGCTCCGTCTGCCCCCAGCTCACTGTGTTACCCTCGGAGAGCTGCTTACCGTTTCTAAGCCTCAGATTTCACATCCATCAACTTTGTCTGACCTAGGAATCCAGAGACTATCTGCGGAGAAAGTTTACCCCCAGAATGGTCCATTATGGGGCTGGGTTGGAGCTCCCCCAAGTAATTCCATAAATTCTAGCCTTCCAGATGGCCATGGGCAGCGAGCTGTATCAGGGAAGAAGGGACACACATTGCCCCCCAAAAGAGGCCTTAACATCCCCAAGCTCTAGAATGAGGAATCCAAGAGACAGGATGTAAGCTGGGCTTGAAAAGATCTCAAATTTGTCTCTGATTGTATCTGATGCCCTGTGACCTCATTTAGAGTTTTCTTAGCAAAGATACTGGAGTGGTTTGCCATTTCCTTCTCCAGCTCAATATACAGATGTGGAAACTGAGACAAACAGGGTTAAGGACTTGCCCAGGGTCATACAGACAGTAAGTGTCTGAAGGCTGGATTTAAACTCATGAAAATGAGTCTTCCTAACTTTAGGCCTGGCAATCTATCAACCACACCTTCTAGTTGCCTTCCTTATATTTATATCACTGTCCTAATTAATAACATGCATAAAAAATAACACTTTAGAGTTTTAGAAGTCTTTCACACACAATTACTCTATGGATAAAGTCACACAGATATGAGCATATGGATGCTGAAGGAAAGGGGAGATGTTCAGCCTGGAGAAGAGAAGGCTCAGAGGGATGGTGCTGCCTTAAAACATCCATAGGGCTACCATGTACAACAGGTCGTAGGTTTTCTCTGCTTGGTCCCAGAGAGCAAAGCCAGGAGCCATGTGGGAGAGGCATGAAGAGGCAGATTTAGAAACCCCCAACAATAAGAGAGATCCAAAAGGAGATTGAGCCACCCAGAGGTGATGGGCTCCCCCGTCTCTGGGGGCCTGCAAGCAAATACTGCATATACATTTACCAGGAATGATGGAGAGGGGAAGCTTGTTCAGGAATGGGTGAAACCAGTTGGAATCTGAGGCTCCTTCCAGCCCCTATAACCTGTGATTTTCTTATTATTTCTGTTTTTTAAGGTAAAGACACTGAGACTCAGCTAAGGGAAGTCACAAGTGGAGTTATTGCCAGAGTAAGGAGCAAAATCCAGGTCTAGCAACCTGCATTCTTACTACTGTACCTTGATGACTCCACATGACCCAGAAAGGGTCCTGGTCTTTCAGAAGGAAGAAGTTGTCTTCAGGGACTACACCATCCCAAGAGAATGTCTCCTTCAGTCTTCCTTTATGACTAGACACAGATAAAAGGTTTGGACCTAAATCTCATCCTGGGGCCCAAGACATGAGGAAGAAAAAAGGCAGGACAACCACCTAGTGGGTGGGTGGTTGTGGGGAATCCCTTGCTGAGTATAGAATGGACTAGAAGACCAATAACGTGTCTTCTAAAGTGAAAATTCTAGGATTTGAGAACAGAAAGGGAACCTGGGGTGGTCAAGTGAAAGAAAGTGTCCTAGACTTGGAGTCAGAAGACTACTACAAATACAGATACACATGCATGCATACGCATACAGAATGTGTTATATATACATATATACATGTGTATATATGTGTGTGTACATATGTGTGTATATGTGTGTATTAGTCAGAGCCCAAATATGCCTAATTGATAGGAATTTTCCTAATTGGAGGACTCAGAATGATTGTGACTGGACCCATAACTGTTTCTCTAAAATAAACTTCCTAAAACTAAAGAGAAGAGAACCCTGGGAACCTTAGGGGACACTGTCCCCCCTCCCCCCAAACTTAAAACAAGGAAGTATTGCACAGGTTACCAGTTACTCCTAGGCTCTTGTCTGTAGGACATATTTATAAATAGGACCCAAGTTGCTAGTAATTCTGCCCTTGGAAGTGTCATGATGACACAACTCCTGTTTGTGTGCCCTTACTTAGGGGTCCCAATTTCAGTCATCAGCTGGAAGAGGTTGAGATCCCAGTCCTTCAGCAGGAAAGGCCAGTCTCTTGAGTGGCTCCCATCAGGCCTTCATGCCACCAACAAAGGAGCACCAGGCAACATAAGGACAGAGTCAGCCACTAGTGTTTATGAGAAATAATATTAAATTTGGCAAATATATTTTAACAGAATAAACAAAAAGCCCAATTAAGCAGAAATAAGGCAGGGCTGGCTCAAGGCTGATCTGTTTTCCTCATTGCTCCAGGAATGAGGGCCCAGGCTAACAATGCTTAGTCACACATGCCCCTGCTTGTCCATTCAGAAGCCACCTCTCCTGGTCTTGAAGAAGGCCAACACTGGCTCCTGCCATGCCGCGGGCCATAGCCGCCTCTCGCTTCCCAAACCTCTGTCCTTCCACATGAGGGCCAAAGTCAGCTTAGTTTCCTCTCTTCCCAAACTAGGAAAAATTAAAAATCCCAGGGTTCTTGTGACCAGGCAGCCCTGTTCCACAGCCTTTAAGCAGGAAGGGACCACAGAAGTCACCCAGGCCAGCCTTAGCCCCTAAGTTTACACAGGAGGATGCTCAGAAGCCCAGCAAGGTTAGAGATTCTGCAAGATCACACAGGAGGTAAACAGTAACATCTGTATTGGAATCTCGGTCCCCTGATCCCATGTCCAGGACTCTGGGGAATGCCCCGGAGGCTCCTTGCTGCTGCAATCTCGGTCCCCTGATCCCACGTCCAGGACTCTGGGGAATGCCCCAGAGGCTCCTTGCTGCTGCACACGGTCCCTGGGTGTATGGATGTAACCAATATGTTCTTCTTTTCTCGGTTGGCTAGGATCACCAATTAAGCTTTACGAAACTTGAGGCCAGGACTGTCTTAGCTCCTGCTGCCCTCTCCCAAACAACAGTCCCCCAAATGTCACAATGTGGAGTGATTTATTAGGTTCCAGTTTGGTTCAAACACGAGTAAGATTCCTCTGTCCCCAACTAGACCCTTCAGTGTAAGACAAGGTATCCCAAAAGTCTTAGTAGAGTTGGAAGTTTTAGTAGCTTAAACCCGAACTAAGGCTTTTCAGACACCTTGGATAAAAGCCCTTCCCCTTGAGTTGAATATTCAAAGCTTTCCCCCAACATGGTTCCAGTCTCTCTCTCTCTCTCTCTCTCTCTCTCTCTCTCTCTCTCTCTCTCTCTCTCTCTCTCTCTCTCTGTCTCTCTCTCTGTCTCTCTGTCTCTCTGTCTCTCTCTCTCTCTGTCTCTCTCTGTCTCTCTCTCTGTCTCTCTCTCTGTCTCTCTCTCTGTCTCTGTCTTTCTCTCTCTCTCTTTCTCTCTCTCTCTCTCTCTCTCCATATGTGTATATATGTGTACATGTATATATGTATAACGTTATATTAATATATACATATGTATATAATATATCAATTAATATAGTTATGTTATATGTAATATCTGTAGCTTAGAACATAGAATGTCTAAGTTGGGAGGGCTCTTAGAACAGAGTCAGACAGATAGATAATGAGACATAACATAACACTTTGCTGATGTTTACTCCTCTCAGTCGTGTCCAACTCCTCATGACCCCATGTGGAATTTTCTTGGCAAAGATACAGGACTGGTTTACTATTTTCTTCTCTAGTTCATTATACAGATGAGGAAACTGAGGCAAATAGAATGAAATTACTTGTCTAGGGTCACACAGCTAGTAGGTGTCTGAGGCCAGATTTGAACTCAAGAAGATGAGTCTTCTTGACTCTGGGACTGGAATTCTATCCACTGTGCCATCTACAATACAATACACTATGATATATGATAAGATATCATATCTAATACAATATGATGCAGTGAGACAGACAGACAAAACTTTGTTCTAAGGTCTCTCCCAGCTCTGACATTCTCTGTTCTAATGTCCCTCCAAGCTGGGATGTTCTCTGTTCTAGCGTCCCCACCACTTAGAAATTCTGTGCTAAGAATTTCCCTTCCCACTGGACACTTTACATTCAATCTGCTTCTCTTAATGCCCCCATAGTGACCACTGCAGAGCTGAGCACATCAGAGTCTCAGCAAAAATGTATTGAATTGAAACAAATGTTTTTGGAAACCTTGGCAGCAGAAAGTGTGTCCCTTTTCATCTGGGATGATTCAAGGACTCCCACCCCTTTGAATGCAGCCATTTGGACAGTGTGTTCCCACAGTCCTTGGACTCCGGGGCAGCCCCCATGGAGATGGCATCTCAGACCAGCATGTGCAGGCTGGGCCCATTAACTCACTGTCCTTGCCCACAGCGTGGAAGGCATCGAGGCCCCAGGAGGGACTATCAGTCGGATGTCATCCTGTTCCCCTGTATTTCCCTGGCTATTTTTGGAGGGCTTCCGGATTCACGCTCAGAATGACAAAGTTCTAGAGGAAGTCCCTCTAAATAGCCTGGCACCGATAACTGATTCCACAATTACATTCACACCCAGAGTCTCTGTTGAGCCTTTACTATAATAATAACTCCCCCCAGGGCGCTTGATCACTTCCAAAGAGCTTTCACACCATTGTCTCCCGTGATCACAAGATGTGGATCAAGTGGGTTCATTGTTCGGTTTTCAATGTGAGCATTTATACGTTGGGAATCCGCAAATGTTTCACATCAGGGCTTAATTTATTATTATTTTGATTTCTAGACTTCAGAACATGATGGAGAAAATGCTAATAAAGTATATTACACTTGAAACTGTGTCCTTTATGTTTTTCAGAGAGCTAGTTGTCAGACACAGCACACCCCAGTCAGGTGCAGTCAGAAAAAAGGTCATGTTACCCACATTCCTTGTGTTTTACCTCCTCAGATGGCATGGCCCTCCTAACTTGCATCTCAAGGGACAGCTTCACGGTGCAGGGGATAGAGCAGGGACCTGGAGTCCGGTGAACCTGAGTTCAAATCCAGCCTCAAGCACTTACCACCTGTGTGACCCTGGGCAAGTCACTTCACCCTGTTTATCTCAGTTTCCTCCTCTGCAAAATGAGCTGGAGAAGAAAATGGCAAACCACCCCAGTATCTCTGCCAAGAAAACCCCAAATGGGGTTGTAAGTGGCTCAACAATAAAAGGCCGAATCCCTGTTCTTATAGTTACACATCTAACTGACCTTTGCTCCTTAGATCTGAGCCCTTCAGTGATCTCCCTGCATCAAACCCAGCCTGACTTTTGCTTTAGAATTACTTTGGATCCCACCTCCTTTACTCCCAGAGACAGAATCACCTCATCCCAACCTCCCTAATCAGCAATAAGTACAGCCTTGGGCTGGAAACTTCCACATGAGGAATAAGTTGTACACTTGGGTTAAAAAAAAAAAAACACCACCAGCTTACTAGTACAGGATGGGAGAAGCTTGGTTAGCTAACAGCTGTTCTGAAAGAAGAGCTGGGCCCCCTTGTTTGTTCATGGTCACCACCTCCCCTGTTAGAATGGGAGCTCCTAGCGGGTGGGGACCATATTTGCCATACTCTGTGTCCCTAGCCCTGGCACTTAGTAGGATGCTTAGTAGGATGCTTTTCAGCTGACTAAATTGAGGCTCGATAGTCAACAGCCTTATGATTTGACAACTAAAAACATATGTGATCTTGGGAAGCATTGAGAGAGTTCATACTCCAGGAACAAGGAAACTGTTGTTGGTCAGTTGTGCCCAAAATACTGTCCATGAGGCTTTCTTGGCAAAGACACTGGAGTGGTTTGCCATTTCCTTCTCCAACTCATTTGACAGACCAGGAAACTGAGGCAAACAGGGGTAAGTGACTTGCCCAGGGTCACCCAGCTAGTAAGTGTATGGGGTCAGATTTGAACTCAAGAAGATGACTGTAAGCCTAAAATTCTATCCACTGAGCCACCTAGCTGCCTAAAGAGACTGCAGTCCCTTTGTAGTCTGTGCCTACTTATAGGTGCTACCATTTTAAAAGGCCACTAATAAACTGGAGAATATCCAGAAGAAGCAACAAGGATAATGAAGGTCCTTGAGTCCCTGTTATATGAGGACTGATTGTCTCACAGGCCTGGGGATGTTTAATCTGGAGAAAGGAAGATTCTAGGCCTAGGGGAATACAATAGCTGCCTTCAAGTCTTTGAAAGGTGGTCATGTGGAAGACTGTTCTGCTTGGTCTCAGAGAGCAGAACAAGAATCAATGAGCAAAATTGGTCTTGACTGTTGGGGAATACTTCCAAAGCTGGAACGGGCCACCTCAAGAGGCTCCCCACCACCACCTCAATGGAGGTCTTGGAGTCACAGCTAAATCACTACTTGTTAAAGGAAAAGATTTTTTTCCTATGATGGGTGGAATTAAATGGCCTCCACAGCCATGCTAGAATGCTAGAAATCTATGATTCTGAGAGACCAAGGCTCTTTATGCTATGACAGGCATCTCTGTCTTTGCACCGTGACCCAGATAATACCAGAGTAGCACAATCTGCAATTGCTAGAAATGCCAAGCAGAAGGGGCTTCCTAGAATTGGAAGCAAGTTAACTTGGTAACCATCATTTTGTTACTGCCAAGCTCTAGAGCACAGGGCTCTGTGCTTGCAGCTACGTGGGAGGGGTACCAATGAGAACAAGATCTGAGTCCTGCTTGTACTCTAGGGAATTGGGACCTGGGAGCAAACCAAAGGAGGTTTCACCATGAAGCCCCCACCTCCAGTCCCTCTCTCAAAAAAAATTCAATTCAATTCGAAAATGTTTCCAGACATTATACTAGGCCTTGGAGATACAAAGACCCAACCAAAGCACCCCCTGATCTTAAGGAGCCTATGTTCTTTTTTTTTTAATGACTTGTTTATGTACTTTTACTTTACAAGATTAAGTTCCACATTCACTTGAGTTTCAGATTGTCTCCGCCCCCTTCCCCCCTCCCCCCATGGCGGCGTGCAATCACGTATAGGATCTGCAGATACTTTCACATTGTGCAACAGTCTGGTTGTATAGAAGGTTGTAACCTATGAGTGATCACTGGGAAAAAAAGAAACAAAACCAGACATGAAAAAGAATGATAGCGTGTTATGCTTCAGTCTCCGTTTAAACTATAGTCTTTCTATAGCTTTCTCCTTCCACCCTGAGGCTTGTAGAGTTGTCTTTTAGCTGTGCATTGTTGAGGATAGTCCAGTTTATCAAGGTTGGTTGGTCATCGCACATACGATGTATCCGTGATTGTGTACAAGTTTTTCCTGGTTCTGAGGAGCCTACATTCTACTGAAGGAATTAATCTTTTGCCTATGTAACCCACATGGAAGCCCTCCCTCTCGAGGATTCTGGAATTATGTGAGCCAAGTTGAGTCAGGGGGATGAACCCCTACAGGCTCAGTTTCTCTTTTTGGTCAAATGCTCCCACCTAAGGTATCTCAGGAAAAAAAAACACACATGGTACAGCTCATGTTTTGGTGTCCCCTTAATAAGCTTGTTAAATCCCCCAAATATGAGAGAAGGGGGTCTTGAGCTCCTGTAAGTATATAACACAAGTGTCAATGTGGATATCAGATATGGAAGAACCTTTAAACGCAAAAGACAAAAGGGGCCCAAAAAAGGCCGTGAACAGATATAAAGACACCCAGAACACTCATATACCAGTCTGCATCCACCCTCCACCCTCTCAAAGATTGGACTTGGCTGGGATCCTTATCAGAGTAAGAGTTGACATTCTGATGATATTCCCTCTCACGGGGTCATAGACAGTCAGTGGATTCATGCTTTTGTGAAGGCAAATAAGGATAGCTTTTGACTCAATTCTTACCTAGCCTTTAACCACTGAATAGGTGTTGCCTCAGACAAACTGAGACCTTAGCTTGAAAAGGCCATGGTCTCCCATTGCATCTTGGGCCATCATCATTCATCTTTTGTCTGGCCACTGACTTCCCATTACTGTAGAGGAGAGAGTGAGGCTGATGACTTTGCATGGCCTCACTGAAATCTGATTCACTTTCAAGTCAAGATGTCACCTTCTAATGTCATCAGTGGTCCTCTTTGAGAACAATGGACAAGAAACAAGCTGTGAGACAGTCAGTGCCTCTGGACCTACCCTGGTTTAGATTCCTTACAGAAGATAAGAAGGCCAATTCGACTTTACTCAAGAGGCAGTTTCCTAACGTGGGATTTCCCTCTTGCCATGCCCATCTCTGCTCTATGCTTGTATAGGAAATCACTGAGGGTCCCAGCTTCTCCAATCGGTTAAACAGGAAAAGGTCACTCATGCCAAGTGCTTGAGCCACAAGTCTCTATCAACCAGTATGGGGGAAGGGAGAGAGGGGAAGGGGAAAGTCCCTTCCTCTTCCTTCCCCCCACTTGCTACATAATGGGGAGGGGTCAGGGGCAGATAAGGAAAATGAAGGTGTGAAGATGGTTCTCTTGACCCTTAGGCATCGAACCTGGGTGACCAGAAGAATGGAGTGCCCTCAGAAGAAAAAGGGAAGTAAGGGAAGTTTTAGGAGAGCAGTTCCTGAGTCCCCAAAGGCTAGCACATCTCAGCCCAAAGTAGCCACCCTTTCTAGCCACACTCATGCCCAGTTTTGCCCAAGCCACCCAGTGCCCAGAGCCAGTGACCTGTCTGAATGCCACCTTTTCAGAAGGGAAACAAAGCCCTGAGCCACAGGGACCCAGTGGCTAAAGAGTTAACCCATTCCACTTTCTCCCTTGATATCTTCATCAACCTTGAGTGGGCCCAGAAATAACAAGCTATCATTTATCAGTGTTATTCGAGGTAACTATTCCAACCGAAGCTGGGCGATAAATCAACCAGGGAGAATTGGAGCCCAGGAGAACGTTCATTCTTCTCTTTAGGCAACATCTGGGATAGATAATAGTGCAGGTTCCAGAGGGGAGGGGGCAGGGGCACATGGGGCCCCAGGTTATAGTGAGTGTTTGGGGGGATGGATGGAAAACAGCCAGATGTAGGAGAGAAAAAAAAAGCACTGCAAATGGAGCCAGAAGACTGGATTCAAATCCTGACCCTGCCCCATGGGCAAGCTGTTCCCTCTGGCCTCAGTTTCCTGATTTGTAAAACAGACTAGAGCTCTAAGGTATGATTAGGGTCTAACAGTTTATCATCTCTGACCTAACATTCAATATTCTCCCATTCCTGCCAACACTAACATCTTTTTCTAGTATCCTGTGTCCTAAAGTTCCCTCCAGTTCTAAAATTCTACATTCTGTGTCCTAGTTTCCTATATTCTGATGTCCCTTCACAAGGTTCTGCAGTCTAACATTTTGTGTCCCAAGGCTCTTTCAGGCTTTGACATTCTGTCAATAAGTTAACAATCATTTACTAAGCATTGTCTATGGGTCAGACACTGTGCTAAGTGATAGGAGTATAAATACAAGGTCGAAAGAATTCCCTGCCCTCAAGAAGCATATGTTCTAATGGGGGAAGGAAGGTCTCAGGGGACATGGTGGAGGAAAGTCTGAAGAGTCAGGAGCAGAGCGCAGAAGGAGGTGAATGTGACTGGCCTGGATCCTTTCCTTAAAAGAGAGAGTGTGGGAGGAGCAGATGGATCAGAGGAAGAGGTCAAAGGAGCGGTGATCTGGGGATGGGAAGGCTGCTAGATCGTGGTGGTCATTCTATGTTCTCAGATCCCTCTCCCAGTCCAATGCTGTGAGTCCTAAGTCTCCTTCCAGTTCTGACATTCTCAGTTCTACGGACCCTCTCCAGTCTAACATTGTATGGTCTAACACCCCTTTCAACTCCAGCATTCTCTGTCCCAACAGCAGGAGTTGGTTCAAACTGGGAGAGAGAGCCAATTGTTAAATTTTCACTATGAGCATTTACACCTGAAAAATTGGCAAATGCTACAAATCAAGACCCAATCTGATTGTCTAGACTTGTCCAGATATTGATTGTCTATAGTGATGGAGAAAATGCTAATAATTCAAATTTAACCTAAAAGTGAGTTTCCAGCCCATTTTGGGGGGGAGGGGGAGAGCCAGTTGTTAAACAGTCATCAAAGTTGATTGTTAAACAATTATCAGAGCCAATCATGAAACATTTATTGGCATCTTTCTAGCTAGGGTCCATTTCATCTGTGACATTCCAGGATTCTACAAAAACACAGACTTGGGGATTTGGGCTGTATTCATGGGAGAGGGAAGGATGAAGGAAATGGCCCTCTGAGCTTGTCTCCAAATAAGCTAGAGAGGAAGTAAGATACTTACAGGCTTCTTGCTTTGCATTAATTAAAATTGAATCAATTATAAATACAGGCTTTAAACAGACACACACACACGCACATACACACATATACACACACACATACACACACATACACACATACATACACACACACATACACATACACACACATACACACATACACACACACATACACATACACACACGTACACACACACACATACACACACGTACACACACACATACACAAACACACACACACATACACATACACACACACACACACACACACACACACACACGGCAGGGGAAGTCTTGCTTCCCACCTTCGTGCAACGAGCATCTCCTCTGCTGGAATTCCTGCGTCAGTGCCAAGGGCAGAGCCCCCCAGCCCTCCTGAGGGAAGGTGGAAAGGAAGCTCCCAGGCTGAGAGAACTTGCAAACAAAACACTATTTTTAGCAGGGAAGGAACCTACAAGGTTTTTTTTTAAATACCTCTGAGAAGCTGGATGCATAATAGAAGGAAGTGGTGGACACTGACCAGCCACACCCAGATCCCAAGGGCCTTACTTGAGAGACCAGAGTCCTCCCTCCTCAGCTCTGGTTCCTGCTGGGAGGAGGACACTTGGGAATCTCATGGTCTCTTCTGCCACTGTCCCCACCAAAATCTGCCTTCAGGAAGAGATCTGAGAGTGACTAGTGGAACATGAGTCACTAAGTGACCATTCCCAGGGACATCACCAGCATTGTAAGTGGCATCTTGAGCAAGGCAGACATTTCTATCCAATCAGGAGACATTTAAATCAAATATTCTCTATTTGACTTCTTTCCCAGTTCTAATATCCCCTGTTCTAAGGCCCCTCCCAGCTCTGACATTCTAGGTTCTAAAGCCTCTCCTGGCTCTGACATTTCCTGTTCTAAGGCTCCTCCCCACTCTGACTTTCCCTGTTCTAGGGATCCCTCACTTCTGACATTTTCCATTCTAAAGAGCTTTCCAGTTCTGGTATTCCCTGTTGTAAGTAAGGCCCCTCCCAACTCTCATATTCCCTATTCTCAGGCCCCTCTGATATTCTCTCTTCTCAAATGCTCTGGGATTCCAAGTTCTGAGGTCCCTCCCAACTCTGACATTCTGATCCTTATAAAACAAAAGCTTCATCACCTGAAAAGGGGATTTCGTCTACATGTCAAAATTAGATAAGATGCCATGAAAGAAATAACAAGAGATATAACCTTGCTCTACAACTCTCTGATCATCAATGTCAGGTGAGGCCTAAAATAGGTGACATATTCTCAGCAAAGGTATTTACACCTGCGATGGAGGCGGCCCATCAGAAAGCCAAGTTGAAGAAGGGTTTCTTGGAGTTACTGATGTTCTCCAGATTTTCCTGTTTGTGGAGAACATTGTGATGGACATATCATCCCCAGGAATACTTCAGAGCCTCCTGAAAGAGATCCAGAGTCTTTCAAAAGAGCATGGCCTGACCAGCCACACAATATAGCCCAAGTGGATGAAGAATGTCTTTTGCTCAAATCAGAACATTCAGTCAAATGACTAACTTAGAGATTTCTTCCATCAGGATCTATTTCTGGGATCAAGGTTACTTGTGACAGATATACCAGTGTACACAACTAGTGTATACAACAAGAGTAAAAAAAATAGGCTATTTTACCATCAAGAAATTGCAAAACTCTTATAAGAACACCAAATTTCTCTTATTAAAAATACCAATATTCCAACTAATTCTACTATTGTTGTTGTATGACTGAGTAATAAAAAACAGTAGCCCTACAGAATGAGAAATGAGTGAAGATCACACAGAGAGCTATGGAAAGGTGCCCGGGCTATAACCTAACAAGTAACTGCCCAGAGCAGGCTGAAGCATCTCATCACAGACATGTGCAGCTCACACACTGAGGAGCCAGAGATGGGAGGTGAACAGCCCCCACAAGTCCCTACGTACCTCTGCCATGCCCGGAGAAAGTGGCAAAGACCCCCAGCACTTTGGAAGGGCTCGGTCACCACGATGCCCAGTGAATGAGTGGAGATCTGCATGCTGGAGGGTTGCCTGCATCGATGAGATCGCTGATAATGCATTGACTCATTGGAGTAAGTCCAAGGGTCTGTGCCAGGTGCTGAGGATGCCAAGACACTTCCTCCATGGAATTTTCCCCACCTGCTCCAGCCCCCACTGAGCTTATCTGACACGAATGTGAATTCTGCCTTTGCCACTTACTAATGAGCAACTTGCTTTATCTCTCTCAACCTTATGCATAAAATGGAGATAATAATAATAGTACTGATTTCAAAAGGATATCGTAAGGCTTAAATGAGAGGGCATACATAAAGCACCATATAAATGCTTATCAAGGCAATGAGCATTTATTAAACTCCTCCTATATGCCAGACACAGTGCTAAGTGATAAGGATGCAAAGAAAGGCAAAAAAATAGTCTGCCCTCAAGGCCCTCAAAAAATCTAATGGAGGAGCCAGGGCAGCCAGGTGAGGCAGCAAGGCAGGGCGGCCAGGTGGCACAGTGAACAGAGCACCAGCCCTGGGGTCAGGAGGACCTGAATTCAAATCCGACCTCAGACACTTAACACTTACTAGCTGTGTGACCTTGGGCAAGTCACTTAACCTCAATTGCCCTGTCTTCCCCCTTCTAAAAAAGCCAAAAAAATCTAATGGAGGGAGACAACATGTAAGCTAGCCAGTGTCCTAACCAAGGACTGGGAGTGTGTATGGTAGCTTTCTAAGCAGGTGACTAAAAGGTCTGGTCTTGCTTCTAACTTGATCTCTGATGAGAGGTCTAGTCTGACCAATTCTACCCAAAGATTGAGGGCTCTGGATAACATGCTATAAGAGGAGTAGCTTAAGGATTTAGTGTTTTAGCTTGAAGAAGACAGCTGCTGTGTTCAGGTTTCTAATGGGCAAATTTTGGCATGGCATAAGGAAAAAGGCAATGTAAGATGGTAGATGGAGAAGAGAAGCCTTGGAACCACAAAGACCCATGGTCAGGCTCCATTGCTGCCAGATATTAGCTGTATATACGAGGCCACAAATCCTGCTGTTGAGTTTCCCAGATTTGAGATCAGCTCCTCTGAAGTGCAGGGGATAAACCTTGGCCTGGGAAAAGCACCTTCGTGATCAGGAATCACTAACAGGTCTGGTGTTAGTCTGCTTGTCAAGCCCTTTTCAAGGCTGCTTATCCACTTTCACTGTCCTTCACCCAACTCTCACCTGTGGTTCCTAGAAGCTGTGGGGCATGCAGCAGCCACCTCCCAGTAACCATGTCAGCAGATGGGAGGGTAAGGGTAACCAACAGACCTCACACCCACTGGAGAGTTAGGGGGACATCCCCCAAGCATGGAAAGACTTCCCTGGTAAAAATGGGCAGATGAGAAGAGTTTCTTCCCACAGCCATGAAGGCAGCTGAAGCAGGCTCTATGGAGTGTGACATCCTTATCAGATGTGGAAGACACCAAGGTCATCCACTGCCTCCTGGACCACAGCCAGTCATCTTGGCTTCTGTCTTGCTGCTGTATTTGGATGACTCAGAAAGAGAAAGTAAGGCTGATAACTTTGCACAACTCTGCATCACTTATATCTAATTCACTCACAAGTCAAGACTTCACCCTGTGATGTCATTGGTCCTCTTTGAAAATGAAGGAGGAGCAATCTATGTATCTTCAATGACTTGCCTTTGACCTTGGGCTAATCACTTAACCACTTATTACTCTACAAAACTCTCTGAGACACTGAGTTGCAGAAAAGGTACGTGTCTGCATTGGTAGAGGGCTGTTCCCTACCTGGGAGTTCCCTATACCAGTGTTGTTAAACTCAGTTAGAAACAGGGGCCCCTAATTCATACACAAAGACCTCTTCCAGCTACATATTGACTTACTTTTAAAATATGTTATCAATGTTTTGTTTTTTATGTATTTTTATGTATTATGTATTTTAATCTTGTTGAGGGGCACAAGGTAGTATTGTGGGTCACATGAGGACAGCTCCCTTATACCTATGAAATCTCAGGTCTAATCTTTCCTTATGAAGAAAACATTCTCTTACAAACCAGAGCCATCTCAAACTGGTATGGGCTGCCTCAGGGGATGAAAGTCTCCCCACCCCACCCGATCACCCCCCCCCCACACACACACACACACAATCTTCAGATGGATGATCACCTTTCAGGTATGTTGTTATAGAGACCATTCTTGGTGTGAGCACAGTCTGACTAGAGAGATGGCCATCTATCTAGGTCCCTTCTGGCTCTGAGAGTCTGTGTTCACAGGTTCATACCAAGAAATGCTCTTAAAGGTAGTCTAGTCCAACCCCAACATTTTACTGATTAAAAAACCTAGACACTCCCCCCCAAGAGGTTAGGCAATCTGCCCAGTCACAAAGGTGGCAAGTCTCAGAACAGGCTCAAAGCTAAGTCATCTGGTTCTAAAGTGCTGAGATTTAAGAGGTGATTCAACATTTTCAAAGGGAAAAGGAACAAACATTTATGAAGCACCTACTGTGTGTCAGACCCTGCTCTGTTTCATGATAATCTAATGATGGGTAGCATGTACATCATTCTCTCCATCTTGCAGATGAGGAAACTGAGGCTCAGATAGGTCAAGCAGCTTGCCCGTGGTGTCCAAGACCAGTACTCTCTGCACTATGCAATGATTCTCCCAAAGTAACAGAGAACAGTCTCAGGCTTCAGAAAAAAGATGGCGCCCAAGTCAAGCCTTGAAAGGATACAACAAGCCTTTGAAGGGCTCTCATGGAGAGGGGGAATTAGTGTTCTGCTTGGTCACATGAGCAATGGGGGAGAGTTGCGGGTTAGACTCAGAGATAAAAATGTTCCAAAGCCACAGAATCTCAGAGCTCGGTGGAATTTCTGTGTCCATTGATCCCAACCAGCACCTCGACAAGTCTCCCTTACAAAACATCCCTGCCCAGTGAACATCCAGACTGTGCTCCAAGGCTTCCTTTGAGATCTTCCAGAACAGGAACCTACCCCTTCCAGGTCCCACAAGGGAACGGCACTCAGTGTATGAGATGTGGGAGGTTAGTTCAGCAACAAATTATCTGGGAAAAAAAGAGGTCAATGTGACTCAGCCATGTGGCATTGTAGCATTAAAAACCAGTGATATTTGGAGCTCCACTAAGAGAGGCTCAACCCCCCAGACCAGAGAAGTGAGTGTCTCAGGGTGTTCAGGTTTCGTCAGAAGGTATAGAAAGTCTTGTGTCCAGCTTGGGGACAATATTGATAAGTTAAAGAGAAACCAGAGGAGGAAAACCAGGATAGTGGAGAGCCTTGGGTTCATGTCATAAGAGGATCAGTTAAAAGAAATGGTAACGTTTAGTTTGGAAAAGAGTGGACGGGGGAAGGGGTGGACGTAATAGCTGTCTTCAGATATTTGTAGGGTTCCTGTAGGAGCAAATTACAAGTTTCTTAAGTTTTGTTTCAACTTTGCATCCTTAGCACCAAATAAAAGACCTTGCATATGCCAGGCAAGTAAATGCCTTTTAGAAACTGAATTACATTAAGGACAATTTCTGTTTAATAAAAGGAAGGACTGTCTGAATATCAGAGCTGTGGACCACTGGAACAGGCTGCTTTGTAAGGTCATACGATCCCCATCAAAAGAGGCATTTATGGAAACGCTAACTGAACACTTGTCAGGGATTCCTGCATTAGGAAGGGGGATGAATTAAACAAAATGAGCGGTACCCACTGAGATAATCCTGCAAAGTTTGCAAATCACTTTCCTCAAAAACAAAAAACATGCAATGGAATTCGTTCAGGTGCTACAGACCTCTTCTTACAGAAGAGGAGCCTGCAGCCCAAGATCACACAGCAAATAAAGGTCAGAGCTGGCAGTTACAGCAAGGTCCTCTACCTCTGGGACTAGCATCTCTCCAAGATACCATGGCAATTCTTTCTAAGGGCTTGGTTAAGTCATTTTTAGTCATGTCTGACTCTCATGGCCCTGTTTGGGGTCTTCTTGACAAAGATACTGGAGAGTGGTTTGACATTTCCTTCTCCATTTTACAGATGAGGAAACTGAGGCAAACAGGGTGTAATGTTAATGGGATGTAAGATCTTCCCAGCCCATTAATAGGCCTCACTTGGAGCCCATTAAGGGAACCTTGCTTAGGGGAGGCTTGCTTGTAGGAAGGCTTTCACACTAATTCCAATTAGGCACTAAGTCAGAAGGGTCGTGATACCTTCTGGCTATGAGAAGTGTATATATACTCTGGGTTGATGTTTTGCTTTGGGGGCTGCTTATGAGAAGGATCTTGTGATTCCCTGGTTGAGACTCTGAGTGACCATATGTTCAGAGCTCCCCAAGTGCTCAGATGTAAAGGCTTTCTCCATCTAGGCATGTGTGTAAAGTGTATAGCTGATTCAGGCAGTCATAGCCCTGTCTGTTGGTCTTTATTTCACTGCTTATATTTTCTCTGAAGTTCAGGGTGCTGACTTTTCCTCTGAACTAGTAAATGTAATTAAAAAAGATTGCTGACCCCGTAACAACTATCTTTCCTAATAAAGCAGATCTAAAAGCCTGTGCTAGCTGCCATCCTGGATATGCCAGTGTGGTTGCCACTACATAGGGTTAAGTGACTTGCCCAGGGTCCGATAGCTAGTAAGTGTCTGAAGCTGTATTTGAACTGAAGATGTCTCCTGATCCCAAACCCAGTGCTCCCTGTACTATGGCACCACCTAGCTGCCCTGCCTGCTAATGGCTTATTATTCCAAAATTTTAAAGTTTCTAAGACTCTGAGATTCTATTATGACAAAAACCCAATGGTTCTGTGATTCAAGGATCCCATGATTCTACAACTCAATTTTGCTGCGACTCTAAGATTTTCTGTATCTGAGACCCCAATTTTTTTTTATTCCATTCTACTACAGTTTTAAGATTCTCTGATTCTATGATGGGATTTGTGTCTGTGCACTTTAAGCATACTGTGGGGGAGTAATCTGAACCCAAGTTGGGAGTATAATGTTTCTTAATAATGAAACTCAGCTTTTGAAAGCACCTTGTCACTGACAGTACAAGATTCTCCTTGATTTTTGTCTTCACTGACATGAAATTTTAAGGCTCCATCTGCTGCAGCAACACACAAGCACATTCAATCCCTTATCCCTCCAGGCCAAAGGTGAGCAGAATTCTCCCCTCCGCCTGCTCCCACTAAGCTTCCAGGGAGGGAGGAGAGAGGGCTTGTGTCTGTCTGTGTTCCTCATTTTCTGGTCTTTCATAGGATTATGGGATTTAAAGCTAGACCCGGAACAGTCGGTCTTAACCTGGGGTCCATGAATTTTTTTTTCAATATTTTGACAACTGCATTTCAATAAAACTGGTTTCCTTGCTAATCCTACATATTTTATTTGATGCATTAAAAATGTGATTTGGAGAAGGGGTCTGCTGGCTTCATCAGACTGGCTACCCAAAGGGATCTATAACAAAAAAAGTTAAGAACCTCTGATCTAGTCTTTACCCTTCATTTAACAGATTAAAAAACCTAAGGCCCAGAGAAGGGAAGTTGAGGTAAGGTAGAAGGAACACCAGATTTTAGGTCAGAAATCCTGGGTTCAGATCCTCCTTCTACTGTTTACTATTTGTGTGATTGTAGAAAAGTAACTTTACCTCTGAGACTCAGTTTCTCCCTATGTAAAATGAGGGAGCTGGGCAGGATGAGCTTTGTGTTTCTTTCTAGTTCTAAATCTATGAACCTACAACTTGTTTGAGGTCAGACAGGTAGGAAATTGGTTAGAGTTCAAACCCCAGGATCCAAACCCGAGACTTTTTTCTCTATACCTGCATTGAAAGCTGGCCAAAATGCGGGGATACTGAGGTCAGACAGGGTGCAGCTGGGAAAGGGGAAAACGTTCCACAAGAGCATGAATCAGAATCTTCAGGGCACTGCAGGGCAGGCCACGTGGAAGGCCTGGCCAGACTCCTGTGAGGACGTGGCTTCAGCCCTGGCTGAGACCAAGGCAGGAAATGAGTCTGGCAGGAGATTTGCTGCCAAATGTTTCCATTTGATGTTCAAACCTTGAAAACTGCCTTTGGGAAGAAGAAAAGGAACCCAGGCAGTGCAGTTGGGGGTCCCTGGGGTCTCATTTGTGTCTCTGAGTGAGCATCCTGTGGATGGTTCTGGGAAAGGACCAGGATGAGTTTGAATTTCTCCTAAACAGAAACCAAAGTAGAAAGTTTCATCACAATATACCAGTCTATTCAACCAAGAGCTGCAGGTCAGAATGGACAGGGACCCCAGAATGGGAGAGGTGGAAAGGGTCTCAGCAGTCCCCTTGGGGTAAGACTTGTGTCCAAAAGAAATCCCCACTTTGACATCCCCCAGTGGGCATCCTAAGAGAGGCAACCACCAAACTCAGAAGCAGCCCTCTCCACACTGGGACAGCTCACATCCGACCTAAATAGGCCTCTTGGTAGCTTTCTTCTGTTGCTCCTGGGCCCCCAGAGCACAAGGCTAGTCCTTCCGAATGACAGCCCTTCCAATTCCTGAAGGTGGCTCCCATGCCCCACCCCAACCCTCAGTCTTCTCTTCTCCAGGTCCTCAATAGCTCCTCTCATGATGTCAGTGCAAGGATCTAGAAGGCTCCTCATCCATCTGATGTCCTTATTTAACTGAGGCTCCAGAGAGAGTGAATTCAAGGTCACCTTGGTTAGTGTCAACACTAACATGTTAGCTAGTTAACATGGCAGCACCAGCAACAACACCAAGCATCAGAGCCACGTTGGACTGACCCTCTCTGTTCTCCCAATATATTCTCCCCTTTCTCTCTTATTCCAACCTCTCCTTGGCCCCTGATATTCCTCTGCCTATCATGCCCTTTCCTACCTACTCCACCCGCTGAAATTCCCATTTCTCAAGGACCAATTCAGGTGCCAACTCTTCCAGGAAACTATCCTTGGTGTCCCACTGCTTCCCCACATTGGGAGAGAAAGAGACAGAAACAGAGACAGAAAGACAAAGAGACAGACAAAGAGAAGAAGGGAGAGACAGCAAGAGAGAAGGGGGGAAGGAAAGAGAGACAGAGAAAAAGGAAAGAGAGAGAGAGAGAAAGGAGAAAGAGAAAGAGAAAGAAAGGAAAGAGAGAGAAAGAATGACAGAGAGAGGAAAAAGAGACACACAGAGAGAGAGAGAGACAGAAAGACAAGGAGACAGACAGAGAGAAGAGGGGAGAGACAGAAAAAGAGAGAGAGAGAGAGAGGAAAGAGAGAGAGACAGAGAGAGAGGAAAGAGAGACAGGGAGGGAGAATCAGAGACAGAGGCTTCCTCTGATTCTGTCACCAAATCTCAGAATCTCTCTTAGAAGGGATGTCGGGGATTATAGTCCAATCCACACCTTTCCTTCCCACACTTTGTGGCCTTCTCTGGCCTGCTCTCTGTTCCTCACACATGCCATACATCTCCCCCTCTCCTTTGCCCTGGCAGTCTGTCATGCCTGGAATGCCCTCTCTCCTCACCTCTGCTCATAACCTCCCCCTGTTCCTTCAAGACACATTCCAAGCATCACCTTTTCCATGGGTCTTCTTTCTCCACCCAAGAGCCAGCTCTCTCCGTATTGGACAACCTCCCGTGCACTAGCATTGATTCTCTTTGTATACTTAGAGCCATGCTTGTTAAAAGCTCCTTGAAGGCAAGGATGGTTTCATTCTTTGTATTCATAGGCTTGGCTCCCAGGTAGGCACTTAATAGAGGCTTCTTGACCAATGTGATTGCTTTGCTTGTGCTGTTTGCCTCTAGGATGATCTATAACTTCTTAGTGTCATAGGATTTGAGGGTGTAATGGAAACAGGAATTGAAGATCTTCTCTGCCCCTGAACAGACCTGGGGGGCAGAGTTTGAAGAGCTCCCCAGCTTTGAAAGTAAACTCTGCCCCCTAATATGCTAAATATAGTCACATAGAGCCTGTGGTGGGAGGAGTTTGCTGAAGGGAAGCAGAGCCCACAGGAAGTTGGTGGTCAGAGCTAGCGAGATAGTGGAGGAGAGAGGATGGTCAGGCAAGGAGCTAGAGAGGTTTGTGAGTATATATTGATCTTGTATTGGTTTGTGGGAAGGCTGAGGGATGCTGTGGCTCTCAGTGTTATTGTGGCTTCTGAATATCTTTGGTTCTATGATGGAATCGGCTTACTGGTTTTGGGATTTGGTTTTCTGGTGTTTGAATAAATGCTTCAGTTCTGTCCTCTACCTGGAGAATCTGGTATATTTTGCAATAGAATGTCATGCAAATTTATAGTCATGGTCTTTATCATCATCATGGTCACTGTAAATATTGCATTGGCACTACAGAGGGTTGGAAGGGACCTCAGCAGCTGCTGCATGAGAGGAGTCCTCCCCGCTCCCCAACACCCCTGAGAAGTGGTCAGCCCACCTCTGCTTAAAGACCTCCAAGAAGGGAAAGCCATCACTTCTCAACAGAGCCTATTCCATTTTGAAATGGATTTTTATCTGCATGCCCAGGGTAGCTTGTTCCTCTCCTGAGACATCTGTTACACTACCTCAAATTACATTTGTGCGTCTTTGTCTCATCCCTCTTAATAGACTATGAGCTTCAAGGGATCAGGAACGGTGTCTTACTCGTCTCTCCATTTCTTGGAGTGCCTCCCTGCATGGCTTCCCAGCTTCTCTATCAGAGAATCACAGAATTTAGAGATAGAAGTCTATCACTGGGGCTGATCAGGCACCCCAAGGTTGAAGCCATTCACCAGTCTCTGCCTTTTACCAGCCCTCACAGGTTGCCCCAGGTTCACTGCCATGGGATTGCCTGCTTCCTCAATAGACCACTCATGCTCCACGTTCTTCAATTTTACCTCCACCTGAGATTCCTGAGGAACCATTGTCTTTGGGGCCCTAGTCCGATGGGCCATCTCCAGCAAGAGAGTAGAAATAAAAAACAGTTACAAATGTGACATCAGGTATGGAAGGGGCAGTTTTATTCCAACATAAAAAGGGAAAATCAAGCCATCAAGATTCAAGAAATGATTATAATCAGCTGAAAAAGCCATTTGCAAGCCTTCCCGAGCTCTTCATGAACAGGGCTGCTAATGGAGCTGAGCAGCAGGATGGTGGTTGACTCTTCTCCTCTTGCCTGGTCCACCATTTGCGTTGCCTCTGTTAGCCTTGCAGCTGCTCCAGGGCCCAATGCTGGTGGAGTGGGGTTTTCTCTCTCCTTGGAGGTCTTCACAGACTGAGTCGCCCTTTATCAGGGATGTTGTGGAGGAAATTGTTGTTCATATAAGGATCAGACTAGATGAGCTCCCTTCCAGCTCCGAGATCCCACGAGTCTGTGGAAGGCTCTATCCGGGAGGCTGTGGAAGAAGCTGAGATCTCCAAGACAAAGTGAGTAAAGGAGAAAGGATAGAGAGAGCCCAAGATTTAGGTTGGACCCTTACTAACTCTGCTATCATAGGCAAAGTGCTTTGATCTGAGCCTCAGTTTCCTTACCTGTAAAATAGGCATAATCATCTGTGGTCTGCTTACTTGACCCATGTTGTTGTGGGGAACGTGTTTCACAAATATTTAAGCATGGAAAGTGTAAGGCAAGGTTGTCTCCCTCATGTAGCTTACAATCTTTTTTTTTCTGGAGGGTGATCTAGACCTGAGGTTCCATTGGTATAGGGAATGACAATTAAGAAAATTCCATCTACCAATAACCGCTCCACACCTCATAGTCTTTGAAAGTTACCTGGGCTACTAAGAGGTTAAAATGACTTGCCCAGGATCATCCAGCCAATACATGTCAGAAGTAGGACCTGAACTCAGGCCTTCCTGACTCCTTAGCCAACTCTCTGTCTATTGCATCCTGTATGATCTAACATAGTAGATAAATGATACCCCCTTGGCTCTGCTAGAGAGGCAGGCTGATGTCAGAAGAAAAGAGCAGGCCTTGGGTATAAAGACCTGGTTTTAAATCCCAACTCTACCATTTTACAAGCTTTGGGGCCTCAGGTAGGGATCATGACCTCTAAAAACCCTTCCAGTTGTAATATTTAGAATTCCAAGCATTCAGATCAACACAACAAAAACAAAGCTATTTTTTCCTGGGAAGTTGGGCCACAAGGGAGAAGGGAAAACGCAAAACATGAAGAAAGCCAGAGAGAAGGACCAGCCCTTCCATTACTGTCAAGGAAGTCTCCAAATGGTTTCTTAAGAATGGCCTTTGGAAACAGAAACATATGAGCTAAAGATAGCCAGTGTCCCTTCTGATGCTTCCAGGCAGGGGCTCACACCAGAGGCCCCAAGTCCCTCCCGAGCCAAGGCCAGTCTTGGGACATTAATAGGATGGTAATAGCCACCTATCCTTAGGAGCTGGCAAAGACTGGAGGCTTTAGAGGATGAAGCTTTGGTCTGTCTGAGATTGCACAGGGAGTAAAAAAGACCCAAAGATGTCCAGAACTTCATACTCTTCAAAGCGCTTTGATATTTCTGTTTCCTAATTTGAGCTGCAGGACAGCTCTGTAAGACAGGTAATTGCATTCAAGTGTTACACTCCCCATTTTGTGAATGAGGAAACTCAAGGCCAGAGAAAGAAAGTATTGTCTTGCCTAAAGTCACATAATTAGTTTTGGTACAACAAGGACTTCAATTATCTCCTAACCACAATTTCACTTCCCTTTCTCCTGTGCCCCCTTATATTAATCAAGAAATTCAGTTCAACACATTTTATTAATTCTCTACTGAATGCAAAGCATTCCATTAGGCACTAGCTCAGGGGTCCTTAGGTCTACTTCTGGAGTCAAAGGACCTAGGTTTGAATCCTGACTCTTTTACTTGTGATCAATGAGACCTTAGTCCAGTCACTGCTCTGTTCTAGCCCTCCTTATATTCAGTGAAGGAATTGCAAAATAGACCCCCATCCATTGTTAAACAAATTCCCATCCCTAAGGGTCATGGCAAATCACCAGATGGCAAGAATGATGAAAATGGTGTATACAGACAAGCATGGGAAGACTTATGTGAACTGATTCAGAACCAGGAAAGCCACACATGCAAATGTAAAGTCAAAGAATGAAACACTGAAAACAATTCTGTGAAATTATCGTGACCAGGTTTGGCCTTGGCTCCAAAAAGGAGATATAAGAAGGCACCTCCTCCTTCTTGGCCAGGAAGGGGGTCTATGCACCGATGGAACAATGCATAAAGCATCAGACTTTGGGGTTCTATTAGCTAGTCTTGCCGCCAAATTCTTTTTTTTCCCCTATTTTTTATTATTGACTATAAGGGAAGAGTCTCAGGGAGTGGGAGAAAGTAGGAACATAGTGGGTAAGGATATGATAAGTATACATGCAACCACAAACTTTATCAATAAAATTTTAAAAAACAAAGAAGGTGAGTAGATGCCTCAAGACCCTTCCAGCTCTGACAAGTCTGAAGATCTGAGCCCTTGTCTAGTGCGCTTCTCCCGTATGAATGTGTGTTCCAGTTGTGTGCTGGGGTCTTACCTCACCTTCCCCTCCCCTTCTCTCCCTCTGACCCCCACTAGCCTCCCAGTCAGTCAGCTCCAATGGGGCAGGAACCAAGGCTTGGGGAAATGCTCTCCCTTCTCCTAATTCCCCAACAGGGCTCTGCATACAGTAGACACTTAATGTTTAGTACTGTACTCAAAGTGAACAGAACTGTCTGAACTATCTCCCTAAACATCTTCTCTTAATCCCTGCCCTAGATTTCAGTCAAGATTTGTTTTCCTTTGTGGAAATAAAATACAGCTGGTGTGAGAATAGAGTATTTCTGACCAAAATGGTAGAGAGAAAAAAGAAAAAATTTGGTCATTGCTTTACAAGAGAGAGAAATCCACACAGGCTCCTTCCCAGGAAGTCCCATTAGTACAACAAAGACCTGATTGTTCTCATCTCCTGGAACCTGACTTCTCTGTCCCTGAGCCTGGAGGCCACTGAGGCCTGCTTTCCCTCTTCCTCTTCCTCTCTTTTCTCTTCTTCTTTCTCTCTCTCCCCCACCTTCTTTCTTTTTTCACTTTCTCCCTCCTTCACTCCTTTTCCCTTCCTTCCTTTCTCCTTCCCTCTCTTCTTTCTGTCCTTTTCTTCCTCTCTTCTCCTTCTATCTTCTCTCCTTCCCTCCCCGTCTCCTCCCTTGCCCCCTTTCCTCTCCATTCCCCCTTTCTCCTTTTCTCTCTCTTCTTTGTCTTTTTCTTCCCCTCTTCTCCTTCCTTCCATCTTCTCTCCTTCCTTCTCCCTCTCTCTTTTCTTTTTTCTCTTCTTTCTTTGCCCTTTCTCTCCTTCCTCCTTTTCTTTGCCTTCTTTCTTCTATCTCCCCCTCACTCATTCTCTTTCTGCCTCCTATTCTTTAAATAGGATGTTAGATACAGGACAGAGAACACCCAATAAAATGAAACACCTAATTACTAAAAGTGGCTTCTCACCCACCTCCCCACAACCCACATCCTCCCTGAGTCTCTTCAAGAAAACTTTCCACTGGTTTGTTCAACCACATTAACCAAGGCACCTCTTCCCACCAGCCAGAGCGTCCCTTTATTCTAAGTCCCAGATAAGAGTGTCAGGAGGGCTGGTATGAAAAAGATCCTTGTCTGGCAGCCAAGAAACTTGGGTTTGAGTACTACCAGTTTAGGAGTACGTGATCCTTTCCAACTCTAAGATTCCGGGATTCCAACACTGGATAATTCTGAGATTCTGCACTTTGCAGGTGTCTAAAGTGAGCCCTGAAGTGGGTGCCCATCCTCATGGCCATCACGGCCATCAGCATCCCTAGATCCACATGGAACCTTGGAGAGCAGCCCCTGATGGCCACTGGCTGGTTCAGGTCCAACGGTGGGATTGCCTGAAGGGGCTAGTATTTCAGATGTCTGTGAGATCCTCCCAGGAGGGGGGACCCCACTATCTAACGTCCATGTAAATGGACACTAAATCCTCTGATGCTAGACTGTGATTGGGCCCATGTGAACGACATTGTGAAGGCCACAGGGTTGGTCTTGTTGCCATTTTGTAAATGACCACACAACTTTAAGAGGCAGAGGCAGCAATCCTAAGTCCAGTACAAGGTTTTGTTATATTAAACCAGTCCACCTAGCTAGTACAGGGTGTGTGTGTGTGTGTGTGTGTGTGTGTGTGTGTGTGTGTGTGTGTGTGTGTGTGTACATGAAAATTCTCTCCTTCAGTGTACAGGGAAGATAGCCTACAAGATAGAGAGCTGGCCTGAAGCCTATAGAGGTTAATTGACTTACTCAGTCACACAACTACCTAGTAGGTGTGTAAGGCAAGATTTCTACCCAGACCATCTTGGCTCCTGGTCCTGGTCCACCTGCTATGCCTTGAATAATTAATCATTTCATGAAAAAGCACTTGGTATGTGCCAGGCAGTGGAAACAAATACAAGTGAGCAGGAAGTCTGTGCCCTCAGAGAGCTTGTATTCTAATGGAGCAGTGTCAGTCAGAAAGAATGGTGGCAAGGGAGGTGGGAAGGGAGAAGAGAAAGAGCAGAGGTTTGGTTTGTCAGTGGGGAAGGGAGCAGGGGCTGTTTTCAGGCAACACAAGGTAAAAAGGTTCCAGAGGCAAGGTCTGAGCTGTGATGTTGGCAGGAAAGCTTAGAAATGAGAATCAGCGCCTGATAAAAGAAATGAAGGAATCCGTGAATGACTAAAGCAAAAAGAAAGGGCCTCTAACCATAAACTGGGGGGCCGGGTTTCCTGTCTTGACTCTGCCACTAAGACACTTCCAGACCTCAGTTAGATATTTCCCATCCCTGGGGCAAATTTCCACATTCTTTATCTGTGAAAGAAGGTGTTATACTGAACAGTCTCTAAAATCCTGTGGTTCTACCTTAATTACTGTATAAATTCAGAGGAAAGGAAAATCGGCTCTGATGCTTGGGCCTGTGTGGTCCTGTGCCTCAGTTTCCTCTGCTGTAAAAGTCAAGGGTTAGACTAGAGGACTTTTAAGGTCCTAAGCCTGATGTCACTGTCACTCTCAGCAGAGGTGGTCAGGGAGATTCCATGAAGAAAGTGGCTCCTTGAGCTGGGCCTTGAACAATGCACTGGGCCTTTGCAGGACATGAAGGGAGCCCTGGAAGTGCGAAATGTGTGTCCCTACAGCTGGAGAGCTACTTACCCTGGTGTTTGAGGGTTAACTCCCCACCCCATCCAGACAGGGCCCCTCTCGGCCTTGCTAATGGGATCCCTGTGTGAGGCACCATCCGCTGCTGTCCTCCATCCCCTTGCTTCCCTGGGCGGCTCTCCAGTAAAAATGGCCACAGGTGATAAACACATCCCCTTCAGGCTTGGGACCCTCTGCCCCTGCCCTTTCTGCTCCTCTAGAAACTAGAGCCCCAGGACATCCCATGCAGGGTCAATTCCCAGGCCTCCAAAAAGTATCCAGAGGTTCAGAACCAAAACCCTTCTTGGGATAGGAAGAAGTAAAGACAGCAAGGCCCTCCTGCCAGCCCCAAAAATGTTTCCACCAAGTCGTGTGTGTGTGTGTGTGTGTGTGTGTGTGTGTGTCCACGTGCGTTTCTTGCTGCTTTCCTCCTAGAAGGACCAACAGAGCCTCAAATTGGAACAATCTGCCCTGCGCTGTTACAGAGGGCAGGCACACCAGCCAGGCAGCTCACCGGGTCTTTAGAAAATGCTTTTTCATGTTCAGAGGCAAATGACTGTCTCTTCTCTAGACCTGGACAGGATTATGTTTGAATCTGAAAGAGAGGCTGGGAAAAGGATGGGGGAAGTTATAAAAACCCTTGGCAGCTGGCAGGCTTGATTTTGGCTACCTGGCAATCCTCATCCCAATTTGGACCCGGAGGAAGGAGGCTCCCAGCCCGTGCTTGGTCACTGTCTCTCTCTTGGACCCACCAAATGACCCTTTACAAACATCCTCTCTTGGGGCCATGGAACCCTCTATATAGATATTCTCTCTTAAGTCTCAGAACCACCTCAGGGAGACAGGTCAAATGAGAATAATGATCCCTTTAGACACCGGGAAACTTAAGCAAATAGGGTTAAGTAACTCGCCCAAGGTCAAGTGTCTGAGGCCAGATTTCAACTCTGACTCCAGGCCCAGCACTCCATCCACTCCACCACCTGGCTGTCCCCAACTCAGTTTCCTTATCTGTGAAAAAGGGGTAATAGTAGCACTTAGCTCACAGAATCCTATCAATTGAGATAATGGGTGTCAAGTGCTGTAAACACTTAAAAGCACTGTATACATAGTAGCTATTCTCCCCATTTGACAGATAGAAAAACTGAGTCTCAGAGGACTCAGGTGTCTCACCCAAGATCACAGCTAATGAGTGATAGAACTGTGCAGCATTTTTTTCACTGACACAATGGCATCAAACTCAGATAGAAACAGCAGGACAAAAGGATCCCTGCAGGCAGCATAAAGAAACATAATATTATCTATGTCCAACTGTATTTTTGTTTATTTTGTCAAATATTTCCAATTCTATTTTAATCTGGTGCGAGCCCCCACCAGGGAGTGTTACATGAGTAGTTTGCCATGTGCTTAATAACTTCTATAATAAAACCTATGTGAGTGTACCTGCACCTGGTGCACAGAAAGCCAGCTCTGTCCCCCGAGGCAGGTGACAGGGACAGGCTTCAGGCTGCTGCGTGGGGGGGCTCAGCCCAGCTTCACGAGTGTTACTGAACACAGATCAGGAGGTACTTTGAAGAACTTAGCATAGGACCTCATGTCTGGGCCTCCTTTTCCTCCCCATCTAAATTGGGATAAGGGCTGCCAGGTGGCCAAAATTAAAAATTAAAAGAAGGGTATCTGATCAGGTGATCCCTAAAAACCCTTTCACCTCTTCAGTACAAATACCCTATGTTCAAGATCCCTGGGCCCCAGTAGGACATTCTCTATTCTAAGTTCCTCCCAATTCTAACATTCTAGGTACTAAGACCTCTTCCAGTTCTAAGTTCAGGGTCTAAGAACTCTGAGCCCTGATATTTTATGCTCCAGGGTCCTTTCTAGCCCAAACTTCTGTGTCCTAAGGTCTCTCTCAGTTCTGACTTTCTTGAGAGATGCTATTACTCACTCATGAACACAGGGCCTTCCCCATTGTGGGTACTCAATAAATATTCATCATGTTACACAAAATTTAATTAAATTCCTGTGCCAACTGGAATGAGGACTTGCTGTTTTCTTTCGGTCTTCTCTGAGTAATAGTCCATGGGGCCTCCCTCTCAGCTCTCCAGCTCCCCAAGGACCCTTAAAGCACAGGGCCTCAGACTTGTTAGGGAGCTTGGTGAGTCCAGGAATCCCCCCCAGGAGCACCTCCCACAAGCGGTCCTCCAGACTGTGCTTAAAGCCCACCAATGAAGGGGGAGCCCCCATCCCCTGAGGCTGCCCAAGGCACCACAGGAATAACACTAAGGGTGATGAAATGTTTGTTTGGTTTTTTTTAACCTCAAACCTAAATTGGCCTAAATTCCCACTTCTCCTCCCATTTTCAAACTTCTCCTGGTTCTGCCCTTAGAAGCCAAGCAAAACAAGTCACACCTTCCTTCACAGGATTGCCCTCCAAATTCCTGCAATCACCTGTCCTGTCCCTTCTGCATTTTCTCTCCTCCAGTCTAAGCATCTCCCATGACTTTGCACAGTCCTCCCCCACTTAAATCCAATTCACTGGCAAGTCATGGCATCACCTTTCTGATGCCAAGGTTAGAAGGACAAAAAACAACAGTTCCTTCAGCCTATCTTCACAGAACATGGACTTAGGGCCCTTTGCCCTCTTTGTTGCCACACACCCCATACTGCCCTTTTTTCCTAATTTAAGCAAATTTATTTTTACATGCATTCATAATTCATCTTTCTCCCTTGTAATTGATAGATGATGCCTAGCTTGTCAATGCTCTCCCCCCTAAGTATGGTGTCCAGATCTTGGCACAATATTCTCCAGGGCAAGAGGGCAGCAGTCCACACCCTTCTCTCCCTCTCTCTCTCTCTCTCTCTCTGTTTCTCTCCCCCTTCTCCTTCCATATAGTCAGGATTTATGAGTTTTCTTGGTGGTCATATTCCCAGGGCAAATTCACCCTGACTTTGTGATCCCCTGAGACCACAAGTCTTTCATTTTCTGTATTTTAGACTTAATACTAAAACTTAACTACACAATGGAGAAAAGGGAAAAAAATATTATAAACTTAAATTTTGAAACTTAAATACAAAGTAAAAAAAAAAACCTGCCATGTGCACAGCAGAACACAAGAGAGAATTCAAAATATATAGCAATAAACTTCTGTTTCAAGAAAGCCTATATAATAAACACTACACGTCGTGTTGAGAGCTGTCCATCTTTTCTTTCCTCCCTTATAAGTTCCTTTTTGCTTTCTTCTGTGCATTTTTTTACTTTGTTCTTTTTTCTCCTTTCTCTTTCTACCCCCACAAAAGGCTACAATTAAGCACAGATACACTTATGTGTGTGTGTGTATACATATATATACACACACATATACATACACACACATACATGCACATATATATATACATATATACATATAAGTATACATATACTTTCCCTAACAAATTCTACTCCTGATCTTTCCTTTATGTTTGTGTGTATCTTATTTCCTATCCCTCCTGACTCCTCTTTGCTTCTAACCATTACCTTGCCCTCCTATTACTTAACCTACCTCCCCTCCCTTCTAGGATCCGTTCCTTGCCCTCCCATTCCCATTGATCCAAACACCCTTCTATTCCCCCCTTTAAGCTATTCTCTCGCCCCCCCTAGAGATCCCTCCCTTATCCTCTCTCTCTTCCCATCCCCTTAACATTTTATTTCTTTCTGAATTTAGAAGCTCTTCTCTTCTTCTGGATATCTCTATACTGTTCCCTTTTGAACCCATTCCCCGTGAAAGTAGATTTCCAGAACCACCAGCCCTCCTCCCTCATCTAATTCCTCTGGGTCGGTTCTTCCTCTCACACCTCATTTGTATAATATAATTACTCTTTTTAGCTGTTCCTAGATGGTTTTGCTTTTTACAGTCATATCGTACTCAGCTCTACCCCAGTCTTTCTTGTGAACTACTCAATTACTAATAGCAACCTTAGACGCACGTGTTACACTTTACATACTGACTAAAATATCCCTATGGGTTTTCCTCATAGGATCTCTTTCAGGTAATGATTGGTGGATCTTTCCTATTTCCACTTTCCCCTCTTGTTCTAATGCTTCTAGACAATTTTCTTTAATAATTTCTTGTATTATCGTATCAAGATTCTTTTTTGATCACAGCCTTCAGGTCGTCCAATTATTCTTATTGACCTGTTTCCTCTTCTTGATCTGGTCTCCGGATCAGTCATTTTTCTTGTGAGATGTTTCACTTTCTCTTCTATTTTTTTATTCTTTTATATTTTGTTTTATTATCTCTTGATCTCTTGTAACTTCCCTGGCTTCCCCTTGCCCAATTCTGATTTTCTTCTTAAGATTCTGGATCTCCTTTTCTAATTGGTTGACTTTGCATAATCTTGTTTTTCTTGACTTGTTCTCTCTCTTTTTTAAAGTTTTTCTCCATCTCTCTTAGTTGATTTTTAAAGTCCTTTTTAAATTCCTCTATGAATCTCCTCATCGGCAGAGGTTCTCTAGATCTTCCCCAGCTCAGACACCCAACTCCCTTCACTGTCCAGGAGTAAAAGTTCCTGTGGCTGGGTAGAGGCAGCCTCTCACTCAGCTAACTCCAGGGCTTAATGCTTCTTCTTTAAGCAGCCTGACCTTGTGGTCCACCAAGACCACAAGTCTTTCAAATACCAATTTCTATCTGACCACATCTCCCATAGTCTATAATAGTGACAGTGATTTTTTTTTAAGTGTCTGACCTTGCGGTCCACTAAGACCACAAGTCTTTCAAACACCAACTTCTGTCTGACCATACCTCCCATTGCCTGTAATAGCGACAGTGATTTTTTTTAAGTGAAAAATTTATGTTAAAAAATAGGATAAATTTCGTAAGATTAGATTTGACCCAGTGTTCTAGGGGACCAAGTTATTTTTGGGTCCTGCTCTGTTTTCAGGATACCAAACCCCCCCCCCAGTTTTGCATCATCTGATAAACATTATCTATGTTAACTATGATTTTATCCAAGTCACTGAAAAAATATAAAACTGGCCCAGGCCTGGTAAAATCTGTGAAGCCCTTCACCCTAGTCTGCCTTCCAAGATGACGTTGGTGTTCAGAAGGATCAGCACCTCTGGGTGAGGGATGTGAGCCCTTTTATGGCTGCTCATCCACCTTTAGGGTCCACCTGTGACCAGTTCTCACCTATGGCTCTAAGAAGCCATAGCACCAGCACCAGCCACACCCTGGTAAAAACACTCCCGGCAGGTGGGCAAAGCCAGGTTGAGGGTAACTGACAGGCTTCAAACCCATCAGTGAGTTAGGGGGGTGTCTACCCCCCAAGTATGTGAAGACTTCCCCCTGCAGAATAGATGGATAAGAACAATTTGCTCCAACAGCCATTAAGGAGACTGAAACAGGCACTGTGAAGATCTTAGAGCTTGGTCAGACATCAGAGACACCAAGGTCATCCACGGCATCCCGGGTCATCTCCAGTCATCTAGACTTTTTGTCCTGCCATGGGATGTTGATGGCTCTGGAAGAGAGATCGAGGCTGATGACTTTGTGCAGCTTTGCCTCACTTAAATCCAATCCACGGTGCAAGTCAAGACATCACCCATGGTGTCATTGGTCCTCTGAAAACAAAGGGTGAACATCAGCTGTGTGCCAAGCCCTGTGCTGAACACTAGGGATACAAACACAGAAAAAGACTGTCTTTTCCCCAAAAGGAGCTCCCAATCTAAGAGAAGACCACACACAGAAAGAAGCTGAAAAGCTGAGGGAGGTTATAAGGGGGGAAAGTATTCAGCTAGGGGCATGCTGGAGTCTGGTCCAAGATGGGAAGTAGTCCAGCTGGATGGGAAATGAAGAGGTAGCTGGCCTGGGACCCCTCTTTAAATGGAGACTTTGGGAGGAATCCTTTGCTCCACCCTCCAGCCCTCTGATCAGAGGGGCAGAAGATACTGATGTAGATATCAATCGAGATAAACCACGCAAACCAAAGCTCTTACGGGGGTGAGGGGTCTCGCAATAATCTTTTAGTGCAAACGGTTCCAGAGACCAAAAATGTTAGAATTGTTGATGTACAGGAAGACACATTATTATCCTAAGAAATGGTAACATTGGGCTCCCTTGGCATAAAAATCTTCTGCAGCGTTGGTGATTAGCACAGTGGGAGGCACAGGATAAGGACTTAAATGCTTATGGACTGTTGACTAAATCCTCCACGTGACTTTAAGCAAGTCACCTCCCCAGTCTGGGCCTCAGTTTCCTCATCTGTAAAATGAAGCAGTCTGACTGGATGAGCTCCCACATCCCTCCCAGCCCTGCCATGCTTGTTCTGTGATGTAAAGCTGCTATTGAAAGCCCACCTTTGTAAGGGTTTGGAGTATCATCTGGCTTTGAGAACTCTCCTGCACTGCCAACAGCCCCAAGCCAGCTCCTAATCCACCCCCAAAAAGTGCTTTACCACAGGGATTGGTTCCCAGGGCTTAAGATCATGGGACCTTAGTGGAGTATAAACTCCTTAAAGAACCAGATTCTTATTTTTATCTTTCTGTCTCCATCATATATTAAAGAGAACATCCAAATTCAGGTATGTGTTTAACCAGAGGTTGCTAGGGGGCGCCATAGTGCACAGAGCTCTGTACCTGAGTTCAAGAAGATCTGAGTTCAAATCTGCCATCAGACACTTTCTAGCTGTATGTCCCTGGACAAGTCACTTAACCACCGCCTGCCTTAGTTTCCTCCATTGTAAAATGGGAATGATAATAGCAAGCACTGGTGCCTCAATCAGAGTACAATATATTAAAAGTATCAAGTAAGAAGTGCTTATGAGGGTATGTGGGGAGGATTTATTTTTAAGTCATATTATCTAATAGATACAGAGTTGCAAGAGACCTCGCAGATCATCTAACCCAAACCTCCCTTCTACAAATGAGGAATCTGAGACCCAGAGAAGGAAAAGAGACTTGTCCAAGATCACAAAAGTCACAAGGGGAGGTCAGGCTTCCAGTTCTCTCTCTGCTGTCTCAGATGCCAGACTCCTCCTAGACTAAGCCATGGACCAAGGATGAGGACAAAAAGTGCTTCTCCATCAATGTATCCAAGTCCAATGGGGGCTGGGGGAAGGATATAATGAAACCCATCTGAGGAGGGCGGTGGCTTGGAATTCATCCCACAAAACAGACAAGGGGCAGAAATCCAATAGGTATTCCCAAGACACCCAGACAAAATGGTGGCACCAACACAGTACTACCATGTAGGGGCAAAAAGGGAGGACTAGAGCTGGACGCTTGACCACCACATATTTTGTGAGCAGCAGAGACATCACAAGCTGTCTGAGAGGAGAGGCAGGCGGCCTCAGAGGTCTGATGGTCTCGGAGACCTCCAGGATCTCAGGGGCCCATCAGGATCACACAGAGCTTTCAGGCCCTTCACACCGAAAGGCTGGACTCAGGGGCCATTTAGATCCTATCTGCCATCTCCTCCCCTTTTCTCCATCCCCAAAAGCAGTAAATGAAGGCCTCTGACATTTGTCACTCTGTCATCCAAGATCTCATTTGCGATGTAAACACCACTGAACCAGGACTCAGGGGGCCTGGGTTCTAATCTCAGCTTTGCCATTAACTTGCTCTCTCTCAAATCCCTTTCCCTCTCTGGACCTTAGTTTCCCCATCTGGAAAAAGATGGGATGGGACTAGAATGATCTCCAATGCTGAGGAACTGAACACAGTGACCTTTCTCAGTGAATTCATGAAGAGAACAATGTCCTCCCAATCTCTGATTATCTATAGTAGCATTTCTCAAACTTTGGGATTTCAGGATCCTTTTATACTCTTAAAGATTACTGAGAGTTCCTCCCCAAGAGTGTTTTTTGATGTGGGTTATATCTTCCAGTATTTACCAAATCAGAAACTGAAGCATAGTATTATTAGGAAAATAGCTTTGACTTCAGGGACGCCTGAAAGGATCTTTGGTACTCCCAGGGGTCCCCAGGTCGCCCTTCGAGAACCAATGATCTATAGCAATGAATGAATGAAATGCTCCATGCCTATTGAAAGAAAAAGAGGTGAACCAGCATACAAGGTGTCCAGGTCCCCAAGGGCTGAGTCTGTGAAAGCTTTGAGAAAAAATGCTTTGGGGAAGAAATGCCAAGGAGGAGAGATGGCACAAACTACTACTACTTCCTCTTCATACCTCACAGGGTTAAGGAAAGGACTCTGTACACCTTAACTCTTGCCATGGGGCCATACTGTCCCAATGGGCATCAAACCAGCTCCAGGGTACCAACCATCTTCCCACCCTGTTTCCCAACCAATGCTGGACTGGCTATCAAATCCTTACTTCTGGATATACTTCGGAGCAAGTTGTTTCCACTTTAGTCTTTGTAACCACAGGTCCTGGCATGGTGCCTGACACATGGTAGGCTCTTAAGAAATGATTAATGATTGATTCTGGAAAGGATGTATCAATCAACTGTCCTGTGATTCCATTCACCATTCCTGTGACTCCCCAGACCAAGGCATCCCACCCTGACTGCCACTCCTTTTTATGTGTGTGTGGTCTCTCCTTATCAGAATGAAAGCTCTGTGAGGGCAGGGACTACTTTACTTTTTTCTTTGCATCTCCAGTGCTTAGCACAATGTCTGATCCATAATAAGCATCTAATAAATGCTTTTTAAGTTAATTCATTCCATAAATCCATGAGCTAAAATCATTATTCATAAAAATGACAATAATGGGCTATGGTGATATTGTTGCCCGTCCTTCATCCTCAAAGAGCATCCATAACATCACTATATTGGGGTCCAGATGCAGTGTGTAGATAGTGAAAAGATCATCAGATTTCTAGCCCAAAAAGCTTCTGTTCAAATCCCAGCTGAGCCCCTTACTTAGCTCCATGAAGGTGGACAAGTTCACCTTGTGTTAGCCTCTCTGGACCACAGTCTTATCTTCTATAAAATGATGACAACAACATTGATCTCAGAGTATTGTTTGGAGGGATGAAGGAGCCAATGTCTTCATACAATAAAGCTAATCTTTGTTCAATGGCAACTATTGGCATCGTTTTTCCCTGGAATCATCACTATCCAAATTCCCGTTGTCCTTCTAGTCCAAACCATCTTGGGCTACTTTCTGCAGCTCCCTGGCTGCTTCCCCCATTGTTAGGCGTCTCCCCAGGCTGAATGAGGAAATGCCTTTAAGATGCTGATTGGGTTCTATAGCTCTTGGTCACCCCCACAGGCCTCTGAGCGGGGCTGGGTTTAGAACGCTGAAGGGAGATTATGGGGCTGGGTCTAGAACGCTGAACGGTAGATTAACTCATTTATCACCCACCTCTCTCGTTCAGCCAAAAGGAGAGAATCTCCAAGCTGGAAAGAAGCCGTGTCATTGAGCCAAAGGGTCAAAGTTTGAGGTAATTATTTAGCACGTAGGACTGGGCAGGGCACAGTAGACTGACGGCCAGTCTTCGGGTCAGGAAGACCCGATTTCAAATTCTGCATCAGACTCTTACTAGCTAAAAGGCCTGGGACAAGTCATTTTGCCTCTTGGATTTTTAATTTCCTCATCTGTAAAATGCGATCATGATCTGACAGATATTTGGAGCATCAAATAAGGCCATCTGTCTTACGGTCTGTTAAGGACTGCAGAAAAGGCAGGAACAATGAGGGGGATTGTAAACAGACAAGCTCAGAGTCAGAACCAGGGCTGGCCCGAAGTGGGCTGGGCTGCCTCAGAGAGCGGGGGCTGTCCTTCTTGGCTGCCTTTCTGCAGGCGGAGAACTGCTTGTCAAATGTGGTGAAGTTGGGGTTCCTGCCCAGGTACCCAGCAGCTGGCCTAGCTGCCCCAGGAGCCTCTCCCCAATCTGAGGTCCCGATTGTCTGGGATTCTGAGCTCCAGGCACCACTCCACATTTTCAGGCCAAATCTCCCAACAGCATAATAAGGTCTTTGAGGGAAGGGAAAATGTCAGAAATGTCTTTGTGTCTGCTCATATGCCCACCACAGGATTGGGTACAACTGAAATCAAAAAAACACTTCAAAAGGGAATGGAACCAAATAGAAATGCTGCTGGGAGAGGAGTGGGGGAGGTGGGGAGTATCTCTGGGTGTGTTGTTCTTAAAATCCCTATCGCTGTTAAAATTGGAGCATTAGAACCTGCCTCCCAGCCTCAGAGAATCTCAGAATCAGAAGCATCTGAGCCAACCTCTGCCCAAAGCAAGAATCCCCTACCTGGAGCACTTGGGTTTCTCTTTAGATGTGGAGATGTCTCCACAGCTAAAAGCAAGGACCCCTCCCTTTGGAAACTCAGAGAATGCGTTAAGGCTCTACATTGGTGTGAGTTATGGTCATATTGATCCCAAAGCCTCTTTGGGCCTGGCATTGTGTGGCTTAAGGACCCTCCAAACCCTGACATAGAGAGCTCTCAGATGCCTTCCAGCTCTGCTGTTCTACACTCTCAGATCACTCCCGGCTTTGACATTCTAAGTTCTAAGATTTCTTCAAGCTGTAATCGTCTGTTCTGTGATCTAATAGTCAACCCTCCAGGTCCCTTCCTAGCACGTTAGAAACCACAAAACTAAAATGTAAGAGACTGCTATATCTCAATCATTAATCTTCCCTACATCATTACTGACAAGTGGTTCTCTAGTTCCTGTCTGAAGACCTCCAATGACGGGGAACTCACTTCCTCGTAAGAGAGCCCATCCCACTATGGGAAAATCTGTGTTTGTTTTTTGCATTAAGCCAAAATCTGCCCCTTCACAGCTTTCCTCTATCACTCCTAGCTCCATCCTCTGGGGCAGAACAAGGCTTGGCTTCCTTCCCATGATGCCCTTTACATATGAGATGGTGACTGATCATGGCCCCAACCCTTCTCTTCTCCAGCCTATGGTGGGTGGGGGTAGGCGAGGGGCTCCCATGGCTGAGGCTTTTCCAGGAAAGTTTCAGCAGCAGTTTTTACAGGAGCTGACCTCTGATCCCTCTTCCAAATTTGAAATTTGATGACTTCCAGCCTTTGAACTCCTCAGCATTGCAGGTCCTTTAACCCCTCCTCTGCTGGCAGCCGCTCATCACACTGGCCACCCTGCTCTGGGGGCTCGCCGACTTTCAATGTCTTTCCTAAAATGTGGTGACCAGATCTGATTGTGACACTCCCTATGTGACCTGACCAGGGCAGAGGATGGACACAAGGACTAGAAATGTCTCCCAAGACCCCCATCTCTCCAGCCAGCACAGCCCAGTGCCAACTCATGCTTGTGCCTGTGACATTTTGTCTCAAGATAGCCTAAAAGAAAGAAAGCTGAAGCCATTCCACCCCTTAGAGTTGGAAGGAAACCTAGAGACCCATCCAGACTGGTGGTCTCCAAAGCAAGTGTCCCTGAGGGGACAGTGGCCGTCATGACCCCAAGGGTTTTGTGATCAACCAGTTAGAAGGTAAGGGAATGAACCACCTTCAACCTTTGCCAAAATAGCCAATCCTAGGGCTTGTCTCCAACACAAGGACACTCTCAAGGTCTCTCTGAAGAATTTTGGAATCAATTTGAAACATAGGAGACAGAGGCACAGGACCACCCAACATGGTGTGCCTGCATCAAAGAAGGCATTGTGTTCTATGAACAAAGCAGAATTACAATAGCTCAAAAGAAATGTGAGATATGTAAATTTAGAGACATCTCTGCTCAATGGGTGGTGAGGACCCTTGGTAGAGCCTTCTGAGCTCGTATTGGTCTAACATACTTGACCCCAACATAGTGATATAATTTTGGCCCTCTTCAAACACAAAGGACAACAATCAACCCTTACTCCCTAATACTCTTCTGCTCAGCCCCCTCCCTCAGCTCCTGACCTCCCCCTTTATGGGCTGGGTATCAGTCCCTCAGGGCAGTTATAATCTGGCCTCACAAAGGTGCAGATGCCATTTGGAAAATCCAGCCCTAGCCTCTGACAGATCACTTTGTGAATATGGAAGGCTGGCTCAGCTGTGACTAGTGATTGAGTGCCTGCCTCCTCCATATCTCCCACAGTCCCCCCACCTTATCTTTTGGGGCAAAACAGAGTGAGTCCCACCAGATGCACAGGCTTGGATGGACTATGCAGATCATCAATCTCATTGCATTATCTTTCCCCAAAAACCCTCCCCATATCATCCCATTTCCCCATTGCTGTCAAGGGCACCTTCAACCCCCTAGCCCCCTCCCACTCACAAATGTCTTGTCTTCCCCACCCCGCATGTCCAATCAATGGCCAGATCTTGTCATGTGCCTCCTTATCTCTCACCTCTGTCTTCTTCTGTCTACTCACCCAACCCCTTCCCAAGGTCAAGCCCTCGTCACCATCACCATTTGTCTGGGCTATTGCAACAACCTCCTCATTCATCTCCCCATTCAATTTGCTCCCCATTCAGTCCTTCCTCCACTCCATTGCCAAAGGATCTTCCTAAAGGGTGGGTCTGACTATGTCGCCCCCTTACTAATAAATTCCAGAGATCAAATATTTCATCTAACCTCATCCTGTTGGGTTTTTTTTTAATCTCATGTTTTATAATGTACATAACTCGAAATACAGTAACCCATGTAGGTAATTTGTAAATATTGAAGAAGCACGCTCAAAATGTTTGTTTACTGAAAAAGTGTTTGGAGTCCACCATTCTAGATATTGACCTCTAAGACCTGACTAAAGCTATATATGAGAAGAAAAGGAGATGGAGAGGAGAGTAGGAAATCAGGGGAAATCTGTTCAGATTTCAGTAAAGAACTTAACCAGTTCTCGTGGTCATCTTGAAAACAAGACAAAGAAAGAGACAAAGATAGACAACAGTGGGATGAAATAATTTCAGAGCTGTGTCAATGGTTGAATCCAAAAAGCAGCAGTCACTGATGAGTCTAAAGGTCTCTGGTGGAATGACAAAAGGATTCGAATTTTGCCTTGTGTTTCTCAATATTTTTTCCTTGATGACTTAGATGAACACGCAGAAGACATCTCTGCCATATTTGCAGATGATATGAAGCTGGAAAGGATGAGTAAGTATATTTGGGCAAGAGTCAGGATCCAAAAAGATTGCAACAAACTAGAACATTGGGCCAAGTCTAATAAGATAAAATATATTAAGTGAAAGAGTAAAGTTCTGAACTTGCTCCAGAATGACAATGGGTCGGTGATGCTATTGATAAGAATGGTCTTCCCAGTGGTGCAGATCACCCTTCATCTGTGCCTACGTTGGTTTTGTCTGGATTTTCCTGTAAACCATCATGGTGGACCCACCCACTCTTCTGGGAGAGCTTTTCTCACATCCTCCTGATATTACATGGATATCAGCAACACACGGGGGCTGCCCATTGGTCTACATTTCTCTGAATTCATCCAGGTCATCACTCCATCATCCCTCATTGTAATATGGTACCCCAGAGTTGCTCAGGTCCTGCAGGTGCTTTGGGTCAGGGGTTTTTGACCTCTGTTGTGTCCCGGACCCCTCTGGTAGTCAGGGGCTGGGGAAAACTATGGGTCCCTTCTCAGAATTATGAGGGCTTTTTGTTTAGTTTTGTTTTTATTTTTAAGAATTATGGTTTTAAACACCTAAAATAAAAAACATAGGATTACCAAGGAAACTAACCATGGGGACATACAGTTTATCTAAATTTTTTTAAAAAGTTCTCCAACTCTGGGTTAAGAAGCTGTAATGTTAATGGGATTTAATTATCTTTCCCATCCATTAATAGGCCTCATGTGGAGCCCATTAAGGGAAAGTTTGCTTAGGGGAGGCTTGCTTGTAGGAAGGCTTTCACACCTTTTGCTAATTTCTAATTAGGCACTGAGTGACCAGGGTTCTGGCTCTGAAAATTGTATATATACACTCTGAGTTGGTATTTGGCTTTGGAGGTTTACTTATGAGAAGGATCTTGTGATTCCCTGGTCAAGATTCTGAGTGATGGTATGTTCGGAGCTCCCCAAGTGCTCAGATGTAAAGACTCTCTCAATCCAGGGAGGGATGTAAAGTGCATAGTTGATTCAAGCAGTCTGTTGGTCTTTATTTCTCTGCTTGTATTTTCTCTGTTTGTATTTTCTCTGAAGTTCAGGATGCTGACTTTTCCCCTGAAGTAGAGAACGTAATTTAAAAGGATTGTCAACCCCTTAAACAGCTAGCTTTCTTAGTGAGGCAGATCTAAGAACCTGTGCCAGTAGCCATCATGGGGATACCAGTGTGGTTGCCACTACAAAAGCCTAAATTTGGGAGATCTTCAGAGTCCTCACTGCCCATTGACTCCCAGTCACAAAACATCTTTGGAAGGATACTGATGTTAGAAAGATGGGGCTTGTTTCCAATAAAAATTTTTCAAATACTTGAGAATAGAGCTTGTCTGGGCTCACTGACTTCAGCTACTCCATGGCAGCTCTCAAGAGTACTGTGTACAGTATTACTGGGTACCACATTTTAGGAAGGACATTGATTAGGAAGTGGATGATGTTAAGAGGGAGTTGGCCAAGAGGGTGAAAAATCTGGATCCCAAGTCACACAGGGTTCACTGGGCATGGAGTCAGAATCCAGTTTCAGACATTTACTAGCTGTGTGATACAGTGCAAGTCACTAAACCTCTGTCTGCCTCAGTTTCCTCAACTGTCAAATGCAGGTAAATCAATCAATCAATCAAATTCATACCTTCCTCACAGGATTGTTGTGAGGATCAAATGAGGTAATATTTGTAAAACTCTTAGCACAGTGCCTGGAACATGTAGGTGTCTAACAAATGCATGCTCGCTTTCCTTCCCCCCATCCTCTCTTCTAACCATTTGTGTTCCAAGTTCTAACATTCTCTTCTCTAAGGTCCAACATTCTGCATTCTAAAGACCCCATCAGACCTCATAGCCTCAGTTTTAAGGTACCTCCCAGGTCTAACACTTTATATTCTAAGGTTCTTTGCACACATAAATCTATATTCTAAGATTCCTTCCAGCTCTGACATTCTTCTCTCTAAAGTCACTCCAAACTTTAAAACTTCATGTTCTAAGGTCCCTTCCAGAACTAATGTTCTATGTTCAAGTGTGTTCTATAGTCCACATCCTGACTTTCCATGTCCTTGGGGTGCTTCCAGCCCCAGGATTCTGATACTCAGTGTTTCATGCTTTGGGTTTACTCTCAAAACAGTTGTAGGTCAATAACTGTTTCCAACCCCACCAAGAAGGCTGACCTGACTCCCCTCCCAGAGACCTTTACATTTCTATATCACTATGGGGACATTTCTTTAAAGGCTAGATTTGAGATCCAACAAACATTAATGAGCCGTAGAGTCAGGATCTGGTAGATTCTTAAGCAGGGTACACTCTGTTCTCCCCATGCGTGTTTTAGAAAGAACGTGAAACATGGTGAGTCACTTCTGAGCTGTCACCAGAGGCGGAGTGGTCCCGGAAGCCAAGGCTCTTGGCGAATATTTCTTTTACCACTCAGCCTCTTACATAAACTCCCAGAGGACTCCTCATCTCCAGAGCCTTCTGAGGACATACTTCTTTCCAGGGTAATGTTGGCAGGAAGGACTCCTTACAGATGTTACAAGCAAACACACTTGAAACCCCAGCCAGCTCTGCGTTAATATTGGAGCAGGGTAGTGCAAACATTGGGATGGTCCTCTGACTCTGAGAACAGAGAAAATAATGTTTTGCACATGCTGCATGTATCACCTTTCCTCCAAAGGCCCTCAGCCCACTTACACACATTTAGAATCTTGGAATCACAGGACCATAGAACCTGAGATGGATAGAATCCTAGAACTCTGGGGTCATTATATTCCAAGTATCAAAGAACCTTGGAATCATAAACTCTTCAAATCAGAAATAGAGAGTCAAAAAAAACCTCAAGCTAATCTCATCTTGTCCCCTATCCAAACTATGAATTTTGTCTACACTACCCACAAATTCTCCAGCTTTTAAAGCTCTTTTTAATCCAAGCCCTTCCTAACTTCCCAATCTTCTTATACTTTATACTACTAATTCTGGCATCCAATGACAATGATGAGCTTGCTCTTTCATGAACACAGAGCTCCAGACATTTTCGCTCCCTGGAATTCTCTCCTTCTTCATCTCTGCCCCGGTTCCCCTGGCTTCCCTCAAGTCTCAGCTAATGTCCCCTCTTCTGGAATAAGCCTTTCCCAGTCCCACTTAAGGCTAGTGCCTGCCCCATGTTGATCATCTCCATTTTTTCTCGTCTGTATCTTGTTTCTAGTTATTTGGGTGATATCTCCCCTATTAGACTGTGGGTTCCTGAGAGCAGAGACTGTTTTAGGATTGTTTTCTTTTCTGTGTATCCCCAGAACTTAGCACATTACCTAGAAATGCGCTCGTTGACCCGACTCCACCTGCTTAAAGAATCTTAGAATCTTAAAAGACCCTTGAATCTCTGTCTTGGAATCTGCCTTTGTATTTCTGCCCTCCTCACCTGGAATGCATGGCATCTCCTTCAAAGCTCAGCTCAAAGGCTACCTCCTCATATGGCCTTTGCCTGATCCCCCCCCCCAAAAAAATGACCTTGTATTTATTTTACACATACTTATATACATGCACATGCTTTCTCCTTCAACCCAGTATAAGCTCCTTGCAGGCAGGGAAGTTTTATTGCCTCTATATCCCCATTATCCAGTACAAATTAATCCATGCTAATTGGCTGATAGACTCTTAAAACACATAGGTCATGTAGTCTAACCTACCAACCAATATTATTCTTTCTACAATATCATTCTAACTTATAACAGGTGCTTAATAAATGCTTATTGTGTTGGATTGGGAATTAACTCAAGGCATCCAGCCTCTTCTTTAACATCCTTCATGATACAGAGTAACCTCCCAAGGCAAATTTAATTATTTGTCCAGCATCTGTTAATTAGCTATCCCACAATGAATGTTGAAGGAGAAACTGAGGGGAAAGAAAGGGGATTCTGCATAGTTTTAGGGATCTCCGTGATCATTCACTCCAACTCAGAGTGAAAGTATGAGCCCTCCCTATGTCAGCCCTGACATCCTCCACCTGAAGATGTTTGGTGATGAGGGGCTCACTGACTTCCACTGCACCCCACTCTATTTCTAGGACAGTATATAAGGTGCTAAAAGTCAAGTCAAAAGCATTTATTAAGTGTCTCCTATGTACGGAGCTAAGTGCTGGGGACACAAGGAAAGGCAAAATGCCAGTCCCTGCCTTCAAGGAGCTCATAGTCTAATGGTCTGGTCAAGCAGGATAAAGTAAAGCAAACTCCATTGACATTTACAGTACAACTTTTTACATATTTAAAAAATGTAACATTTGAGTTTCTTGTTGCTACAGTCATGAGTTTTACATGATTTGGCATCAAATTCATAAGATTTTGACCCAAATTCTTTCATTCTTCATCAAGAAAACATACTTTGGTCACATTAAGTGTCCATTGACAAACAATCCATTTTTTTCCAAGTCTAGACTTAATTAGAGCCCATCAATTCTTGATGGAGTTTTAATCTGATGAATTCTGAGGCCTGTTCATCTCTACCTCTCACATTTTGACATCCAAGTATTTTCTGTCTCCCTCTAAGATCCAATCATCATTTTTAAGCACCTGTTACTTGTTTCCTACCGACACTGGGAGATTCAAGGGTCAGAAATGAAAGATCCCTGCTCTTCTATTCAGTTAGGGGATACAATACTTGGGTGGGGGAAGGAAACAGGAAGACAGGGGAGCACATCCTACCTGTGCCTGCACTGTTATCTATGTAGAGAATTCTTGGTAGGGAAATTCTAACCATTAAAACAGAGGTAGATCAGCTAGGGCATTAGAGGGAGGAAAAATGGTTCATCCACAGTCACACAGTCAGGAGGCATCAGAGACAGGATTGGAACCCAGGCCTGCTCTTCATCTACTCTCATCCCACCTCCCACTCTCACTACAAAGCAGGGATTTGGTAAATGTCTGTAGATTTAAAATTCCCTCCATCTAGGGTCCCACTTCCTTGGAGAAGGCCTCCTGAGCCCACAAGCTGCCCTGAATGCCTCAGAGGTTCACTTACAGCTTCTCACAAAGTCACCCCCCTCCTCAACTGGGGAACTCACTCCCTGAAGAGTCTGATGGCTTCCTCATGGTTCTGGGAATGCAGAGGGCCCAGCCTGCCAAGAACCCCATGGGTGCCACATCTGCAATAAACTGGGGTTGCTCCATGTCCCCAAGGGTGCTGAACCTATGCCAAAAACATCACCCAAGAGACAATGTTTGCAGAATGCAGGGCTTTCTGGGGAACAGGAGTGTTTGAAATTCCAAAGGCCTGACTCACTCAGGAGAGAGCTAGTTGGTGGAGTGTATGCTGGACATCCAGACAACAAAGGGTTGTCAGCCAGCTAGACGGCCTTCTGCCAAACTGGGGGGGTCTTTGGAGATCTTTCAGAGTTAAAGCTTCATTTGTCTCCTTGTAATTAACAGGTTTTCCCCAGCTAAGGAATGTCAAGCATTACTGAGGAGAAGAGGAGGTATTTGGGAAGCTCCCGCAAGAAGCTGGTGTGGCAGTGTAGTTATTGGACAGGCAATTTTACATTGGGGAAATGGGGTGGGGGAAATTGGTTTCAGAGTAACCAAGGCCCAGATTCAAGTCCTGTCTCTGACTAGTTGTATGACTGAGCAAATCACTTAACATTTCAATTCTCTAGACAACTCTAAAGACTATTAGCCTCAAAACAGGTATCTATCTGTATTGATGGAAGGACTTTACCCACAAGGAGTTCCCTGAAATAATAAAATCATAAAAATCTGTCTAAGGTATTCTAAAAAAAAAAAAGTTAATTGATCTTTCCTCTCTTGCTTTCTCCAGCTCCACCACTGCGATTCATCAATGAGGAAAGAGTGCCATACCAATGAGCTTTGGGACTCAGCTTACGTTCTCAACTTGACAAACACTAACAATTATGTACAAAGAAAAACTGAAAAAGAAGAGCGGAGATGAAACAAAACTGTGAATCTCTATTTTTAAAGTGTTCCTTTAATTTGACACAATAGGGCCCTCACTTCCTTGCTTCAGCGTCCCCTCTGAGCATCCTTCTGCTCTTATGGGTATTTCTAAAGGCTTCACTGGTGCTGTTCTCTCTGTTTTCTCCTTCACAATCACCTTAATGCTAGGGCCTTCTCCCTGAGGTTATCTCCCATTTGCCTTGTATCTCTCTCTTGTTTCTACATGGTTATCATTGTCTTCTCCACTAAACTGGGACCCACTTGAGGGCAGAGACTGTTTTTAATCTTTGTTTTATCCCCAGGGCTTAGTGTAGTACCTGGCACATACAAGTTGCTTAATGAATGTTCATTGACTTGACTTGACTCCCCACCCACCCTAATGGACTTCTCAAAATAGTGTTGTGTCCCAGCTATCTGTAATAGGCAGCATATAAAGCCAAGGTCTCCAAAGTCTGGGCTTTGGCTTGACTCCAAGAGGGAGGAGAGGAGAGTGAGAGGATGATAAAACTATCACATCTACACTTAATCCCCCAAAACTCCCCAACTCTGCCCCCTCTCAAACTCTCAACCTCCCCTTCTAAGCAAGAGATGGGCCAGGCTCTTCAAGGCAGTTATAATGAAGCCCCTACCTATGGTAGCAGCTGCACAGATGTCATTAGGAACGTCCTCGCTCCCGCCAAACAAGCCTACCCTTTTAGGAAGTCTTTCTGATCCTCTTACTTATGAGTGATCTTGTTTTCCTCTTCAAATTACCATTTACATACATACATACATATATATATATATATATATATATATATATACATATATATATATATATACATACACACACACACAATCATAGATTTAGAGTTGTAGGTCTAACCCCTTGATTTTGCCAATGAAGAAACTGAGTCTCAGAGGGGTTAAGTAATACGTTCAGAAACCACTCACTAGACTGTAAGTTCACTGAGGGAAGGGGCTGGTTTTTGTCTCATTTTTCACATCCCTAAATTAGTGGATAAGACAATGCTTTAGATCTGGAAGAGATCTTAAAATGCATGCTCATTGGATTGGCCTGGATAAGACTGGAGGATGCTCCTGGGAGAAGAAAATATATTCAGTCCAAGGAGCTGTCCAAATGAAAGACCAAAAGGTGATGTCAGGTCAAATCAGAGTTTAGGAGGCAGTCAGAGCCAAGGCTGAACAGGAGATGGATTGTAATTGTGGTTCAAGGCTGGTGAGTCAGCACACAGTAGGTAGGGGGCAATCCAAGATGCAGGGGGCTGCTGGCATCAGTGAGATCATGGTTTGGTCTCAGAAAACTTCTCTGCCAGAGGGAGCATTTCTTGCATCTTCTGAAGAGCAAATTTATAAGGCATGTTGAAAATTGGAATTTGCTCAGTTTTTGAAAAAGAGAACATTCTAATCAATCAACAGAAATCTATAGAAGGAAGGAAGGAAACAGATATTCATTAAGTGCTCACTCTGTGCCCGGGGCCACGCCAAGTGCTTTACAAATATTATGTCATTTGATTCTCACAGTAACTCTGGGAGGAAGGTGCTATGATTATGCACATTTTACAGTTGAGGAAACTGAGGCAGACTGGGCTGGGGTGATTTGCTGAGGATGACACAGCTAGTAAGTGTCTGAGGCTGGATATGAACTCCGATCTTCCTAATTCCAGGGCCAGCACTCTTTGAATTTAACAATTAGCCGTGTCTCATGAAGCATCAGCTATGGGCCCAGCACTGCACTAGGCACCTAGGACACAAAGGCAAAATGAAAGAGTCCCTGTTCTTGAAGAGCTCACATTTTACCAGAGGAAACATAACTGGGTAGCTGAAATCCCCTGTGATCATTGTCTGTTCTCCATGTCCTAATCTGGAGAAACAAAATCACAAAACCCCAGAGTCTGAGAGACTTGAGAGGTCATTGAGTCAAACCTTTGCCTGGGCATTCACAACAAGAGGCTGCTCAGACTTCACCTGAAGACCTCCAATTGGGAAGAATGCACGGTCTCTGTAGGCAGCTCATTGCCTGTTTGGACAGCTCCAAGTGTTAGGAAGATTTTCCTTACATTGAGTTAAAATCTGCCTCTAGCTCCGCCCTCTGGGGCCAAGCCCAGCACATTCAGACCTTCCTCAGCAGGATAATCCTTCGCATTCTTCAGGACAGGGATTCTGTCCCTCCGGGTATCCCTACTCTTCCCAACATTTTGGTCACCTTAACCAAAACACCCTCCAAAGGGTCGTCATCTCAAAACTCCTGCACCCACAACAGAACACAGTACTTCACATGTGGCCTGAAGAAGGCAGAAAACAGGGGAGCACTTACCTCCCTTATTCAGGAAACCACATCTGTTAACACAGCCTAAGATTGGGGGAGGGGGCTTTTGACAGTCACATCACACCAGGGACTCATCTTGATTCATGTATATCTTGAGATGGTCTTGATTTTCATAATTATTTTCATCTCCATTATTATTTTTGCCTTCCAAAATTCCATCACCAACCTTGGACCTTTCAAATCCATTAATACTATCTTCTCTGACTTGAGATAAGGGAGGATAAAAAATGTATTAGGACCATTAGGTCTGGCTAATAGTCTAAAGTAGAAAAAAAGACAAGCAGTCTGTCCAAAGTGACATCACAGACTAAAGACAAATGCTGCTGTCTTTCCCTTGGGACGCCCTCTTCTGTGCTGTTACACTTCTTACAAAGCGTGTTGTCATAAATTTCAGTCAATCCCAAAAGCTCTTTGAATTTGGGCAAACCAATTTAACTACTCACAGCAGAATGGCTCTACAAATGAATAAAACTCTGTAGATGCGCTGTAATAATTCAATTCCATAAATATTTACTAAGCACCTGGTATATGCCAGACACTGTGCTAAATTCTGGGATACAAAAAAAGAGTGAAAAAAAACCAATCTCTGCCCTCAAGAAGCTTCCAATCTAATGGAGGCGACGACATGCAAACAAATAGATAGGAAACGAGCTACGTTCAGGATAAACAGAAAATAATTCAGAAAGAATTGAGAGGGTTGGGGAAGGTTCCTGTAGAAGGCAGGGCATCAGATGGGGCTTAAAGGGAGCCGAGGAGGTCAGGGGGAATCAGAGCCAGGAGGGAGGGTGATCTGTCTAACCAAGGCTACTGCTGAGGATGAGGGTATTTTGGCAGAGATCAGGGCATCCAAACTGGCAGCTACAGGAGACCTTCCAGGTGGGGAAGAAGGAAGCCAGGAGGGATTGTGATCTTGGGCAGTTTAAAGAGGATATACCAGAGCATTCAACAAATACTAGACCCCCAGTTGTGTGTTTGGCCTCAAACTGGGCACAACAGGGGAGAAAAAAGTGGGAGAAATATAGAATGTCATCGATTGCCACAGATGGGAGGGTCTGGGAGTGACCTTAACCCAGAGAATGCCACGGCTGGGAGGGGTGTATCAGCAATGCAGTATTCACAATGCCTACAGTAACTATAAATATGCTGATATAGTTATTAATCACAAAATGGAACAGGCTCTCTACATAAGAAATATAGATAGTGCATTCATTTAAATACCAGAAAACTGAGTCCCA
>CM053584.1:20134849-20154908 GCA_028627135.1 Pseudochirops cupreus
AGGAGTTCGCAACCGCAGCTACTGCCTCTGGCGCCGCTTCCAGTCCGCACCGCACGGAGGCTAGCTTGGTTCTGGCGTTCTCTTGCTCCACCCCTTCCTGCTACATCAGCAAGCTCAAGGGGCGTGGAAGATCTTCAAATCCCAGTATCGTTACAAGGGGCCTGAGAACAGGGGATGTCAGAGCTGGGGAGGGGGGGGTGTCTTAGAACACTGAGAGCTTAGAAGGACGCAGAATATTAGGAAAAAATATTAGAATGAAAAAGAGCCTGGTCCAATGCCTTTTCACCTAATCATAGTAGCATTTATAAAGTGTTTTAAAGTTGGCAATGTGCTTCACAAATACCAACTTATTTATCCTTAAAACAGCCTTGGGGGAGGTAGGGGCTGAATGAAGCAGACAAAGGTTAGATGACATGCTTAGGGTCTGAAGTGTCCAAAGCCATTCCTGACCTCAGGTCTTCCTGGCTCCAAGTCAAGAGTTCCAGCCACTTCCTGCCCCCCCTCACCCCCCCAGCTGCCTACTTTACAGATTGGGACTAGTCCTAGAGAGATTAAATAAATTTACCTTGGTCATATGCTGAGTTAGTGTAGGAACCAGGACTAGAACTCAAATCTCTCAACCCTCCCCCCCAGTCTCTTTTTACCTGCCTTACTGGGCTCTGAAGTGACTCCAGGACAGTGGAGGGATCATGGGAAAGCCCCTGGCCTGGTAACCGAGGGCCTGGGCTCCTGTCCATACTCCAGTGCTTCTTCCCTGGCTGTGTGACCCTGGGCCAGCAGCTCCCCTCTCTGAACCTCCTTTTCTTCTCCTATCAAATGGAAGTCGCAATGCTTGCATTTGTTCATAGGACTACGGGGAATATTTGTAACTTGTAATCATTTAAACACGATCCGCTGTGATTGTGGTCATTGGGGCTATATCTTCTCCCTCCCATCCCCCCAGGAGCCACAGCTCTCACTGGGTGTGGAGGATCTCCTTCCCTCTACCACTCAAGGCCAGTGATTCCACTGAACCCAGGCCAACAATTAAAACAAGCCCTAAAAATGGTGGCGGGGGCTCGGTGCCATGAGAGAAGCGTTGGTTGTGAGTGCTTCTACGTACCAGCTTTGTGGCTTTGGACAAGGGACTTCCTCCTTCCATTCCTCAGTCTCCCCACCCATATAAATGAAGGGCTTATTCCCAATGATCTCTAAGGGCCTTCCACCCCTACATCCCAGGCCTCTGTGACTGAGGGCCAACAAGCCCCACCAGACCATCCATTTTCCATGGAAGTTGGCCATAACGTGGGAGCTGTGAAGGGTTAGGACACAGATGGCTCTGATAGACTTTGACAGACTACACCTTTCCTTTCTTTGTCTCTACTGACAGATGGCTGGAGAGCACAGGGTTGAGTGGGATGATGTTGACTGACCAAATATGGAGCTCAGCAATGTGGGAAAAGGCTTCCCCTGGGATAGAGAAAATTGTACTCACAAACTTTGCAGCTGACTTTGAGCCCATGCCTGTTAAGGTCAACTAAAGGAACTGGGGGGACAGTGGGGCATCCAATGGGTAGAGCTTGGAGTCAGGAAGATGAGAATTAGAATCCTGCCTCAGACACTGACCAGCTGGAGGACCTTGGGCAGCTCACTTAGCTCCTCCAAACAAAGGCACTGGACAGTTCCCAGCAGTGCCCTGGCTGTCCCCATCCCTGGAACGCTCCTCTTCACTGCTGATCCCTGGCTTCCTCCAACCTGGCCTTCTTCAAGAAGTTCTTCCCAGGCATCCTTAATCTCATTACTTTCCCTGCAAATTATCTCCAGTTTATCCCATCCACATCTTGTCTGTACACAGTTGCTTGCATGTTGTCTCCGAGCTCCTCAAGGGCTGGGACTGTCTTGTGCCTTTCCTTGTATCCCCAGAGCTTAACGGTGTCTGGTACACAGTAGGTGCTTCATAAATGCTTACTGACTTCATTTGACTTGACTTGGAATGGTGTCTTCTGACTCTGTCTAGGATCCTGTGAAAATTTATTTCTCCCCAGGTCTCAGTTTCCTCATCCATAAAATGGGCCCTTCCAAATGTAAATCCCTGAAATATAACTCAGCCTGGTTGCACATGGTCATGGCTGAAAGGGGGTCAGTGATCCCCCGCCCCCCCGAGTATGTCCAAAGGAGCAAGCTAAGGGACTCTGTATTCGCACTGGCCTTAGTTTTGTTTTTAATTTTGGGATGAAGCTTGTGAACGTAACTCCAAGGCAAGATGGCTTTCAGAAACCAAGACAGCCTTTTCCTGTAAATCACAAGTGAAAAGCTAGTGGTAAATAAACTGCTGTTTATTCTAAGTAAGAAAGTGAGAGCACTGACCTTATCCAAACAGCTGCACGAACCACTCAGACCCACCAATGGAAAATTCAACCTCCTCTCTTAAAGGTCCAAACAACTCTCCCTGACATCCTCCCCACGTACCCCCATTAATGGCTGCTCAAAACACTTCTTTGCCTAGTATCTCCTCTTGGGAAGTTCTCTATGCAACAAGCGCAAGATAGGCACAAAAAATCAAGACCATCATCTCTGTTTAACAGGAGAAGAAACTGAGGCCAAGGCCATGCAGCAAGTTCACAGAAGGGCCAGTTCTCCTAACTCCTCAGCCTGGGGCTCCTGGGTCAGCTAGAAGGACACTGTTCTCCCATCATGCTGGGCACTGGCCATGCTGCTGGTGAAGGTGATGCCTTTAAATAAATCCAGGGTGGGCACTTTTTTTGGCCCAGGGGACTTGCCCAAGTCAGTCAAAAGTTTAGAGCTGGAATAGGGCTGAGAGAAGGCTACATCCACCTTTGTTCTGCAGCTCTCCCCCAAAGGGGCAGTGATTCCCAGCCACAAGTAGCAGGCTCTAAAATGGTGGTCTAAGGCACACCTGGCACATTGGAATTTTTGCTTGAACAGATGAAGGAACATCCTCCCACCCCCGAGAGAGAAGTGATGGCCTCGGGTGTAGACAGAGGCATGTATGTGGGCGTGCATATATATACACATACATGTTTTATGCATATATATGTATATGTGTGTATGTATCTTCTTCCCCAGGATAGCCCTTTAAACATACAGTCCTTTATTGTGTGTCCCCCAATCTTCCCCTCAGAAAAGATATTGACAAATGCCCAGTGGGGAGTGACCAGGACAGCGAGCAGACTGGAGACCATGGCATATAAGAATTAAATGGAAAACCATGGAAGGTGGTTAGCCTGGAGGTAGATCCAAGGGGTAGATCAGAAGACTTAATGGTTGTTGTTCAGTCTTTTCAGTCATGTCCAACTCCCCCATTGGGGGCTTTCTTGGCAAAGACTCTGGAGTGGTTTGCCACTTCCTTCTCCATCTCATTTTACAGATGAGGAAACTGAGGCAAAGAGGGTTAAGTGACTTGCCCAGGGTCATACAGCTAGTAAGTGTCTGAGGCCAGATTTTAAATCAAATCTTCCTGACTCTAGGCCCATCACTTATCCAGCTTCCCCCAGGGGTACTTGATAGCTTCCTTCAAACGTCTGAAAGCTGTCCAAACAGTGGTAGCATTCAGATAGCTCTTTTAGGATTGAAAAGAGCCTTGTACAGGTTATCTCATTTGAGCCTCACAACAACACTGGGAGACAGGTACTATTATTACCTCCATTTTGCAGATGAGGAAATGGAGGCATGTAGTGGTGAAGTGACTTACCCAGGATCGTACAGCTAGTATGTGTTTGAGGCTGGATTTGAACTCAGGTCTTCCTGATTCTGTGCCTGATGCCCTATCCACTGCACCACATAGCTGCCCCAGGCATGCAAGCACAAAGAATGAAACAGCCCCCACTTACAGTGAGCTTATATTGTAACTGGGAAGACAACATCTATGTGCATAAAGAAATGTAGCATGAATAGGTGTGTGAATGAATACAAATAAAGGAGTTTGGGATCAAGTCTTCGCGTGGAAGGTGGCGCCTGAGCTGCCTCTGAAAGGAAGAGACTCCATGAGGCAGATGTGAGGAGGTGAGGAGGGAGGGCATGCCAGGCATGTGGGATGGCAAGGACAAAGGCCCAGAGGCGGGAGATGGAGGGTCAAGTGTGAGGAGCTGAGAGAAGGCTGGTCTGGCTGCATCACAGTGCAGGAGAGGGATTCTCTGGTCATCGACTTTTCTTGCTCAAAAAATTCAATAGTTCCCTTTTACTCCTAGAGGGGAAAAAATACAAGCATTTCTCCCCCATGCCTAGAGTGCTCTCCCTCCTCATCTCTGTCTCTTGGATGAATGGATGGATAGAGGAAGAAAGGAAGGGAGGAAGGAAGGAAGGAAGGAAGGAAGGAAGGAAGGAAGGAAGGATGGGAGGAAGGAAACACTTAGGTTCAAAACAGTGCGCTAAGAACTAGGAATGGGAACAGAAAGTGATGGTCCCCGCTCTCAAGGAGCTCGTGTTCTACTTGGGGAGACAATGCATCTGAGAGGGTTCAGGCACTGGGCAGGTGGAAAGAGCCCAAGGCTCTTAGGGCATGGTAACAAAGCAGACAGTAATACATTTTCTTCCCTGTCCATTCCCCTGATAAAATCCTGTATTTTTCAGACATTGCACCATCTGACAGTTTCTGAGAACTTTGGAGGTGAGACACTTCTCCTCCCAGTCCTGGGGGACTGGAGCTGATGAGGAGGAGGGGGCTGGCTGCCGCACCTGCAGATTGGTGCCAGTTGGCCTGGATTTGGAGGGGCAGATCCAGGGGGTGGTGCTCTGATGCCTGGCACATACGGCCTCCCTGTCTTGCTTGCCTTAGAAGTCATTGGGGGGAACATCTCAGACCTCGTGCAGAGGTTGCTTCTCCAGTGTTGGCATTAGGGGCTAGTCTCTGGGGGGCTCTAAGTTCTGTGAAAGCTTCATCCAGGTGTGAGGGGAGGTGCTAGTGGGACTGGTAGCAATGATTTGACTTGGCTAGATCCTAGCCCATTACCTTGAATTCATCTGGGAATCTATTCTATCAATATATGTGCATATATTGTACATACTCAATAGAATGGCAGGTCTTTGAGGACTGGGCCCCTCAGTTTTGTCTTTCTGAGCCCAGGACCTAGCTCAGTGCCTGACTCTTACATGCTCACTGATTGATTGACTGATTATCTGATTGCTCCCAGCTGCAAAAGACTTGATCCCCACCTTTGGGGGTCCTGATACCCTTGAGGATTCCGTCGGGGAAGCAAATGGACACCTTCTCAGAATCATGTAAATAAAATAAATAAAACACGTAGGATTACAAAGGAAAACAGCGACACTGAAATGAGATGTATTTTTTCCTATCCAGGTTCACAGAACCCCTAAAGATCTTTACGTGGACCCCAGTTTTATAATCCCTGCTGTAGAGGTTTCCAGACAAGCCGCTTCACTTGCGAGAGAAAGAAACTGAGGCCCACCCTGGGGAAGTGATTTTTCCAAGATCAAACATTTGATTAAAGGGCAGAACCAGGCTAGACCACGCATCTCCTGTCTCTAAGTTTTTCTAGAACACCACCAGAGTGCCCAGGCTGTACACTCTGGAAGAGAAGTAAGACCAGGAGGGCCTAGAGAAGAGGAGGCTAGGCTTTGGAAGGGCAGGTTTGAGGGACCCACAAAGTGCCAAGTAGACTAAGTACTCTTTGGGGGAATTCCTGACCCCTCAAAATCCCATTAACCTTAAGCGCACATCTGTTCCCATGTATAGCTAGGGTTCTGACGCAGTGCTTGTTCGGACAAGGAGGAATATTATATTCAATAACTCATATGGAACTATTTATCAGCCATCACTTTGGGATAAAAAAAAAAGCCCTTTTCCATAGGCTTTGGTTTCAAAGGCCATTTCTAAGTGACTGAGTTTCCATGCCCCCATGCCCCACTCCAAAATTTTTTGAAAAAATTGTTTTGGGAAAAATCAGTTCAAGGGAAAAAGACTGTATATTTTCAACTTTTTTCTTGTTTTCTTCATTCCAACGACAAGGAAAGAAAGAGGGATAGCAGGAAAGCACGTGATGGGGCAGAAATGATGCCGTGGTCAGAAGGCAAAGTGTTGTCCAGTACTCTCCTGGGTCAGCCATTCCATCTGTTTATCTCAGAGTCCCAGCTGTGGGAAACAGAAGGAGCCAATGGTTACCCCCAACCCCATCCTCAAGTAAACTGAAGAGCTTGGTGGGAGATAATTAGCTATGTTGGAAAGAGCTCTGAATTTGGAATCAAAAGACTCAGGCCTACCATTTGCTAACTTTATGACCACCACCACCCCCATGGCCTCAGTTTCCCAATCTGTCAAATGAGAGGGTTTGGCTAGATAATCTCTGAAGATCCCCTCCAGGAATAATATTTTGGGAATCAGGAAAACAAAGCAGTCTCTCCCTTTTACAGAATCAGGAATCAGTAGCTAGGGATTTGTTCACAGAAGGTGCTTAATCAATTTTTTCTTTTGGGCTGAATCTCTGATTTCATTGATTTAGGTAATTCTCAGAGAGGAAATTCTCTCTATCTATTTTGCAAGGTAGTCTTCAAAGCCTGAAGCACAGAAAGGTTGTTGCTTGGGCAGTCACCATCAGTAGTGTCAGAGAGAAGACTTGAGCCTCCTTGGGGTTTTCTGATTCCTGAGCCAAGCCTCTCCCTGTCACCCTACAGCTGCTTCTAGGGGACTCTATGCAAAATAAATATTTCTCAAATTGAAGGGAAGGGCCAAACCATAGATCAAACTCAACCTGCTTCTGGGTAGCATTGGGTATAATCTTAACCCTGAGAGGAGAAGATTTTCAGAATCAAGGAGTTTTAGAACACGAGGAGCATCCAAGGTCACCTTACCCAACAACCCACCAATGCAGCATCCCACCAATGCAGCAATCCCCAATCCAGAACATGGTCATCCCTCAGTAGGTACTTAATAACTCCAATAGTTAGTTGTTGGTTTGAAGTTTTCTCACCATTACTGATAGGAAGCTCACTACTTATCTCAACAATCTATTTCTGTTTTCAGATCAGTAGAAATTTTTTTTCTCTTATCTAAACCTTTTCTCTTACCCAAACCTGTCTCAACCTACACCTAGTCCTAGCTTTATTCTTGGGAGTCACCAAAATAAGTCTACTCCTTCCTTAATGGAGCTGAGATATGCCTCTCTATGGAATATAAGAGCTAGATTTCTCCTGGATTTTGATAACGTCAAGTAGATTTTTAGTGCTGACATGTTTTATATTTATACAATTCTCCCATTTCCTGTCACTATCTGATTCTATTTCTTATTTCCTGGCCATTGGACAGAAACACAAAATCTGGGTACCAGAAGTGTTCTCAGAGATTTCTAGTCCTAACATCTGACCAAAAATCCCCTATACCACAGCCAGGATATGCAAAGTGGAAAGAAACAGATGCTAGTAAGTGCCAAATGAGAGGCAGGATGGGTTAGTGGGAGAGAGCCAGTCCAGAGTCTAGAAGACCTGAGTTCTAGTCCTCCCTCTGATACACACTGGCTGGGTGACCCTGGGTGTATCACTTAACCCTTCAGTGTCCCAGGCAGCTCTCTAAGGCAAGAGGACACAGAAGAGTTATCAGTATGCATGAGGCCACCTCATCAGGAACTCCTTATACAAATGAAATCACAGGTCCAGTTTAAAAAAAATAACTTTGGGGGCAGCACCAGCAGCTGGAAACATGAGGAGAAGCCTCCTGCAGGATCCAGCTACATATTTATACCTACCAGGGCTCTTGCCATTGGATTTTGGATCACAAGCTAGATTGAGTCTTCAAAGATTGTGGGCTTGCAAGATTTGTAACCAGAGAGTACCCCTGAGAGATCATTTGTGACACATAGTGGGATTTTGGTGCTGGGGACCAGTTTGGAAAAGCAGTGCACAGTTTCCCAAACATGGCCTAACCTACTTTTTTCATCTTTTTTATCCATCTGCAGCCCCTGTACCCAATGCTTGTCCTAATGAACTAAATGAATTGACCATCCAATAGCACATCAGATTCTGCTTCATGTACATTTTTCATCAACTTAGCTTCTCTGTGTGAATTGTTTGGCCAATCTCTTTTGACTCCACATGGAACTCAGCATGGAGGCCTCATAAGGTTTCTACGACTTTATTCAGCATGGTATCAGCCACAAACAGGAGTATCTGAATGACCACACCAGCTAGAACAGAGATTCTTAACCTAAGGTCCAGGGACTTTTTTAAAAGATGTATATTTTGATAATTGAGTATTAATATATTTGGTTTCTTTTATAATCATATGTACTTTGTTTTGTGCATATAAAAAGATTATTCTGAAGAGGTGTTCATAGGCTTCACCAGATTGCCAAGAGGACCTAGCACACAAAAAATATGATCAAGAACCTCTAGGAGAGGGAATCCTTTCTTCCATTTGGACCCTGGCAAGGGAATCCTCCAGGATAGTGGTCAACACCTTTTGTAAGTACATACTCCATCCTAGGACTGATCTACGTTGATGGGTGTGTGAATTAGTGTAAACTTAACTAATTCACTCTATGTAGGGTCCCCAGACTATGCTTAACACCCCATTCAACCAACCAACCAGGAAACCAAGGCTTATGCAGGCTTCTTGACATCTGTCCTAAGACACTGTCTAGTGCATCTCTTATCCCCAAATGTTCCTTACTTCTTGTTGTAGGAACCATAATTGACACTACCACCACTACTGGAAAAGATGGGACAGTTCACCCCTGTGACTCCACTCACCATCCTTGAGGTTCCTCAGACCAAAACTCCCTTCTGTGATCCTCATTCCTTAATCTGCCCTTGGAATTTAAGCTCCTTAAGGTCAGAACCTGACTCATTTTTGTATTTTGTCCCCAGTCCTCAGCGTAGTACCTGGCATCCAGTTGGTGATTAATAAATGATTTTTCTTTTACTCATTTCCTGCTTTATGCTTTGATATACTCAAATGAAGTTATCTCTATGGTTGCATTTAGAAAGAAATTTTAGCACATATACGAGGAACTCCTTCCTCAAAGAGAGGCTTTGTTTAAGGCCACATTCTGCTCCAAGTCAAATACTTTTTTGATCATCAACAGTTAAACACAGAAGGATTTTGTATTCTCTGTTCATGAAGTCAACTATGTGAATCTGTTTAGATGTGGTCAGCTATAGAAAATTGTTTGTAAAAATCTGCCTGGTCTCTTCTCGTAGTTTCATCAAGGATATCCCTGGTACACATGTTGATCATTGTCATAAACATTTACAAAGATGATAAAGAATTGATGATTGATCTCCCTTCTATCACTTTGTGTGGCCATAAGTAATGTGCAAGAGGTTCCCCCTCCCATTTTTTGTATTCTTCCTCCTTTTTTCCCCACCCTGAAGGAGTCCTCCGTGCTTTCAAGACTGCACTACCCCCAGCATGGATCCCCTGCATGTGAACTTAAGTAACCATAGCTAATTTCAATCTCTTAAAATTCATTTTTCTTAAAATTCATTGTTATCTTAAAATTCATTTTCTACTTCCATGTACTGTACTTCAAAGATTGATGGGTTAGGTCCAAATGGGGTCATTCTGCTGCCAGTGTCAAGAAAAATAGATTACAGGAATGTTGACAAATGTATTCCACCTCCCAACTACAGGGCCTTCTCCTTCCAGTTCCACCCATTTTCCAGGGTGACTCAAGGCCTGGGAGGTCTGTGGCTGGCCACACTTCAAAGAACCATTGATTTAGGGCTGGAAAGGATCTCAAAGATGAGCTAACGCTTGCATGTAAAGGACAGAAATTTGGAACAGAAGAACAAAGGATTTCCGGAGTACAGGGTGATACCTTTTCAGAAGTCTTTTTTGTACTTAATTTAAACAACATCTTAATTTATGTGGAAAAACCTAAAGGATCTCAGGGAGCTGAGAGAAACTATGGGGCCAACAAACCCGTCCTTGGCAGTCTGTTGAAAGGCAGTTCTCAAAATTGTTTAAGGGCAATGGAGGTTGGCAATCAGGAGCTAATGATGGCCAATGGGGAATTTCTAACCCCAAGTCAGAAAGAGGTTTGCTAGAGAAACTTTAGCCCATCTAGCAGGAAGAAGTAGAATTCAAAAGACAAACAAAATGCCTGTGGACTCTAAATTACTAGTTGGTTGGTTCTTTCTTCCTAGAAGCTTGGTTTCCATGTCTTTGGGAACTAACAGATTTCTCCCATTATGGTGAGAAAGACACTTTTCTGTAGTTAATGACTTATTGTATAAGGGCCTGTCTTTATATAAAGGAGCACAAGCTCAGCCTCTTGATTCAAAGTTTTAAAAAGATATGAAAGAGTTCATGCTTCCTCTAATGGGAAAGATCCAAAATCTCAGCTAAGCACTGAATAAATACAACTGGCAAGAACCTCCCAAGAGAGGAAGAGAAGGGTGAAAAGTAGCTCAGTGGAGAGAATTCAATAACCAGCAGGTTCAGGCTCAATAATCATAGCATCACAATCATTTATTAATATTAATTAATGACTAACAAACATTTATTAAGTGCTTTCTATGTTCCAGGTGCTGTGCTAAGCACTGAGGAAGTAAATAACAAAAATAGAGAAAGTCCCTGCCCTCGAGGAAGGGATAGGTGGGTGGGGGGACTACAACAAACAAACCTCCGTGAGAGGATGTTCATGGAGTCAAAACCAGGAAGAGCCACTGATGGAGGAGGAAGAGTCATCTAGAAAGGTCTGGTCCCAGGATAAAGGAAGGCTTTGGGAGGAGCTCATTGTTGCACCCCCTAGTCCTCCCATCAGAGGGGAGAGGCCACGGAGGGTGCTGAGGATGAGCACATTCACACAATCCCATCACCAGAAGACAGCCATAACCCTGCAACATGAAAGGAATGAGTCCCTTCTATGTTCATGTCATGGTCCTACATGGTCCTACAAACATGCCCCTCCATGTATGTACCCTGGCCACATGTATCCCCATGTTTGTGCCTGTCCCTGTATGTGCCCTAACCAAGTATTCCCTACACGTTTGCCTCCTAAGATTTGTGTCTTAACCACATGCTTCCCTGACATGTATGATGTAGATTTGATCTCTTCACGTGTCTATTTTTCTCACTGTTGTATATTTGTGGGAAAATGTGCCCCAATTTTATGAGGAAAAAATATTCTAATATAATTATTCTTTCAATTCTATTTCATTAAATGTCTTTTCATTGAACTACTTGTGTCCTCTGGCTGACTAGAAAAAGTAAATACACTGCTGGGGGTTCATGTGCTATGGTGGGGTTTTTTTGTGGATACAGATTCACAGCATCAATCACACCTTAAATCTAGAGTAACATTTTTCTTGGGGGAGGAGAGTCCATGTTGTCAAATAGTGTGACCCAGGGGCTACAAAGGAATGCTCTTGGGGTGGTCTGGCTTAGGTCACAAGCCAAGTCTTCTATTGATTTATTTTCATTTCTACTGCTTTTTGCTATTTTATAAGGAAATACTGTTTGTTTATAATTTTCTAACATCCTCCTCCAGAGTGTTTTTTTTTAAGTTTTATTTATGGTTTTGTTTTTACATTATAAACATTTACTGATTGCTCCCACTTCATGAAAAAGTCTCTTATAACAAAATAAAACAGTTAAGGAAAACTAATAATAATGACCTCATCTGAAAGTACATGCAACATTTCCCAACTCAAGCATCAAACACACACATACCTGTATTTTTTTTTAATTAACAGAAATACTTTTTCTTTCTCCCCCCACTCCATTGGGAAAAAAATAAAAATAAATTTATTTTAAGAAGTATGCATAGGTAAGCAAAACAAATTCCCTCAAAGTCTGTACACAAAATATGTATGTCTCATTTCATACCCATGCCCACCACCTCTTTGTAACAGGTAGCATGTTTCATCATTAGTCCTCTAGAATCATGAATGGACGTTGTAGTGAATATAGTCTTTGCAGCTTTCCCAACTGGTTGGTTTTACAGTGTCATTGTTTAAATTTCTCTCCTGGTTCTGCTTACTTCACTTTGCAGCTGTTCATACAAGTCTTTCATACCTTTTTTGAAATCATCTGTTTCCTCATTTTATTCAGCACAATAGTACTCTGTCACAATCAATCAGGTTATATTTTAGACTTCTCTTTTATTGCTTAACTAAGAGATAAGTAATTGCTGGTGCAACATGGTTAAAGATCTAACGAGATTTTTGAGTGTCCAGACATGTAGGAGAAGCAAGAAAGAACAGTGTCATGAAAACCTAGAGGAGAGAATTTCAACCAGGAGGGGATGGTCTTCCTCATCAAATATTGTAGAGAATTCAAGAACTGAGAAAAGACCATAAGATCTGGCAAGATGATAGGATAAACATTTATTAAATGCCTACTATGTGCAAAGCATGGTACTAAGTGCTGGGGATATAAATAAGGAAGAGAAAGACATTCCTCGTCCTCAAGAAGCTTATAATTTAATTAGACAACAGTGAAAAAGAGATAGTTAAAAGAGATGAGCAGGGAAACTGCATGATGCTTAAAGGCATCACAAATAATGAAATAATATCACTACTTATTACATTTGCACCAAATGGCAAAGCAAACTAAATGAAAAGATAATGAAATTGCAGAGAAAATAAGACAGTAAAACTATAATAATTGGAGACCTCACTGCGCCCCTTTCAGAACCAGATAAATCTAACAGAAAGATGAACAATAATGAAACAAAAGACCTGAACAGAATTCTACAAAAGTCAAACATGTGAGATCTCCAGAATAAGAATAAGAGGAATATCCAAGCGTCTCAGTTATGTACGGCAAAAATTTTACAAAACTGGTCACGTGCTAGGGGATAGGGGCTCGTAAATAAAGAAAAGCATAAATGTTAAACATACTTAGGAACCACAAGGCAATAAAATTAAATAATAAAGGTCATTTGCAGAAAGGGTTTAAATTTAGAGGGAAACATTCTATCAAAAGAACTGGTAGGTCAAAAATAGATCGCAGAAAAATAAATAACTTCACCAAAGAAAATTGCAACACTGGGACAATATAGAAAATATTTAGGGAGTAGTGAAAGCCTTGATTAATTGAACATTCTTATCACTAAACTCTTTAATCAAAGAAAAAAGAAAGAAAGATAGATCAAAGAATTAGGTATGTAACTTTAAGAAGTAGAAGAGCAACAAATCAAAAATCAGAAATAAGCACCAAAAAATGGGAATTTCAAAAACCAAAGATTTTTTTTAAAAAAACATACCTTGAACTGAAAGTAAGATTTTTTTCTCTGAAAATCCTAACAAAATAAAATAAACCTTTGGTTAATCTGATGAGAGGAGTTAAATTACCAAAAGAAAAAAAAAGAAAAAAGAGAATTCACATTAAATTAAGATAAAAATAAATGAAATTATTAGAAATTATTTTGTTCAAATATTTTCCAACAACATTAATAATAAATGACCTAGATGAATATTTATAACAATGCAAAATAACTAGTTCAGGGGTGGGGAACATATGGCCTCAAGGTCATATGTGGTCCTCTAGGTCCTCAAGCACAGCTAAATCCAAAATTCATGGTAAGTTTGGATTCAGTCAAAGGATTGCACTTGAGGACCTAGTGGACCACATGTGACCTCAAGGCCACAGGACCCCCCCTCCCCAGTCCCCAAACTAGATTAACAATAAGAAGTAAAGAAATTAAACAACCCAATCTCAGAAAAAGAAATTGAACAAGCCATGAAGTAATTCCCAAAGGGAAAAAAGAAGTAGGACTAAATAAATTTTCAAATGAGTTCCATTAAACATTCAAAAACAATTAATTCCAATAGTACATAAATTTTTTAGAAAAATAGGGGAAGACAGCCTATCAAAATGCTTGCATGAGATAAATATGCTCCTAATGTCTAAACCAGGGAAAGATAAAGCAGAGAAAGAAAACAACAGGCCATAAACTGGGGTCAATGAACCTCTTCTTTTTTTAAATATTTTGGAGACTTTATTTCAATAAAATTGATTTTACTTGTAATCCTTTGTACTTTATTTTGTGCATTTTAAAACATTCTAAAATGTTCATAGGCTTCACCAGAGGGCCAAAAGGGGTTCATGACAGGAAAAAAGGTTAAGAACACCTGCTATAGACCAATATTTTTTATGAATATTGATATAAAAATATTGAATTACTGTTAACAAAAAGGCTATGGAAATATACCTAAATATACTTATGACATATACTTATAACCAAGTAGAATTTGTATCAAGACAATTTCAGTTGAATATTTAGAAACTATAAACGTAATAAACCACATTAATAACAAAAACAGTAAGTTACATAATTTTATAAAAAGATATACAAAAAGCTTTGGACAAAATACAACACTCCTTTATGCCAAAGTTCTTAAGAATCATAAGGATAAAAGGATTGTTTGTTAATATGGTAAATAGTATCTATATAAACCAAGACCTAGCATTATCTATGTTGCAAAAATGTTGGTGACCTTTCAATTAGCACCAAAGATAAATGAAGATGTCTATTGTCATCACTATTATTTATTATGGTTCTAGAAATGTTATCTAGAGCAACAACACAGAAGGAAAAGAAATTATTGTCGTTATAAATTGTAGGATTTTTTTCTGGCTATTCTGTCACACACACGCAGTTGTTAATACTCTCTCCTTTCAGATTACCTTTATGTAATCTGTATTTCTCTTATATGGACCTAGTTACTTACATCTTGTTTCTCCCATTAAACACAAAGTCCTTGAGGTCAAAGTACCTTTTTCTCCCCATCACTTAGCACAATACCTAGCATCTAGTAAGTGCCTCATAAATTCTTGTTGACTAATTATTTAGAGAATACTAAAACTGCAAAAATTATCAGAAGCAATTAAATGCAACAAAGTAGTAGAATACAAAATAAACCCACAAAAATCATAAGCCTTATTTTATGTGAGCAACAAAATTCAGTAGAAAGAGATAGAAAAGAAATTCCTGTTCAGATAGACTACAGACCTTATAAAATATCGAGGAATCCAACTACCAAAATAGACATAGACATAGACAGGAATTCAATGGATAAAAATGTAGTAGTAACGATGATAACAACAGCAACAGCATTTATACAATGCTTGGAGCATTACAAAACACTTACAAATGTTTTATTTTATCCTCACAATAACTCTAGATGCTATTATTATATCCATTTTACAGATGAGGAAACTGAGACTGAAAGAGATTAAATGACACAGCTAGAAAGTGTCCTTATAGAACTTACATATTTGGAAATACATAAAATATTAAATATTTGGATTTAATAGCAAATATTTAATATATTAAATTATAAAATTAAATTTATTAAATATTAAACATTTAGAAATACATTAATTATTCTTGTTTGGGCTGTGCCAACACAATATCAATGAAAATAATACCTAAATTAATTTCTTTTCCTTTTGCTTTATTTTTTGGAGGCAAGAAGGGAGGGCAGTTGGAGTTAAGTGACTTGCTCAAGGTCACACGGCTAGTAAGTGTTATGTGTTTGAGGCCAGATTTGAATTCAGGTCCTCCTGACTCCTGGACCAGTGCTCTATTCACTACATCACCTAGCCACCCCCCTAAATTAATTGCTAGATTATGTATCATATCTATCAAATCACCAAACCACTCCTTTACAGAATTAGAAAAAATAATAACGAAATTCATCTGGAGAAACAAAATATCAAGAATCTCAAAGAAGATAATAAATTTTTTAAATGAGGAGTAAGGGGGCCCGGCCACATAACATCTCAGATATTATTACTGATCAATAATAATCAGAACTCTTGGGTTTGGTGATAAAGGAAAGTGGAAGAGCAAAATAAACTAGGTGAATAAGAACCAGCAATCAAACACAAGCCGCACGTTAAACAGACCCAAAGACTCCAAATACGGGGGCCAGCACTTGCAATCGGACAAAAGCTGCGGGGGGCACAGAACAGTGGTGCAGTGCACGCCCTACTGGGAACAACACCCACACTACATGCCACAGTCTAAGTGAGCCCTTAGCCCAGTGCCTGGCAGACAGCAGGCACTTAACAAACGCTTATCGACTTGACACGACAGGTATAAATGGTCATATTGCAAATTAAAGGGGCAAGGAAGGAAATGCCTTGGTTAACTATAAACATAAGAGTTTGGGTGGGTGCATAATTTTGGTTATACTAAATTGAAGAGTTTTTCTACACAAACAAAATCTGTGCAGCGAGAACTAGACAGGAAACAATTAATTGGGAAAAATTATTTGTGAAAAGTTCACTGAAAAAGATCTGAAATCTAAGATATAGAAAGAATTGATGCAAATATAATAATATCTGCAAAGCAGGGAGGGGAATAAGCATTTATATGGCACCTACTATGTACCAAGCACTGTGCTAAAATTTTGTGAAATTTTTATATAAAATTTTACAAATATTATCTCATTTGATTTCATATCTGGTATTTATATCACACTTTAAGGATTGCAAAATGCTTCACATATACAATTTAATCCTCACCTTAACCCTGGGAGGTAGGTAATATTATTATCCCCATTTTACAGATGAGGAAACTAAGACTGAGATAGGACAATTGACTTACCACACAGTTAGCAAATGTCAGATCTGAGCTTAGGTCTTCCCAGCTCCAGGTTCAGTTCTCTATCCACTATATACTGTTCAGTTGCTTCATATGTTAAAACAAGAGCTATTCCCCCAACAGATAAATGGTCAAAGAAGATGACCAGGCAGACATCAAGAGAATAAAGTTAAGCTATTAGTCACCATGTGAAAACAGTGCTCTAAATCATTAACAACAAGAGAAATATAAATCATAACAACTCTGAGGTTCTGTCTCATCTTTATAAAATTGGCCAAGACGACCAAAAAAGAAAACGGCAAATGCTGGTAGAGCTGTAGGAAGACAGGCATACGAACGCCCTCTTGATGGAGCTATGAACTAATCTAACAGTCCTCTAAATCCATCTGGGACTACACCTAAAATGCCATTAAACTACGCTTTGACCCAACAATAACACGACTAGGCATATGTTCCCAAAGAAATCAAAGCAAGAATCCATCTGTAAACACACGCATATATATACATATATATATATATACACACACACATATATCACTGCTTGTTATAGCAAAGAACTAGAAACAAAGGGAGCGTCCATCAGTTGGAAAATGGCTAAACAAATCATGGTATATAAATGTAATAAAGTGTTACTGTGCCATTAAAAATGATGAAAGATGGATTCAGAGAATCCTTTGAGGATTTTTTTTAACTGATGTAGAGGGAAGGAAGCAGAAATAGAAGGACCTCTTCCTCAGTGACCACAACATGTAAAGGAGACAGTCTGTGACAATGAAGAACTCTGATCAACTGAGGGACCATCTGCTTGAAGATTTACCCCTCTCACCTCTTAGCAAAGGAGTAATTATTCAACACTACACTGACGAATGAGACATACATTTTCAGACAATGGCCAATGCATGGATTTGCTTTGCCTGACTGTATTTGTCACTAGGGAAGGCTTTTATCTTTATTTGAGGGACTGTGGGAGATGATATATCTACAAGAAAAAAAAAGGAAAGAAAGTCAGTAAAATATTTGGAGGTTTTTTAATGCGCAGAAGAAAACAGGAGGTTCAGGAAAAGACACAAACAAGCAGAACAGTGGAAATACTTTAATAAATTTAACATGTACATTTTTGTTGTAGCCATGAATAATAGAAATTCACAGTGTCACAAATATATACAATCCTTTTTTCCAGTGCTTTGTGCAGCAAGATGCCAGCCTAACTCTCCCAGAGGGAGGCTGGTTATATCACCCTTCAGGGCTCTAGGGGTACCCCTGAGAGTCAGAGGGGTCTTTTTTAATGCTATCAGCTCAAACCCCCTACTGTTCACCTCCAGTAATGAGCACCCCAGCACCATTTAACCAGTTAACACTATTAGCTTTTACAAAGATACTTACTTTAAAGAGAGAGAAAAACCAGAGGTGTGAGCATTGTCCCCTGTGGCTTCTGTCTGGGGAGGGGGCTGCTCAGACTTAAAGCAGATTCAATATAAGGCAGGATCCTCCAGTTCTCACTCACGTGCTGGGGTCTGGGTTCTGAAGATCAGGGAGAAGACCAGAATAAGCTGCCAAAAATCTCCATTCGCTGCTGTGCTTTCAGCCAGCTCTCCCACGCAGGGATGGCATCACTCCCCCACCTCACCCGAGTTTGTTTTTGTTCAGATTTCTTGACATTTGCCTAGTGGTGTGTAATCCTGGCTTCCCTGGGCATTTTCTTTTGTTTTGTTTCGTTGTTCAGGAGTTTTTCAGTCATTTCCTGCTCTCCGTGACCCCATCTGGGGTTTTCTTAGCAAAGATACCAGAGTGGTTTGCCATTTCTTTCTCCAGCTCATTTTACAGATGAGAAAACTGAGGTAAGCAAGGTTAAGTGACTTGCCCAGGGTCACACAGCTGGTAAGTGTCTGAGGCTGGACTTGAACTCTGGTCTTCCTGACTCCAGTCAGGGCACTGTCTCCACTGCACCACATTGGCTGCACAACTTTTCCTGGGGCTCATGAGAAGAAAATGAGGGCCTGTGGCCCTGACCTGGAAGCTTCCCTGTCTCTTCAGAGGAGCAGGTTTCCCCCAGTATGATGGAGGCAGCCTTGTTTCCCACTCAGGCAGGGTTGCTGAAGAAGTTTGGGTTTGTTATATTTTTCCTTAACACTCGCACTCTGTGATACCTGCCACATAACATGTTTAAGCTTCCCACGAGATCTCCAGCCTTCCTGGATGTTGTTTCCACTTTTAAAACCTTCCTTTGATGTTAGACTTTATGACCACGTGGTCTCAGAAGGTCCTTCCAGCTCTAAAAAGGTGGCAGGCAGCCTTCTCCAGAACTCCTCCCTGCTCTCCCACCCCCACCCACCCAGGCCAACCCAATTCTTGCCATCGAGACCCTCTCGCAATGCACTGGGGGAGGGGGAGATGGGGAAAATAGAGGGGGATGCACTGCTCCTGCTGTGCAGCTGCCCAAACTTAGAGAACATTCTAGCTCTAAGCTTTGGATCTGTCTTCTAACATCCCCTGTTCTCAGGCCCCTCCCAGCCCTGCCATCCCCTGTTCTCAGGCCCCTCCCAGCTCTGACATCCCCTGTTCTCAGGCCCCTCCCAGCCCTGACACCCCCTGTTCTCAGGCCCCTCCCAGCTCTGATACCCCCTGTTCTAATGACCCCTTTCATCCCTGAAGACTTTGACTTCTTTGGCTCAGCCTCAAATTCCTGGACTACTTTTTCAGTATTGCCTAAATTCATAGGGTGCCTTTCCCCTGACTTTTCGGGTTCCTTTTCTGCCTTGTCTTCCCCCATTAGAAGGTCAGCTCCTTGAGGCCAGGGACTGGCTTACTTTTTGTGTATATTTGCCCTGCACTCCGTAAGTATTCAGCAAATGCTCTGTGGCTTTCTAAGGGTAGTCAGAGCCTCCTGACCCAGAAAATGGAAGCTGAGATCCATTCAGGGGCCTCTACCAAGCCCTTGGTCAGTGCAGAGACTTGAAGCAGACACTGGCAGCAGAGGCCAGCTAGCCAGTGAGGGCTCCCCCTCAGCTCCCCTCCTGCTTGATGCAAAGAGCAGCCCAAGCAGCTGGAGCCTCCCCCAGGCACGTATTTACTTTGTCTTCAAGAACTCATTCTTCATGCAAAGGGGATGGGAGTTAGAGCTGGAAATCAGAGAGAAAACAGCTGTATTCCCCCCCACACACCTCTAATTTGGGGGAAGCTGCTTTCTCCTCCTTCATCCTTCTTCTTAACCAATCATCAGTTTCATGGAGGTTTTGGGGGGGAAGAAGGGCTTAGAGGGAGCACGGACTCACCTGGAAATCAGAGGCAGTTTCATGAGGTCTCTCAAAAAAGAACTATAATGAACTTCTGAAGAAAGTCACTTAGGACCACACTTTCTCCCCACTTTCTGTCTCTCAAAAAACCAAACAAATAAACAAATTATGATGAACCTATGAAGAAAGTCACTTTCTCCCCATGACAACAGAAGGTGCTGATGCCTTGCAAATCTTTGACACGCACAGACGTCGATATTTGGCACGATATAACAGAAAGAAACCACCTATGCATGCCGCCATGGGGGGGGGGGGGGA
>CM053584.1:20155408-20167677 GCA_028627135.1 Pseudochirops cupreus
AAGAAAGAAAGAAAGAAAGAAAGAAAGAAAGAAAGAAAGAAAGAAAGAAAGAAAGAAGCCATAAGAGACAGAAGCCATAAGATCCAGTTTCTTTTCCAGTGAACCAGCTGTGTGATCTCGGGTTAGTCAGGTTTTTTCATTAAATTTTATCTTTTCCAATTAACAAAAATCTGTCTTCTTTCCCTTTTATTCCTCTCCCTCTCCATCGGAAGAACAAAAACAAAACCCTTTTAACAAGGGTACAAAGTCAAGCAAAACAAATTCCCTCATCAGCTCTGCCCAAAAATGTGTCTCATTCTGTATCTTGGAACCACCACCTTTTTGTCTGACATTGGTCCTCTGACGCTGTAGCTGGTGATGGAATCAGTGAGGTAGGCAGTGCTGTAGTAAGTAGAACGCTGGGCCAAGAGTCAGAAAGACTCATCTTCCTCAGTTCAAATATGACCTCAAACACTTCCTAGTTGGTGACCCTAGGCAAGTCACTTGACCTTGTTTGCCTCAGTTTCCTCATCTGGAAAATGAGCCAAAGAAGGAAATGGTAAAGCGCTCCAGTCTCTCTGCCAAGAGAGCCCCAAATAGTCATGAAGAGTTGGCAGTAACAGAGAGGGCTCAACAACACGGAACCAGTCAGAGTCCTTGAGTTTTTCAAAGTTGTTTGTCTTTACAATGTTGTCACTCTATAAACTGTTCTGCTGGTGCTACTCACTTCTCGCGGTGTCAGTTCATACAAGCCTTTGTTCTAAAAGCGTCCTTTTCATCATGTCTTAGAGCACAAAAGTTTTCCATAACGCTCATAGAGCGTAACTCATTCGGCCGTTCCCCAATAGATGGGCTCTCCCATGATTTCCAGTTCTCTTCTACCACACACCTAAAAAAGCTTCTCTAAATAGTTGTGTGTGGATGAAGCCCCTTTCTTTAATCTTTTTTGGAGTATATGTAGGACTAGTGGGCCAAAGGGTATAGATGCACAGTTTAATAACTTTGGGGACACAGTTCTAAATTACTTTTCAGAATGAGTATGAGAGGATTTCATCTACCATGAATCTGTTTCCCAATCCTCTACTCTACGTTCCAAGCATGCTAAACTACAATTCATCCCCTTAAAATTGTCCTTCCCTTTCCTACCTCCACACCTTTGTCCACACCTTTCCCAAATCTACCCCACCTCTGTTCTTGAAAGCCTGTCTGCCCTCCAAGACCTGGCCTGTGTGCATGCCTCCGCCAGGAAGCCCTCCCTAATCCTCCCTGCTCAGAAGTGAACTTCTTTCTCCCATTGTGTTATAGTCAGGAGAGTCCCAGTTTCAGACTCAAGAGCCCTGGCTCCAAACCCCCCAGACACTGACTAGCGATATGACTTTCATCGAATCATTTAAGCCTCCTCTTATTTAAGCTCCCCCTTTCTTATGGTACCTGGCGCATAGGGGAGGGAATGGTACGAGCATTGATTAAGCACTTACTGTGTACAGGGCACTATGCTAAGAGTTTTACAAATATAGTCTCCTCTGGTCTTCACAACAACCCTGGGCAGTAGGTACTATCATTGTCCCCATGTTCCACTTGTGGAAACTGAGGCAAATGGAAGTCAGATGACTTGCCCAGGGTCAAACATCCAGTGAGTGTCTGAGGATAGATTCAAACTCAAGTCTTCCTGATTCTAGGCCAAGCACCCTATCCATTGTGCCCCCACCTGCCTCAGAATTAGGAGCTAAAGTTATACAGTAGGTGCTTATTAAGTACTAGCTAGATGAGATCTTTATGGGGTAGACAGAGCACTGGACTTACAGTCAGGAAGACCTGAGTTTAGTCGGCCAATAAACATATGAAGCACCTACTGTATACCAGGCACTGTGATAATTGTTGGGGGCACAAAAAGACAGCCCCTGCCCTCAAGGAGCTTACAGTCTAACGGGGAGAAAACATGCAAGCAAATAAGTACAAAGCAAGCCACAGACAAGACAAACTGGGAGTAATTAACCAAGGGAGGGTGTTAGGATTGACAGGGGTAGGGGGCGGCTAGGTGGTCCTGGAGGCAGGAGGACCTGAGTTCAAATCTCGCCTCAGACACTTAACACCAGTTGTGTGACCTTGGGCAAGTCACTTAACGCCAATTTCCCTGCCCACACCCACCCCTCAAAAAAAAGAATTAAGAATTAAGAGGGGTTAGGGAAGGATTCCTATAGAAGATGGGATTTTAAAGGAAGCCAAAAGGTCAGTGATTGGAGCAGAGGAAGGAGGGAGAATGTTCCAAGCACAGGGGACAACCAGAAAAAAATGCCTGGAGTCCAGAGATGGAGGGTCTAGTTCATGAAACAGCCAAAGAGTAAGTGAGGGGGAATACGGTGCAAGAAGACTGGAAAAGGGGAAGGAGAGGAAGGGGCCAGGTTGTGAAGGGCTTTGAAAGCCACGCATAGAGTGTCAGTTTATTGAGTAGGGGAGCGGGGCCAGGGGGTTGACATGATCAAAGCTGTGCTTTAGGAAAATCACTTTGGTGGCTGAAAGGAGGAGACAGTGGAGTGGGGAGGGAGGACTCCCCCCAGCAGCCATTTTAACAGCCCAGGTGTGGGGTGACAAGGGTCGGCACCAGGCTAGATGAGAGAAGGGGGCATGTTTGAGAAAGGTGAGATCAACAGAGCTTGGGAGCAGCTTGGAGATGGGGGTGAGAGATGGTGAGGAATCCAGGAAGACTCCTAGGTTAGGAGCCCGAGGGTTTGGGAAGATGTGGTGCCCTCCAGAATAATAAGAAAGTAGAGGGGCTAAGGGGAAAAGATCATGAGTTCAGATCTGGCCTCAGACACCAGCTGCATGACCCTGAGCAGGTCACTTCATATCTTTCAGCCTTGGTTTCGTCATTTGTTAAATATCACCTACCTCACGGAGTTGCCATGAGGAACAAAATGAGATAACATACACAAGATGCTTAGCAAACCTTATCATAAGTATTAGCTGTTGTTAAGTATTCATTGTAATTATCAACTGTACATAGGACGTGACGAAGAAGTGTTGGGTGAATGACTTTTCAGGCACTGGGGACCAACCATCCTTAGGACAGCAGCATTCACCAATCCGGGCGAGGCCAGTGGTCTCTGTACATCTGGATGCTCCTAGCTACGTTAACCCATTTGCCATGGACAGTTAGAAACAGATCAGATGGTTCAGTGATTAGCGCTGAGCCTGGTAAGAGAAAGAAGAAAGAGAGGTCTTCCTGCCCCATGCACACAGCAAGGCACGAGGGGCTTGGTGGGGCCTGCAGTTTAGAGTCAAAGCTGCCCTGCACTTAGGAGAAGGAGTGAGGGAGGAGGAAGCTGGAGAGGAAAACCGAGGCTCCGAGATTCTATGACTTCCCAGAGGAAGCTGGCGTGTAAGCCAGGAATGAAGGGAAGGCATTCTGGTCTCGGGTCCTCTAGGAGGGACCCTCCAGAGCTGATAGTGTACAGGACACCAGCCCTCCACCGTGTCTAGGGGCCTGTTTGGCATCAGTCTGATTCATGGGAGCTTGAAGGGTCTAGACCCAGCCTGGCCCTGCCATGAAGAGCACCCCCCCTGCACAAATGAGGCTTCCAATCGAGAGTGGTTAAAAAGCGTGCAAGCTGGTGGGACAAGCCAGTGGTTAAGCAACCTTTGAACCAGGCATTGCAGAACATCTTGAATGATTTTCCTGACATTTGGGGTTTGTCAAAGCCCCAAGCTCTGCTTGGCTGAACGCTCACCCCACCCCCTCCTCCTTTGTTTTGAGCCATGTCTATTTGGAAGAAAATTTAATCCACATGTTTCTCTTTCATATATACCTAACCTATCAAAACTTTAGAGAAGGGTTGTTGGGTTTACATGCCATCAGATTTGGGTTAAGAACCAGGGCCGCGAGCTGTGGTGGAAAGGGCACTGGAGCAGGAGCCAGGAAGCAAAGCTCCAATTGCAGTATTGCTACTGGTTCTATTCCTGCATCCTAGCCTCAGTCTTCCCACTTGTGGGAAGAAGGAATGGGATGTTCTATTTCCATGTTCTAATGTTCAAACTCTGGCATTCTAGGTTCCAATCACTGATTAATCAATAAGCATTTGTTAAGTGTTTACCATGAGCCAAATTCCTGAGATATTAGCCCAAAAATCAAACAATTCCTGCCCTCGAGAATCTTTTATGCTAATGAAGGAGTCTCCATCTACATAGACAAGTAAATACAAGACACAGACAAAGGCGATGTGTGGTGACCTTAAGGGGGGCGCCACTAGCAGCTGGGGGCTGGTAAAGGCTATTCAACATTCTATGTTCTATGCCCTAAACTGGAACGAGGAATCCTGTAGCTTCTCTTGGAATTGGAGAAGAATCTTGGGTTCTTCTCGCCCAGATTCTTCATTTTACAAATGAGGAAACTGATTCCTCAAGGTGTGAGTAACTTGCAGGTTCACCCAGCCAGGTAGTGGGAGAAACAAAACTCAGAGCCCTGAGCCCATGCTAGACCCTTAGCCAAGCACGCCCAGCTCCTGTGCTGAGGATTCCAGAGGGGCTCCTAAGCACCTCCAAGTATGCTCTAATAAGTCTAACCTGGACCAGCAGAAGACCATTGCCAAAAAATGTGAACTGTTCATTGAGAGAGCCTGGGAGAGCTGTTGGAGTCCTCCCTGACCCACACTCACCTCCCACCCTCATCTCCATTGCTGAAGCATCTTGCTTCAGCCTTGCCCCAGCAGGTGAGGAAAGTCCAGCCAATTGAAACAGAGGCTTGTTCCCTTCCCAAAGCAAATAGGAGGCTTTCCTGGGGACTGATTGAACTCTTTCCTCAAACTTTTCCTCCCATGGAGCAGATTCCCTTAGCCAACTTTTTCTTCTTCCTGCAATAAATAAGTTCTTTCCCTTGATCACTTGAAAAACTGCTTTCCCTCCATCCCTTTGAAGGGCAGTTGTTTGAAGGGTCCTAAATCAGATTGCAGTGAGTAGGCTCAACATTGACAAATTCCCCATTCGTATCTCTGCTGGCCCAGAAACTTTCGGCAGTGTCAGATCATAAAACCTTTGGGTTATAAGGGTCTTTCAAGCGCATCTGAATCTCCCCAAAACATCTTCCCCAAGGCATCCCTCAAGCCTCTGCTTGAACACCCCCAGTGCCTGAAAGCTCACTCACTTCCAAAACAGTCCATTCCATGGGGGGATTTTAGGGCTAAGCTGAAGAGTCTAATTCATATCCCACATAAAAACCCTTCAAGAATTTTAAGACTCCTCTTACAGACACTCCAGTTTGGGACAATTGGTTGTTCATTCATATTATGAAGACAACAGCAATCACAAGTAATAGCTAACACTTCTGTAGCGCTTCCTCAGCACCAGGCAGCATGCTAAGCCCTTTACAAGTATTATCACACTCAATCCTCATGACAACTCTGAGAGGCAGGTGGCATCACCCTCCTTTTACAGGAGTTGTCCTGAGGATCAAATGTGATAATAATTGTAGAAACACTATAGACATAGACATAAACATAGACATAGATATGGACACAGACATAAACACAAACATAGACATAGACACAGACATAGATAGGGACATAGATATAGACACAGACACAGGCACAGGCACAGACATAGACATAGATATAGACATAGATGTAGACCAGCAGTTCTCAACCTGTGGGTCACGACCCCTTTGGAGGTCAGGGATCACTTAAGACCATTGGAAAACACATATTTCTGGTGGTCTTACACATATTTCCAATGGTCTTAGTAATCAAGACACCATTCCTCTATCTGTCTCCAGGTGGGTCCACTCACATGCAGATACACCCACATATGAGTATTAAAGGGGTCGCGGCATTAGGAAGGTTGAGAACCACTGACATAGACACAGACATAGACATAGACACAGACACAGACATAGATAGGGATATAGACACAGACATAGATATGGACACAGACATAGACATAGACACAGATATAGACATAGACATAGACACAGACATAGATAGGGTCATAGACATAGACATAGACAGACATAGACACAGACACAGACATAGATAGGGATATAGACACAGACATAGATATGGACACAGACATAGACATAGACACAGATATAGACATAGACACAGATATAGACACAGACACAGACATAGACATAGACACAGATACAGACATAAACACAGACATAGATACGGACACAGACATAGATAGGGATATAGACACAGACATAGATAGGGATATAGACACAGACATAGATACAGACACAGACATAGACATAGACACAGACATAGACACAGACACAGACATAGATAGGGATATAGACACAGACATAGATATGGACACAGACATAGACACAGATATAGACACAGACACAGACATAGACATAGACACAGATACAGACATAGACACAGACATAGATACGGACACAGACATAGATATGGACACAGACATAGACATAGACACAGATATAGACACAGACACAGACATAGACATAGACACAGATACAGACATAGACACAGACATAGATACGGACACAGACATAGGCACAGACACAGACATAGACATAGACACAGAACTAGACGTAGACACAGACATAGACAGATATAGACATGGACATAGACACAGACACAGACACAGACACAGACATAGACATAGACACAGACATAGACACATAGATCTTAATCTGCACTTTGAGTTTATCAACTAGAGGTAGATAGAATGTTCCATCATGAGTCCTTTGGAATTGTGGTTAGTCCTTGTTTTGATCAGAGTTCCTAAATCTTCCAGAGTTTTTTATCTTTACTGCATTGTTGCTACTGGCTAAACCTCCTGGTTCTGCTCATTTCACTCTGCACCAGTTTATACAAATCTTCTCAGGTTGCTTTTTTAAACCATCTCATAGTGTTCCATCACTTTCATATACCATAAATTGTTCAGCCATTCCCCAATTGATGGACACCTCCTAAGTTTCTAGTTCTTTGCCATCACGAAAAGAATTGCTATTAATAGTTTGGCACATATGTGTCATTTTCCTCTTTCTTTGGTCTCTTTGGGATATAGACAGCATTATAATAATAATAGCAGCATTACTGTGTCAAAGAGAAGGCATAGTTTAATAACTTTTTTTTGCTTTCCATATTGTTTTCCAGAATAGCTGTACTAGTTCATAGGTCCACCAACAGTATATCAAATTACCTATTTCCCCACAGTCCCTCTTGTATTTAGTATTTTCCTTTTCAACTTTGCCAGTTTGATGAGTATAAAGAGGTACCTCAGAGTTGTTTTAATTTATATTTCTCTAATTATGAGTGATTTGGAGTATTTTCGATATGACAATCAATAGTTTGGATTTCTTCCTCTGAAAACTGCCTATTCATATTTTTGTCCACTTATCTTTTGGCAACTTGTTCTTATTCTTATGAATTTAACTCAGTTCCTTACATATCTTAGAAATTAGGTCTTTTTTAGAGAAATTAATGCAAAGATGAGTCATCTCACAGTGTGAGATGTTGGTCTATACACAGTTTCTGTCAGATTGCTTTCTACTTTTCCCAGTGGTTTTTGTTGAAGAGTGAATTCTTGCCCCAGAAATTGGGAGCTTTAGGTTTAAAAAACACTAAGCTACTGTGATCATCTGCTTTGGTATATTATGTACATAACCTGTTACACTGACCAGCGTCTCTATTTCTTAACCTACTCCAAAATATTTTGATAACTACAGCTTTGTAGTATAATTTAAGATCTGGTACTGCTAGGTCCTCCTTCCTTCCCACCTTTTTTATTTAATTTCCTTAATATTCTTGACATTTTGTTACCTCAGATTTTTCTTATTATTATTTTTTCTAGCTCTATAGAATAATCCTTTGGTAGACTGGCATAGCACTCAATTAATTTTGATAGTATTATCATTTTTACTGTAGTGTCTGGGCTATCCCTGAGAAATTAATATTCAAATTATTCCAATTAATTAAATCTTTTTTATGTAAAGAATGCTTTTAAATTGTGTTCATGGAGTTCCCATGTGTCTTGGAAGATAAATTGTGAGGCATTTTATACTATCTGTAGTCATTTTAAATGGCGCTTCTCTTTCTATCCCTTCCTTTTGACCATTTTTGGTGGTATGCAGAAATGCTGATGATTTGTTGAGGCTTATTTTGCGTCTTACGGTTTTGTTGAAATTTTCATTCATTTCATTTAGCTTTTTAGTCATCTCTCTAGAGTTCTCTAAGTAAGCCACCATATCATCTGCAAAAAAGGAGGATTTAGTTTTCTCTTTGCCTATGTTTATTCTTTCAATTTATTTTTCTTTTCACTACTATAGTTAGCATTTCTAACACTATATTGAATAGTAACAGAGATAATAGGCATCCTTGCTCTACGTCTTAAAAAGGCTTCTATCTTATGCACATCACAGGTAATATTGGCTCTTGGTTTTAGAGAGAAACTCCATATCATTTTAAGGAAATTTGCATTAGCTCTAAGCTTGCTGGTGGTTTTCTACAGGACTGGGTGCTGTTTTGTTAAAAAGAATTTTCTGAATCTATTGAAATAATCTTAGGATATTTTTTCTTTTTGTTATTAATTGAGTCAATTATGTTTGCAGTTTTCCTAATATTAGAACAGCCCTGAATTTCTGGTATAAATATAGCCTAGTTATAGTGTATGGCCTTTGCGCTATGTTTTTGTAATCTTCCACTGACATTTTTAGAATTTTTGCATCAATGTTCAATGGAGAAATTGGTTTATAGTTTTCTCTGTTTTCACTTTCCCTGGTTTAGGTATCATCATCATACTTGTTCATAAAAAGAATTTGGTAGGATTCTTTTTTTTTTCAAATAATTTAAGTAGTATTGGAATTAATTGTACTTTAAATGTTTGGTAAAATTTATTTGTAAATCCATCTTCTCTGGGTCCTTTTTCTTTGAGAATTTGTAGCTCATTCAACTTATTTTTCCTAAGATAAAGCTATTTAAGTATTCTATTCCCTATTCTGTTAAACAGGGCAACTTGTGTTTTTGTAAATATTCATCTGTTTCATGTAGATTATCAGTTTTAATTGGCATAGAGTTGGGTGAAATAGTTCCTAATTATTACTTTTATTTCTTCTTTATTAGTTGCAAATTCACCTTTTTCATTTTTTATATAGGTGGCTTGGTTTTTCTCCTTTCTTATCTATCTTATCTATTTTATTTTTTTAAACAGCTGTGGACTTTAATACGCCATAAAAATGTGAATTATTATTATCTTCACTGTTGCTGGTATTCTCTCTTCTCATCTCCTATTTGCTGTAGTCCAAGGTATAGATGACTCTATTGATCATCACCATTTCCATAGGGACATTGGTTATAACCCTTCTCCCTTGATAACTCCCTTCTTTTGCTTTGGAACTTAGAAACTCTCCATGCTCACTCAAGTATAAATGGATTCACAAAAAGCTTACTAAGTTTGGATTCTGGGATTCTGGGTTCAAATATTGGCTCTGCTGCTTCTAAGTCGTGAGGCCTTGGAAAAACCATTTCTACTTTCTAGGACTTAATTTCCTCCTCCTTCAAATGAGAGAACTAGATTAGGAAGCCCTTTTCCATTACTTTCCCCTTTCCCCCTCTTTGGACCCCATGAACTGACTGGGTAAGAAGAGCAACCCAGCTGCTCATCTGACTTGGGTAAACTGGGAATCACCAACTCCAAAGCTCCCAGTGAATGGAGGATCAGAGGCCTTGCCACCTGCCCTGCCGCTGACTTCTCTAAGTGCTGAGAGATAGCTAGTTTACCCCAAGAATCCCTGAACCTTGCCATTGGAGCTGCCACTGACCCTTGGGTCTTTTGGCTTTTCCATCCTTCCTGAAACTGACCTCTTACCTCTACTGTCACTAGAGCTATTAGAGTGTGAGATCTTGGAGGGCAGGGACTGTCTCTTTTGGTTTTTTTCAGTATTTGTATCCCCAGCACTTATTACTGTGTTTGTCACATTTCAAGTCTTTCATAAATGTTTTTCCCTCTTTCACTCAAAGGCCTTCACACCTGGCCTTGAGCAAGTATCTTCCTTTCTCTGGGCCTCTTTTCTCTGTAAAATGAAGGGGGTTAAACTGAACTATCCCCAAGTCTCCTTCCAGCTCCAAAGCCTCTGATCCTGTGATCAGCCTGGACGTTCTCTGTGGGTGGGTAGCCGTGGCTGTTGGGGGCAGGGGAGGCAGAGTTCTGCCTGCGAGGGGGCCAAGGAAGGGAGGGGAGCACGGTCCCTGAGCGTGTGGTGATTTCTTCTCAACATATGGTTCAGATTTCACACGAAACACTTTTTTCCTGTTTTTCATTGCCTTACTTCAGAATATGATATTTTCATAGCCGGGGGGAGGAGGTGGAGTTGGAGAGAGGTTGGTGTATGTGTTTGTTTCAGCACATGTGTTGATGTATATGAGTGGGAGTGGGATGCGTGTATGTAAGAATGAATGGAGGGAGGGTGCACATACATGTGTATGTGTATATTTGTCTGCATGTCTGATTGTGGGTATGAGTCTATATACCTGTCCCCAAGGAATTGACTGTCTAGAAGGAAGATAAGGTATGTAGACAAAAAGCTAAAATTGGAGGCAGAATTGGAGGCCATGTTGACTAGTCAATCAGACATTGACCTTGAACTCAAAACCTTGGTTTAGCTAGCCCAACAGGCCCAAAGCAAGTGATTTCTCTTGATGAAACAGAGAGGGCAGGATGAGAGAGTCAGAGAGGTAGGAAAAGGTTAGATGACTGGGGGACACCCATTTCTCCACAGTGACCCCCTCTACACCATTCATGGTCAACTCAATTCCACAATCATTAGTTAAGTGACCCCTAGATACCAAGCAATGAAGATGCAAAGACATAAATGAAAGAGCCTCAGTTTCATCATCTGGAAAAATGGGAATGATAACACTTGCAGAGCCCATCATTCAGTAGACAGTGACTAAGCCCTTCCTTTGTGACCCTGCCCTGTGCTAAGCAGCTTAGACACAAAGCAAAGGTCAAAACAGCCCTGGCCAGGAAGGAGCTGACATTCCCAGCAAGTTGGAAACCTTTCACCGCTGCATCAGGCTGAGCTTCCTCATGACCAACATGAGAGGAGTCAACCAGAGCAGGAGGAGATTCTGGCTGCCCCTAATTGAGTGTTTGTCCCTCAAGAAAAGGAACTCTTCTAATTATGTCTTCGTGTCTTCACTACCTGGCACAGTATTTGGCACCTAGAAGTTACTTAATTAACGATCATTGACTTGGGCTGAATGACCAAGAATGGGGTAGAGGGGGCGCATCCGGCCCTCTCTGTCTCTGGTGCGGCACACTATCAGAAGCAGTAACTGTAGAGTGGCCGAGGGTTCAAATCCCACCTCTCCTGCTCAGTATTTGTGAGACTTTGGACAAGGCATTTCCTTAGCCTCAGGCTCCTCATCTGTAAAATGAGAAGCTTGTGCTAGATGGCCTCTGAGACCCTTTCCAACTCTGTATCTATGATCCTACATCTGTCTTTTTTTTTTAAGTTTCGTTGTTTTATTTTCAGATACATGGTTTCTCAGCATGATCAGAGTACAGAACTGTTCACTACCTATCAAGGGTGGGGAACTTGTGGCCTGGAAGCCACATGTGGCCCTCTAGGGCCTCAAGTTTGGTCCTTTGACTGAATCCCAGTTTGGATTCAGTCAAAGGGCTGTACTTCAGGGCCTAGAAGGTATGAAAAATAATTTCTCGTGGTGATCCGTGTCTTGGAGACTCTGTCTTTGTCTTTCTATAACCACCAAGGTCCCTTTCAGACTCTGACACAGCCTGTGTTTCTGGAATGGTCTCCAGTCTCCTCAGCATCCGGGTGACCCCACAAGAACACGGTTCCTAGCTTGTGTGGATGCCATTCCAAAAATGCAGGGCCCAAATGGAACATAATCCTCTGGCCGTCTTTTGATTTTCTTCATATCTCCACAGCTTGGAACACAGTAGGTACTTAACCAATGCTTATTGGCTTGAGATGGATTCCAACTAGGGATAGCAGGGCATACCACGGAGAACAGAGTCTATTCATGCCCATACCCCAAAGGGAAATTTGCAGCTGCCCATCACCATGGCCCTGTTATGTAATTGCTCCCAGATCTCTAGGTCCTGAAGGCTACTTTCTCCCCCATCCTGTCCCAGGCTGAGGCATTTCTAGACCCAGCTGATCTGGGAGGGTTTGTTTTGGCAGAAGGCTGGGTGCTGTCCAGCTAATCGCCCATGTTAACACTGCATTACATACATCGTTAACGGACTTGGCAGCTGGGCTCCCCCCCCCCCCCCCCCCCCCGCTTATCTTCTGATTTTTCCAGAAACCA
>CM053584.1:20167777-20189383 GCA_028627135.1 Pseudochirops cupreus
AGGGACCTCAGGTGAGTTGGGACAAGGGATGTTCCAGTCAATCCCAGAGAAGAAATGTATAGAACTCATTCCCACCCCCAATGACTGCTGCATTTAGAAGGTATTTGCTTTGACTTAGAATGAGACAACTTGGCTTCCCATCATAGCTCCCTACACTTTCTGAGACCCTGGGGAGGTCTTCTCTTCTCTGAGGCTAAGCCTCCACATCTGTAAAATACTCACCCTCTGGGTATGGCAGCAACCGTTTAACAACTGGCTCTCTAAAAAAAAACAGAGAGCAAAAAAAAGTACTCACAACACACTTTTAAGTTTAATCTGATTTATTAATATTTTCTGCATCATTTTCTCAAGTCCAGACAATCAACAAAATAATAAAATAAGCCTGTATTTGTAGCATTTGCTGATTTCCAAGGTATAAATGCTCACACTGAAAAATTACATCCCTTGGTTTAGGGAGGAAAATACTTGAAGAATCTTTAAGTACCCTAGGAATGGAAATTAGGTGTTCACTTACAGCTAGAAGAAGCCATCCAACCCAACCCCATCACTGTGTGGAAGACCAAGGAGGGGGATGGGCTTGTCCTACATAGTAAATTGCTAAATCAGGATCTGAATCCAGATCCTCTGACTCCATTCTTAATGCTTTATCTGCTACATAGTGTCCTGGGTTATAGAGTTGGAGGGGACCATATGTAGTCAAACCCGTTCCAGGAAAAGAATCTACGCTACAACTTATGTAATCATCCAGTTTCTGTTTGAAGACCTCCGTTGGGATTGGACTAGGCTCCTCTTCAGGGCCTTTAAGACTCAGTTCATCAATTCCTTGGTCAGTTGCCCAACACTGCAGGTGTTTGAACAAAGGCTTATTGAACAAGGGATCCATTCACTGGTGGGGGTTGAGGAGAAGTGGGACCCAATAGTTTCTCTCATTAGCCAGTGTTTCCTGTTCTGAGATCCTACATCTTCCAGTGCTTTGATAAGTTGAATGAACTCCCTGCTGGTGTAAGCATGTAAGCCAAGACCAAGATAGGAAGAAGAGACTCATTGGGTGCCTTTCTAACTATAAAGGTCCATGTTAACTACCTTCTGATAGCAAGTTGATGAACTCAGAGTCCAGATTCACTTTTTTTTGGACATGGCAAATGGGAAAATTTGTTTGCCAATCCATGTTTGTGACAGGGGCTTTGTTTTCTTGCTTTCTCAATGAAGCAAAGTGGGGACATGGAGGGAGAGAATTTGGACCTAAAAAAAAAGTTGAATTTTTAAAAAGAGACTATGTTAAGTGAACACAGCTGGGCTGGGGGCCCAGGACAGGAACAACATCTGTCTCTGGTCTAGAAATAAAGACTGAGAGCTTGGGGACCAGTCAGACCCTCATTTAGAAGATTAACCAATCAATCAGTCACCTGGAATGTTCCCAGGTGATTGATCGAGTTATTCTGATCATAGGCCAGGTCTCTTTAAAGACCATCTCATTGGCTCATCCATGTAACTCCTCTCACAATGACAGTTACTTTCTAAAACTCAAAAGAATAATAATAAAACTCACCTGGAGGAACAAAAGGTCAAGATCTTAGGAAAAATAATGAAAAAAAGGTAAAAAAATAAAGGTCACTTAGCAACACCCAATAAATCTTCGAGAGACTATCCAACGTGACGGAAACCTTCTTCTGGTTTTGCACACATCTTGGTGAATAATCACCATATTACTTCATCTAGACTGACCTTGATACAGTGTTGGCCCACCTGCTTTTCCAGTTAGTGCTTCACTGAGCGTCAGAAAAACCTGAGTTCGAATCCTGCCTGTGATCCTCACCAGCTGCATGATGGACAAATTACTCAATCTCTGTCTGACTCGGTTTCTTCAACTATAAAATGGGGATAATTGTTAGAAGGATCAAATAAGATCACATTTCTTTAAGTGCTTAGTGCAGTGCCTGGAACATAGCACATAATTAACAAATGCTTGCCTTCCTTCTTGGCCTCACTTTCCCTATCTGCAAATGGAGGCAACAAGGACCCAAGGTCATCGTGAGGCTTAAATGAGATGATATAGGCAAAGTGCTCTATAGCCCTCATGATTTTTGTGATGCCACATTGGTGTGGTCTTGTCCTGCTGATGGTGTTGGCTCCTGACCTCCTTCTCCAGTCCCTTATTAAACATGGGAAGCCCTCCCCCCAAGGGTCTGTCCTTGGCCCTCACTTCCATGGCTTAATGTCCCACCTCCAGGGAGGTGACTTCTTCAGCCTCACCTTAGCTTCCAGCTTCTCAGGACTTTAGTCTCTGCCCAAACAACTTTCCTTCATTGACCCTCTTTGATGCCTCAGATCTCTGCCATTAGGGTTTCATATGCTTGGCTTAGGTTATCATATGTGTGTATGTGTGTATGTCTATGTAAGTATGCACATAAACATATGTGTGTGCGTGTGATTACATATATACATACATATATGATAAACAAGAAGGTTTCTTGTAGAAGGCAGGATTTCAGGCACAGATCCTCCTCACAGGGCAGTGGGCTTCACATTTTAAATGGTGATCAGTCAGGACTAGCCATCATTTAACACTTTTCTCAATTCCTAGAGGATAATCCCAAATCTAATTTACAATAGGCTGATTATTATTGTTGTTCAGGCATTTCAGTGGTATCTGATTCTTCCATGACCCCATGTGGGATTTTCCTGGCAGAGATACTGGAGTGGTTTACCATTTCCTTCTCCAGCTCATTTTAGGCAAACGGGATGAGGTGGCCTGCCCAGCTAGCGGTTTGAACTCATGAAGATGAGTCTTTCTCCAATGCACCACCTGGTGAAGGCTCTCTGAAAGTAGAACAGACTTCACTGGGAGATGACAAGCCTTCTCTCACTGGACACCCACTTGTTGGGTGTGTCCTGGAGGAAATTCCTGATCAGATGTGAGTGGGACTCGCTGGGCACTGAGTTTTCTTCTAATTTGGTTATTCTGTAAATCATAGAAAAGAAGTAAAATGAAGTCCAGAGGAAAACCCAGACTCAAACTTTAGGGAGGGTCTGCACATTTTAAGTGGAGAGACATGAATCAGAGCTATTGCATAGGGTCAAGCCATCAGAACAGTCTAGTAGAGGAGGAGGTGGCATAATCCCACAGAAAGAGCACCAGCTCTGGGGAGCTGGATTCAAATCTTGTCTCTGCTACAGTGTGGCCTTGAACAATGCACTTTGCCACTCTGAGCCTCAGTGTCCCCATACATAAAATTAATGGGTCAGAGCTTATGGCCCCTGAGGTCCATTCCCACTCTCCATCCTTCTCATAGGATGGGATAGAATGGACTTAGCCTCTTAAAGTAAGTTCTTCCCTTGAGGATTTCAGAATCCCTGGGTTTGTATAGGTGCTAACCCTCACCTTTATAAGGTGGGATTCTGCACCTAGATTCAGAGACCTGAACATGATTGCTCAATTCACACCTTAATGAGGGCTAGTCTATGGCCCCTTCCGAAGTGACCTTGAACTGGCAGCCATTTCCAATGCTGTGAGGGAGGAGCTGGGAAGAAAGCGAAGGTTATGGGGAGGGGGGGGTTGGGAAATCTGGGTATCTGCCTCCTGTGGGGCTCCCTAGAAATGGTCCTCTTTCTAAGGATGCCTTAGAAAGGCATTTCTCCCTTTCCCCAGGCCTCAGAGGCTGGTAGAAGGTGCCATGTTTGCATTCCTTCCTCACATCCCCCCACAAAGTGGAATAAAGGACCTTTTGGAGCAAGCCTGGCTGCCAGGGCCCCAGCAAATCACCCCAAACATGAAAGGGGTCAGCAGGGACCCTTTCAATTCCAATTTGTTTTCCCGGGCCTAATCCAGAGGATGGTTTTCAGGGGTTTCCTTGAAGGGCGAAATGTTACCTGCTCAGGGCCCAGGCCCAGAGGGAAATTTTCATGAAATACAGCTCAGATATTCCATGTCTCCCGCACTGAATAATGAAACACTTTTTACAGGCAATTTATGAGTCTAGCAAACAGGCCGCCAACTTGAGAAAGGAGCCACAGAGAGGTTCAGCACAGTAGCAGTTGGGGGCAGGTTTTGTTCACTGGAACTGGGAAAGCTGGACAGAGATTGATGGGGGAGGGGTGATGAGAGGGAAGGGAGGCTTGAATTTATGGCGCATGGAAAGTTTATTTCCAAGTGGTTGGCACTTCTCAAAATAAATCTGCCTTTATACCCAGTGAGCAACCAAGAGCCAATGATACTTATGAGGGAATAAAGACCTCTCTGCTCTCCCCACAAAACACACCAAAAAAAAAAAAGGAATTTTATTTAAAAAGAAGGAAGCTCACAACACAAACCTGCTGACCATCTCAAAGCTTGTGGTTACCGAAGGAAGCTCCCTTCTCTCTAACCTTTGGGTGTTGATACAGCCTTAGGCCTTTGAACTTGAACCAGGAAAGATAATAGACTCAAGGAATGTCTAAGTTCAGAAAGAACTTACCACCCAGAATAGGTCACCCAATTGGACTATTTCAGAGATAGGGGGGCCCTTAGAACAGCAATGTCAGAACTGGGAGGAACCTTAGAACACAGAAAGTCAAGGCTGGGAGGGGCCTTAGAAAGGGGATGTCAGGGCTGGGAGGGACCTAGACCAGGGAATGTCAGAGTAGTCAGGGATCTTAGATCAGAAAATATTACAGCACATCTTCCTGATTCTAGCACTGGATCTTTACCCACTGCCCACTATGGTGCCTTGTGTGCATTCTAGGTGCTCATTAAATATTTGTGAATTGAACCATCACATTCTTTCTCTTCCCAGGTCTGACTTTTCTACCTTTCAGCCTTTTCCTATATCACAAAACAAAGTTTCTCCCCCTGACCCTAGACTCCTCCTCCATGCAGCATCTTCTAAACCATAACTCCAGTCCCTGTTCAATGGAAAAAGCTTTGGTCTCAAACCCAGAGATCCCTGTTCAAAGCCTGGCTTTGCCAAGCATCGGCTGGTGACTATAGACAAGTCACTGCCTTCCCTTTACCACAGTTTCACCATCTATAAAATGTGAATAAAGATCTTTGCCCTCTTGAGCTCACAGAATTATTGAGAATAAAGCATTCTATAAGCCTTAAAGGATCAGCAAAATGAGGTATTATGATTGACTATGATGAATCATGATAAGTCCTGCCTTACTATTCTCCCTAAGCCGCCATTTTAAGGAAGAGCCCAGGCTGGCTATCCTTCACTCCTTTCCCAGCTCTACTCGTGACTCTCCAAACCTCACCGCCATGCCCAGCCATCCTCTCCCCAGCACTTCTCATCACCTTTGCTTTTTTGTCTTCCCTCATTGGAATGTAAGCTATTTTCATCCTCATCTCTTACCCCAGTGCACAGTACATCATAAACACTTAATAAGTGCCTGTTGTCTCGACTTTATCTCATAGGCCTCTATTGACTTATCTGTAAAATAAGGCAGTTGGAGATCTAAGATCCTTTCAAATTCACAGAAGGAAAAGCCACTTAGTCTACCCTACACAGGAAGAAGAATCCCATCTACTGGACAAGTCAACAAGTGAAGACAATTCAGCAAGTGTTTACTGAGTATCCATTGTGTGTCAGGCACTGGGCTTAGTGTTGAGCTTGCAAAGAAAGGCAAAAAACCCAGTCACAGCTCTCCTGGTATGGTAGTGGGGACAATATGAGAACAGCCGTGTACAAACAAGACATATTACATGATAAACTGAAGATAAAGAAGAGAGGGAAGACCTCAACATTAAAGGGGAGAGAGAAAGGTTTCCAACAGAAGGTGGGATTTTAGCTGAGACTTGAAAGAAGCTCAGAGGTGGAGACGAGGTGGGAGAGCATCCCAGGCATGGGGAACGGTCAGTGCAAATGTCCAGAGTGTGGAGATGAAGCGCGATGTGCAAGAAATGACAAGGTCATCCATCTTCCCCTAAAAGATCTGCCTCTGCTCATTTCTTGAGAGGGCTCTAATCACTAAGAAGTTTTTCTCTCCATCAAGCCTGATTCTTCTCTGTGACGCCTACTCATTGCCCCAAATTTTATTCCCTGGCCAAGCAGAATGCATCTAATCCTTCTTACTAATAACTCACTTTTCTAAAAGGGATTTGAGGTTTGTAAAATGCCTGTATTCAGCAAATGCTGCCTTTTCTTCCCCAACTTTCTTGTATTCATTTCTCATCTCTTGGCAATCTGCTACCTAGTTTAGTAAGGGCTAATATTTGAAATTTTTAAAAGCTTTCAATTTTCTATATTCCTAAGCCTTGCATAGGAAAAAGAGAAATGGACTGAAGTGTTTGGTACAAAATTCAGGCCAGGAACAAATTCCTTTCTTGGAATTTCCTGCGGAAGTTCTCCCCTCTCAGCCCCAACAATGAGGACATAAAATATATAAAGACAGCATAAATAGAATATATAGATGATTCCGTGTAAATAAGCCATCCCCCAACCCCTGACCCCCAGCTGCCATTACCAGCTCCCAATCATCCTATAATTCTCCTCCCCTTTGGGGCTAAACTCATAGAGAATATTGTCTATACCAGGTGTCTCCACTTCCTCTCTACTGGCTCTCCTCTCAATCCTCTGTCATCTGGCTTCTGACCTTACCATTCAACACAGACTGCTCCCTCCAAAGTTACCAGTGACCTCTCAGTTGTCAGATCTCTCTTTCTTTTCTTGGTCTTTGTCCTCCCTGACTGCTCTGCAGACTCTGACTTTGCCAATCACCCTCTTCTAGATTGTGGTACTCTTCTCTCCTGGTCTTCCTATTGGCCAACTGCTTCTAAATCTCCCATCTCTGTATTTTCATCACATCCACTCCAACTAACTGTGCATGTCCACCAAACCTCCATCCTTGGCTCTCTTCTCTCTCAATGCTATTTCTCTTGGTGATCTTACCAGCTCCCACTGATTCGATTGATATCTCTGTATGGAAGATTCTCAGCTTTCTGTAATCAGGCCTAATATTTCTCCTGAACTATGGTCATGCATCACCAATGGCCTTTTAGACATCTCCAGCTGGGCCTGCACTCAGGGAAAGAGACACCAAAAAGGAAGAGGCAGCTGGGGGTTTGAGATTCTGTCTCAGGGCACTCCTACCCAGACAGAAGTAGTGCCCTGCACGGGAAATGGAGGGAAGAGAAACTTCTCTGGTGGAATCCAGGTGGAGTTGGGACAGTCCCAAGCAACAGACTTAAAGGACTGAAGAGAGAGAAGGGTAAAGCTGTCAGACTCTCTTTATAGCTTGCTGAGTGGATGGATCTTGCTGAGCTGGTCATCGGTCTTCTCTCACACAGCCCCCAAGTGACAGGGACTGCTATGTCATTCCAAAGCATGAATCTTTTAAGTCAACATTGAACCAGCATCTGCACTTAGAGTCAGGGTGTGTGTGCCTGGCTGGGTGGGATGGTCCTGTCTGCATTTAACGACTGGAACATTTTATCGGATCACTCAACCCCTCACATTTCACGTTTGGCTGGAATTTGTACTGGCTGAGCCACTCCTGACGCCTATATCTTAGACCAATGGGGCTTTGGCATCCACCTTGGAGAAGATGTAGAGTCCTCCTTGAGATGGTCACATACTCTTGAGTCTGCCCTCGAGGCCAAACAGAACAAGTGTGGTACCAGCTCCACAAGCTAGCCCTGCAGAGGAGGAGGAGGAGGAAAAGCAGGAGGAGGAGCAGGAGGATGAAGTAGAAGAAGTAATAGAAGAAGAAGAAGAAGTAGAAGAAGAAGAAGAAGAAGAGAAGGAGGAGGAGGAGGAGAAGAAGATGGTGATGATGGAAAAGAAGAAAGAGGAGAAAGAAAAAGAGAAGAGGTGGAGAAGGAGGAGCTCGCATTTGCATAGCACTTCAAGGTTTACTAAATGCTTTGCAAACATTATCTCATTTGCTCTAAAGAGTTAGGCCCTATTATTATCCCAGTTTTACAAATGAGGAAATTGATGCAAATAGAAGTTAAGGGACTTGCCAAGGGTCACATAGTTACTAAGTGTCTGAGACAAGATTTGAACTCAGGTCTTCCTAACTCCAAGTCCTATGCTCTAATCACCCAATTGCCATTTGAAAACCGCACTTGTCCTCCATCTCTCCCAGGGTCTTCTCTTCTCTAGGCAAAACATGCCCAGGTCCTTCAACTGAGAAATCACCTCATGCTCAATGACCAGCACCTACTTTGGGAAGCTTGAGATCTTAATCCAAGGCGGAGCTGCCAAAACTAGAAATATCCAGAATCAAAGGTCACTGGTCTAGGTTTGGGGAGGAAGAAACAAACAAAGCAACAGGATTCCAGGCTTAGGAAAGTAAGTCATGGTGAAAAAATCAAACCTGAAAGAATAGTGCACATCACGCCTACCACTGCCAAGAGACCAGGACAAGGACGTGGCTTCTTAGATTGTAAGCTCGGAGGGCAGGGACTGTTGAGCTCTTTTTCATCACTCACACTTAGCACAATGCCGGGCACATAGTAGGTGCTTAATGAATGTTTATTGATTAGGTGGTCAATTGTACCAAATGATCTCAGAGGTCTAGAGTTCTAACATTATTTTCTTGGAGGAGCTGTGTAGTATCACAAGAAGGGGCCTGGATTTGCAGTCAATAGAAGTACTTTTAAACCCCAGCTCTGACCTCTGCCAGCTGAGTGATCTGGGAAAATCTTTTAACCTCTGTGAGTCTCAGCTTCCTTCTCTATGAAAGAGCTAATAAATCTCAGGCTCACAGAAATGACAAGGGAAATAAACCTCCCACCTTCCTTGGAGAGGTGGGGAAACGTGGCTGTAGAAGGTTGCAAACAGTACCCAGCACAGCTAATGTGCCCATTGGTTTTAATTGTTTTTTCCTTTGCCACAAGGAAAGGTTCATTTCTGGCGGGGTGAAGGGAAGAAGAGAGAGACAGAAGAAGAGGGGGAGGGGGAGATAACAAAAATGAATGTGATATAAGAAGAAATCAATAAAACTAAAATGAATTAATAAATAAGATGGAACTTAAGATAGCTGTACTGCCTGCCTCACATGGTGGTTAAAATGTAATTTATCATTAAGAAAAATATAATTAAGGACCCTCGAAGCTCTGACATTCCCTGTTCTCAGGCCCCTCCCAGCTCTGACATTCTTTTGAAGGGGCCTTCAGGCACTAACGTTTTATATACTAAGTCCCTTTCCCATTCTAACATTCTGTATTTCAGAGTCTCTTCCAACTTCCATTCTTTGAAAAGGTATGGAAATGATGATTACTCAGACTAGGCTCCTGATTGGTTCCTGGGCAGCCAATGACAGAGGACTTGTTGACAATCCTCTCCCCACCCTCCCCCTCCACATCCCCAGCCAGAATTCATCTTCTCAGCAGTGTGGCTGATGAGACATCTTGTACCAAGTTCCAGCTCATCTGTTTTGAGGCCATTTCTGGAACCATTGAAATCCCAACCCGTTTCCTGCTCTTACCTTTGGACAACATGCACTTTTAGATCTGGTTTTCCAGCAGTGAAGTCACCCCAGTGCCTGAGCCAGTAGGATGAGTAACAGCATCTCCCTCCAGCTGAACTTTGCCTCATACAGGTGTCTGGGGAGGAGCCAAGTCATGTTCCAACTCCACTCTTCCCTCCTGAATCCAATCATTGCTACAGAATGTGCTATGAGCTAAGACATCTCCTGGGCAGGTCCTTAGCTATAAATCCAGGGTGTTTATAAAGTCCTGGGGCACCTCTAAAATCCAATAACTTCAGTATTATGGGTGAGAAACATGGGAATTGGTCAAATTCCACTCAATATCCCTGTGCAAACAGGAGATGTTAACTCTTTTTTCCCTGGGTAGAAATACTTGGGAGTAGACATAGAGACAGCCAAGTCCTGCTCTTAAATGCAAATTTTTTTGGCCAAGAGGAGTAGACTGGATGAGACAAGGGTTGGGTCTGCTTGGTTGATCAGACCTGAATTCTTCTAAGAATTGAGGTTCCCTGTTGGAGGAAGGTCATGAGTGGGGTGTCTCCAAGCAGAGCTGTAACTAGGGATTTCTGTATCTGAGGGAAGTACCACAAACAACAGCTGGGACCAAAGAGTATAAACCAGGACCTTGATGGTGGAGCTCACCCAGCCTGCCCTTGGGCAGCTTCCTCAAATATCCAAATAACTCTGTGGTTTCAGCCATGTGACTATTTTCTCCAATTCAAATGATAACCCATTCATTCCTGTCTATCCTGTGTGACTCTTATCTGAGTCCTCCCTTAAGTTATCCATAAGGGAACAACCAAGCAAGCTAGGGAACCGCCTTCCTTTCTCCTGACATCTCCAGGACACCAGGGAATGAAACGGGTCACTCCATCCTCCCTAGTGCTTTAGCTACTTCTCCATCCTCCAAGCCAGACTATCATGTACCAAACCTGGAAGAAGCAAAGGCATTTTGTATTTTCCTTTGGTCCATAGGTTGCCATGGTCTCTCCAGACCCCTTCCAATTCTCTTCTTCAGCCTGGCCATGTTTCCTCCTGCCTTCCATTGTATGTGGGCACAAGAGTCTGCTTTCCACTTTGACTGTGGGCTGTCTATTTGGTCATGAATTCTTCAGCCTATGAAGTAAAGGGGGAGAGATAAATGGTGCTCATTCCTGTGCATCCCCTTCTACTTTTGTAGGGATGATGACAGACTGGTAGAAAAGAGGACAGAGGATGCTTAAATATTACTCAGCTTTTAGGGGAAAAAAATTCACATTTCTCGATAAAGTTTCTTGATAAAGACCTAATTTCTCAAATATAAACTGAGTCAAATTTATCAGGAATACAAGTCATTCCCCAATTGATAAGTGGTCAAAGGATATGAACAGGCAGCTTTCAGAAGAAGAAATCAAAGCTATCTGCAGTCAATTGAAAAAGTGCTCTAAATCACTATTGATTAGAGACATGCAAATTAAAATAACTCTGAGGTACCATGTCACATCTCTCAGATTGGCTAACATGACAGAAAAGGAAAAATGATAAATGTTGGCAGAGATGTAGGAAAATTGGGACACTAATGCACTGTTGGTGGAGTTAGGAACTAATCCAACCATTCTGGAGAACAATCTGGAACTGGGCCCAAAAGCATATAAAACTGTGCATACTACTTGACCCTGTAATACCACTACTAGGTTTGTATCCCAAAGAAATCAGAGGAGAAGGAAAAGGACCTTCATATGCAAAAAATATCTGTAGCAGCTTTCTTATGCGCAAAGAATTGGAAATTGAGGAAATGCCCATCAATTGGGCTGAACCAGCTATGGTATGTGATTGTGATGGAATATTATTATATTATAAGAAATGACAAGGGAGATGTTTTCAGAAAAATCCTGGAAAGACTTACATGAACTGTTGCAAAGTGAAGTGAACAGAACCAGGAAAACAGTGCACACAGTAACAGTAATGTTGTACAATGGTCAACTGTGAAGGACTTAGCAGTTCTTGGTAATACAGTGAACCAAGACAATTCTAAAGAACTCATGATAAAAAATGCTATCCACCTCCAGAGAAAGGGCTGATGGAGTCTGATTGCAGATAGAAGCAGACTATTTTTACTTTTTTAATTACTCTTGGTTTGTTTGTTTTTTGGTATGTTTTCTTTTGCAACAAATGTTTTGCATGACCACTCAAGTATAATCTATATTAAATTGTTTGCCTTCTTAATGAGGGGAAAGGAAAGGGAGGAAGAGAGAGAACTTGAAACTCAAAATTTTTAAAAAAACGAATATGAAAAAAATTATTTATGTATAATTGAGAAAAATAAAAATAAACAACATATGCTCAAAGAATTAGTTTTTAGACCACTGTTAGTCCTTTAAATGTAAGACCTTTGTCCGATGACCAACAGTAAAGGAAAAGAATCATAACATTCCTGACATTCTTCCAATAAATGAAACTAAAAGAAAGAAGGAAGTTGTTAAATGGAAAGATGGCTGATGGGTTCTCCTTGGAAAAGCAAATAAAGGAATTGATGAAATTAACTTAATCATCCAAAGGCATTCATTGTTATGATTCATCATTTCTGTGCTAAAGGACAAGATGTGGTTGAATATTAGGGACAAGAGTTTTGTTTTTCTTTTCTTTGACAGTGGGTGAGGTAGGAGGTAGAGAAAGCAGATTTCTATTAACTGAAATAAATTTAATTTCATTTGAAAAAGACTAGAAGTGCTATGAATGACCCCAAAATTGAGTTCCCCTTATGTTTAGCACCTTGAAGCAAAGCTCCAATTGCTCCTCCCTAGTTACATCTCTTGTTGCAGGGACTTGTCTGGGTCCTGTACTATTGGTCATTTTAACCAGTGGCTTGGACATAATAAAAAAAAATTGCATTTATGTTCTCCAGCAACGTGGCTTTATTTCAATCCACCCACAATCATTTATTAAGTATACCTACTGTATGCCAGGTGCTGGAGATACAAAAAAAAAAAAAAAAAGAAAACAATCCCTTTTTTAGAAGAGTTTATATTGGGGCAGCTAGGTAGCATAGTAAGTAGAGCACCAGCCCTGGAGTCAGGAGGACCTGGGTTCAAATCTAGCCTCAGACACTTAACACTTACTAGCCATGTGATCCTGGGCAAGTCACTTAACCCCAACTGCTCTGCCTTCCCCCTTCCAAAAATAAAAAGAGTTTATATTCTATCAGGTGATTACTTGGGTAATTACATGTAAATACATTTAAGACCTATTTCTCCAAATGCTAAAATGGGTATCCGATTTGGCAGAATTCTTTTTTCTAATATTGTAACAAATAAATAAATAGAATAATACAGCCTTCTCCCTCCACCCCCAGGTTTGCATGATGTGGCTGCCCCTCTCTTCCAGTCTCAAGAGGAAGGTAAAGAAAGACACCACGCTGGATTCCCCACATGGAATCATTTCTCCGTGGTCTAATCCAGGATGAGGAATGCACTTTACTTGAGATGCACTTCTGGCTCCGATTAGAAGGACCAACTCATTCATCGCCTCCAGTGACAGTTTGGATACATCTGTCACACCCTGGGCTCAACGCCCATGGCAGCCTCCTCCCAGGCCTAGAAGAGCCACACAAACCCTTTCCTTGTCCCCTGCAGAGAAGCTTTATTGGATTTCAAAAATTTGGAATTCTTGGTTATGTTGGCTGACAGCCTCCCCATCAATTAAGATGGCCCTATAGGATCTGCCTTTGTCTCCAACTGCCTACCCCATCCCCAGTGGTCATCCTGCTCACGGACTTTCAGCCATACTCTTAAACTGGACCCAAAGATTGGTTTCCACCCTAATAAGAAGTGTGTAAAATCTCCCTGGCTGAGGGCACGGGCTTGCCCTCACTCCCGAAGGTCTGCTTGGTGCTGGTGTCCTGGATCTGTTTCCACATCTTCTTGAATTGTACTTTTATTTCTAAACATCAGCACTTCACACAACTGGTATTTCATATATGGTTGTTGACTGATTGATCGATCCTTGGTAACTAGATGGTCTGCCCAGAATTTGGTCAACCTATGAACTCAATGCCAGAGCTGGGTGGGAAGCTAGACGGGCAGGACAGTGATGATCTGGCAGAGGAGATTAGCCAGACTCATGAGGGCTGGGCCAGCCCATCTGGGAGAACTCCAGCAGCAGACACCTAGAGTGTCAGCCACTGGGAGAAGAATGTTATACCTGACGACTTGGAATTCCCCATCTAACATGATTCCCCATCTAACATGACTGTCACCATGTTAGATGGTGATACCAGTGAGCATGGAGGCATTCCTGGTCATTGAGGTAGGAGGGCTAACCAATACAGAAATGAGCCCAAGGCCATAGAAAGGAGCATATGATGGTGGGACTCCCAATATCAGTGGAAGGTAGAGGAACCGAGCATTTGGTAACAGCAAAAGGTTGCGATCATGTGTGAGTCCAATAAGGGCACTGCAGATTGATGCACACAGGGCAGGAGGAGCCTGGGATGCTGAGACTGAGAGGGGAGGGGAGGGGAGGGGAGGAGAGGGGAGGGGAAGAGGGGGGAGGAGAGGAGGGAAGGGGAGGGAAGGAGAGGAGGGGAGGGGAGGGGAGGAGGGAGGAGGAGAGGAGGGGAGGGGAGGAGAGGAGGGGAGGGGAAGAGGGGGGAGGAGAGGAGGGGAGGGGAGGGGAGAGGAGAGGAGGGGAGGGGAGGGGAGAGGAGAGGAGGGGAGGCATGTATTGTAGACAGTTAAGTTAGTCAGAAAGCCACAAAAGGTGGGAGGGATATAAGAAGGGGAGAAGAGACTCATGGATCAAATGAGGGGTTTTTGAGGATGAGGAAGCTGTGGGCATGTTTGTAGGCAGTAAAGCAGAAAGGAGCTAGGGAAGGACTGAAGATATGTGAAAGAGGAAGGATGATAGAAGGAACAATCTGCTAGAAAAGATGGGATGGAATGGGAACACTTGTACAAGTACAGAGGTTAGCCATAGCCATCACTTTCTGTGTCTCTCTATCTTTGTCTCTGTGTTTCTCTATGTCTTTCTGTCTCTCTGTCTCTCTCTCTGTATCTGTCTGTCTCTCTCTCTCTGTCTCTATTTGTCTCTCTCTGTCTCTGTCTCTGTCTCCCTCTGTCTCTCTCTGTCTCTCTCTGTCTCTCTGTGTCTGTCTCTCTCTCTGTCTCTCTCTGTCTCTCTGTCTCTCTGTCTCTGTCTCTCTCTGTGTGTCTCTCTCTGTCTCTGTTTCTCACTGTCTCTGTCTCTGTCTCTCTGTCTCTGTCTCTGTCTCTCTGTCTCTGTCTCTCTGTCTCTGTCTGTCTCTGTCTGTCTCTGTCTGTCTCTCTGTCTCTCTGTCTCTCTGTCTCTGTCTCTGTCTCTGTCTCTGTCTCTCTCTCTCTCTCTCTCTCTCTCTCTCTCTCTCTGTCTCTCTCTCTTTCTCCATCCCTCAGTTTTTTTCAGTAAAATATGGAGCAAGTGCCTGAACTGAGAGGGTGAGAGGAGAGGGAGCCATGTGACGTTTGAGAAGGAATAAAGTTGGGAAGAGCTGCCGTGGAGAGTGGGACAGTGAAATTGTTTGGGGGATAGCAAAGATTGCCTAGCTACAATGAGCATCCAGTTAAGATTATGTAATATAAATTTGTCATGGACTCAGTGAGCCGAGTATTTTCTCCAGCTTTGTTCAGCAGCCCGTGAGTGGGAACAAAGGCAGTGGATGGTGTGAGTGATCCAAGGCTAAGGTTTGGGAAGGCAAGACCTTCAACAGCATAAAAGGAGCAGCCGAGCTCCCATCCACTCTATAGCATTGTTCATTACTAGTCTCTGTTCTAAGCTCTCTTCCAACTCTGACATCTCCTGTTCTATATTTAAATTGATTTAGTATTTTATTTTTCCTCAGTTACACATAAAACCAATTTTTTAACATCCATTTTTAAAACTTTGAGTTCCAAATTCTTTCCCTTCCTCCCTCCCCACACTCCCCTCGTTGAGAAGGCAAGTAATTCGATATAGGTTAGACATGTGTAAGTCATGCAAAACATTTCCATAATAGTCACGTTGTGAAAGAAAACACGGACAAAAAAAGCTCAAGAAAAATGAAGTTTAAAAAGTATACTTCAATCGACATCCAGACTCCATCCGTTCTTTCTCGGGGACGGATAGCGTTTTTCATCGTTAAGTCCTTCAGGGTTGTCTTGGATCATTGCCTTGTGAGAACAGCTAAGTCACTCACAGCTGACCAGCTCACAACAGCGCTGTTACTTTGTACATGATACACGTCACTTTGCATCAGCCCATGCAAGTCTTTCCAGGTTTTCCTGAGGACAGCCTACCGATCGTTTCTGATTGTACAACAGTATTCCATCACAATCACGTACCGCCGCTTGCTCAGCCACTCCCCCGCTGATGGGCATCCCCTCAATTTCCAGTCCTCTACTCCCAGAAAAGAGCTGCCATTAACATTTTTGTATACATGTGTACTTTTCCTTCTTGTTTTTTACCTCTCTTTGGATACAAACCTAGCAGCGGTATTACTAGGTCAAAGAGTATGCAGGATTTTATAGCCCTTTGGGCGTAGTTCCAAATAACTCTACAGAATAGTTGAATAGGTTCACAACTCCACCACAGTGGATTAATGTCTCATTTTTCCCACATCCTCTCTGCCATTTGTCATTTACCTTCTCTGTACCATTAGCCAATAGCTATGAGGTAGGACCTCAGAATTGTTTTAATTCTCATTTCTCCAATCGATTGTGAGAGCATTTTTTCATATGGCTGTAGATAGCTTTGATTACTTCATTAGAAAACGGTTCATATTTTTTTATCATTTATCAATGGGGGAATGGGTCTTATTTTTATAAATCTGACTCAGTTCTCTATATGTTTAAGAAATGAGACCTTAAGCAGAGAAACTTGATTCAAAATTTTTTTCACAGTTATCATTTCTAACTATATTTCCCTCTATCTTATTCCCCCTATTTATTCTATTCTCTCTCTCCTTGTTTCTGACTATCCCTTCCCCTAATCTGCCCTCCCTTTCTCTTACACCCTTCTCCTCCTACTTTCCTGTAGGGTAAGATAGATTTCTATTCCCAATTAAGTGTGTATATTATTCCCTCTTTGAGCCAGTTCTGATGAGAGTAAGGCTCATTCCTTCCCTCTCACTTCCCACATCTTCCTCTATACTGTAAAAGCTTTTGCTTGCCTCTTTTATGTGAGGAAAAACTTTCCCCATTCTACCTTTCCCTTTCTCCCAGTGAATTGCCTCTTGCCCCTTAATTTTATTTTTTTAGATATCATCCCTTCATATTCAGCTCACACCTGTGTCTTCTGTCTACATATACTCTTTCTAACTGCCCTAATAATGAGAAAATTCTTTTCCTGTTTACCTTTTTATGCTTCTCTTGAGTCTTGTATTTGAATGTCACATTTTTCTATTCCATTCTGGTCTTTTCATCAAGAACGATTGAAGTCCTCTAATTCATTGAAGTTCAATTTCCCCCTGGAGGATTATACTCAGTTTTGCTGAGCAGGTGATTCTTGGTTGTAATCCAGGCTCCTTTGCCCTCCAGAACATCACATTCCAAGCCTTCCAAGCCTTTAAAGTAGCAGCTGCTAAATCTTCTGTTGTCCTGACTGCAGTTCCACCATACTTGAATTGTTTCCTCCTGACTGCTTGATTCTCCTTGACCTGATAATTCTGTAATTTGGCTAAAATATTCTTTGGAGTTTTCATTTTGGGATCTCTTTCTTGAGGTGATTGGTGGATTCTTTTGGTTTCTATTTTACTCTCTGGCTTTAGAATCTCAGGGCACTTTTCCTTGATAATTTCTTGAAAGATGATGTCTAGGCTCTTTTTTTATCATGGCTTTTGGGTAGTCTGATAATTTTTAAATTATCTCTCCTGGATCTATTTTCCAGATCAGTTGTTTTCCCAATGAGATATTTCATATTTTCTTCTACTTTTTCATTCTTTTGATCTTGCTTTATTGTTTCTTGATTTCTCATAAAGTCATTAGCTTCCACTTGCTCAATTCTAATTTTTAAGAAATTATTTTCTCCAGTGAACTTTAGTACCTCCTTTTCCATTTGGCCAATTCTACCTTTTAAGGAGTTTTTTTCTTCAGTGAATTTTTGTGCTTCTTTTTCCATTTGGCCAATTCCGCTTTTCAAGGCATTCTTTCTCCCACTGACTTTCTGGACCTCTTTTGCCATTTGGCCTAGTCTGTTTTAAGGTGTTATTTTCTTCCGTATTTTTTGTGCCTCCTTTACCAAGCTGTTGACTCTCTTTTTTCATTATTTTCTTGCATCACTCTCATTTCTTTTCCCAATTTTTCTTCTACCTCTCTTACTTGATTTGCAGAATCCTTTTTGAGCTCTTCCATGACCTGAGACCAATTCATAATTTTCTTGGAGGCTTTGGATGTAGGAGTGTTGACTTTGCTGTCTCCTTCTGAGTGTATATTTTGGTTTTCCTTGCCACCATAATAACTTTCTATGGTCAGAATTTTTTTTCTGTTGTGTGCTCATTTTTCCAGCCTATTTCTTGACTTTTAACTCTTTGCTAAAGTGGGGTTCTGTTTCCAGAGTGGTGGGCACATTGTCCCAAGCTTCAGGGGGTTTGTGCGCTTGTTTTCAGAGAAGCCACTAAGGACCTGTAAGTTTTTAGTTATTCCAAGGCGGTATGATCTGAGGAGAGGGGTTTACTACTCTCCTGGCCTGTAGTCTGGTCTGTGAATGACCACAAGCACTCTTTTCTCTTTAACTTGTCTGCCTCTGTTTCCTCAACTTAATTGTGCCTGCAGGGTTGTTGTGAAGATCAAAAGAGATAGTATTTCTAGAGTGCTTATCATAGTGGCCTGGAACATAGTAGGTGCTTAATAAATGTTTGTCCCCCCCCTTGTTCTAGTAATCTCCATTCTCACTCTCTCTTTCTCTCTCTCTCTTCTCTGTCTCTTTCTCTCTCTCTCTCTCCCTCTCTCTGTTTCTATATGTCTTTCTCTCTTTTTCTCTCTCTTTCTCTCTTTTTCTCTCTCTTTCTCTCTCTCTGTTTCTCTCTCTCTCTGTCTCTCTCTCTCTGTCTCTCTCTGTCTCTCTCTCTTTCTCTCTCTTTCTGTGTGTCTCTCCCCTTCTGTTTCTCTCTTCCTCTGTCTCTGTGTGTCTCCTCTGTCTGTCTGTCTGTCTCTGTTTCTGTGTGTGTGTGTGTGTGTGTGTGTGTGTGTGTGTCTCTTCTGTCTCTGGGTCTCTCCCTTTCTGTCTCTCTGTGACTGTCTCCTCCATCTCTATCAGTCTGTCTCTCACATATCTCTTTCTGTCTCTTCCCTCCTGTCTCTTCCCATCTCTCTGTCTCTCTCTTTCTCGTACACGTTCCATTCTTTAAAACACTGTATACACTATCTCTCCCTGTTTTTCCTCATCTAACTGCACTGTCTTCCATCTCCACCTCTCTGCTGTTCTCAGAATGACCAATGACCACCTAACAGTGTCAGGAACTGTTTCATTTTTGTCTTCGTGTACACAGTACCAAGCATGGTGTCTGGCATGTAGCAGGTGCTTAATAAATGCTTGTCATTAATTAATTGCCAAGCACTTGTTTCCGTGGACCCCTCTGCTGTATGTGACCCTGTTGACCATTCTGTCCTTCTGGACATTTTCTCCTCCATTGGCCTCAGAAACACCTCATTCTCCTTGTTCTCCTTCTACCTCTCTGACAGTTTCTTCTTTGCCTCTTGCTGATTCTTCGTCCAACATGGACCAAGTGAACTTGGCATCTTGCCCTCTAACCATATTCCTCCTCTTGACTTCATGGTCTTCTATGTGATCAGTGCCCCAGATTTATAGTGTCAGGCTTCTTTTTCCTTCTTCTGTCTCCTACATCTGTCCATCCCACCTGCCATAGGGCAGCCCTTTCCTCTATCTCTGTCCTCATTGCTCCCACCCCTAGACAGGCTCTTGATAACACTCACCTCCTGATGGCCTCTCTGGTCTCCATCTTCCCCCCTTCAACCCTCCAATCACACCTCTGCCAGATCCCTTGTCTTGGGCATAAATATGGTCCCATTCCTCCTCTGCTCCAACAGGATTATTAGCTTCTGCTAATCCCACTGAGTCAAGTTCAAACTCATTGGCTTGTTCTCTGTGACTTTCTATAGTCTGTTACCACCCAACCTTTATTTTTTATTATTAAATTTTATGTTTTTTATTGTGAACTCATCAGCAAACATTTCAATATAGAAAGAACAGAGGGGGAGGTTAGGTGGTACAATGAATAGGGCACTGGCCCTGGAGTCAGGAGAACCTGAGTTCAAATCCAACCTCAGACATTTGACACAGCCGTGTGACTTTGGGCAAGTCACTTAACCCCAGTTGCCCTCCAAAAAGCAAAAAAGAAAAAAGAAAGAAAGAACAGGAAAGAAGTTAACATAAGATTATGAACTTTTACCATACATGCATATATATAAAATATAAAATTTAACAGACTTGTAGGCAATATGTACATCTAAAATGTAGCCTATTTTGTATGACATATATCAGCTACATATAATTTAACAAAGCAGTAACAGCATGGCTGTGTTTGTTCCTGTCCCCTCAGAGCCTTTTTTGCTTTCTTCTGCAATTTTTAAGAAGCACATGTGTGCCACCAGCCTGGCCCCTGCAGCCCTATCAGATCCTGCTCACGGCCCTGCTCCTGGTCCTGGCCTTGATCAGGCCTTCCCTACTGGGGTGTCTTTGCTCCCTCACTGGCCTCACCTGTGAAGTTCCTTCCCATCCTTTTGTAAAATCCCAAAGCACTGATTCCCCTACCAGATACAATCGCTCCTTTGGTCAATTGTGCTCAACTGTTTCTCTATACTTAGAGGGGTGATGTGTCCAGTGGGGGAATGCTGGGAAAAGATGGGATGCTGGTGACGTGACCAAAGCAAAAGGCATCCATTACAACAAGAAAAAATCAGAGCAGGAAGAGACAGACATAGAACATCAGAGCTACAAGAGACAAAGCTAGAACTTAGAATGTCAACACCAGAACGAAACTAAGAACATAGGAGATGTTGGAGCACACAGCGCGTGATCCCAGACACAGAAGAGCACAGCTAGAGAGGATAATAATTAGGACATAGTAGATAATAGTTAGGATGTAGAAGAGAACATGGATTTTTGGAGCTAGAAGGAACTTTAGAACAGGGGATGTCAGAGCTGGGAGGGGCCTGACAACAGGGGATGTCAGGGCTGGGAGGGGCCTGACAACAGGGGATGTCAGGGCTGGGAGGGGCCTTAGAACAGGGGATGTCAGGGCTGGGAGGGGCCTTAGAACAGGGGATGGCAGAGCTGGGAGGTATGGTAGGACTTGGAGGGTTAGAGGTAGAAGGGACCTTAAAATCATCTACTCCAACTTCCTCCTTTACAGAGGAGGAAGATGAGATGAGGAGGGAGTGATTTACGGTGTACATTGTTCAAGAATGTTGCCCAGGAAGAAGAATTGGGCTCTATTCCCAGGTCTGCCACTAAATCCCTGTATGATCTTGAACAAGTTACTTCATCCCTATAGAAAGATGGCAGCCAGTGGGGCTGTAGAGAGAACTCTGGGCCTGAAATCTTCCAGGCCTGAATTCAGATCTAGCCTCAGACATTGACTGGCCTGTGTGACCCTGGGCAGGTCACTAGACCTGTGCTTGCCTCATTTTCCTCAGCTGCAAAGGAACAGTAATAATAACACCCATTTCTGGGGCAGCTGGTGGTGCAGGGGATAGAGCACAAGCCCAGGAGTCAGGAGGACCGGAATTCAAATCCAGTCTCAGACACTTGATGTTTACTAGCTCTGTGACCCTGGGCAAGTCACTTAATCCCAACTGCCTAGAAAAATAAGTAAATTAAACAAATTAACACCCACCTCCCAGGATAGTTGTGAGGATAAAACAAGATCATGTCCCTGGCACATAGTAGGCTCTATATAAATCTCATTCCTTACGGGCCTCAATTTTCTTTCCGTAAAATAAGGAGTTTTGGAATAGATGATTTTCCAAGGCCTTTTCGGCTCTGAACATTCTATGATCCTAAGTCAGGCAATCACAATCAGCAAAACAGCAAAACAGCTTCCAGAATACTATTGTGCTATAAGAAATGGGAAGGAGATGGACTTCATAATTACCTGGAGAGGCGTATACGGACTGATGCTAAGTGAGAAGAGCAGAACCAGGCAAAACCTGTACACAATCACAGACACATCGTACATATGATGACCAA
>CM053584.1:20189883-20206143 GCA_028627135.1 Pseudochirops cupreus
TTCTCTTTCATGTCTGGTTTTGCTTTCTTTTTTTTTTTCTTTTCCCAGTGATCACTCATTGGTTACAACCCTTTTATATGACCAAACTATTGTACAATGTGAAAGTATTTGCAGATCCTATACATGATTGCACGTCACCATGGGGGGGGGGGGCGAGGGAGGGGAGAAAATCTGAAACTCAAGTGATTGTGGAACTGAATCTTGTAAATTAAAAGTAAATGAGTAAATAAAAAAAATTTAAAAATAAAAAAAAAAAAGATAAAAAAAAAAAATACAGCTTCCAAACATTTGGAGACTGGCAGAATGCAAAACAAATTTCGATGCAGACTTTCTACCCCCTCCCGCCCCAGGTCATACGAAAACCAAATCCACATGCCGTGATTTACTTGCACTCAGCTCCTCCAAGCACCCTTTAGTGAGCTCTGGCTCGGAGACGCTTTTTGCCAGAAGTGCCTTTCTGCGTTAGGACTTCCCAAAGCTTTTCTTTCTCCTTTTTGTCTTTGTTTCCAGTCAAGAGATTCCCCTTCCGAGGGTCAGTAGTGCTGCTGTGACTCTCCCAATTAATAATCAATCACCAAGCATTTATTAAGCCCCCCTATGTGCCAGACAAGTGCCAGCCACTGGGAGGACAGAGAATTTGGTCCCTGCCCTCAAGGAGATTACATTCTAATGGGGATCACAGACTTAAAAGATATTGAGCTTTGACTTTTCACTACCCCTCCCCCCCAGAATGTAAACTACCTGATAGCAGGGAACGGCTTTCATGTTTATTGTACTATGCATAGTATTTTATCATGCACATAGTAGGTGTGTAATAAGTGATTATTATGTAATGACTTGGCAGCTAGGTGATGCCAAAGTGCAGAGAGTCTGGAGTCAGTAAGACTCATCCTCCTGGGTTCAAATCTGGCCTCAGACACTTGCTAGCTGTGTGACCCTGGGCAAGTCACTTACCCTTGTTTGCCTTGGTTTCCTCTTCTACAAAATGAGCTGGAGAAGGAAACGTCAAACCATTCCAGTGTCTTTGCCAAGAAAACCCCAAATTGAGTCACAGAGAGTTGGGCACGACTGAAACAGCGATGTGATTATTGGGTTAAATCAAGTGGGAATGATGATGCTACCCTTGTGCAAAGACACAAAGGATGTGACCTGCTCTAGTTTTCCTTACCTGTTAAGTCCGCCATTAGGTCCAGAAATATTTTATTAAGGGCCTGTTATGTGCCAGGTGCCAACATAAGTGCTTCAGATTCAAAGAAAGGTCAAAGGCCTGTGCTCTGGAGGAGCTAACAGTTCAGTGGGGGAGACCATGCCAAGAAGAGGAATTAGAGACAACCCCCGGAGGGGAGGCACCAGTATGGAAGGGATGGGGAAGACGCCTGCAGAAGGCAGGGGTTCAAGGTTGCCAGGAGATGAAGATGAGGAGGGGCAGCATTCCAGGCAGGGGGGACAACTAGGGCAAAGGCCTGGAGGCAGGACTTGAAGTATCTTGTAGGAGGAACTGCAAGTAGACCAGTGTCCCTTGTTTGGAGAATGGGGGCAGGGGACAAGTTGGGGGGAAGGTTCTGAAGAACTCTAAAAGTCAAACAGGCTCTTCTATCTGGTCTTGGAGGAGCCACTAAACTTTATTGGGGGAGGGGGCAGTTGCAGAAATGACCTGGTCAGATCTGCACTTTAAGATCAGATTGACATCTAGAGAGAGGATGGGATGGAGTGAGGGGAGATTCATGGCAGGGGATCAACCAGTCACCTTTTTCATAGCACAGGCATGAGGCAATAAGGGGCAACACCGGCTGGTCCAGGTGTCAGAGGAGAAGGGGGGGCATGTGTGAGAAACATTACAAAGGCAGAAAGGAGGGGAATTTACCACAGATCAGATGTGGGGGTCAGGAGGGCTGAGAGAGCGAGGAGGCAAGGATGACAGCCAGGGTGCAGGCCTGGGGGACTACGAGGATGAGGGGATCAGGAGAACTGGTTCTGAGACAGCTTTATGTGACCTTGGATTGGTCACTGTTTCCTGACAAGTCTTAGCTTCCTGTTCTATAAATAAAAAGTTTGAGCCAGATCATCTCTAAGGTTTCTTCCCATTCTGAAATTCTACATTTTAACATCTATTCCAACACCACCTTGTTTCCATTTCTAATACTCTAGAACATTGTAGATTCTAAAATACCTCCCAGGCCTGACATTCTGTGTTCTAAAGTTCCTTCTAGCTGTAACCTTCTCTAAGGATCTATGAGCCAAACTTTAGTTGTTTCCTAGTAGTGGCTTGGCCCTCTTTGGGCTGTCCACATTCTCATCTGGTCACTATATGACCAAGGATTAGAAACCACCTACCCTAACAGTGTCACATGTGGTCATGGAGAAGAAAAACCAGGATTCAAATAAGTATAGAGGCAGATAAGACCATGAGGCCAAATCTAATAAGAGGAAATTGAATAATGACAGATGATTGAGAATTATCACACTTGGGTTTTAAAAAACCAGCTTCTCCGGAACAGGGTAGTGTGGCTGGACAACAGTCTGGAAAAATGATCTGAGGGTTTTAGTCGTCTGAAAGTTAAATGTGGTCAGTAATGGGTGGTGAACACCAAAGTTAATGTAATCTTGGGCCAAGTGAAGGCTGGCATCACTTCCAGGAAGAAGACAAGAGTCCCTTTGTACCCTGACCTGGCCAGATCATACCAAAGGATTCTGTTCAGTTGTGGACACCACAGTCTTAGGACTTTGGTGGTGTGGAGAGCAACCAGAGAAGGATAATGAAGGTTGTGCTGGAAAGAGGAGGAATCCAGAGGCAGGGAAACCAATCAGGAGAGGCTGACTGGTCTAGTTGACCAGAAAGAAGGTGACAAGGGCCTGGGCTAGTACTGAGGCCATGGGAACGGACATGAGCTAGGTGGTGCAGGGGGTCAGAGAGTCAGGAAGATCCACATTCAAAACCTGACTCAGACACTGCTAGCACTCATCTAGACAATAAGTGGCCTCTGTTTCTCTTCCCGTTCTAAATCAATGATCTTCTGAGTGGGAGAGATATTGTAGAAGGAAAATGAGGAGGAAAGAGGGGCTGATGGGGAGCTCAGAGGCATCTGCTCCAGGCACTAATGACTGGAACCTGGGAGAGACCACATAATGTGGCTCCAAATGACCCAAGCCTTGCAAATGGGGAACTGGGGGTTAGAAATGAGCTGGAGGAAAAATAGTGAAAACCTCCCATTCCAGAAAGCTTTAAAGTTCACAAACTGTTTGGTGGGAATGAAGTTATTCATTTTACAATCCATGAAATGGAAGTCCAGAAATGTGAAGTAATGCCTCCAAGGTCGCACAGCTAAGGCCAGAGCTGGGATTCAAACCTGTCTCTTTCCAGGCTCCAGGTCTAACATTCTTTCCCAGGACAATTTGCACCTGGCCCTATTCCTTGGACATGGGGCAGACCCATGTGGGGCATCATCTATTTATGAACGGGTCTCTCTTCCTTTTGCCTTAACATCTGATCAGCCTGACAGACCCATGAAGGCCCCCAAAGAAGGCCTCGAGAGCTCAACCAACAAGAAGTCCGGGCCTCTGGTCTTCTGCTCAGCTATCAGGGAAGCATGGTGTTCCCATCTCTCTAAACACTCCTGCCAACATGTGTTTGGAGCTCATGAAAGATCTGGGATCCACATCAAGGCTTTGGCATGGATGAGGCCCCCCCACAGGACCCAGGACAGAAAACATGATCTCCCAGCCAACCACCCCCATTGTGAGGGAGAAAGCTGAATCATCCCCTCCTGGGTCACCTGGGGGAGCTCAGAAGCATCTCCTTCAGAAGATGTGTCAACAAGTTGTTGGCCTGAACCTCGGGTGCTGATGGCTCCTACCCTGGAGGGCTGGCACTTGGGACAGAATCAGCTGGCTCCAAATGGCCAGAGCTGTGAAGATTCTGGCCCCAGTGTCCCCCGTTCCCCACCCACCCACCCCCCCCCCCACACACACACACACTAGCCTTCACACTTTGGGAGAGGGCCACATTTCTCCGGGGGCTTCTCAGAGGCTCTTCTGTGCAGTGGAAGAAAATACTACTGGACTAGGGTCATAAGGACATATAGATGATTCAGAGGAGACCTTTGAGCCTGATTCATTTGACAAGAAAGGAAACTGAGTCCCCTAGAGGTTGTGACTAGGCTCTGGTGGGCTGGGGTTCACCCCCCTTTCTGCCCTGGACTGGCATGTGGCCTGGGGTGCCACACCTCAGTTAGAGGCTTTTAAGGCATGCTTGGGCTTCCCTGGGGGGTTTGAATGGTCTCTGTCTTTGACTGTTGGTAACTTCATTCCCTCTAGGACCTGCAGTAAACCCCTTCACTTCACTGAGATTCAGTTTCACCATCTGCAGATAGGCTGCTTCCCCAACCTGGGACCCCTCTCAGCTGCCACTGCTCTCTGGTGCTGCTGAACTCTCTGCTCCCAAGCCCCCAGCAACGTTGCATTACTAAGCCAAACGTGGTGTTTGCAAATTCAGAGCAAGGACATTTAGTGAAACTGAATAACAGGCAATAACATAAAATTAAATCAGTGCTTGAATTCTTCAAGAAATCATTCCCAAATGGTTACCATCCACCCAGCCCTTCACATGTGGATCCCAGAGAAGCTCAAGTCTCACAATTAGCCGCTCAATTTCTCCAACAGAAAAGAGGAAGGTAAAACAATCATTTCTGGCATATATAGAGGCTCCCCACAGCTTTGCATCCTACTCACTCACCCACTCCCCAGTTTCAGAATGTTTCCTTCTCTAGCTCTATCTCTCTATCTCTCTGTCTTTGTCTCTTCTCTGTATCCGTTTCTGTCTGTCTCTGTCTCTGTCTCTCTGTTTCTCTCTGTATCTCTCTATCTTCAGACAGGTTCTATCTCTGCCTCTGTATTTCTCTCTCTCCCTCTCTTCTCTCTCTCTTTCTCTCTCTCTCCCTCTCGCTCTCACTCTCTCTCCCCCTCTCTTCTCTCTCTCTCTCTTTCTCTCTCTCTCTCTCCTTTCCTCCCTCCCTCCCTCTCTTCGTCTCTCTGTCTCTCTGTCTCTCTGTCTGTCTCTGTCTCTCTGTCTCTGTCTCTCTGTCTCTCTGTGTCTCTTTGTGTCTGTGTGTGTGTCTGTGTGTGTGTCTGTGTCTCCCTCTCTCTTTCTCACCTCCAGTTTCTTCAGCTCCTGACTTAATCCTAGGCTGCTCTTCCCTTCCCCTCCAGCCTCTAGCTCTTCTCCTAGTCAGCATGGGTAAATAGCTCATGTGTGGGCACTGTCCTAAATATCCACTTTCCCAAGTCGCACCCACTCCTTCCACTGAGATTCCCCTCATCCTTTTTAAACTAGAATGCTGAAAGCTGCTGATTCATACAGAGGCTTCTGGGGTATGCAGTTGCCAAAGTCACAGATGGCTTCAGTCCCATCCACTTTCCCTTCTCAAACACAAAATGAGGGGACTGGATCAGAGGATGCCTAAAGTGACAGTTCTAACACCATTAGCATCCCTATGTCTGCTAGGCTCAGTTCCATTTCTCTCCTTCTTCTTCTCAGTACTAAGAAGGTTGAGAAAACCAGGCCGTCCTCCCTTCCTGGGTGGAGAGTGAAGAACCAAGACAAACAGTAACAATGAGTGTCCTTGTCCATTATATAGACCTGACCACTTACAACAAGTTTCTTCCTCCATTTCCTCATTTGGTTCCCACTATAACCTTAGAATCACAGAGAATTGGCATGAGAAAGGCCAGAATCACAGAGACTTATAATTGGAAAAGATCTCAAGCGCCGTCTAGCCCAACTGGTGCCAGGGACAAGAATTTCCTACAAGAGGGCATCCAGATTGTCCTTGAATATCCTTAGTGAGGGTGAACTCACTCCCTCTGGAGGGAGCCCATTACACCTTGGGACAGAGCCAATTATTAGGGACTTTTTTATTACATCCAACCCAAGGATGCCTCTTTCCAGCTTTTCCTCTGTTGCTCCTAGTTCTTTGCTCTAAAGTCAACAAAAAATGTAATCTGTCTTCCAGGTGACCAGCCACTCTTCAGATATTTGATGACGATTACCACCCATCCCGAAATCATCTCTTCTCTGAGTCAAATGTGCCCAATTCCTTCAAACAACCTCATATTGCAGCTACATGATGTAGTGGATAGAGTGCTAGACCTGGAATCAGGAAGACCTGAGTTCAAATCCAGCCTCAGAGCTTTTCTCGCTGTGTGATCCAGGCAACCTCTAGTCAACCGCTGCCTCAGTTTCCTCATTTGTAAAACTGAGGTAATAACAACACCCTCCTCCCAGGTTGTTGTAAGAGTCAGATGAAATTGTATTTGTAAAGCACTTTGCAAACCCTAAATTCCGACATAAATGCTGTTGTTGGATTATTATCATTAACTTGAGATTCTTCGCTGTCCTGTTTGTCCTCCTCTATTCACTGAAAGTCCTGTAACCCAACAGAGGCCCAAAGCAGGAATCCCCTCATAAAATCTCAACAGCCGGACTTGCAGCCTCTCTGAAGACCTCCACTAAGAGAGAGCTCACTTTTCACTCAAAAGAACCCCTGAGGCTTTGGGAAAGTTCTGATCATTAGGGACTTTTCCTGACATCAGACAAGCTTGGTCTTCTAGAATGTTGGTCCATTCCTACTAATTCTATCCCCTTAGGAAACTTTTGTTGAACCAAACAGCATCAAACTGCTTTGTTCATCATCTAATCTGTCCAAAGGAAACCGAGAGCCTCGTGGAGCAAGAGAGCTGGACAGGGCCTCCTTGGAGCTTCGAATGACAGCACTTGAAAGGGTCATAGAACCTATACTGTGGAATATCAGTGATGAAAGAGACCATAGAACATAAGATATTGGAACACAAAATCATAGAACTTGAATAGACATTAAAACATAGAATTATAGAGCTGGGAGAGCCCTTAGGACAAAGAATATCATAGCTGGAAGGGACCTTAGAAAAGAGAATATCATAGCTGGGAGGGATCTTAGAACACAGACTGGTAGTGCAGAAAAGAACCTCAAAACAGAGAATGTAAAAGTCAGAAAAAAAAAAGTTCTATGGAAATTTCCCTCGGAATTCAAGTGGCTTTGACCACAATTATCACTACACAATTCAGAATAAACCAAACAAATAGAACTCTCCTCTAAGCCCCTGTTTATGCCTCAAAGACGTTTATTTGTGGTATCTGGGATTTGCCTTGGGTGGGAAAGGATCTGTCTCTAAAGAAGTTATCCATGTATGAAGCAATCTTGAGCCAATTTGTTTACAAATCATCAGGATGCTTCCTCTTCAAAAAGCAACCCCCAAAAATTCATACCCTGACCCTTCTATATTATTTGATAGCCCAATTTGTGGATTTTCCCAGCCAGCTCTTGTCGTATGGAGGAGGTGAGGAAGGACAGAGAGAGAGAAAGAGAAGAAAATGAAAAATCAGCCCTACTGTAGTAGAGAGAGTACAGGCCTTGGAGTCAGGAAGTATTTAGTTTAAATCTTACCTTCGGCCTCAGTTTCCTCTTCTGCAAAATTATCCTTGTGGTACCTTTGTTAGAGTGTCATGGTAAAATTGAAAAGTAATAACATATGGTAAGCTCTTAAATTTGTAAGGAACTATTACTTATTATAATGATTAATCACCAGTGATTAACAAAGTCCATCCCAGTCAGAGCCTCCCCACCCCAGTGATCCCCATACAAACCTTGTTCTCCATTCTTCATGCCCCAATTGCCTGCTTCCTCACTTACAATCCCCTCAGCCCAACCCCATGCCTGTCCCATCTTCCCCTTCCACTGTGCTCTCTGGGATGCCTGTTCTCTTCTAAATCTTTCCCTTTCCCCCTCCTTCCATCTTCTGGCTCTCTCCTGATGACACAGACCCCTGTCCACTCTTCCACTCATCCTCAAGGTGGGGGAGTTCCCAGGTCATCACTCTTGCACTGGCCATACCCTCCACTTTTCCACATCTTCACCCATTGGTGAACCACTTCAACCCTTTGCTGTTCTCTTCTCTTGAACCCCTTGCTCCCTTATCCTGCCACCTGTCTTGACCTGCCAAGCCTCAGCCCTGGTTTACTGCATCCTGGATTACTACTCTGCCTTCACTTCTACTCAGCCCTAAACTCTCCCCCAACCGTGTCTTGCATCTTCACCTGCACATTAGACATCTTGAACTGGATGCCTCATCAATGTATTAAACTTGCCATGTCCAAAACTGAGCTCATGACCTAAACCCTCCCATCTTCCAAGCTTTCTTATTGCTCTCATGGGCACTGCCATCTTGAAGTTACCCAGCCTCACAATCTACATGTCGTCTTCACTTCCTTATTCTCTCCTCTGCTGAATATCCAATCTCTTGTCAGACTCATCATGACCCCATTGGGGGTTTTCTTGGCAAAGATATTGCAGTGGTTTCCCATTGCCTTCTCCAACTCTTCATTTCACAGATGTGGAGACTGAAGCAGACAGGGTTAAATGACTTGCCCAGAGTCCCACAGCTAGCAAGTGTCTAAGACCAGATTTGAACTCACGAAGATGAGACTTCCTGACTCCAGGCCCAGTGCTCTACCCACTGAGCCACCTAACTAACTGATTCCATGACTAAGTACAATTTCAGAAAACCAGTGACAAAGCTGTGTCCTTCAGACAAGAAGGCAATGGACTCGAGATACAGAATGAGCTACGTTTTTTGGCAGGGATGATAGATAAGAGCTGCCCAAAAAAGGGAGGCAGAAGAAAGAGTGAAGGACTTGGTCTCCAAGGCAAAGGTAGCCAGTCAAAGGAAGTTGCCCTCACCCACATACATGGTAGAGCACACAGTGGGCTCCATGTTAGACAAACTGGCTGTGATCTCAATATCATCTCCATTTTAGGAGAACTCGGCTTGCCCAGAGAAGCCCAAGATACACATTTCCCTCTGAAACTTGCCATCCCTAGCAAATAGGCAGGGGTGATTTTTTTATCCCACAGTCCTCATCCCAAATTCAGAAAAATTCTCTATTAGCAGGCATAAGCAATGTCCTTTTCCTTGCCTCTCCAATGTCATAGTCAAGTCTCAAACGGAGTGTACTCCCACATATGCAGCTGAAAATCACCACTGTCTCCAAATACAAAGTTTCGCATAGTCACAGAATAAGGAACATTTCACAAAGTTTACCAAATATCCCTATTTACTTAGCCTTATCAGCCTTATAGGGACTTTCTCAACCCCCCAAGCAGAAGAAAGAACAAAAACAAAGAAAATTTGCTTGAGCTTTCCATGCTACATGGAGCTGTCCCTATAGGAATTTGGGACTTGGGGTTAACTTATTGATGCCCCATTCTTAAATGAGAAAATTGACTGTTTTCTTCCAATGTTTCTCTTAATGTATTACGGCTATCTATTTGGAGTCTGCACAAAAAGTGTCCCTCCCTACACAAAGCACAGTAAAATTCTCTAGGGGTTCCTCTAAGCAAAGATGAATCCCAAAGAGGTCTAGGCAATTTTCTCAGGCACCTGAAACCAAAGGGCACCAGAAACCCCACCATGGTTCCTTGCTACTGCCAAGACAAACCATAGGGCACTGAACATTTACCCTATGGGACAAGAAGACTCACTTGGAGAAGGAGTCAAGAAGATCAGCTGCTTGAGGATTTAAGGCACCCTAAAGAAGTTAAACTTTTTTTGTTGGAATCTCCCGCAATGGCCTCAAAGTACCAGATCTCAAACTGTATTATACAGAGTGGCAATCATCAAAACCAGCTGGTACTGACTAAGACTATGATAGAGTGGTGAATCAGTGGGATAGATTAGGTACCCAAGACACAGCAGGAAATGACCATAGCAATCTAGCATTTGATAAACCCAAAGATCCCAGCTTCTGGGAGAAGAACTCACTATCTGACAAAAACCACTGTAGGAAACAGTTTGGCAGAAAGTAGATATAGTCCTTCATTTTACACCATGTACCAAGATAAGGTCAAAATGGGTACATGACTCAGACATAAAGGATGTTACCATAAGCAAATCAGGAGAGCAAGGAGTAGTTTACCTGTCAGATCTACGGAGAAGGGAAGAATTTGTGACTAAACAAGAGATAGAGAGCATTACAGGACTCTCTCCGTGAAGACATACTCCACACACATGTGTGTCCACACACACACACACACACACACACACACACACTATTAAAAGGGCAAGAGCCAACAAATATACACTGACTTTTGTAATTTTTTATCAAAAAGAAAGAAAGAATGTCAACAACCTGAGGGTAGAGACTTCCTTGTTTCCTTATATCTGTATCCACTCTGGGGTCCAGCCAAACCTGCTTTCTCTGTGGTTCCCCACATGGCACTCTTATCCCCCATCTCAAGGCCTTTGCCATGACTGTCCCCCATGCTAGAAATACAGTCCCTCCTCACTGTCTACCTCACACATCACTCCTTCTTTCAAGACCATACTCAAGCACCTCTCCCTCTCTCTCTCTCTCCCTCTCTCTCCCTCTCCCTCTCTCTCCCTCTCCCTCTCTCTCCCTCTCCTTCTCTCTCCCTCTCTCTCTCTCTCCCTCCCTCTCTTTCCCTCTCTCTCTCTCTCCCCCTCCCTCCCCCCCCCTCCCATAAGCCCGGTCGCTGCCCCTCAGGCACCACTTTCTCTGCTCAGCTTTGCTTGTTCTCGTTCCCCAAACTATTTTGTACCCAATGACAATTTTATTTCAAGTTTATTCTTTATCCGTGTATGGAATGTAAACTCCTTGAGGGCAGGGACTGTGTGCCCAGTGCCTGGCACACAGTGGATGGTTAATAAGTGCTTGACGCTGCCCTTGCTTTCTTCATATTTGGGGTGGGGCAGCCTTGAAAAGCCAGGCTGTAAGGAGTTGGTGTTTTATCCTACAGTAGGCAGGGTAAACAATGAGGTGTTCTGGTTCTCTCTGCCTTGCTACAGAAACTTTGTCAGCCTGGAAGCTAATCCTCACACTGGAAGTGCCCTGAGCCCCTAGGAGTGGCTGGTTCTTCCCAGAGCTTTCATTTTAAGAAGGATACTCAGTCCAGCAACGTCCTCATTACTCTCCAGGCTGAAGTCCTAACCCTCCACTGGCCTTTCTCCACTGGAGTCCCTCTGTGGGGTGCATTCATCTTTCTCCTCCTCCCCATCTGGCCAGCTTCCTTTATGTGCCCCCAATAGAATGTGAGCTCCTTCAGGACATGAACTGTCTTTCTTAGCACATAGTAGGCACTTAATAAAGTCCTATTATCTTTGATTTATCAGGCTGATTTTTTACCACAATAATTTATCAGATTGACTTTGACCATAATGGCCAAAGCTGGGCAATAAGAAAATAATTTTGGCAAGACTAGATGAGAGAAATGGGACTAGTGGGATAGTCCAATGGTCTAGGCCGGAGGTAATGAGTGTTGGGAAGTTAGGTGAGTAGAAAGGAGGGGCTGGATACAAAGCACGTTAGGGAGGCAGAATGCCCGGGATAGCAGGAGGAGGAAGTGCCAAAGAAAACCTCAAAGTTAGGGCCCTTTGACTGGGAAAAGGAAGGGAGGGAGTAAACATCTTAAAAAGCACCTACTATGTGTCAGGCCCGGTGCTAAGCCCTTCACAATTATCTCATCTGATCCTCAGGACAACCCTAGGAGGCAGCTGCTATCATTATCGAACCCATTTTACAGATGAGGAAACAGAGGCACAGAGCTTAAGTGACTTACCCAAGGTCACACAGCTAGTATGTGTCTGAGGTCGAACTTTAATTTGGGTTCAGCGATCTATCCACTGTACCACTCTCAGCACCCTAGGAGGAAGGCAATGGTAGAAATCAGGAGGCTTAGGTGCATAGTTATGTTTTATTTCTAAGGTTCATAAGTGGCGCCGTGGGTAGAACACTGCCCTGGGGTTCAGGAGGGACCCGAATTCAAACCCTACTAGCTGTGTTACTCTGGGCTTAACCTCTTCCTGCCTCAGTTTCCTCATCTGTATATGGAGACCATCATAGCACCTACCTCGTGGGTCATTGTGAAGATTAAATACTATTAGTACGGTGCTTTGAAAACCTTAAAGTGCAATATACATGTTACTATGATGACGCCTTCTAGTCCTGACCATGTCCTTGTTCTGACTCTAGATTCTCTTCTAGCATCCCTCCCAGTCTATGACCTCTCGTGGTCTGTATTTCCTGTGTCAACATGGCGCCCATCTGCTTTCCCTTTTACCACTTCAGGGAAGAGGCCAGCAGGCCTGGGACAGCTCTGGAGCCCGTGGTCTCAGGCCCCACTTCATCTAAGACGATGCCTGGTTGTTGTCTTTGCCAAAGGCAATTCTCTGTAGAGGGACTTCCTGGACAGATAAGCCAGAGATGTTTGTTGTCCCAAATCAATCCCTCTTCCAGGATGTGGTGGCCTCTGAGCCACGATGGGAGGTGGGAAACAAGAAAGTCGCATCCTGTGGAACACTGAGGGAGGATTCGGCCAAGGTCCCACGCGACATCCAGCTTCTGAACATCACTCCCAGTGACGGGTATGCCTTGAGCATGGATGGGCTGTACCTGAATCCCTGGGGAGAGGTGGAAGAGTTACCCCATCCATGCTCTGTAAAGGCCTATCCCCCTCAGTACAGGCACACAGACACACGACCTCTCACACTCTCATACACATTTTCACACAAAAACAGCATCACATAGTCAGGTAGTCACCTAACATTTATAAAGTACTTACTTTGGGTGAGTGTAGGAGGTGTTCAGGAGGACCGGCCCCTCTGGCACGAAGGCTTGCCAAGTCCCTTTCAGGGCTGCTCATTCCCCTTTGATGTCTACCTAGCACTCAACTCTCACCTGTGGCTACAAGAAACTCTAGCACTACAGTGGCCATGCCCTGGCAAAACCATCTTGGTAGACAAGCTAAACCATGTTGAAGGTAACCGATGGCCTCAAACTCATCAACAATTGCAGGGGAGGTCTACTCCAAGCATATGAGGGGATCCCCGAGCAGAATGGGAGGATGAAAACAACTTATTCCAACAGCCATGAAGGCAGCTGAAGCAGATGTTGTGTAGCTCTAAGAATTTGGTCAGAGTTGGAAGACACCAAGATCATCTAGTGCATCCTGGGCCATCTCCAGTCTTCTTGACTTTCATCTTGTCACTGGATTTCCACTACTCTGGAGGAGTCAACTTTTCACAACTCTGCCTCTCTGAAATCCAATTCAGGGCAGCTAGGTGGTGCAGTGAATAGAGCACTGGCCCTGGAGTCAGGAGGACCTGAGTTCAAATCCAGCCTCAGACACTTAACACAAAACTAGCCATGTGACCTTGGGTAAGTCACTTAACCCCAATTGCAATCTGGCTTCCCCTCCAAAAAAAACCTAAAAAAAAAAAGTTGAAAAAGGGATTAGGTGCCAGTGAAATTGAAATCCAATTCACACCCAAGTGAAGACATCTTCCCATAATGTCATTAGTCCTCTTCAAAAACAAAGGGCAAAAAACTTTGTGCTAAACACTGGGGATACAGAGAAAGGCAAACACATGGTCCCTGCGCTCCAGGAGTTTACTTTCTAACACGCTCTCTTATCTCCTACTCATATCCTTATACATATATAATTTCATAAGATCACAGGATCATCTCTGGAAACTGCCCTGGGGGCCATCTAGTCCCACCCCCTCATTTTACAAAAAGAGGGTGCAATTTGCCTAAAGTCTTCCCAATTAAACTATAAGCTCCTTGAGAGCAGGGATGGCATTTTGCTTTTCTTCATAGTTTCCCAACCATAAGCGCAGTGTCCTTGGCATATAATAGACACTTAATAAATGTTTATTGACTGACAGAAAATAAGTTGTAAAGCTGGGATTTGAACCCAGTCCCTGTGGTTCTATATCTGAATCTTTTGCCGCCACATCTGGACTGCCTTCCACATCCGTCATCCCATTGGCTCCTCATATCCATCAAATTAGAATAGCATTGGCTGCCTCCCTGTCCCCATAGTCCCACCTACCCTTCTTCCCTGATTGTGGTATCACTTTGGCTTGTACAGACGAGTAAACCAAAGTCCATAACTTGCCCATAGTTGTACAGCTAGTAAGTGAAGAACCCAGGCCTTCAGAAGGTAATTCCCCTCTCCTTCCCTGACTTCTCCTGCCTCTGACATAGGTCTGGGAATGGAGGGAAGCTTCCTCTCTAGACCAGAGGTCAGAGAGAGCCCCAAGAAGATCCACAGACCCACATCTGCCCAGCGTTGTTCAGCCTCAAATCCTCAAGAAAATGGCTTCTCTCTATTTAGACAATCCCTTCACTGCATAACTGTCGACACCCACCAACCGTCCATCATCACCCACTTACAGGCTTAAGCCGTTAAACAGTTAACTTCCCCAGGAGCTGCCCGTGCCTGGAAATTCCTTCCCCAGTGAGGAAACCTTAGAGGCTGTTTGGGCATTTGAGTGATGGCAGGGGTGGTATTGGCTGGTTTCTGTTTCTAATTAAGGCCAATTTGCTTAATGAGGTCACATTCCCCAGTACTGGGTGGGTCAGAAGGGGGAGGGGCACTAGGCAACAGGTGACCTTCAGGGAGGGTGCCCCCACTCAGCCCCACCATGGAGCTAACTCGGTGTTGGCACTCTCATTCATCACCTAAGCCATTTGGAGAACGGAATGAGCAAGCCATTAGGGGTGGCCCCAGACTCAAGTCTGTGGTTCATTGTTTCTTGTTCTCTGGAGAGGGGGAAGAATAAGATACCGAAACACTGGACAATCTAATGTTAAACCTTCAAGGGGTCTTGGAACACAGAATGCAGACAATAGGGACCTCCGAACATAAAATGTTGGAACATAGAACAAGGAATATTAGAGATGAAGAAAACCCTTAAGAGCATCTAGTTCAACTCCCCACTTTTACAGTTAAGAAAACTGATGCCTAGAGAACTTAAGTCATTTACCCAAAGTCAGTGGCCAGGTCAGGAACAGATAACCCATGGATCTAGACTCCTAACTCAGAGATCATTAGGAAAACCCCTCCAAAGTTTACTGGATCCCTCAGGAATGTTCAATATCGTAGTGAAGTGACCCCTTTAGGGGAACATAAGTAGTTACTCCAACAAAAAATCCCAGACTTTTGGCTGATAACCTTGTGGGATTTCAATCACAGGAAGTGTAGCATGAAGAAAAAGCTTATGTTCCCAGTGAGGGCTTTGCTGGCCTGGTGAGTTTTGCCAGATGGCTTTGGAATGCCAAGCCAGGAGCTGAGGGAGGATACTTCAGCACTGCTTGCAATGGGCTGGCTCTCAGGGAGGGTTGTCTCCATGTGGCCCCTGATGCAATCCTACAGGGCTGATCCTGTGTGTATGGTGAGGGGGAGAGAGAGCTTCACTCCAAGTTAGAGACAGCATTAAAGATTCTAGCCCATAATAAACAGATTCATTCAGTTATTCATTCAACGAACATTTATTAAATTCCTACTTAATTTAAAAAATGTTTAAATAAGTTATTTCTTCACTGAACACACACAGAACCTCAAAGTCTTGAAATCACAAAATCTCAGAGTCCGAAAGAATGTTCAGTCATTCTACCTGTTACGGATCTGAAGCTGACATAAAACATGGAAGGATATCTAATATACTGAATAACAGCCAGTTGAAGAAAGATATTGATGGACTAGGGTGCAGGGCTGAATCTAATAAGACAAAATTCAATAAGAATCAATTGATCGATCGATTGATGAGCATTTCTTAAATGCTTACTATGATCCAAGCACTGTGCTAAGTGCAAGAGACAAAGAAAAAGTTAAAAACAGTGCCTGCCCTCCAGGAAGTTTCATTCTAATGGGGGAAACACCGTGTAAATAGGTAGATACAGACAGGATATACACTGACTAGATAGAAGTTGATCTCACAGGAGTAGCTGGGAGCATGGGGAAAGGTCTCCTGCAGAAAGTGGGATTTGAGGTAAGTCTTAAAGGAAGCCAGGAAAACCAAGAGGTGGAGACAAGGAGGGCAAAAATTAGACAGAGAGACAGAGAGGTAGATAGATAGATAGATGATAGATAGATGGGTAGATAGATAGATAGATAGATGATGGATGGATGGGTGGATGGATGGGTGGATGGAAAGAGAGAGAGAAGATAGATGATAGAAAGATAGAAGACAGATGATAGAAAGACAGAAGATAGATAGATAGATAGATAGATAGATAGATAGATAGATAGATGATAGATAGATGATGGATGGATGGATGGGTGGATGGAAAGAGAGAGAGAGAAGATAGATGATAGATAGAAAGATAGAAGACAGATGATAGAAAGACAGAAGACAGAGAGATAGATA
>CM053584.1:20206643-20246064 GCA_028627135.1 Pseudochirops cupreus
GATGGATGGATGGATGGATGGATGGATGGGTGGATGGAAAGAGAGAGAGAGAAGATAGATGATAGATAGAAAGATAGATAGAAGACAGATGATAGAAAGATAGAAGATAGATAGATAGATGATAGATAGATGATAGATAGATAGATGATGGATGGATGGATGGATGGATGGAAAGAGAGAGAGAAAGAGAGAGAGAAAGAGAGATGATAGATAGAAAGATAGAAGACAGATGATAGAAAGATAGAAGATTGATAGATAGATAGATAATGGATAGATGGATGGATGGATGGAAAAATAGATGAGGAGATAGAAAGAGATTAGGAGATATAGATAGATAGATAATGGATAGATGGATGGATGGATGGAAAAATAGATAGATGAGGAGATAGAAAGAGATTAGGAGATATAGATAGACAGATAAATCAATAGATAGACAGAGCTTCACATAAAGTACATTGTTGTTATTCAGTTATTCAGTCTTGTGCAGCTCTTCATGGCCCCATGGACCACAGCACACCAATGCTGTCCATGGGGTTTTCTTGGCAAAGACAATGGAGTGGTTTGCCATTTCCTTCTCCCGTGGATAAAGGCAAACAGAAGTTAAGTGACTTGCCCAGGGTCGCAGAGCTGTTAAGTATCTGAGGCCAGATTTGAACTCAAGTCTTTCTGACCCTAGGCCCAGCTGTCTATTCACTGAGTCACCTAGCTGCCTCCCACACATAGTACAGAGATTGGCAAATGTAGTTTTGGGTGGGAAGACTAGAAAAAAAAAAACATATTGCATGAAAGAGGTAAAGGTCTGTCCTGTGGAGAACACCTTATTCTGTCCCTCTCCCCCCCCCCCCCCCACAGTGGGAGATGCTGGATGACCATTTGTAGATGAGTTCTGGGTTGTACTAGATGCCCTTTGAAATCCCTTTGAACTCTGAAATTCTGTGACCTCAGAAGCCACAGAGTCCAAACCAGATCTGGAGAAAAATTGGCTTCTCTGCAACATCCTCCCTGATACTTCTAGTTTTCCCTCTGGGGTCAAGCAGAATAAACCCAGTCTTTCTTCCACACAACAACCTTTCCAATACTTAAAGACTTCTTGTGGGAAAAACAAACCTTATGAACTTAAGACTATTCCAGTCCAAAAGGGCTTTAGAAAAATATAATATTGGAATGTTAGATCATGAAAAAATGCCATAAAAGTCATCTGGTCCAACCTCCTATGTTACAGATGAAGAAACCCAGACCCAAAGAAAAAGGACTTGGCCTTCTTCTAGTCTCTTCTAGCTTGCTCCCCTTATTTAATAAGAAAACAGAGGCCCAGAAAGGTTAGCCTTGACCAAGAACACTCAGCTGGAAAGTGTCTAAGGCAGAATTTGAACTCCAAATTCAGGGTTATTTACATTATTCCATGCTGCCTTCAGAATCCCAAACCCAGAGTTCCCTTCACTAAATAAGATCCTCTTAAAGAGTGACATGTGAGAATGCTGAGGTTCTAGCAGGTTTTCCTGTAAAATTCCACCCCCTTAAACATATAAGTACATTCCACAAAATACAACATTTCTCTGTGAGCTCGGCATTCAGCTGCAGCCTTTGTTCCTTTCTTTAAAAAATGAAACATTTTGAAAGAAAACTTTGGCCAATATGCTTCAGAGTTCAGGAAGGTTTTTTTCCTCTTCCTTACAAAGGATGCATATTTCAAGCATGAAATTATAGGGATTCACTAATGGGAAGAACAAAATGCACATATAGGTAGTTTATTGATATTGTTACTTCTGCTACTGCGAGAATCTCCTTCATAGTAAGCCTACTCTACTTGAACACCTCCAGTGATCACATCTCACTAGCTTAAGAGATAGCCCATTCCACTGTGTGACATCTATGATGTGACTCAGGATTAAAATATGGTTATGGGAGGATATAACTCATTCAAAAGGAACAAATTGGATAAAAAATTAGGTGGGATAGTGATATATATATAAAAATATATATATTCATGAGAAGGAATCCACAAGTAAAATTGGAGATTGCTATAGAAGAGCATTTGAGTGAGGATTAATGGAAGAATCACATTAATAATTGTGGGGGCAATACACTATAGACTGCCTGGACAGAAACTTAGGACAGAGAGCACATCTGATACATGAACATGATGTACCAAGGAACTGACTGTCAAAACAGAAATAATAGGAAAAGCCTTAATGGAAAGGAACCATTCCATCTTAAGAGTATATGATGAATGAGGAGAGGAAAGCTGGGTGTAATCTAATGTATACCCTGGATTGAAAAAGAATAGATTTCAAAGGATTCAGAAAAAGGATAGGTAGAATCTCATGACCAAAGTTTCTACAGAGAAAGTGACTAAGAAATGAGAAATCCTCAAGAACAAAATGAAATCATGAACACATTGATTTCAATGCATATGGAAAGAATATTCATATAAAGAGATTGAAATGAATGAACATGGAATTCATCGATCAACCTAGTTTTTTTGCTTCCTTTTGAACTTATTTTTACAATCAACAAAATTCTACTTTCTCTCCCTTTCACCTCTGCTTCTCCATCTATGAAGAAAAAAGAAAGGAAAACAAAACTTTTGTAACAATTATTCATAGTCAAGCAAAACTAATTCCCACATTGGTCACGTCCAAAATATAGGTGTCCCAGTTTGCATTCTGAGTCTATCACCTCTGTCAGGTGGGTAGCGTGTCTTCTCATGAGACTTTTGGGATGATGATTGGTCTTTTCATTGATAAGAGTTCTTAAGTCTTTCAAAGACCAACCTAGATTTTTAAATGAACCATGAAGAAGATGGGAACCAGGGAAGCTAAAAGAGGTTGAGCAAAGAAAAATGGTCCAATAAAGTAAGAATAGTCTGACAAGGGCTAAAGCTCAGAATGAGCTGAGACTAGCAATGAATGTTAAAGAAAACCAAAAGGGAGCTTTTTAAAGTCATATTGAAGACAAGAGGAGGAATAATAGGAAGAGCTACAAATGCATAAAACCATTGTAAGGACTGACATAGGAAAGGCAGAACACTTACTTAGCTCCTATTTTCTTTGACACAAACTTTTTATACTAGAAAGTATAGAACAAAATTGAAAATAAGAAAATAAAGACTCAAAATACATAAAGAGATGATGAGAGAGTACCTAGTTGCCCTCAATGCTAAAGTCACCTGCCCCAGTGAACTATGACCTGAGGTATTAGAAGAAATAGGAGATATGATTTCCAAGGCACCATTAGTGAACTTTGAAAAAACTATGAACAGAACAATCTGGAGTTGTTCCTTCCACATGACTGATGCTCCTTCTCCTGACTCTACCTTTTCCCTGGCTATGTCCCCTGTGTCTGGAATGCTCTCTCTCCTTACTCCCACCTCCTTGACTCTGTAGTTTCCAAGTCTCCATTCTCAAATTCCACCTTCTGCACGAGGTTTTCCTCAGGCCCCCAATCTCCCACCTTCAATTGCTAGTGCCTTTCCATCCAAGATTATTGCCCATTCAGCCTCTGTTTATATCCTGTTCATAGCTGTTTTCTTGTCTCCCTCATTAGACTGTGAATTCCTTAATGGGTGGGAGTGTTTTTGCATAGTTCCTGGCACGTTTTGAGACCTTTATAAACACTTGAATAGACAATCTAATAAAGAGATTGCAGGGTCTTGTTTATATATTTTAAAAATCTAAAATCTATTGATTTTTTGACTGATTGGTTAGTTGGTTGGTTGGTTGAAGTGATGGTGTCAAAGGCTTAATCTTACAAAAGGAAAGATATCAGTAACCCAGATGATGATCAATAGGTGAAGGCATAAAGACATGCCAAATGAGGGTCAGCAGAAGGAACCAATATCCATCCTGAAGAAAAAGAAGCCTTCAGTGGGACATCGTGGTTGCCTTTAGACACTTGAAAAGCTTTAATAGGGTAGGGATAATAGATTTGTTCTACTTAGAATGAGAGGAACAGTTAGTGGGAATTTCAGGGAAGGAGACTGAGGATCCATGTCAGAAAAAAATTGCTAATGAGGAGAGTTGTCCCAAAGTAAAATGGGTTACCTAAGGAGGAAGTGGGCTCCCCCTCCCTAAAGGTCTTTAAGAACAGGCTGGATGAGCTCTGTCTGGGGAAGGATTCCTTTTAAGGGACAGGCTGTACTGGATGGCATCTGAGGGTCCCCTTACCACTCTGGGAAGGAGGGAGGGAAGGAGTGGAAGGGAAAATTCATGGAAAGAAAGTAGAGAGATAGGAAAAGATGGGGAAATAGAGTAAAGAAGAAGAGAAAGGGTGAACCAAAGGGAAGGAAAAGAGAGAAAGAGAATAATAAGAAACAGGGAAAGATAAGGAAAGAAGGAGTTCATGTCTGATTGCTGGGTAAGTCAACAGTTTGAATTCTCTCAAGACGCTGTAGACCAAGGATATAGTCAAAGCAAGGAGAGAAACAGCAGAACAAAGAAATTAAGGCTGAGCTACATCATGAAGATGGCGACAGGCCCCAATTTATGGGACCAACCAGGGATAAAGCCCCAGATGGTCTAAAGAAGAAAGTGGCCAGCCCAGCCCAGCTGAGGAGGTGAGCCAGCAGAGCTGCACAAACTAGCAGAGTCTCTCAGGGAGGTCCATATAGAAGCTGCCAAGAGCTGCAGCTGGTGGAAGAATGATACCTAGGAGTTACAAGCACTGGTTATCTGAGCCCAGTCTAAATCCTGACTCCTGAGATATGCAGACAGGCTTCATGGGGGATTAGCCTCACCTGCAGCGACTTTGTTCTGATTTGCTCAATTTTTAGGAAGGAATTGGAGACCCAAAGCTCCCTTCCCAGATTATCCTGAAGAAGAAATGGGAGGAAGGGTACTCATTTAAGAAATGGGTGCTTGCAGTTGGGAGATCCATCCTGCCCTACCAAAAAGTGATATAGGAGAGAATAGACTGGGGGAGGGGAGAAACACTGGGATGGCTGTTTTGGGGTGGTGGGCAGGGGAAAGACGGGGAGAAAATATGTAACTCAAAAAAAATTTTAATAAAAAATAAATTATTAAAAAAAAAAAAGAAATGGGTGCTAAAAAAAACCGTTCCTAATTATTTGCATGTCCATTTCCATTTCAGTCAAGTGTTTTTTGGAGTCTTTGATGTTCTATACTTGAGCATGGTAGTAACTGTTTAGCCTGGGGTGTGGGAGGATGAATGTTTAGCCTAGAAAAAAAAAAAAGGACTCCAGGGAGACATGATTGCAGTTTTCAAGTATTTGAAGGGTAATCTTGTAGAGGAGATATTCAACTTTTCTACTTGGCCCTCTAGAATGAAAGCAGGAGCAATCATGGAAATTGCAAACAAGCCAATTTAGGTATGATATCCAGAAAAATTGTCTAACCATTAGAGTTCCCCAAGGTGGGGTAGGCTACCTTCAGAAGTGATGGGCTCCCTTTTCTACTATGTCTTTAGTGCTAAACAGGATGCCCACTTGTCAGTTAGGACATGGTAAGGATTCCTTTGGGAATCCTTTGGACTAGATGACTGCTGAAGACCCTTCTAGCTCTCAAATTCTGTGCTTCTGTGAATTCCAGAGTTGTCCAAAGGTGCCTAACCTGGAGTCCATGAACTTGATGTTTTAATATTTTGATAATGGTGTTTCAATATAATTTATTTCCTTTGTGATGCCTTGTATTTTATATATTTAAAAACACGATTTGGAGAAGGAATTCCCCAGGCTTCCCAGATTGCCAGATGGTTCCAGGACACACAAATAAGGTCAAGAATTCCTGATTGAAAGTCAAATTAAATTCAGGAGTTCCTAGTCTCTGATGAAGAAGGGGAACATTAAGGCCAGAAGGGTCACTTAGCAGAGAATTTTCCACAAACATGAGTCTAAGGGTGTGAGGGGCTAATGCAAACCGGTATTCAGATAATAGAAGAGAGGTGGTGGAGAGGGTCAAAAATACAGGGAAGAAGGAGACAGAGAGAGAAGAGAGAGGAGAGAGAGAAAGAGAGAGGAGAGAGAGAGAGAGAAGAAAGAGAGAGAGAGGAGAGAAGAGGAGAGGTGGGAAGAGACAGACAGAGACAGAGAGATGGAACAATTGGAGAAGGAAGGAGTAAGGATGAGAAAGGAGAGGGGAAAAAGAGGGATAGGAGGGAGGAAAGGCAGGCAGCAGAAGAGAAGGGAGAGATCAAAAGGTGGGAAGGATGAAAGGGAGAAATCTTAGCTCAAGAGCTGGAAAGCCTGATCAGAATGGGAGCGGCCAACTAGTCTAGCTTCTCATTTACAGACAAGGAAGCTAAGGCCCACGAGGGGGGGGGGGGAGGGGGGGCTGAATGACCTGCCCAAGGTCACCGGGATGGTAAGTAGCAGATTTGAACCCATGATCACTGACCCCTGAGCCAGCACACTTTCCCTTGGGGCTTCCATAAAGAAAAGGAGCAGGAGAGAGACTAGGAAAAGAGGGAGGGGGCCCAGCGGGGTCAGGGGAGGAAGGGAGGGGAGACACTAATTTCCTGACCTCAAACCATATGCCAGCCCCTTCCCAAGGGCAGAGGTCCTGGATCAGCCCCTCCGGAGGAGGATAATTGGGTCCATACAGCCTCCTCCCAGGCCCTCTAGCCAGGGGAGCCAGAGTTGTTGCTGATGAGAGTGACACTCCCTGGTCAGCTCTGCTCCCCAGGAGGCCCTGCTCTGCCCAACTCTCCTGAGCCAATACCTCTCCAAGCTCAGCGATTTACACCCCAAATCCCAGAGGAGATAAGGGGGAGGAATGCTGGGAGGAGAAGCGGCTGCAGATGAGGGTCACCAGAGAGAGATTAGCATTGCTGTGAGGGACACCTGCGGGATTGGCCTCTCTGGTTTCCATTACTGGGAATCTTTCCAACTGGCAGGTTCAGGGAGAGGCCTACACTGAAAGGCAGCCCTCCTTCAGGGGAAGCCAAAGGAGGCCCTAGAAACACACTCCCCCTGTCCCGGGCTTCTGCCAAAGCTGAGACTGGTGGGGGATTTTTAGAAACCTGGGATGTCAAAGCTAAGAGCCTTAGAACAGGGGATGTCAGGGCTGGGAAGGGCCTTAGAACAGGGGATGTCAGGGCTGGGAGGGAGCTGAGAATGAGGATGTTGCCAATTCCATCCTAAGCTCTGATTTTCAGAAAGTTGAACCGAAATCTGTCCTTTCCAGCCCCCTTCCCCTAACTTCCAAATGTTGGTTACGATATCTACATCAATACTCATTCCTGTCAATGTGTCAATGGGGATTTTGTTTTCACAAATTGCCTGAGCCTGGGGCCACATCTGGGACATTCTTGGCAATACTCATTAGTCCCAGAAACCCTGCCTTAAGGCTGTGCCTCCTGGGGAGGAGAAATCAGGCACCATGGCCTTCTCTTTCTGTGCCTCTCCTTCCACCAAGATGGTTAACTAAGCTAAGAGCCCTGGACGTACCTGGAGCTGCAGTTCTGGGTTCTGGGGGCTTGGGATCAGCAAGAAGCATTGGTAAGTCCCCTGAACAAGGAACGAGGCTACCCAGATTCTAGTCCTAGCTCTGGCTCTTACTGGCCACATGGCTCTGGGCAGAGCCCACCAGGAACAGCAGCTATGAGCCCAGGCTCTGGCACTTACCAGCTGTGTGACCTTAGGGAAGTCCCTTAACCTCTCTGGGCTCGATTATCACCGTCTATAAAACAAAGAAGTGAGACAGCCAGGCATCAAAGCTGGTGGCTAGGGGTTTGAATCTGCCCTCAGTCACTTATGAGGCAAACACCTGACCTCTTTGAGGCTGTTTTCCCTCACTCTGTAAGACGAGGAGGCCAGACTCAATGTCTCCCGAGTTTCTTCCAGCCCTCAGTTTACCATTCTATGATCTCCAGGCTCCCTTTGATGTCGCCATGGTCCTACAGGTAATATTACTTACACAAAGCAAGATTCCTGCTCCGACCTGTACGTGCCAGACTGGGAAACCAAACCCTTCATGAGATGTGTGGGGTGGAGAAGGTGGAGGCGCAGGGGACAGGAGAGACGACAGAGAAGGCCCATATTTTCTACTGTCTTGTTTCTAATAAGAAAAGTCCCTCCCACAAACCCAGGACCCTGCTTAGCCAGCCAGTCTCACTTAACCCATCACTCAACTCTGAAATGCAAGTGGATGGGCGGCAGGTGGCTTCCATTCCCTGTCCCACACGTGGCCTCCTCCAACCCAGGCTCCTCTGATCCTGGTGCCCCAAGAACAGAAGGCTGGGGAGGCCAGAGGAAAACAGGGATGGAGGAGCCAGAAGCCTCTCCAGGGAACATGTCCAGGATGGAGCTTGGCAGGATTCCTTGAAGGCCCAGGCTGAGTTCTGGGAGCCCCCAGCAGCCGCCCCTTCCCCTCTTTCCACTACTCTCCACTTTCAGAAGGGAAGGGAGAACCAAATCAGTCAGAATATTGGGACCCAAGATATGATCAAGTCCAAAGGAGGCCTAGAGAGAGGAGGGACCAGCCTAAGGTCACAGGACTAGTTACTAGTGACAGCTGGGAGGGGGTTCCAGGGGCCCTGGCTGTCAGTCCCACTCTGCCTGTAAAAGGGGGCAGGAATGGAATGGTCCTGATCTAGGAGGCAGAGACTTGAGATCTAGGATCAGGCCCTGCCACTGAAAAGAAACACTGAGTCTCTCTGATATGTTTCTTTCCCTGACAATTAAAAATGATGGACTAAATGCCCCTTCAAGCTTTGACACCTTGTTCTAAAGTCCTTCCTAGTTCTGACATCCCCTGTTCTCAGGCCCCTCCCAGATCTGACATCCCCTGTGCTAAGCCTCCCAGCTCCTCTGGGAAGGGCTTAGATCCTAGAATGTCAGGTCTGGAAAGGGCTTTTTATCATCTCATAGGAATATTCTGATCTTACAAAAGAGGAAGCAGAGTCTGAGAGAGAGGAAGTGCTCTCTGCCTGGAATTCTCTCGCTCCTCACCTCCCCCACAGCATGGCCACCTGGATACTCAGCTCAAACATCACAGTTTGCAAGAGGCCTTTCCCTCCTGCACCCCCATCCCCTCCAGACAAACGCTTTCCCTCTGGGATGACGTCCCATCTCCACGGCTTCATCTTCCCCTTCCCCGTTTGTGAGTGTCAGAATGCTGCCTCCCCGCTCCCCCCGTAGGCTGTGAGCTCCTGAAGGCAGGGGCTGCCATTTGCCTGTCTTTGTACCCCCAGCACTGAGCACAGTGCCAGGCACACAGTAGGAGCTTTACGAGTGAGTGCTTGGTGACAAGGACAGTGATGATTCCTCAAAGTCACACACAAAGTTGGCGCAGGAGCCAAGACTAGAAACCCAGAGTCTCCGGGCACCAAACCTAGCGCTCTTTCTTCTGACTTCAAGGGGGTTTTGTTTTTGTTTCTGATTTTCCAATGAGGCTGATTCCATCATTCAAGAAAAACACAATTGTCTTCCTGACCCAGGACATCTCTTAACATCCTCCGGCACCACCAGACAAACACAAATAAACAGCTCTGGGGCCCAGTTCTGCTCTACCACTGTCTGGGCTTTGGCCTCACTCCCTCAGGCCCTTAGAGGCCATGGGATGAACAACCCCGCACGGGGAGGGGAGGGGAGACAAGGGCTTGGAGCCTGTAGAGCAGCTGCCCCCGGCCTCCCAGCAAGCTTCAGCCCTCCCCAGGTTGAAAGTAAGTGTTGGGCAGCTGCTAATGGGTCCAGACCCACATCTCCCTCAAATTCACGTCTGGAGCCCCCGCGTCTCATCAGCACAAAAGGGTTCATCTTCCCCAACTCCCAAAGTAAGAGGGGATCACCAAAGGAGAGCTACCCCAACAACAGGCCCCTCACTTTGCAAAAAAAATCAGAGTTATTTTAGGAAAGACATATGTCTTGTTAAAAATGTTATTATTATTATGGAAAGACATAAATGGCGGCAACATAGCATTGTGGACTGAGGAGTCAGGAAGCCCTGGTTTTAAGTTCTACCCCTGATAGGTACAGGCTGAGTGACCCTGGGCAAATCACTTACCTTTGTCCCCAACAACTTTCTAAGCTTAGTTACAGATAAACTGCTCTGCATCTGTGGAGGGGATTTCCATACTGGAAGTTAGCTAAACCCACAAAATCACAGATCTGGCTAAAAAAGAGAGAGAGAGAGAGAGAATCACATGGGATAAGGAGGCGTGTACGGACTGCCAATGGAGGGAACCACCCAAGTTTTAAGAGGCATATGTAGAATGCTGTGCTTGATTCTGGCCACCATGTTTTCAGGAGTTGGCGGTGAGTCAGCTTGCTGATTGGAAGCAGCCAAGTGCCACAGGGGACAGTGTGCCGATCCTGGAATAAGAACAAGCCTGAGGTCAAATTCAAACTAAGATATTTGCTGATTGTGTCACTCTGGGCAGGTCACATACTCTCCAAGCCTCAGTTTCCTCATCTGTAAAGTGTGGGAAGGGGGTAATAATAGCACCTCCCCCAAGGTTGTTGAGAGGATAAAAAGAGATGATACACCTAAAGTGCTTTATAAACATTATTTATTATTATTATTATCTTTATTTCCAAAAGGGGAAACCAGGATGGTTCATGCTATGACTCTTCCTCTGTTCTCTGTGACATTCTGTGTTCTAAAGATCCTTCCGCTTCTAACAGTCTGTATTGTGAAGTAGATTAATATTGTGATTAAGAGTGAAAATATTTCTAAATTTTCCCTTAATGTTAATAAACTCCCCCCAGTCGTTCCCTCCCCATCCCAGTGATTCTGAGCCCACATTGGTCATCATTTGAACCCCATCACCCATCCTCCACCACCCAACTCCTTATTATCTCTCAACTCAACCTTCTAATGTCCCCCTCAAAGCTACCTACCCCTTCCACTGTGCCCTCTGGAATGCTAGCTCCATAGGTAACCAACTTGCTTCATCTTATGTCTTTCCTTTTCCCACTTCTTCCATATGCTGGTTCTCACTGAGACTTGACTTTCTCCTGATGGCCCAGCCTCCTGGCCACTGGCTGCACCTTCACGCATTGCCCTCGGTCAAGACAGGGGAGCTGAAATAGTTCATAACCACTTCTGTCTCTCTCAGTAACCTCTCCTCCTTTACAATTCACTCAATCCACATCTAACACCCAATCAAGATTCTGGTGGCTCTTGTCTACAGAACTCCAGGACAGTCCCTTTCCTTCCTAATTGAATTCAGTATCTGGCTCACAGTCTTTCTCTCCTCCTCAACTCTTGCCCTCCTCCTAAGGGACATCAATAACTCTTTCAAACACCCTAAACTCCCATTTCCTCAGTTGACTCACTTCCTTTGACCTACCCCTCCACTCTGCCTCAGCTACACATAGAGGTGGTCATCCCCTCCATCTTGCCACCACCCATAGAAGCACCACCTCCATGTTCATAAACACTGAAATCCCCTTACCTGACTAAGGTTTTTTTGACTTTCCACCTCTCTCTTTGCCTTCTAATATTAAACTTGCTCTTCATTTGTACCATGACCCCCAACCCCTTGACTCCTCCATTCTCTCCCTGGCCATCCCCTCAGCACTAGCCACTCTCTCCTCTTTTCCCCATTGGTCCCTTGATGAGCCAATTCAATTCCTCATTTCCTCTTCTCTTGCATCTTGTGCTGCTTTATTATATTACCAATTTTGCCCTACCGAGCCTCAGCACTGCATCACTCACACAATCTACTCCCTTTTTTCCTACTCATGTGTTGCCAAACAAAGCTAAGAAAACCACGAATCCTGGCTTGCTGAATCTATCACAAATGTAGGCTACATAATCCCAACAGGGCCCTCACTGCAACAAGGCAATCCTTTTGTATTTCCTTAATTAACTCACTCTCCCACTCTCCACAGTGACTTTTCCAAACCTTTGCACCCCTCCTCAGATCTCCCATAGTTCCCTCTCCCCTCACCTCTTAGCAATGAACCTTTTGTCATGTTTCACTGAAAAAAGAATCAGGCCATGCAGAGAGAGAGGGAGAGAGAGAGAGAGAGAGAGAGAGTAAGAGAGAGAGTAAGAAAGAGAGAGGGAGAGAGAGAGAGAGAGAGAGAGAGAGAGAGAGAGAGAGAGAGAGAGAGAGAGAGAGAAAGAGAGAGAGAGAGAAAGAGAGAGAGAGTAAGAGAGAGAGAGGGAGAGAGAGAGAGGGAGAGAGAGGGAGAAAGAGAGAGAGTAAGAGAGAGGGAGAAAGAGAGAGAAAGAAAGAGAGAGAGGGAGAAAGAGAGAGAAAGAAAGATAGAGAAGAAGACAGAGACAGAGAGACAGAGACAGAGAGAGAGAGAGAAAGAGGGAGAGAGAGAGAGAGAGAGAGAGGGAGGGAGAGAAAGAGAGAGAGAGAGAGAGAGAGAGAGAGAGAGAGAAAGAGAGAGAGAGCTGGTACATTGCCCAGCACATTAGTGGGTGCATAATAAATGCTTGTAGAATGAATGAATGGCCAGATGAGCGGGTCCTTCCAACTCTGAAAGAAAAGCAGCATTCTAGAGTAAACAGAACACAGGACTTAGAGAGGGAAGATCTAGATTCAAATCCTACTTCAGCAAAGGGATATAGTGGATAGAGTGCCGGACCTGGAGTCGTGAAAACCCAAGTTCAAATCCAGCCTCATGTACGTGCTTGCTGTGTGACCCTGAACAAATCACTCAGCTTCAGTTTGTCTCAGTTCCCTCATCTGTTAAAGGGGGATGGCAACAGCATCTACCCCCAGGGTTGTTGTAAGGCTCAAATGAGATAAAGTAGATAAACATTTTGCAAACCTTAAAGTTCTATATGAATGCTATCTGCTTTCTGAAATTGTGTGATCCCAAGGTTCTCCTGCCCCACCACTGATGGAAGAGCCAAAGCACAGAAATTCCTCCCACCACCCTCCTCCACTCCCTTTCACCACCAACATCAGTACCCACCCTGGGTGCCAGCTGCTCACCTTCCCAGGGCAAGGTGAGGAGAATCGGGGCAACTCTCTGCACACAGTAGATGGAGTTGGAACCAGGAGGGAAAGGCTTCCCAACTGGGCTTCTAGAGGGGGGATGGTTCAGATTTTGATTAAAAACCAGAGTCGCTTGGCCCAAAGCAAGCAGTCAGACATTCCACAACCTACAAGAAGGGGATCTCAGATTCAGAAGATTCAGGACTTTCCCAGTAGTAGAGAGGGGATTTCTTTTCTTCTTTTTGAAGACTTGAACACATATGGGACCCATTTTTTCCCCTCAAGAGGCAGTGTAGAGCAGGAAATGCAGCTAGTGATGGCCTCCTCCATTGGAGGGGGTTAGCCGGGGCCATGCCCAGGCCCAGGCCCACAGGCATGCTTAAGAGGCATGGCTGGGACAGAAGCCAAGGCTCTCTGACTCCTGTATCCTAGGCCTGTAATCTTTCTATTAATCTGTGCGGCTTCTCTGTCCCCACTATATGCCTGGCTCATTCCAACCTCCAAATCACCTCCCTGACCCCTCCACTTAGCCAAATTCTGTTTGAAGGGGTGAACCCTAACTGGCTCACAGGAGCTGATTGTTAAATTTTCAGTGTGAGCACTTACGCCCCTCAGAAACTGAGGAACGCTAAGAATCAGGGTATGCCTTATTATATAGACCTAGATAGACCTAGGAAAGGGATGGAGAAAAAGTTAACGAATGCAGATTAAAGTGTAAAGTGTCAGCACTTTGTCCCCCCAGACAGCCGGTTGTTAAACATTTACCAGCACACCTGGTGAGGCCTTGAGGGATAGACCTTCTATGAAGCAAAATGCCAAAGGGCATTGGACCAGGGCTCAGTAATCCTGAGTCCCAGCTGTGCCTTCGCCCTGATTCTTCCCTTCTCTGGGTTTCAGCTCCTTCTTCAGCCTAAGGATTAGAACAGTCTCCAAGTGCTCTATGCCTCTAACATTTAAATACACTGGGCGATGGGAAGGTGAAGGGCTGATCTCGCAGAGAGGTCCATTTAGATGGAAAGCAGGAGAGACGTCCCAAAATGGAACGGCCCTCCTCAAGAAGCAGTAGGTGCCCCTCCTGCAGGTGGCTCAGAGGGCCACTGAGGTCTCCTCCAACTTTCAAATCCCGTGATTCCGTGAGTCCAAAAAGTCCTTATTCGTCAAGCTTGTCTCCACCAAAAGACTGGAAGATCCATGAGGACCCAGCCCTGTTCCTCTCATCTCCTCCTCTACCACAAGCGTAGGGCTGGACACTAGAAGGAGCCATAGAGTCTGGTGGAGAGGAATGGGATGATCACTATAGACAGTATTCATGGTAGGACATGGGGTTTAACCTGAATTTAAATGCTGTTTCTGCTACTCACTACTTGTGTGACCCTTGGCTTGCCACGTAATTCAAGCCAATAACGTGAATTGCTTGCTATACGCCAGGCACTGTGCTAAGTGCTCAGATTGCAAAAAGGAAAAAACTGGCAGGGGATGGGGGTGGGGGGTTAGGAGGGGGCTCCCTATATTTAAGGAACTCACTGTCTAGTGAAGGAGATAACAAGACACATGGAGGGCATCTCAGAGGGAAGTCTCGAGCAGCAGAGAGGAGCAGGAAAGGTTTCCCATAGAAGGTGGGATTTGAGCTGAGTTTTGAAGAAGCTCAGAGCAGAGGGAAGGAGGGAGAACTTTCCAGGCTCTCCCTGAAGGATGGCCAACGAGTAAAGGGATGGAGTGCCTTGTAGGAGGAACAAGAAGGCCGATGCTTCTGGCTTGCAGAGAACATGGAGGGGAGCCAAGGGTCAGAAGCCTGCTAAAGGCTCACCAATGGGATCCAATTACAGAGTGTCTATGCAGGCTCCATGATCTTTCCATGGCCCTGCTAGTCTACATCAACACGACACTCCTAAAGTAGGCTCCTCAATCCCCCGAGGCACGCTGCACACATCAGACCCCTGCTATGCTCGGCCTATATTACTAATGACAGATAAATCATAGATAATTTTAATGTTAGTAATGGGGACCCATCCATCTGACAGAGTTAGGCTCTGTTTGGTCACCAGTCATTAGTGGGCACCATAAATCAGTGGGCAGGACTTTGCCAGGGATGCTTGAATTCACAGGATCATAGGATCTTGGATCTAGAATTGCAAAGGGCCTTGGAGATCACCTGGTTTAACTCCCATTTTACAAAGGAAGAAACAGATAACCTTGGAGGTAATGGGCTTTTTCTCAATCGTCAGCCCTCCTGACTTCCCAGAAGCCCTTGGCACTCTCCTCTCCTGGTTACTCTCTTCTCTCCAGGTTTTCACTCTACTCTCTTTCCTGCTTCTTCTACCTGTCTGACCTGCCTCCTTTGAAGGATCTCTATCCAGGTCATGCCATTAACTGCGGGTGTCCCTACAGCCTCTTTCCTGTGCCCTCTTTTCTCTGTATGTGATCAGCTCCCATGGATTCAGTGATCACGTATGTGCCCATGATTCTCAGATATCAGTCTAAATCCCTCTTCTGATCTCCACTATTCTATCCCTAACTGCCTTTTGGATAATTAGAGCTAAATGTCCCATAGATATCTTGAATTCAACATGTCAAAATCTGAACTCATGAATTCCCCACTCCCAGTCCTAACCCTCCCCTCTTTCAAGCTTTCCTGTTCCTCTCAAGGGCATCACCACCCTCCCATCCCCCAGGCTCACCACCTAGGTGTCACCCTTGATTCCACACTTGCATTCCCAATCTGCTGCCTAAACATGACCTCTGGCGGGACCAACATCAAGGAAGAATCATGCTAAGCATTAGCTTACTTCCCCCAGAGGCTAAGCTGACATGAGTGGATGCTGGAACATGGAATGAAATATTCTTCCTATATCTTTGAGGTAAATATCCCTTTGTAAAAGCTAATTGACTTTAAATGGTGAAAAGTCAGCGGAGATTAGCCAATGGCACCTAAAAATTTGAGGAACATAGTAAGGCAGCTACATGTCTTGGTGCATAGAGTTCTGGACCTAGAGTCAGGACACCATGAGTTCAAAGATGGTTTCCAACGTTAACTAGCTATGTGACCCTAGACAAGTCACTTGGCCTTTGTCTTCCTCAATGTCCTCCACTACATAGTTTTCTTGGCATTTCCTTTTCCAGCTCCTTTCCAGCTCCTTTAGATGAGGAAACTGAGGCAAACAGTGACTTGTCCAGGTCACACAGCCAGTAATTGTCTGAGGCTGGATTTCACCTCAGAGCCTCCTGACTCCAGGCCCAGCACTCTGTGCACAGTGGGGCCTAGCTCCCACCCATAAGGTAGGTGCTCAATAAGTATCTGTTTCCTGACTTCAAGCCACTAGTATTGATGGAATCCCAGTAAAGCTGCCACCAGCCCCAATGTTCTAGCTTCCTTCTGGGCCCCATTGAATAGCAGACATGTCCTGATTTAACCACACAATCTGACTTTAACCACACCTCAGGCCCCCAGACTCAATACAGCCACTGCCCCCAGATCCAATTGATGTATTTGAACAGGTGTGACCTTGTATTCAGCCACAATCCCATCATCCATTTAGCCCAAAATAGGACCCTAATACCTAATGATCCATCTTGGCCAGACAGGACCACAACAGCCAGCCAATCAGAAACAGCATGACCAGGATGTTTGGCCACCGAACCTAGAAAGGACCCCTCCCCATTGCCTAATCCCTTAACAAACATCTCCTGCCTTCTTAACATTCATAATTTCTCTTGTGTAATCAGCATCATTACTTTATAAATTTGCCTGTGTTGTTCTGCTAAGTTGCTGGTTCCTCTTAGAACCTAGCATGCGTCTGAGGATCAGCAATCCTCAGAAAAACACCTATATTTGGATTAGAGGTGGTCTGACTGTGAATTCATTGGAGACAACCCCCACAACAAACCCTGAAACCACAATGGTTTTTGGCATCCCGGGGGGGGGGGGGCAGATTCTCTGACTCTGACACCCACTAAGGTCCCACCACAGCACACCGTGAAACCACAGCAGCATTAAAGGACAGACACTCCCTCAGGGTACCCTAAGGGGGAGATATGGAAGCCTGGCTCTGGGACCTCAGCAATCCTGATAGCTCAGCAGCTACTCACTCGATCATTTTCCTAGCTAGTGGTCTTGCAGGCTTTTCTTGAAGATCTCTAGTGATGAGGAATTCGCCACCTACCTACTAAGACAGCCAACTCCACGTTAGAAGAGACAGAACACTGCTTGTTCACTTGAATTTGGAAGGCAGCCTTTGGGATGGACTGGGCAGGAACTCAGGAGGGGGTGAGGGGAAGGGAGTACATTCCAGGCAGAGGGAACAATGAGAGAAAAAGGTTCCTGCTGGGAAGTGGGAGAATCCATATCAGATGATGGACAGTTCATGTTCCTCTCCACCCCAGTACCCCGGGCTTCCTGGAGACACTGGAAGAACCTTGGGAAGGAAGAAACCTGCCTCCTTTGAGAATGGTCTGAGGAATTAGCCCAGATGGACTCTCTCCATCAGGCCTCCTGTCAGTGGGGAATAGGAGACTTTCTGTTCTGTACCTTCAGCAAGGCCATCCCACCAGGACCCCACTGCCCTTCTGGACAGTACCTGGAGTTGAGGAATTTCCTCATAAACAGAGACAAAATGTTCTTTAAAGTCGCTTTTGCCATTCCCAGAGGAGGGAAGCGGGGGCCCCACCCTGCAATGTCTGAACATCAGCCAAAGTTCAGTTGAACAAACACAATACTTCTGCTCTGATAACTGCCATGAACACTTCATTCTGTAGAAAGAACTGTGAGTCCCTCCATAAAAGGCAGAAGTGGTAAGGTGGAAACAGACCCAGGAGGGGACCCAGGAGACTGTCGACCACCTCTTTGCTCAAAGCACAGACAAGCTGCTTCATCTCTGAGACTGTGAAGTTTCATCTGGCTGATGGAGGGGAGGCAAAGGCAGTGTAAGCTACGTGCATCCTGCCTCCTGTTTCTTGACACAGATGCATGGCCATTTGACTGAAGCTAAACACAAGTGCATTCATTCAGCAAAAATGTGCACACACAAGGGGTCTGTCAAGCCTACTGAGATGGAGAAATAGCAGAAGTGAAGGCATAGGACAGCAGAGAAGCAGCTATAGACATGCAGGTGGGACAAGTTAACATCAATTGATGTCTCCCCCAATCATGTCTATAAGACCCAGAAGCGGGAGGGTTCTGGCACTGATATCATACGACTGCCTGCATCTGCTTGGAGGGGCAAGTTTTTGATGAGTAAAAAGTTCTTGGGCTCCATAACTGGAACATCCAAAGACATTGGCATATTAAAGAAGTGGATTCTCCAAACTATAAGCAAGTGGTTTCGAATCTGTTCTGGCAAAAATTCTTTAGATAATTATTAAAGGAATGGTGTATCTGTCCAGTATATCTGGATTTTAGCAAGGCATTGAAAACATCTGTCAAGGAAGAAGAGAGATACACTGAGTAAGTTAAGTGAGATTTCTTTGTGAGGAGCCGGGGGTTGCTCAGTACATCTGCTGTTCCTGGGTGTCCATCCCTGTGTGCCTTTGTGTCTGCCTGTGTCATATATCTCTAGGAAATTCTCACTGCCCAAGGTTTGAGCCGTGAAGGGTTGGAGTGTGATCAATACATGTCACAAGGTCAGAAATAGCTTCAGTCTTGACAACACATTCAATTCAATTAAGCAAGCGTTTATTAAGTGCTTACCATTTACCAGATGCCATGCTGGGCCCTGGGGGATACAAGCCAAAAAATGAAAGCCATTCTTGGCCTTGAGTGTTTACATTCTACTGGAGAAATCTGAGATATTTGTGTCTCATCACTGAAGAGTCTTACCTTCAACCTACGATGAAGTGGTTCCAAAACCAGCACATAAATAGAGATGGAAGCCTTTGTTTCATTGTTCTGTATTACAAGAGTCAATAACTGAGCATTAGCCAACGTGGCAGACAATAATATATAGGCAATTCAGGATAGAGCCTAAGAAATGAGAGTTTTGTCCTGATCCAGAGGAGATAACTGAAAAGAGAGCCTGTCTCCTTCCTTAGGTCATGGAGCCCCAGCTACAGAATTATGGGACCCAGCTGACCAAGAATTCCCTCTACAACATCCGGCACAAGTGGCCATCCAGATTATTCTTGAAGACCTCCACTGAGTGGGAAGCCACCACCTCCTAAAGCCACCCTTCCCCTCCTTTGGACAGCTCTGCCTGAGAGCCTGTCCTACAATAGCTGGGTATGGTACGGTCTTTGTCCTGGTATAAATGTTGTCATGTTACCCTCAGAATCTACCTAGTTGGGTCTATGTCCAGAAACCCATGTCATTGTATTCTTTAGGGGAAAAAATAATAGTTTGTTGAATTTTTTGATGTTTTATTCTTCATTTAAAGACCTAAAGAAAAATAATCACCTTTCTCTATGCACATTAGAATGGGGGGTGGGGAGGGAAGATAGTATGTGAATATACACATCTCTGTCACATACAGTTCTCTTTTTAGGGTACGTAATAAATTAACCATGTTACTGTCCTATTTGTCTCCATTTCCTTTCCTGCTATTCTCTTATTACATTTGTTTCAAATATTTCAATTATTCTTTTCTTTCTTTTGGGGAAAGCAACAAAAAAAAGAGGGTTCCCCTCTCCCTTCCAAATCTTTCTCCAATTAAAAAAAAGAAAACAAAAATCCTTGTATCAAATTCACACATTCGTGAAGACCCAATCCACACAGGGACCATTTCTGTTCACTGCACCACCTAGCCACCCCTCAGGGACCATTTCTGAAAATCCTCGTCTCCTCTATCTGACTCCATTCCATTGGTCAAGAGGTGGGTGTCTTGCTTCATGATTGACCCTTTCCATTTGTTCATCATTGGATTCATGAAAGTCCTTAAGACTTTCAAAATTGTTTTTCTTTACAATGTTATTGTGATTATATAAATGAACAAAGATACTTTGGAAGGAGTCCCATTAGTCTGTCTATCTGTGGGCAGTAAGAAATCCCCCTGGGGAGTTCCAGGGACTGATCTGAGTTTGTAGGATTACAAAGGATAGTCTCTGCTAATAAAACCTGACTCCAGACTAGACCAAGCTGGCTCTTGTCTGAGAAGGTCATTCTGAGGTCCCTTCTGCTTCCATTTTTTGTGTGTAATACCCAGGAGAGAGACAAATATCTTCATGGTTAACCTCTAACATCCCCAAGATTCTATAGAGCTATATAGATATAGAGACATGGACAGATAGACAGACAAATAGAAACATGGACAGAAACAGACTTCGACTTTAATACTCCAGCTTGTCAATGTTCTTCCTAAAATGTAGCCCTCAGACTTGAACATAAGACTTCAGATGTAGGGGACATCAGGGTTATAACCACCATCACCCCCTGCTTCTCTGTGAGGCTTCCTGCTGGAGCCATAAACAAAACCAAGCAGTATCCACCATATGACCTTGTGGGAGACTAGACTGTTATAATGGATTTGTTGCTGAACAGCAAATACTTTTTGATTCTTTTTTCCCTTTGACAAAACTCATCCCAATGCATCATGGACAAAGAATCGAAGAATGTCAGGACTAGAAGATAAAATCTCAATTCAATCCCCTCATTTTACAAAGGTGGAACTAAGACCCAGACAGAACAAAGTCCTTACCCAAGGTCACACAGCTGATGTCAGAGCCACATCCAAAACACATCTTCTGGCTTCACTTTTAGTACTGATTCCAATGCACTGGACCTGACCCATGGGAAACTGGCGCCAGCCCTGTCTGGACGGATGGACAGAGAGATTCTGCCACAGACTTCCAATTCAAAATACCCTTAAAGGAATACTAAGGCCCTTCATGCTGTGGCAGTTCTAACACTAAGGTCACCAAGGTCTCTGTATCTATTGTGTATAGACCTTGTGCTTAATGCTGGGAAAATACAGTGTGGCAGGGCTCCTGCCACTGTGAGGTTCACACTCTAGTGGGGAACAGACACAAACACAGGAGCTTTGACACACAGTTTTACATGACAAGAATATTGGATCTGAGTTGGACCTGCAGTTTTGTTGGCCTAGGACACTTGTGATAAGGAAGCTTCCTGGGCCAGTAGATGCACATCTGCTCTGAAATGGAAAGTCTTAAAGTTGTCTGGAACTCTGAGAAGGCATTGAGTGACTTGCCCAGAGTCACCCAACCAGTATTTTCAGAGGCGGCTCTTGCACCCAGATCTTGATGACTCAGAGGCTGGCTCTTGGTACACTGTCCCACAATGCCTCTCATACAAAAGTATCAAAGAGAAGAAAAATAACTACTCTCTGAGGCCAGAATGAAAAGCTGTGAATGAGGTAATGGTGAGAAAGGTGGTTGAGACACTGGGGATCCCTCCTAAGGTGAGCTGGAAACGTCTGGTGCAGCTGCAGCTCCTGATGTCCACTCCAGTCTCCACGTTGAATTATCATGAACAATGGTGCCCCACGTGATTGGCTGTCCACGGGAGCATGGGACCATTAGAATGGACGTGTGAGTTAGGAACGTCCTTGACAAATAAGAGGAGTGTGGAAGAAATAAACTGTCAGGTCTACGGAGAGGGGAAGAGCTCATGCCTATCTGTGGGCAATAAGAAATCCCCGGGGGGGGGGGGGTCATTATGACCATAGAGGATAAAATGAATGATTTAAATCACATAAACCTGACTCTTTTTTTGCACAAACAAAACCAGTGCAGCTAAGATTATAAAGGAAACATAATTTTTGTAAAGGAGCTCACTCTACAACCTTCAGTGGCCCAGATCTCCCAACATGGAGTTATCCTGCTTGGAAAAAAATCTCTGTATCAAGTTGTTTTTTTTTTTCTAATAAAGGTCTCATTTCCAATATATATATGGAACTGATTCATGGTCAAAGGCAGTTTTCAAAGGAAGAACTACAAAATATCTACAGACAAATGAAAATAATTAGAAAAATGCAAGCTAAAACAAGTCTGAGGTTTGACCTCACTCTCCTCAGATTGGCAAAATTGACAAAAAAGGAAATACAACAAATATCAAGGGATATTTGAGAAAAACAGGTACATTCATGCATCATCGGTGGGTCTGTGAAGTCGTCCAGTCATTCTGAAAAACAGTTTGTAAGTATGTCCCAAAAGCCACTAAACTACATGTACCTTTTGACCCAGCAGTTCCACTACCAGACCCATCCTCAAAGACAGAAAAAAAAAAAGGAAAGATCCAGGTATTAAAATATTTGAAGTAGCCCTCTTTTTGTAGTAGTAAAGAATTGGAAACTAATATGCTGCCCATCAAGTAGGAAGCAGCTCAACCAATTATATATGACACATGGATATAGTAGAATACCATTGTCCCATAAGAAATGGTGAAGGGAGCCATTTCAGAGCAGCTTTGAAAATCAAGTATGAGCTGCTAACAATTTTGTAAAAACCAACAACTCTGATTGATGCGAAGACCAACTATGTTTTCGGAATAGTGTTGATGTAGCAGGCTACCCATCTACTAGGAGAGAGGTGGTGAGCTCAGGACACAGAATGCATGGTACATTCAGGACCATGGCCAAGTAGGAATTTTGTTTTGCTCAACTATGCTTATTTTGTCAAGAAGGCTTCATTTCTATTTTTTCTTTTTCAGTTGGGGGGGGGGGAAGAAAGAAAAATAAGGGCTGGTTAATTAAAATAAAAGTTTATTTTAAAAGTTTTTTAAAAAAATAGACAAGCTCCTTGAGGGCAGACAGTGCCCCTTCTTTTGTCTCTATAATCCCAGTACTTTGCAAAGTTGTGGTGCCCAGAAATAGCTTAATAAATGTGTGTTGATTCTGGGCTGTTAGTATAACTTTTTTTTACTGGGATCATGCTGAGTTTGAAACTGACTGGACTTTAATGACTTCTCTGGTCAACAAATAATCAAAGATAACTTCAATGGATCAGAGTAGAAACAACAGGGGATTCAGAGTCAGAGTATTTCAGTTACATAATTTTTTTAATTTTATATTTCATTTTTCCAGTCATATGTAAAAACCATTTTTAACATTCATTTTTTTTAATTGTTAGCTCCCAATTCTCTCCCTGCTCCCTCCCTGAAAAGGCAAGCCATTTATATAGATTATACAGATTACATAAAATTTAAAGGTTTATGCATAAATGAAATCAATGAAGCTAAAATTACAAAGGAAACAGAAAGATAACTTGCATAAGGAAGGGATGCTCCCTCGCACAAAAAGAATGTGGATGTGAAGCTCAGACCCATCAGGCAATCACGCACACTGCTCTTACAGAGTCTCCAGGTGAGAGCTCTTCATGACAGTAGTGACAAGGGTCTGATCATAGCAGCAGAGGAAGGACCCGGAAGGAACCTCGGAAGTCATCTCATTCAGCCGAATCATTTCACAGAGCAGGAACCTCTCATTTAGAAAGGGAAAGGGTCTTTTCCAAAGTCCCACAGGTAGTAAACACGAGACAAGATTGAACCCTACATCCATGGACTTCAGATTCTTTCCCTGCAAGCTTTCTGGGTGGCTTCCCATAGAGCAGGGGTGCAGAACCTGCTATATGTGCCTATATATGAATATACATGTATATATACACATGTGTATACATGTATGTATATATACCTCTATACGTGTGTGTCCCAAAGGAAATCTTGTGTGCTGGGCTGGGCTGAGAGCTGCCTGCACTGTTTAAGAGTCTAAGGGGATAGAAGTAGGAGAGTGATAATGACAGCAACCTTGCCACCGCCTTCTCAGTCAATCCTCCTCCCAAAGGACATGTCGTAGGCAAGGTTAGTGAGACTCTCAAAGTTCTGATCCATCTGTGGAAAGAAAAAAAAAATTGTCTTTCAATCTTCCATGAAAGTTTCAAAGAGTGAAGAAGTTACACCAAAGGAGCCATTTCTGACCTGGGTCAGACTCTGAAATTCAAGAATAAACAGACATATTGGCCAATTAGCCAAAGAGGGCATTCGGCATACCTCACAAAGCTTTTCTTCTTTACGAGGGATTTTAATTAAAAGACCAGAGGAGGCCTGGCGGGGCAAATGAGAAATGGGTGGGGGAGGTCACCTCAGAAAAGCCTTGGCTGGCATGGAAATACAAGGATTCCAGACTTGCCAGGATGTTCAGAATTTATTAAAATTCCCACTGAGTGAACTCAAAGCTGAATGAGACAATCCGAGAGCTGCCTGGAAAAGGAGGCAGGCCTCTAGTGACTTCTGCAGCCACAGGCCTTTCAAACAACTGTGGTCCAAGGCCAACACAGATGGCAGCAAGGTAAAAACCTACAACACGGCCATTTGGCATCTCAACAGCCAGGAGGCATGGGTTCGAGCATCATAGATGCACAGGGTCTTTGAGTCTGGATATCACATCCTCTGGATAGCATTCCTAAGAGGTATCTTGCCAGTTCTGGACACCTTCTGTGATGGGGAGCTCACTAGCCCCTCAAGCAAATGGTTCTGCAACTGGGCAGCTCTGATTCTTAGGAAGACCATCCTTCTATTAGCCTGAAATCTTCTCCTTTGTAACTTCATCCAACTAACTTCAGCAGCTTCATCCCATAAGCCAAGTTTAGCTATTCTGCCCCTGATAATTCTTCATATATTTAAAGAAATGACTGGGTCTCCCTAAATCTTATCTGCTCCAAGCTAAACGTCATAAAGGCTGATGTTTACACAGCAGTTTCTATATAATATCTCATTTGAAGCTCACAGTGGCCCAGTGAGGTAGGTGCTACAGCTCCTTCTGATCCCAGCACATAGGGAGATCCTTGTATGAAAATCCTTTACACTAATGCAGACAGGCGAGTCTAACAACAAGTATTTATTAAGTGATTCGTATCTGGGGATACATAGAAAGGCTAAAACAAGGTCCCTACTCTCTAGGAAGGGCAGCAAGGTGGTACAGTGGATAGAGCCCTGGGCCTGGAGTCAGGAAGATCTGAGTTCAAATCTGGCCTCAGATACTTACTAGCTGTGTGACCCTGGACAAGTCACTTCACCCTGTTTGTCTCAGTTTCCTCATCTGTAAAGTGAACAGGAGAAGGAAATGGCAAACTACTCCAGGATCTCTGCCAAGAAAACCCCAAATGGGGTCACGAAGAGTTAGCCACGACTGAAATGACTGAGCAGCAGCTCTCTAGGAGCTCGCACAAGAATAGGGCAGAAAACATGAAAGTAACTGTGCTGATATGTCCCGTGTAAAAGGAAGGCAGTAGCCGCTGGGGTGGGGTCCAGGAAAGAGCTTCTGCAGAAGGCTGGGCTTGAGCTGTGTTCTGCAGGAAGCCGGGTGGTGGAGAGGAGCAGGCAGAGCATCCCTGTCCCCCAGGACAGCCTGTTGCCAGGCTGTTGCTGCTTATCCTTCACTCACAAAGAGGACCATGACATCAAGGAGGTGACACCATGACATGCAAGTGAATTGGATTAAAGTGAGGGAGGGCTGTGCAAGGTCACCAGCCTTACTTGCTCCGCCCAGGGAGTCACTAGAGCTCATTGAAGAGGAAGGTGACATGGTCAGCCCTACACTTTAGCCAGATCAACTTGACAGTTGAGTGGGTACTGGAGTGGGAACGGACCTGAGGTAGGCAGACCCACCAGCAGGCCATTGCAATAGTCCAAGCCTGAGGTGATGAGGGCTGGCACCAGCATGGTAGGAGTGTCAGAGGAGAGAAGGGGACATATTAAAGAGGTGTTGCAGAGGTGAACTCGACAGGCCTTGGCACCATATTGGATATGGGGGCGGTGAGAGATAGTGAAGAGTCCGGGATACCTCCTAGGGTGTGAGCCTAGGGGACTGAGTGGACGGTGGTGCCCTTCATAGTAACAGGGAAGTTCAGAAGAGGGGAGAGTTTGGGTGAAGGATGCGGCACTCTGCTTTGGATATGTTGAGTTTAAGATGTCTACAAGGCAACTAGAGATGTAAAACTCAAGGTCAGCAGAAAGGCCAGGACTGGATAAGTGGATCTGAAGATCAATTGCATGGATATTGAATCCATAGAAGTTGATGAAATCACCAAGTGGTGATTTCAGGACAGAGTCCCAGCACCCAGGGGCTACCCACAGTTAGTGGGCATGATTTTTGCCGGATGAAGACCCAGCAAAGAAGTCTGGGAAGAAGTGGTCAGATAGGTAGGGGGAGAACTAGGAGAGAGTGGTGTCCCCAAAACCTAAGAGAGCATCAAGGAGAAGAGTCTGATGGATAGTGCCAAAGGCTACAGAGAGGTCAAGAAGGACAAGGACAGAGAAAAGGCCATTGAATTTGGCAATTATCAGATCACTGGTAACTTTAAAAAGAGCAGTTTCTGCTGAATGATAAAGTTGGAAGCCAGATTGTGGAGAGTAAAGAAGAGAGTGGGAGAAATGGGAACATCTATTACAGATGATCTTCTCAAGGAGTTTAGGCACAAAAGGCAGAAAAGATATAGGATGGTAGCTGGTGGGGAATAAAGGATCAAGTGAGGGGGTTTTGAAGATGGTGGCGACATGGGCATGTTTGTAGGCAATAGGGAAGCAGCCAGGAGACAGGAAGAGATAAAGGGGTGCAGTGCTCAGGAACAGAGGATGGAAGGGGGTCACTCAGGCCAAAAGAGGAGTCAGCCTTGGCAAGGAGAAGGGCACCCTCTTCATTTGAGACAAAGGTGAAGGAGGAGATAGTGTCAGAAAGTAACTGAGTGATAGAAATAGGTAAGAGGAGAAAAGGGGAGCTCCCTGTGAATGGCCTCAATCTGACAGTAAAACAAGAGGCAAGTGTCTCAGCAGAGTGAGGGAGGGAGGAGGCCGTGAGAGTCTTGAGAAGGGAGGAAAAGCTGTGGAAGAAGTGCTGTGGTGAGTGGGACGGTGCGTTGATCAAGGAAGTATAGGATTGCCAGGTGGCAGAGAATGCCCACCTGAAGCTGTGTACCGTAAATCTGTAACGGACCCAGTCAGAATGATTGTGTGATTTTTCTCCACCTTCATTTAGCAGCATGTGTGTAGAACTGAGGGCAGCAGATTCTTTTTCTTCTGTATGTGACATTTGGCTTGGTAATGTCCCCACAAGCATACCAGGATGAGTGTTGATAGTGTAGACCCCCAAGATTATCCCTAGAACCTGAGCTCCCAGCCAGCCTCTGGGAGCCAAACCATAAATGTGAGTGTAAGGTGGGGGAGGAGACCAGAGGTGCATGTTAGAGAGAAGCAAACAGCTGTCACAGGTTAAAATGGGAAACAAAGAGTATGACTCAGAGTACAACACGTGAAGCACTCTACATGAGCTTTTACCTCTATCCACACAGGGATCCTCAACCCTCCAGCAGGCTAGACTCCATTCCCCACAGCCTTCAGTGAGCACCAGAGCCTGGTTCCCCTCTCTGGTGATCAGCTGACTTTTCCTTTCACTGCTTCTTCTTGAGTTCAGCATCTGGACCAAGCTTTACGTCTTTCTTGTGTTTTAGATGTCTTTGACAGTCACTCTGGTGAAACCTATGGACCCTTCATCTCAGAATCATGTTTTTAAATGTGCAAAATAATATACCAAGGATTTCAGGAGGAAATTAATTCAATTGAAATATATTTATCAAAATATTTTTTTAAAAAGTTTACAGACTCCCTGCCCCAGACCTCAGGGGGTAGCCATTGTGAGCAGCAAAGCGGGGGAGTGTCCTTGGATTCCAGGTCAAGAACTCCTGATTACAGAAATGTTAAAAATAGTAATTGTTTCAATTGCCTTGAGTCAACCTTCCTCTCCCTTTGAATATTTTTCTCTCCTTCTTATAATCCTTTTTAAAAAAAAAAAAGCTGCTAATGTATTGTCGGTGGAGTTGTGAACTGACCCAACCATTCCAGAGAGCAATTTGGAACTATGCATACCCTTTGATCCAGCAATAGCACTACCAGGTCTATAACACAGAGAGATCATAAAAAAGGGAAAAGGACCCACATGTACAAAGATATTTATCACACCTCTTTTTGTGGTGGCCAAGAATTGGAAATTGAGGGGATGCCCATCAATTGGGGAATGGTTGAACAAGTTGTGATATATGAATGTATTAGAACACTATTGTGCTATAAGAAATATGAGCAGGAGGACTTCAGAAAAACCTGGAAAGACTTACATGAACTGATGCTGAGTGACGTGAGCAGAACCAGAAGAACATTGTACACAGTAACAGTAACATTGTGTGATGATTGACTTTGACAGACTTAGCTCTTCTCAGCAATGAAATGATCTAGGATAATTCCAAAAGATTCATGATGGAAAATGCTATTTACATCCAGACAAAGAACTATGGAGTCTGAATAAAGATCAAAGCAGACTATTTTCTCTTTTTTTGTTTGTTTGTTTTTGTTTGTTTTCTTTCTCTTGGTTTTTCCCTTTGGTACTGATTCTTCTTACGTGACATGACTAATGTGGAAATATGTTTAATATGATTGCTCAAGTATAGCCTATATCTGATTGCATGTCATCTTGGGAAGGGAGAAGGTGAGGGACGGGGGAAATTTAGAACTCAAAATCTTATAAAAGTGAATGTTGAAAACTAAAACTATTTTTTTAATCAAAAAAATATTGACAATATATGGGTTTGGGGCAGGTTGGGTTATCTAAGATCAAAAGAAAGGAAAATCTGTTCCCACACATGTACAAGGTAATCTACGGGGGCTCAGTGGATAGAAAACCAGACATGGAAGTATTCAGGAAAACTGGAGTTAAAATCCATCATCCAACATCTGCTAATTGTGTAACCTTGGGTGAATCACCTAACATCTGTCTGCCTCAGTTCCATTATTTGCAAAAACACAGGGATAATAATGGCACCTACCTTGCAGAGTTGCTGCAAGGATCAAATGACATATTTATAAAGAGGCTTGCAAACCTTAAAGGATTATATACATGTAAGCTATCATCATCATCATCATCCTCTTCTCCACCTTCAGCCCAACTCATTCTTCTGTGCTAAAGGTGTCCCTGTGAATTCCCATGGCTCTCAGCAGTGGCTCTGAGGGGAGGAGGAAGAAGCAGAGCATAGCATTTCCCCAAGGACTAGGAGGATAGAAGACCAAAGACTCTCCTATAGGAATTCTTAAACTGGGTTTTTTATGCTAATTTCTTAGATAATCTGATAACTTATTATTGGCTTTATTTGTAATTCTATGTATTTTATTTTGTGCCTTTAAAAACATGATTCTGTAGAGGGATCTATTGGCTTCACTGGACTACCAAAGCATTCCATGACAACAGGTTGTCCCTACTTACCTGACTCACCTAGGACCATCCCAGCCAATCACAAGGTGGGGCCCATCACCATTGTTTGTGGTCCTTAGAAAGCTGGGGTAGCAGGTGATCTCATTTCCTCTTAGGCTTTTCTATGTCCTGTGGTCCTATCAGTGTCTCCTCCTTTCTTGCATGCTATCCTGACTCGATTTGGCAGACCCCATTATAAGTCAGAGTCAGCCTTTTTGTTACAGTGTCCTCTGTCATAACAGGAATTATCATGACCCTTGGGAATGCCCAAAAGTACCAAAATCTACCTAGTCTTGCTCCTTATTCCTTGCTCTGAATCACCAGGTGCCCTTGAGAAAGCCAGAAAGGCAGAGACAGCAAAGCCAAAACTACCCTGAGGTATATGTGCATACTGAGTCCTGAGCACAGTACTGTGCACATGGTAAATAGCTTTCCCTACAAGACCACAAAACCAATAATATTCTCAAGTCCTGAAGCAGAGACACTTCAGAGTTGTAGTTCAGATATGTCTGACTTTTCATGGCCCCATGGGCTATAGCACTCCAGGCCCTTCTGTCCTCCACTATCTCCCAAAGTCTGGCCAAGGTCATGTTTGTGGCTTCCATGACACTATCTAACCATCTCCTTTGCCATCCCCTTCTCCTTTTGCCTTCAATCTTTCCCAACATTGGGGTCTTTTCCAAAGAGTATTGTCTTCTTGTTATGCGGCCAAACTATTTAGACTTCATTCTCAGTATCTGACCTTACAGTGAATAGCCTGAATCAATTTCTTTAAGCGCTGACTGATTTGATCTCCTTGCTCTCCAAGAGACTCTAGAAAGTCTTCTCTAGCACCACAATTAAAAAGCGTTGATTCTGCAGCCCTCTGCTTCCTTATAGTCCAACTCTCACAGATATGCATTGCTACCAGGAAAGCCATAGCTTTGACTATGCAGACCTTTGTCAGCAAGGCTATATCTCTGCTTTTTAGTGTGCTATCCAGATTTACCATGTAGGGGGCCACCATTTTGCCTCAATAAAATCACTGTGCAGTAAATCACATCTCAAATGAGAGGCATGATAAACCCACTGCCTTTTGTAAGTATGGTCAGCCTATACTTACAGTACTTTGTTCAGTTGTGGGCACATTTTAGAAAGGTCGTAGAAAACCGGGGGACGTTCCAAGAGCAAGCAGGGTAACTGGAAGTCTGAAGATCATGCCCTAGGAAGATCATTTGACAATATAAAAGAGGTTTAACCTGGGGGAAAAGCTTAGAACTCTCTCCCAGAATTTTGAAGGCCTATCACATAGAAGAGGGCTTAGCCTTGTATAGCTTGACCCCAGAGGGTAGAAAAAGGGGTGGAGGCTACAGACAAGCAAACTCAGGTTTGATCTTAGGAAAAACTTCCCCACAATTGGAGCTGTCCATCAACTGAAGGGACTGACCTGGGGAGACAGTGGGTTTCCTGTCAGTGGATGGATGGCCATTTGCTAAGCATGCTATAGTGGAAATCCTTTCAGGTATGGATTGTCCTAGATGCCCACTGAATGATTCCGTTATTTCTGCGGGTCTTCAAGCAGAGACTTGGGTACTTTTAGAGAAAATGGCTCCTGAGGTCCCTTCATGCACTGATATTCAATGATTCTGTCTGATCTCTATGACGATCCCTGCACATTTAGGGTAGGGGCCCCATTTCCCATCAGTGAACAACTGTTTCTTCAGACAATCAGAGGGGAAGGCAAAGCCCACCTTGTGTCGGTCTAGGAGAGAACCTCCAAGTGCAGAACAATCAGCTGGAGTCTGTTTCAGGAACACTATTCTCTCTCCAAAGGTCCATTGAAATACAAAGCGGTCATGTTACAGCATGTGGAATGTCCGAGAAGCTAAATTGCCCAACCTCCTGGGACAAGCTTACGGGGCACAGTTGGACCTAAACTTTCTGTATTCTTCGCCTGAGCCAGAAGGGTAGTATCTAACCCCCCTTCCCAGCAACCTCAAGGAATTCCAAAAAAACTCTCACCAATAATGGCCCTAGGACTCAGGAGGCCAGATGTGGCTCTTCAATATGTTTGCTTTAGGAATTTTTCTGTTTTGTTTTGTTTTGTTGCTCTTTGAGAGAAATTGCCAGTTCCTAGAAGAGAAAAACAAAACCTCCTTCAGAGAGAGTTCACTAAAGTTTGCTGACCCTCTGCTGATCCATCAGCTGCCTTGGGTACTGCATGACTTCTTAGGGCAATATCTGTATCCCCATCATCAGTGGAAGGAAAATAAAACTTATGTTATTTCACCTTTCAGGTCTCTTCATTGACAATAGTATAAAGTTCAAATTCCTCATCCTAAAATTCAAGACCTTCCATAGACTAACATTTCTAGCCTTATTTGTCATTACTCCAATGATGGATGGATGGATGGATGGATGGATGGATGATCAATGGATTGATGCATCAATGGATGGGTGGATGGATAGATACTTAGAATTTATTATGTGTTATCTATGTGCTAACTGTCGGGGATATAAATTTTAAAAATAAAGGCAGTCTTTGCACACAAGGAGCTTATAGTCTAAATAACACATTTGGTAGATGTCCTAAAAGGATTATTTTGGTTCATAAAATTGAAGCAATGGTGGGTAGAACAGAGGATCTTGCACAAGTGACTCAACATCTCCAGGCCTCAGTTTCATCATCTGTAAAATTTAGGGGTTGGGCCAGATGGCCTCTGAGGTCCCTTCCAGACCTAAGTCTAGAATAAAGCATTACAACTAAAAGGAAAGGTCCTTTAAGTAAAGGTTTCCTACCTTCACAAATATGAGGACCCTTTTTTAGCATTTAAAAAAATTGTCACAGACCCCCTCACATGATTATAGCTGTCCTGTCAATGAGTCCATCAGGATAATGCCCCATGCCTCAAAGTTACTATGAATTCTGGAACTCTTCTGAGTGAATGTTTCTCTCACCAACAGTAGTGCATGCATCTGAAAACTAGTGACACAAATATGACCACACCACTTCTTTGGTGGATAGATGGTAGAGTTTTTCAAGTATCACTCTAAGTCACATCGTACATTTTGTCCATTTTTTAAAAATGTATCAGAAGGAAGCTTCAGGAAGCCCAGGTGTGACTTCACGGCTCCATGGCAATAACCCTTCTGCCTCTTAAGAACTTTTGACGCACAGAGACACCACTCCCACTGTAGAGAACAGAGTGAAAGAACAGAATTTTAGAGCTAGAAGGGGTGATGGAATCCAATCCTTTCCTTTTTACAAAGGGAGAAACTGAGGCTCTGGAAGGGACTCGGGTGGAGGTCTCATCAATGGTTAGTGACACAGCTCGTGTTTCCTTCCCTGTGTTCCCAGCCCTCTCTCCTCCCTGTGTAAACTTACCTTTCCTGTGTCCCGTTCTCTCAGAGAAAGACTCTCAGCTGTCTCCCCTTACAAAGCAAACTAAACAATTCAATAAACATTTCATGTTCAGCTGCTGGTTCAAGTCCCCATCTGAGGGCAACACAGAAATGAATGATGCTTAATGGTTGATAACAAGTCTACTTAGCACTAACTATAGGCAACAGTCTCTGAGTCCAGCTCCACCCTCCCCCCCCCCCGCCCAAGAATTTACATTTTAAATCCATGGGAGACATTGAGCAAGCATTTATTAGGCACCTATTGTAAGCCTGACACTGGGCAAGATGCCAGCTAAGCGTATGCTCTTGTTGATGATGATGATGATGATGTTTCAGTTGCTTTCAGTCATATCAACTCTTCATGACCCCTTTTCAGGGTTTTCTTGGCAAAGATACTGGAGTGCTTTGTCATTTCTTTCTCATCCCCTCATTGTACAGATGGGGAAACCAAGGCAAACAGAATTAAGTGTCACAAAGGTGCTTGGGGTCACAAAGTCAAAATGAAAAAAAAAATAGTCCTTGCCCTCAAGTAGCTCACATGGAAAGGCTGAAGAAAAGAAAGGGAGTCACAATATGCACACAGATAAGTCCCAAGTCACCACCTGCCTATTGGACCTTTCACACTATAATCCATCCATCCAAACTCAACACATCCACCTCAGATCTCATTATTTTTCCCCCAAAACCTTCTCTTCTAAATTTCCCTATTACTGCTGAGGACATCTCCATCCTTTCAGTCATCCAGGCTTCATCTCTCACATCTCTCTCTTGTAATGTTAATGGAGCATAAGATTAATAGGCCTCATGTGGAGCTGTAATAGTAATGAAATTTGAAGATCCCTTTGTATTGCTAAGCTGACAGTTTCAAATTAAGTTTCAGATTAAGCACCTAGTTTCAAATTAAGCCTCTGTTAAAGAAACAGAAGTTATGAACCCCTGTTGCTGATGTAATGGGAAGGGGCTGAACAGGGAGGAGCAATACTGTATATAAGGAAAAACCCCAGCTGGGAAAGGCAGAATTTCTTGGGATGAGCACCTGAAGGCTGGGCTGCTTCTGCTGGACTGGAACTTCTGTGGAGAAAGTGGTTTTGATTTTGAGAATGGGAGAAAGTGATTTTGATTTTGAGAATGAAGCTGCTGAAGACTTCTGAGGGCCAGCTGGAGCTGCTAAGGCTGCTGAGGATTTCTGAGGGCCAGCTGGAGCTGCCAAAGACTGAGGAAGCATGACTGTGGTGCTGGTATTTTGTACAAATTTTGTTGTGGCTTTGTTAATATGTATGAATGTTATTGTGGCCTCATTAAGCCTTGTCTTCCCAGGAACAGAGACAGTGAAAGATTCGAGATGGACTGGACGTTGTGAGCTTCAATGTGGAGCAGGAACTGCATGGAGAGCTGGACAAGGACTGGGAGCTGTCTGCCTTTGAACTCAGGTGGCAGTTGGTTAGATTAGGGCAGGAGCTGGGACCATGGAAGAGGAGCCATGGAAGCTGAAAGCCTGCCCTGAGTCAAGATGAAAAGATCTCTCCGTGGGTACTGAGTAGTGATGAAATTGTGATTTGCTTGTGACTGAGGGGTGGATGGCCTGTGTATTTTCCACTACCCCTTAAGAGAGTACAGATGACTGAATAGTGACTGATTTGTAACTTAGTGTGCCCCATGAGTAGAGGACTTTGACCTTTTATACATTATGATTGATGATTGAGTTACTAAGGGATTGATTGACTAAATGATTGTACTTTGTTCAAAGCTATGTGACCACTTTGGTGAACCATGTGGCCATTTTAGTGATAAGTTGTTGAGTTATTATGTCGTTGTGAATGCTATATTTTGATTTTCTGTGATAAGCTGCAACATTCTGAATGCTGTGTCTTGATTTTCTGTGAATGTTTTGCTCTGATTTGTTATTGAATAAATAGAGAGTTCACTATACTGTGTAATCAGAACCTTGAAAAGCTGTTCACAGCAGCATTCTTCTGGAAAGCTGCTTGTGCTTGGCTTTACAGGAGCCCATTAAGGGAAGCTTGCTTAGGGGAAGCTTGCTTGGAGGAAGGCTTTCACATCTTTTGCTAATTTCTAATTAGGCTCTGAGTCACAAGGGTTGTAAATGCCTTCTGACTCTGAGAAGTATATATGTGCTCTGAGTTGGTATTTTGCTTTGAGGGTTCACTTATGAGAAGGATCTTATGATTCCCTGGTCAAGATTCTGAGTGGCCATATATTCAGAGTCCCCCAGCTGCTCATAGGTAAAGGCTTTCTCTATCCAGGGATTTGTGTAAAGTGTATACTTGATTCAGGCAGTCAGAGCCCTGTCTGTTGGTCTTTATTTCTCTGCTTGTATTTTCTGTTTGTATTTTCTCTGAAGTTCAGGTTGCTGACTTTTCCCCTGATCTAGTGAATGTAATTAAAAAAGACTGTTGACCCATTGAACAGCTATCTTTCCTAGTAAAGCAGATCTAAGAACCTGTGCCAGCAGCCATTTGGGGTATGCCAATTTGGTTGCTGCTATATCCCCTTCTATCTAGACACGTCTATCACCCTAATTCGGTTCCTCCCCCCTGCTCACCTGCACTGTTGCAACAATCTCCTAAACGGCCTTTCTGCCTCCAGTCTCTCCCCACTCCTGCCCACTCTCCATACAAATCAAGTCAAGTCAACAAGCATTTATTGAGTGCCCATTATGTGCCAGGCTTTGGGCAAGCACAGAGGAAATAAAGAAAGGCAAAGGACATTCCCTACTGTCAAGGAGCTCCCAGTCTAATGGGAGAGATGGCACACAAACAACTATGAACAAACATATATGTGTGTGTGTCTGTATACACATAGACACACATATAATATATATAACATGATATATCTCATATATAATATGATAAATTGAGGATGATCAATAGAAGGGAGGCACTGGAATAAACAGAAATAGGGAAAAGCTTGTAGAAGGAGGGATTTTAGCAGGAAGTTGGAGGAAGCCAGGGACACTAGAAGAGGGAAATGAGGAGGAGATGGAGATGAACATCCAGCTGCTAAAGTGATTTTCCCAAGCACAAGCATAGGTCTAGCTCTAGGTCACTCCCTTCCCTACTTAAAAGCACCAGTAACTCTCTATTTTGGATCAAACACAAACTCCAGGTTTGAGATTCAGAATTCTTCCCAACCTGACTCTCTCCTACCTTTCAAGGCTTACTGCATATTACAACCTTCATACACTCTGTGACCCGGCCATACTGGCCTTCTTGCTGCTCCTCACAAACGATGTCTCATTTTCTACCTCCTTCCCTTTGCACAGTCTGTCCCTCCTGGCTGGGATGCCCTCTTTTCCTTTGTGCCTTTTAGAACCTCAGGCTTCCTGCAAAGCTCAGATCAGGAGCCATCACCTCCTGTACACTAGGTCTTTCTCCATCACTCCATCTGCTGGCGTCCTTCTCTCCAGTTTATCTTGAATTTACTTCACATGTATTTCCTATATACTTGTATATGTGTGTGTATGTTTTCTCCTCCGTAGAATGCAAACTCTTAGTGGGCAGGAACGGTTTCTTTTTATCTTTATCTAGCACAGTACTTCACACAAGCCGATGTTTAATAAATACTTGGACAAGTCAGGCCTTGATGAGTCAAGACAAGATCATTTGAGAAGAGAGAGAGAGCCCTAACAGGCTGAAGGATCGGGTAGAGTTTCCTGTAGGAAATGGGGCCTGAGCTGAGCCAGAAGGAAGGGAGGATTCTATGATGTGGAGGAGAGGGTGCCAGTGGAGGACATGTACGTTCACGGTAGAGGATGGATGGTGGTCGTGAGGCTCTCTCCCCCAGGTCCAAACTGATAGGCTAGAGGAGGCTGAGCTGAGAACCCAATCCCGAGGCTCCAGCATCTGCCCCTGATGACCTTTGTATCTTGTGGATCAGGAGGAAAATTCTACATTTCCTACAACTCTTGAATTGCATTCGATCCTATGTCTGGGGGTCTTCCAAGTTCCAGGAAAGCTGTGGGCTCATAGCTGCTCGACAGACATTTCATGATTGTGCATTGCTTTCTTGTTAGAAGTACTATTCATTTACTTGTTGATCTAGGGCTAAGGAATTTTTTGAAGTGTATTTTGAAGTGTGTGACAGACATGTTCATCTGTGAAGAGGTGGCTCCATCATGCCAAGGTCTCATGCTTATCACCAAAATAGAATCTGTTCCAAAAGGAGATGGGAGTTGCATGAAGCTCTGATCGGGAATATCCAGAAATGCACACTTCCCCAATGGCGAATCCATGTTGTCCCATAGAGGGTTTGGGCGTCAGAAATAGAAGGTTGCTGACTCTCGGAGTTCTCTAGAGAATATAGACCCAAGTCACTGCTTCTGCCCAAAAAGTGATACACTGATGCCCCAGACCTTAGGACTCCCCAGTGAAGGGCTCTCAGTGCCACCTGGTGGTTACATGAGGTTCCAAGAGCCTGTGATTCTCTACTCCTTAAGAAGAAAAATCACTCAAAACAAGTCTGTGTCTGTATCCACCAACCAGAAAAATTACACCCAAGACAATCTAATAATCTTGCTTCATAAAACAGTATGAAAGTCACTGATTAGTAGGCCAGTGCGAATCATAGCAAAGCCTCTAGAGTCTTCCAGAGGGGCGGGGGGAGGGGAGGAAGGGGGGTAAAATAGAAGGCAGCTGAGTCTGGAAAAGGGGAAAGACAGCAGCTCCATGATGCCATTTTGAAAGAGAACTTTATAGCCTGTCCAACACCTCCATCCAGTGGTGAGACCTGGGAAATTAGGAAGCTACATAAGAAGAAAATGGGAAGAGGGTAGGGCTAAAAGACACTGTTGTTCAGTTGTGTCTGGCTCTTCATGACCCCTTCTGAGGTTTTCCTGGCAAAGATACTGGAGGGGTTTGCCATTTCTTTCTCCAGCTCATTTTACAGATGAGGAAACTGAGGCAAACAGGGTAAAGTGACTGACCCAGGGTCACACATCTAGGAAGTGTCTGAATCTGAATTTGAACTCACGTCTTCTTGACTCCAGGCCTGGCACTGCATCACCTAGCTGCCTGGAAGACACTTTAGGGATCATCTGAACCACCTCCACTCTGGGACTATAGATCTGGAAAGAGAGGAGCCCTTGGAGGCTGGCTAGTGGGTCAGAAATAGTTCCTGACCATCTTTCTACAGAGGAGAAGACTTGGGCCTGGAGAGCCAAATGCAGCTAGATGGCACTGTGGGTTTAGAACACAAGTTTCAGGGCCAGAAAGAAGACCTGAGTTCAAATCTAGCCTCAGACACTCACTAGTGGTGTGAACCTGGGTAAGTCACTGAACCTTTCTCTGCCTCAGTTTCTACATCTGTAAAGTGAGGATAATACTAGCCCCTACCTCCCAGGGCTACTGTGAGGGTCAAATGAGATGATATATGTAAAGTACCTAAATCTTAAAGATCTCTAGTAAATGGCATAGAAGGGAAGATCTGAACCCAGGCCTTAGGACTCCAAAGCCAGTGATCTTTGCACTATCCCATGCTGCTTCTTCATTGCAGAGGAGAGAAAATTAGCTTTCCTACCATCACCGAGATAATGCCAGAGCAGGGTTCCTGCCCAACAGCCCAGTACACCTCCTGTGCCTCAAGTGAACATCAGGGTCATGTTGAGGGACAAGAAGCTCATTGTGGTAGTAGAGCCCTGGAATTCACAAGACCCCCATCCTTATACCTGGAAGGAGCCTTAGAAGGCATTGAGAACAGCCCCTTTGTTTTACAGAGGAAGCAACTGTGACCCGAGGAGGTTACAGTTAAGTGAATTATCCAACATCCCCCAGGTGTAGCCAGCTCCTGGGATTTGAACCCAGACTCTGGGACTTTGAATTGCTTCTCCTTGGTTCAGGTGTTTAAATCATCAACTATGTAGTTCCCAGCTCTTCAGGGCTCAGGAGGCTTTTTGTGGCCAAAGCTGGGGTCTACCAGTCATATGGCAAAACAACTAGCTCAAGACAGGTTCCTTCTCCAGTGCATTTTTGACCCTTTCCAAGGGGAAGGAAGAAAAGGTGCTGACCTTTCCCCTCCCCCAAGCCCCTCAGGGCTTGCCTCACAGAATCTCCTTGGGGACCTTTAAAGGTCTGTGAAAATGGAATTTGGAAACACAGGTATAATCAGAAAGACAACATGGAAAGAGCACTGACCTCGGTCTGAGTCTGTGACACTCACAATCCAAGGCGACTCAGGACATGAAACCGCAACTTAGTTCAACAAACATGTATTAAGCACCTACATGCTAGGGAAGCAAGGGCAAAATGAAGAATGTCTCTGCCCTCAAGGAGCTTCCATTCTACTGGATAAATCCAGCAAGCCCACAGATAAGTAAACATGAAGTCATTGGAGGGAGAAGGGAACATTAACAACTGAGAAGCACAGGGCAGGCCTCCTTTGGAAGGTAAGAGATTTTAGGATTCTAAGAGATGGTGATGAAAAGGGAGTCCTTTCCAGGGATGAGGGAAGATCTATGCAAAGGCACCAGAGACGGGAGATGAAGTACCTTGATGAAGGAACAAAGAAAAAAGAAAAGTCATGTGGAATAAGGCTGGAATGATAGGATGGAGCCAGACTGCTGAGGTCCTGAAGGGCCAAACTGAGAAAGTTGTATTTTACTAAAGGCAATGGGGAGTTACTGAGGGTATCCCAGCAAAGGAGTGACGCAGCCATCCCTGTCATCCCTGCAATTGTATGGAAGAAAGAGAATAGAAGGGAAGAGACCAGAATGGGGAAGCTCTTCTAATAGCCCAGATAAGTATTGAGAACCTGAATTAGGGCTGTGGCTGTAGGTAAGAGGTAAGAGAACAGATGCCCAAAATAGAGAGACATGCATTGATGACTTATTGGATAACGAGATCAAGGGAAGAATCAAGAGTGACTGAGTTATTTTTGTTGTTGACTAGGTATCTCTGCACTCAAGGAAAGACCTAAGAGGTCTGTACTCTCCCTCATATACGTGTCCCCCCACCCTCCCAATGCACTTATTTTCCCCTTCCTTTTTTCCTTTAAAA
>CM053584.1:20246164-20267240 GCA_028627135.1 Pseudochirops cupreus
CACACACACACACACACACACACACACACACACACACACAGCTCTAATTGTTAGGAAGTCACCTCTTATTTTCAATTTGAGCTGGCTCTAGCATACTCCTAAGTAGAGCTATAACTTTCCCACTTCTAGACAATGTCATATTATCCATGCCATCCAAGATCACATGAAATTTCTAAGTTGGCATATCATATGACTTGTATTGAGTTTATGAGCCACTAAACTCCCAGATCTTCTTCAGAAGAACTGCTATCTGTCTACCTCCAGTGCCCCCTATCTTGTACTTGGAAAGCTGATTTCTTAAACCCAGGTGTAAGATTCCCAAAGGCAATCCTCCTTTCCTCTTCTTCTTAAAATCTGGACCCAATCCATTATGCATTTTTAGCGTGTCACAGACAAATGTACTGAGGGATGAACTTTATGGGCTACATGTCATAATCAAAGTCACAGACACTATTCATCCACTCGGTCCTTTCTATGTGGGCAGCCAGGCTAGACCCACATGACTAGGGTTCTACAGAAGGTTTTATACTATTCTGAGGCTTGACGAAACCAGACCAATAATATCTGCAAACCAGCATTTCACTTGCCACCATCCCTCTTCAACTTGGAAATGATCAATCGATATCTATTTAGTGCCTACTGCGTGCCAAACACTCTACAATGGTAAGTGCCTTCAGTGAGAATGCCTCTCCCTATTTCATACCTCCCCTGGTGCTCCAAGCTACTGCTGCAGTTACATCTCTCAACGAATCTTGAAGGATTCTCATATGTGGTGGGAAACATTCTGCAAGAGAACCTCCACGGTAACCTTTGGCTCTCCTCAATTTTTTTAATCAACAAATAATAAACATGGCGGGATCTTGTATTGTCTACATCCCTTGGTCAATTTCAAAGGGATAAGGATGTGTTTGTCCATCACACGATAGCCTTTGGGGAAATTCTGCTCATTCCCGGCTGATGCTCCCATCGAAGATGCCCTCAATTCGCATGCAGATGAGGCACATAGAGATTTTGCAAAGATGAGAAACCAGGGATGGGAATCAATAGCCATGTGGGGTAGGGAGGTAGCTCTTTGGGATATTCACAAGGTTTAAGAGTTTTTCCACATACCTTTTTCTCCATCAGATACCTTCTCTCTCAATTTCTCCAAGTTTGTCACAATTGTTCCATCTCTAGCATGGACCTCCTCTATAGACACTTGACCCAATCTGGTTACTATTCCTATATTTGTTCTCTTACATGACGTTTCTGCCTCCCCTAAAAGTGTGATATTAGAGCCTATGTAAGGCCTGCCTCTAATGTCCTTGATTTTGAAAACAGTTGTTAGAGGCAATGTGGTGTTGCAGCAGATAGGGCACTAGACTTAGAGCCTGGCAAACCAGGGTCTAGACACTTGCTAGCTGTGTGATCCTGGACAAGTCACTTACCTTTCACTCATCTCAGTTTCCTCATCTGCAAAATGAAGATAATAATAGTACCCACTTCCCAGGGTTGTCATGAGGATCAAAAATTAAGATACTATTTGTCACGCATTTTGCAAATCTTAAAGTATGACATAAATCCTGGCTGTTACATTATTATAAAAACCTCTGCAGATTTTTTTCCTGCTTCTTGTCCTTTTCCCTTTCTTAGTCATAAACACCTTTGAGCTGACTTCTCTTGGTTGTCAAGCTTTCTTCAGACTGGTTTTAGTTGTCACTCGCTTATGAGGGGATGCTGCTCATAGCCTCCCATCTCCCTTCTTTGTAAGAGTTTACCGAGGAGAGCCTATCTGCATGTTGCTTTTAGCCACCAGCTCTGCTTGGCACAAGAGCTGAGAGTTTGCCAACCAAGGCACTTTGGGGATCTTTTGGTCAAAGCGTTAAAGAAATTTATTTACGCTAGTTAAATTCCTGTATAAAATCTTGGTAATCAACACTGATCTCATTTCTGTTGCCCAATTCCCATTTTCAATTACCAATTATTTGCCCAAACAGTTCATGATTGAGTTGTTTTAATTACATGCTGTATCTCTTCCTGATCATTATTCTTTCTTCTAACTTTTCCCTCATTCTAGCCTTTCCTTTGAGAAGCTGATGGCCTGACCATAGACAGACAGCTGAATCAGGTACAACTCCAAAATCAATAACAAGCCTTTTCCTGACCATTATAGTATAACCAGTTTTCATTTTTTGTGATGCTGTTTGATATTTATCACGTCTAATATCTGTCACGATATAAAGATGTGAGGCTTTTGTGTAGAGTACAAATCTTTGTCTCCTTTCTTTCCTTCCTCTGGAACCAAAGGTGCAAATGTTGGCGGGAATGTGGAAAAATGGGGAAATTAATACTCCACTAGTGGAGTTGTGACCTGATCCAACCATCCTGGAGAACAATTTGGAACTATGCCCGAAGGGTTATAAAAATGTTCGTTCCCTTTGACCCAGTAATATACTATTAGATCTCTATCCTAAAGAGATCAAAGGAAAGGTTAAAGATAAATAAATGACAAATTAGAAAACAAAATAAAGTAAACAAATATGGGAGGGGGAGACTCTAGGAGGGGAGAAAGCAGGCAGTTCTATAAGCCTCCTTCTCTCCCTGCCAGGACTGCCACATGGCCATGAAGGCATGACTTAATGCTGTTTTATCCCTGTGTGTTTCTGCCTTGATTTTAGGTGAATCATGGACAGAATGGACCAGGATACAAGACCATGAGCTTCAAAAGCTGGCAGAGACTTCAGAAGACCCTGCATCACCAGCGCTGCAGGGAGCCCTGGCGAATCAACCCTGTGAGACAATTTGCTTACCTCCGTCCAGCAGTGGATCAAATTGGTCATTGATCAGTGTCCTGAGAGCAGGGGAACAACTCCTTTCTGCTCTCCAGAATAACTGGACCAATTCACCTTCTACCCTTAGTGAATCAGTGTTACTGTTTTCCCACGGTCCCTCCATCTAGAAATAAAAGCAATGTATTTTCCTCATTTTTTTCACGCTTATCTGCACATTTCCTTATGCATGCACACATTGTCCCCCCATTAGAATGTAAGCTTCTGGAAGGCAGAGGCAATTCCACTCTTGTCTTCTTATCCTCAGCACCTACCATGGTACGTGGCCCACATAAGGGGTGCAGATAGAATGTTGTACCTGGAATCAGGAAGACCTGAATTCAGATCCCAGCTGAGACACCAGCCATGTGAACTTGGGCAAGTCACAACTTCTGCCTGCCTCCGTTTCCTCATCTATAAAGTAAAGATGATAATAACTAATTCCCAGGGTGATTGTGAGGATAAAAGAAGATAATGTTTGAAAAGTACTTTGAACATTTTAAAACGCATTATGATTAGTTTATTGTTATTATTAGCTTAATAAATAACTGCATAGTTATTGACTTAAAATAGAATATTAAGGTTTGTAACAAGGACAAATTCCTGATATATCAAGGAGCAATATCTCCCACAGATTCCCATGCCACCAGAGAGAAAGGGAGATACTTGTATTCCCAGGGTTGCTTCCCCCAAGAATGTCTCTCAGAGCCCCCTTGCTCTGATGTTTTTCTCTCCTGCTTCTGAAGTTGCTTCCTCTTGGTAGGTCGGTTACTGGGCTATTTTTCTACTGAGTTTCAGCTGCAATTGTTGGCTTTTTCCACTACCACACTGGGCTGTTACCATCTTCCGAAATGATCGTCAGCAGCTGGAGCTTCCTGTTCCTCAAAAGGAACATTATTGCCTTTTTGTGAGACTCAACTTATCAAGACATGTTCTGAGCTAATCAGCTCATGTTCAGCTCTTTTCTGTTACACCCACAGATACTGTAGCTAGCACACCAAAGGGCTTTTCAGACCAAAGTCGCTCTTTTTGTCACTTTCTCCCTCCTCAGTGGGAAACCCCTTGATTTTTAGATTGGGGTGAGTAAACTCATTTCACTTCCCATCATGCTTCTGTCCTCTGGGCAGTGGGGTCTTCAGGAAAGCACATAGGAACCCTGGAACTGATGACTTTTCTCTTCATTTCTGCCATTACACCAAGCTTGCAGTCTGTCCCTCTTCCATAGATGGAATGCTTGTCCAAATTAGGTCCCTCAAAACTAGGAGAGACACCTCTTAGATCCCTTCAAGGGCTAGCTAAGGGGACCCCCTCCCCCCTACTTCTTCCCTCCACCCCCATTAGTACTCTCTACCTCAAATCATTTTGTTTGTGTTTCAGTGTCTTTGGTTCCAGAAGAAGGAAGACTTATATGAACTGATACAAAGTATAGTGATCAGAACCAGGAGAAAATTGCACACCGTAACAGCAGTATTGTAACAATGATGAACTGAGAAGGACTCAGTATAATCATTTAAGACAATTCCAAAGGATTCATGATGAAAAATTCTATCCACCTCCAGAGACAGAACTCATAAATTGATTGGAAATTGAGGTAAAATTTTTCTTGGGTTTTTTTTTTTTTTGCAATATGGAAATGTGTGTACCATGATTTCACATATATAACTGATATCTTATTGCTTGCCTTATCAATGGTGGGGGAGCAGATGGAAGAAGGGAGATAATTTGGAACTCAAAGTTAAAAAGAAAATCTAGGTGATACACAGTAAATTCTGTTATTATACATGAAGGATTTTTATTAATCACATTTTCTGGTTAACAGAAAAATGTCAAGTGACTTATAAGTGAAGGCCATACATTTTCAGCTAGGAAAATCACAATCCCAAGAGGAGGAAGCTGAATCTACTTTACTCCTTGACGATGGGGAGGCCCCTCAGGATCATGCAGTGACATCATCAAGATCAAATGGCCACTGCAATTGTTGATATGTGGATCAAAGTTAAAATAATTTTATTTAATGGAATCATGGGACAATAGATAATTTGCTGGATGAATAAATCACAGAAGTTCAAATTAGGTTCCAAAATTTAAGGCTACCCTTCATCTACTCTGTAAGGATAGCATTTGTAACTTATTATCGACATGTTGTCTCCCCCGTTTGAATGGAAACTCCTTGAGGGCAGGAATTATTTTTACTATTTCTTTGAATTTCAAGTGCTTAGCATAGTACCTGTCACATAGTAGGCACTTTAATAAATGTCTAAAATAAAATAAAATGCTCCCCTCTCCTACTTCTGAAGTTGCTTCCTCTTGGTAGGTCTGTTACTGGGCTATAAAATAAAAATCTAAAGACTTACATGGAAGCAGCTAGGTAGCACAGTGAATAGAGCACTGGCCCTGGGTTCAGGAGGACCTGAGTTCAAATCAAGCCTCAGACAATTAACACTTACTAGCCATGTAACCTTGGGCAAGTCACTTAATCCCAATTGTCCTGCCTTCCTTCCTCCAAAAAGAAAAAAATAAAGACTTACATGAACTGATACAAATGAAGTGAGCAGAACCAGGAGACCATTGTGCACGATAATAGCAATAGTGTGCAATGATCAATTGTGAATGACTTAGCTATTCTCAACAATACAATGATACAAGACAATTTTGAAGGACTCACCGTGAAAAATGCTATGCACCTCCAAAGAAGGAACTGATGGAAGCTGAATGCAGATCAAGGCATACTATTTTTCACCTTTTTGTGGGAGTTTTTTTGGTCTGTATCTTCTTTCACAGCATGACTTAAATGGAAATATGTTTTGCATGAGTGCACATGGGTAAGCTGTATCAAATTGCTTGTCCTCTTAGGGAGGTAGGAGGGGGGAGAGGAAAGGAGAGAATTTGGGTCTCATTTTAAAAAAACCATTAAAATTGTTTTTACATGTAACTGGAAAAAATAAAATATTCTTTAAAAACAAAATAAAACAAATGCCTGTTGATTGACTGACTGATTACAATATATTTTTCAAATAAAGCTAGCAAAACACAGCCACTAGGTGGCAGAGGAGACAAAGCAATGGACTCTGAGTCAGGAAAACCCAAGTTCAAATTCAGGCTGAACCGCTTAGCTGTGTGAAGTTGAACAAGTAGGTAGCTTAACCTCTCTCAGACTCAATTTTCTCATCTGTAAATTGGGGTTAACGATAGCACCTACTTTTGGCATTGTTGTGAACATTAAACGAGATAATGTGTGTAAAGAGATATATAAATGCTCGTTATTATAGTATGGGTTTATACGGAGTGTGCAAAGATGTTTCCCACCTGCTTCTTCTAGAAAACTTCCTGGGAACTTCTGGCCAAGCATGAATCAGACTCGTAATGAAAAATGGCAGTTTCCTAATTCGCTGCTGAACCAAAGCAGCTGATGACTCAGCTCCCCACCCCAATCCCATCTTCCTCCTCTGCAGCTTTGAAGTATGTGGATCTGCTCAGAGAGCCCAGTGAAGAAAGGAGCCCTTGCCCCTATTTCCCACCTGACTTCCATGTGGCCGTGAGCACATGGTTATCTCTGCCTCTTTTGTATTTTTTTTTCTGATCTTAGGCAAATGAATATTCTAAGACAGTGGTTCTCAACCTTCCTAGTGCCGCGACCCTTTAATACAGTTCCTCGTGTTGTGGCAACCCCCAACCATAAAATTATTTTCGTTGCTACTTCATAACTGTAATTTTGCTACTGTTATGAATGTATCTGATATGCAGGATGTATTTTCATTGTTACAAATTGAACATAACCCACAGGTTGAGAACCGCTGCTCTAAGAGAAACATACTTTGAGGACCTTGCAAAAGTGAAAAGTCTGGAGATGTTTGAGGACACTGAGTGGAGGCAAGGGAGGCAAGTAAAGAAGATTCTTGGGTGTTTGATCAGATTAAGGAAAAGTGATGAAAAATGTACTCCCTGATCAGCGGTACTGCAAAAACCACTTTAAGTTCTGAGGAGGCTAAATAGCAGCCTTTCAACTGATTATTGTTGTCATTAAAAGGTGTTGCTGAATTCTCTTAGTCTTGTCAATTCTGCTAATGCATGTGATTCTTTTATGCTTAGCAAGGCTCAAATTTCCCTTAATCCACAGAGTCCTTCACCAGCATACCCAATGATTTTGCAATTCTGTGTCATCTCTGTGGGCAGCCACCCGGTCTTGGAAGTTCCTGCAGTGGAAAACTGCACTGCCCTGTGTCATTTCTAGGGCAGAGCGAGAACAGGGAAATCATGAGAACTGAGCATGGGTAGACTAGTCCGGCTCCCCCATTCCTTCCATTGCCCTTGAGAAACTTTGTGATTGCCGTTTGAGGCCCAGGGAAGGGGTAGCCACTGTGGCTGGATGGAGCCCTGGAGATTTGGACCTCCTGGTCACTCTGCAGTAAATTGGGGCACTCAGCAGCTGCCACTATACCTGGAGCCCCTGATCATCTTGCCGACCATAGTAATGCCAACCATAGTTAACATTCATATAATGCTTTAAGGTTTAACCAAGCACTTGGCCAACATTGTCTTATTTTATTCACACAACAAGCCTGGGAGGTCCTGTTACTGTCGCCAGTTTATAGATAAAGAAATGAAGGCTTAGAAGAGACAAGTGATTTGCCCAGGGTCACAAATACATTCTTGCTAGAAACATATGTTTTTCTGACTCCAGATCCAAAGCTCTCTCCACTCTGATGCCACTGAACTGACTTTGGGATTGGGGGCTGCAGTATTACAGTGGCCACAGGCATCTACAGCCTAAAGCTATATTTGCTGCTGACCTAAAGCCAGAGGGAAAAGGAGTCAAGAGTAACAATTATTGTTCTCACAAATCACTGGTACCTGGAGACATAGAAAGCAATCAGTACGATAGAGGACAAGGGACTCGAGCAGGGTCACACATAATCAGAATGAATATAAATATTTCAACTCTAGTGTATCAATCAACAAGCATTTATTAATCACTTGCTGTGTGCTAAGTACTGGAAAGACAAAGACAAAGAATGAAATAATGATAGTACAGATTAGATGTTGCAACAGAACCCAGTGGATATCAAGAGATGATTAGGTGGATTCCTTGTTGAAGATTTAAAGGAGAACATTGTGAAGAGAAAAAGTTGTCCAATTAAAAAAAAAAAGGTAGAAAAGAGAGCCTATCTAAGGTTCTTGGCAAAATTCCAGAATAGATATTAAAGAGGAGGTTAGTGAACATCTTGAAATAGAAGCAGTAGTTACAAAAAGCCAGCCAGTGACCCTGGGCTTGACCAAGAACAGACTGCTCCAGACTCACTCTCCTGCCCCTTTTTGTCAGTTACTAAATAGTTTACTTAGATTTTAGCCAACCATTCCACAAAATGTTAGCTGTTCTTGAAGATAAGACAGAGACGCGGACTAGGTGAGACTATAATAAACGCATTGAGAGCTTGGTGAATGGTCTGCCTCAAAGAGTAGTCATCAGTAATTTAACGCAAATTTGGTGGCAGTGTCTGGGGGAGCACCCCAGCGATGTATACTTGGCCTTATGTGGATTTATCACTTTTATCAATGTCTTGGATAAAGGAATAGACAGCATGTTATCAAATTTATAGATGATGCAAAGCTGGGGGAGATAGTTAACACACTGGGTGACAAGGTAAGGATCCAAAAGATCTTGACAGTTGGAAACATTGAACTGAAGCTAATCAGATGATATACAATAGCAACAGAACATTTTTTTTTGCAAGATCAGGACCCTGGAGATAGATGATTTTGAAAAAAAAAAGTCAACATCACAAATACCAGATGAAGGAAGCGTTATCATTTTGCAATTTGTCAGAAAAGGATCTGGAGGTCAATATGAGTCAGCAATGGGATCCAGCAGCCAATATCCCTGCTATGCTCCTGTACCCCAGTCTGCGCCCCTGACACAGAACTCAAGCTCTTGCTTTGAAACTCTGGGATTCTGATGGGAGCATTAACCATATTTCACCTCCACTACTCCCTGTCCATCTTTATGACAGGCTGCCATACTCATATCCATCAATCCCTGTCCCCATTATCTAATTCTAGCTCCCAGATCAGTGTCACTCTTGAAAAAACTTACCAATCAATTGTCTTCTGACTCCAACCACCACCCCTGTTCCTTCTCTGTTCAAAATCCTCCTCCCTGATCACTACTCCCCTATGTGTTATCTTTCCCTGTTTCCCTTTTCCTTCCTTGACTACCTTGCATTCTTCTCCTGGTATCACTAGCATACAGCAAACATTTAAGAAATGCGTTTTTTCACTCATTCACATATGCACATATTCATTCATCTTGGGCTACAATAAGAGAGGTTATGCTAACAGAAATCAAGGAGGTGACATTCCCACTGTATTCTACCTTGATCAGACATCCTTTTATTCTGTTCAGTTCCGGGCTCTTCATTTAGAAAAGGATATAATGTGAGAAAGTCTGGATAGATAGATAGAATATTTATTAAGGGCTTACTAAATGCCAGGTATTGTGCCATATAAGCAAAAGAGCCCCTTGCAAGGACCTTGCCTTTGTAATCTTTCCCCCAAGGCTCAGTAGCTCAGCTCACATAGCCATGAACAGGTTGGAGCCCCAGAATGGTAACTGCTACTATAGAAGTATAATCCAAGGGTAACCCTGCAGGTGAGTATCTTCCTAAACACTAGCTCCTGAGCCCCCAGCATTGTGTTTCTCCTTAACAACTAGACATTTCTTAGTGGTCTGATAAGAATGGTAGTTACTAGTCCTGAGCGAAGTGAGCAGAACCAGAACATTGTACACAGTAATAGCAACATCGTGAGATGATCAACTTTGATAGACTTAGCTCTTCTCAGCAATGCAACGATCCAAGACAATTCCAAAAAACTCAGGATGGAAAATGCTGTCCACATCCAGAGAAAGAACTATGGAGTCTGAATGCTATTCACTCTTGGGTTTTTTTTTTCTTTTTCATGGTTTTTCCCTTCTGTTCTGCTACTTCTTTCACAACATGACTAATATGGAAATATGCTTAATATGATTATACATATATAATCTATATCAGATTTCATGTCACCTTGGGGAAGGGGGAGGGGAGGGAGGGAGAAAAATTTAGAACTCAAAATCTTATAAAAGTGAATGTTGAAAATTAAAAATTAATTGATTTTTTAAAAAGCAGTAGTTTCAAAGCATTTCCTTCAACACCAGAGGCAGCATGTTTTCCCACAAATACGAAAATAAATAGTAGGGGAGGGACATAGGGAAGGGGAGGAGGGCGAAGAATAGAATGAACTGAATGTGTAGTGGCAGTGAGATACATCTGTAAGAATCCCCAAGAGCCAAGACAACTCACAACTCTGAAACCACAGGGTCTCAATGTCTTTTTTCTCTCTGACGCAGAGGATGTGGGGCCAGTAATAAAAGAATTGCTCCTGTTTAGCTAGGCAGCCTTTCACGGGCCCCATGAGACCAGAGGCTCATCTGGGGTGTCTCAGCTAAGTGGATTTGGGGGCTATGCTAGATCCCCTTCTCAGCTGAACCAAGCATCTTCTGCTGGCCTTAGTAAGTAGCTGTAGACTTTTTCTGACTTAAAACTTGAACTTTTCTGGGTAACACTTTTCAGCTGAAGTATGTAATGCTCCTTTCAACTGGAGTACTATAGAGCTCTTTCAGTCAAAGCAAAAACTCTTAGCTTGTGATCACCGAAGCTTGTTCCTTTGGACTCCCTCGGAAGCTCTGTTCTTCAAGTGGTCTGTCACCTTCAGGCAGGAAGCAGGGAAAGTCTTGCCTCTCCTGTTGGACAGACTCTTCCACATTAAAAGCCCGTTCCTATGGTCTATCGCCTTAGGGTGATTAGTTTCAAATTAGGCAGTTTCACCTTCCAGACGCCTTTGGTGATCCAACTGAGATAGTGGCTTAGAGACCAAACCCAGGAGTTTGCAGTCTTGCAGCCTCTTTTTAAGCAATTTCAAGCCTCCCGCACTTTCTAGGGTGAAGAATGTCTATTTGCACGTTCAGGCTTTCCCTTTGCCTTTCAATGCCTCCGTCTTTTAAACCCCGGAGACTCACCTTTAGCTAAATTCTTTCTGGGGCACCCTGTCAAACCCATTCTAAGTAGAGGATACAACCATTAAGGGGAGAACTAGAAATGGGGGACAGGGGAGGAGAGGGAAGGGACATGAGATGGAGATGAACAGGAGATGAGGACGATGGAGCGAGTGAAGGTGGCCGGAGAGGGGGCAGGCCGTCCTTAGAGAGTGGGTAATGGTCCTTGAGCCCGGGTCACCCAAGGACACATGAAGGAAGCTAACAAGTTACACTGGAGGAACGGGAGGGGAGGGAGAGGAAGGAGAAGACACAATAGCGGGGGTTTGAGGAGCCTCCACCTAACTCAGCTGGGGATCCCAGTTCTGTTGGAATCGTCCCGTATTCCCAGTAGCTTTTTGTCCTGGCCATTTTTACAGTCTAGGCCTACTAATAATAATTACAACTGGTAACCTTTTCTAACCCCAGGCTAAGGCTTGGATCCCTGCTCATGTGTATCTCAGAGAAAGTCAACACTCCTCTGTGGTTGATCATTAATGCCTCCTTTTGAATGAGTAACTCAGCCTTTCCGGAGAGTTTTGTGGGGAAGGAACTGGGGACCTGAGAGGGTGCGGGAAGCCTGGGAGATGTAGAAGGCGGGGGCCTCCAGACTGACCACCCCCTACTTTAGCATTCTGCTTTGAATGTTTCCAGATGAGTCTCTTTTGGAAGTTCAACAAAGGGGTTAGTTTCTTAAAAGCCCAAGGCAGCAAATCAGCAGGGCTGTCCCGGGTCCCTAAAGCCCTGAGGGGAGGGGAGGGGAAGAAAGATGCTTGCGGATTGGTCCAGAGCAACTATTTCAAGAATGTCACCTTTCCCCTCATTCTAGTTCCTCCCAACCTACACCTGGGTCCTTCAGGAGCTCAGAGGGGCGGAGCCCGCCCCAGGAGAGATGAGCCATGCCCACGAAGGAGCCAAAGCCCTTTCCCGAAATGTGAGATCCCTTTACTTTCCTTCTGCTTGGCTGGTTCCTTTATTTCTTCCCGAAAGCCTGAAGGCCCGCTGCTAGGGGCCCAGGCCGTCCTGCTTTCCAGTCACTTCTCTGGGTCCACTGGATGCCTGCTTATTTCTCATTTCCTGAAGATGCTCCAAGGCTGAGGACAGACAGAACATCAGTCCCCTCCTTCACAGAGCAGAGACAGCTGGATCTGTGAGGATATGCACTATTGCCCACTCTCCATTCACCCAACCCAGAAGTGACCTTTAGGATTTGGGTGTAGGGTCACCAGGCTCCACGCAGACCAGGCAGCAGCAGCAGGAGCAGTAGCAATTCTAGCTAGTGTTTATCTAGTGATTTAAGGCAAGGGCAGTGCCCTTCATAATGTATCACATTTTAGCCTTGCAACCACTCTAGAAAGTAGATGCAAAATTATACCCATTTTACTGAGGAGGAAACTGAGTCACGCAAAGGACAGTGAATTGCCAGGATCACACAGCTAAGTAAGTGCTTGTTTGAGACAAGATTCAAATTCAGGTCTACCATTCTGCCCACTACACTAACTAACTGCCTTCTATGCAGCTTCCAGACTGAACCTCTAGAGTAGAAGCTCCTTGAGGGTAGGTGCTGGTTTTCATTTTGTCGGTTTTCCCAGGACCCTGGCATTACTGCCTTCCATATAGTGATCACCTAATCAATGCTTGCTATATTGGATTGAGGGGTTGTCCAACTCATACTATTTTCCCAACCTTGCCCCTCTCCCCTCCCCCCCCCAAGAATCCCCATTATGACATACCAGAGGTCTGGTCATCCAGCCTTTACTTGAAGATTTCCAAGCTCAGCAAGCCCAGCACTTCCAGAGGCAGCCTGTTTTACGACTTTCATTGTTAGAAGGTTTTTCTTAAAGTCTAAATCTAGTCAAGTCAACAAGTATTTATTAACACCTACTACATGCCAGATAAAAGGAAAATCTGATGTTATGTTATAGGCATAGGAACCTGGAATGTAAGATCTATGAACCAAAGTAGACTGGATATGGTCAAACAGATGAAAAGATTAAACATCGTGGGTGTCAGTGAACTTAAATGAATGGGAATAGGTGAATTTAATTCAGGTGATCACTACATATACTACTGTGGGCAAGAATCCCTTAGAAGAAACGGAGTAACCCTCATCATCAACGAAAGAGTGCAAAACTAGGGTATAACCTCAAAAATGACAAAATGATATCTCTTCAAATCCAAGGCAAACCATTCAACATCACAGTAATACAAGTCTCTGCTCCAACCACCGATGACAAAGAGGTGGAAGCTGCCCAACGCTAGGAAGACCTACAACATCTAGAAATAACACCAAAAAAAAAAAGATGTCACTTTAGTCATAGAGGATCAGAATACCAAAGTAGGAAATCAGAAGATTTAACTGGAATAAAAGGCAAGTTTAGCCTTGGAATATCAAATGAAGCAGGACAGAGACTAATAGGATTTTGTCATTGGTCGTAGCTAACACTCTTTTTCAACAACTCCTAAGGTGATTCTAGACTTGGACGCCACCATATGGTCAACATCAAAATCCAATTGATTATATACTTTTGAAACCAAAGGTGGAGAAGCTCTATACAGTCAGTTAAAATTATACCTGGAGCTGACTGTGAGCCTCTTATTCCAAAATTCAGACATATGTTGAAGAAAATGTGGAAAACCAGCAGACTAATAAGTGTGACCTAGATAACATCCCTTATGAATATGAAATGGAAGTGATGAATAAAATTAAGGAATTAGATGTGGTACACAGAGTGCCAAGAGAACTATGGGCAGAGGTTCTCGGTATTCTATGGGAGGCAGCAAAAAAAAAGACAAGAATGCAAAATGGCATCTGAGGTTTTACAAATAGCTGAGGAAAGAAGATGAGAGAAAGGAAGAATAGAAAGGGAAAGATGTACTCAACTGAATGCAGAATTCCACAAAATAGCAAGGAGAGAGTTTTCCTAAATGAGCAAAGCAAAGAAATAGAAGAAAACAATAGAAAGAGAAAGACGAGATCTCTTCATGAAAATTAGAGATTTCAAGGGAGAGTTTCATGCAAAAATGGGCATGGTAAAAGACAAAAATGGAAGGGACTTTAAAATAAAAGAGATAAAGAAGAGGGGGCAAGAATGTACAAAAGAGCTATAGAAGAAAGACCTCAGGAGACAGTGAAGGATAGAAGCGCTTGTCATGCTATGATCCATGAGGTCACAAAGAATTGGACATGACTCAGCCACTGAGCAACGGTAACCACAAAACTGTGACAGGCATTGGGGAAACCACAAAATAGCACAAACAGCCTCCACTCTCAAGAATCTCACAGAGCCAAATTTACCTCCCTGTAGCTCCTGTCCACCGCTGCTAGTCCTTCCCTGGAGGCCAAGCAGAAATCTCTCTTCTATGTGACAAGTCTAGGTGGCCCAGGGAATAGAACTCCAGACTTGGAGTCAAGAAAAGCTGAGTTCCATTCTAGCCTCAGATAGTTATTAGCTATATGACCGTGGGCAAATCCCTTAACCTCTGTTTGCCTCAGTCTCCTCACCTGTAGAATGGGAATAATAATAGCAACCTACCTCCCAAGGTTCTTGTGAGGATCAAATGAGACAATATTTGTAAAAGTACTTTGCAAAACTTAAAGTGCTATATAAGTTTTTGGTTTTTGGTCCTTTTTCAGTTGTAGCCAACCCTTTGTGACCCCTTTTGCTACAAAAGTAACCAACATAATAATGATTATATCAGTAGATACAGAAGTCTCTTGATAAGATACAACCCTCATTCCTACTAAAAACACTTCAAAGCTTAGGTATAAATAGATTTTTCCTTAAGATATAAGAAGCATCTACCTAAAACCATCAGCAAGCATTATTTGGAATGGGAATGAGTGAGAAGCCTTCCCAATAAGATCAGGAGTAAAACAAGGATTGTCACCAATATTATCCAATATTGTATTAGAAATGCTAGCAATAGCAGGAAGAGAAGAAAAAGAAATTGAAGGAATCAGAATGGGCAACGAGATAATAAAACTTTCTTTTTGCAGATAACATGATGATATACTTGGAAAATCCTAAAGATTCAACTAAAAAGTTAGTGGAAACAATAATTTTAGCAAAGTGGCAGGATATAAAATAAACCCACATGAATCACCAGCATTTCTATAAATCACCAACAAAATCCTGCAAGAAGTTATAGTAGAAAATGCTCTTTTAAAATAACTGTAGGAGCGGCTGGGTGGCGCAGTGAATAGAGCACTGGCTCTGGAATCAGGAGGACCCGAGTTCAAATGCAGCCTCAGACACTTAACACAAAAAACTAGCTGTGTGACCTTGGGCAAGTCACTTAACCCCAATTGCCCTCCAAAAAGCAAAAAAATAAAAATAAATTATAAAAAAAAATAAAATAAAATAAAATAAAATAAAATAATTGTAGACAGCATAAAATCCTTGGGACTATACCTACCAAAACAAACCCAGGAACTACATGAACATAATTATAGAACTCTCTTTATACAAATAAAGTCAGGTTTAAATAACTGGAGAAATATAATCATTTGTGGGTAGGCAGAGCCAATATAAAAAAATGACAATTTTACCTGAAATAATCAATTTGTTCAATGCTATCCCAATTAATTTACCAAAAAATTACTTTACTGGGCTAGGAAAATAATAACAGATTTCATTTAGAAAAACAAAAAGTCAAGAATATCAAAGGAATTAATTTTTAAAAAAACATAAAGGAAGAGTATTTAGCATTATCAGATTTTAAACTATACTATAAGGTAGTAATTGTCAAAACTGTCTGGTACTGGCTAAGAAATAGGAAGGTAGACCAGTAGAACAGAAAAGACATATAATACATAGTAGTAAATTATTATAATAACCTTGTGTTTTCACAAATGCAAAGATTTAAGCTTTTGGGATAAGAATTCATTATTTGGTAAAAATTGTTGGGAAATATGGAAAGCAGTCTGGTAGAAATTGGGCATAGAGCAATATCTTACCCCACTTACCAAGATAAGATCAAAATGGACGCCTGAACTAGATATAAAGGGAAACATCATAAAAAAATTAGAAAAACATGGAACTTGTTACCTATTAGACTTGTAGATAAGAGAAGAATTTGTGAATAAATAAGAGAATAAACATCGTGAAGTGTAAAATGGATCATTTTGATTACATTAAATTAAAAAAGGGTTTATACAAAGAAAACCAATGTAGCCAAGACTAGAAGGAAAATAGAAAATTGGGAGAAAAATTTTATAGTTACTCAGATAAAGTTCTCATATCTCAAATATATAAAGAACTTTATCAAATTTAAAAGACTACAAATCATTCCCCAACTGATAAATGGTCAAAGGATATTTTAAAAAGGCAGTTTTTCAATGAAGAAATCAAAACAATATATAGTCATATGAAAAAAATGTTCTAAATCCCTATTGACTAGAGAAATGCAAATTAAAACCTCTTGCTCCTATTGGATTGGCTAAAATGATAGAAAAGTGAAAGTGAGGGGAAAAAAGGGAAAGTGACAAATGTTAAAAGGGATGTGGAAAAATTAAGATACTAATTCACTGTTGGTGGAACTTTGAACTGATCTAACTATTTTGGAATTAGAGTCAAGGAGTTATAGAACCCAAACCCAGAAATATCACTGTTAGGTCTCTTTAACAAGATGAGTAGAGAAAAAAGAAAAGAACTTATATGTCCTAAAATATTTATAGCAACTCTCTTTGTGATGGCAAAGAGCTGGAAATTGAAGGGATGTCTGTCAAACAGGAAATGGCTGAACAAGTTGTGGTAAAATATTGTGATGGAATGCTATTGTGGTATAAGAAATAATGAGTTGGTAGATTTTAGAAAAACATGGAAAGACTTGTATGAAATAATGAAGAGTGAAATGAGCAGAACCAAGAAAAGGTTGTATACAGTAACAGCAATATTGTTCTAATAAAACTTTGAATGAGTAGTCGTTTTGAATATTATAAATTCTCCAATCAGCTACAAGGGACCTGTGAAGGAAGATGCTATCCATATCCAAAGAAAGAACCGATAAATAGAAGATTAAATAGAATAGTATGACTTTACACATATACACATCTCTGTGTCTAATGGTAGCCTTCTCTAGGTTGAGGTGAGGAGCGAAGGGAAAAAAATAAAAGGTGCACAGCAAAGAACAAAAAACTTATAAGGAAGTGCAGAAAATCAGGGTAGCTTTGAAAACAATGGGTAGTATTTATTATGTAGTCTTTCAAAAAAAGTAAATAGTGTGAAATGGAAATTCACGGTTTTATGCTGAATCCTCTTTTTATGTTGTGTTTTATACATGGGAATGTTTTCCTTTTTGGTATTTTTGTATTTAAGTTCAAAATATTTTTTTTAATTTTAAAGAATTGATGGGGCAAACTATAATTCCATAGAAACCAAAGATAATTTCATCAAGGAAAATTACAACAATGAACAATATATTTAAATTTTGGGGATGCAGCTAAAGCACCTCTTCAGGGAAAATTTGTATCTCTAATTACTCTAGTCACCAAAGAGAGAAAGAACAAATCAATGAATTGGGCAAGATATTTTTTAAAACTATAAAAGCAACATAAAATGTTAGAGCTGGGAGAGACACAGAATATTAGAGCTGGAAGGGACCTTAGAATCTAGAATGCCAGAACACTAAGTCTAGAGCATAGAACATAAGACTTGGAAGTAAAATAAGAATATAGAATGTTATAACATTTTTTAAAAAAAATTAGTCTGCTAGACCTACAAGGACTTTTAGATATAATATAGTCAAGTCCCTTCAGGAAGGGAAACTGAAGCCCAAGAAAGAAATGGACATGCCCAAAGTCACACAGAAAATGAACAACAGAGCCAAGACTAAAACTCAGGGGTCCTAACTCTTGGCTCTGCACTCTTTCTACATTATCATTGATGTAAAAGAAAGACTTCTCAACATTTAGAGCTCTCCAAAAACAGTATGAACTTCATTGAGAGATAGTGAGTTGCCCCTCCCTGGAGGGCAGATAGCCATTTAATGAAGATGTCATAGAGGAGATTCCTGCCCTAGGACTATTTAGACTAGGTAATGTCTGGAGTTCCATCCAAATCTGAGATTCTGTAAGGCAGTAGGTTCTGGAAATGGTCTCCAAACTAGGGTGATGGGAGAAGAAGAAAAGGTATCAGTGCAATCAATCTTCAGTTTTCACTAGGGAATATTCCTTTAAAAGAAAAACAGCACAAAAGTGAAAAATGAAAATGTTGATACATTGAACCTATAGGAAATAGGGGGTTAGGTTGCCTCAACCACCCAAAATTGTAATCTTTCACTAGATAGTGCTGAAAATATACTTTTATGCATAGAACTTTTATAACAAAACATTAATTCTGATAATATGTACTTTTCCTAACACAGTAACCATGTTATAACCCATCAAATGCAGTACAGAAAATAAAACTGGTAACATACAAAACATTTTTATCACTAGTAGCTCCCTAGAATTCTATGACCTTTAGTGCTAACTTCTCAAAAAAAAAAACCCAGCATTGATTCCTGACAATATTCCTGTTCATAACCTGTGAAATCTATAGTGCCACAAATACTGTATAGCAAATAAAATTCTTAAAACTAAAACATTTTTAACCTGAATCTTACTTACCACTGTGTCAGAAGGTGGTGTGAGGGGGTCGTCCTATATACTACTATACTGCTGTACGCTTATCTACCTCGGCTGCCCTCTGAAAACCAAGGGAGGTGTTAGAGGGACTTCGGTTGCTCAGCCCAGCCAGCCAACACCCCAACATCATCCGTTCCAGATGCCCCAGTCTCCAGGCCCTTTTAAACACTGCAACAATTCTGGGAGCAGAGCCAGTGTTTACCGAGAGCTTCCCGGAGAGAATGCCCTCCTGCTTCTAGTGAAGGACCCCAGACTATGAAGCTGTGTTCCTTCTCTCCTTCACTGCCTCCAGCTTGGCTTCAGGCTGAACTGAGAAGAGCAGAAAGAGGCAGCCAAGTTTTGCCCCTAGCAAGACTGGTGAGGGTTGGACCCTCCCACGCTCCACACTCTGTTTCTTCTGTACGTAGCCATGAACACGCAGTTGCCAACAGGAAAATGAAAATGAGGCTATTAATAATATCACTTGGAAGCTTGATGTTGTGAAAGTTAAGCGTGAATGTTGAAGATCAACTGTAACTAGGGTTTGAGTGTAAAACTTTTCTGAATTTAAGGAACTGAGTGAACTCAGTGACCAAGGAAATATCTGGATGTACAGAGTCTGAAGATGGGGTTCAATAGTCAGGGAAGACTGAAAAAAAAAGAATTAAAAATGTAAATTCTGGGACAGAAGGCAAAAAACTCTGGGGGCAAGTTCTGAGAGAAGTAATTGGTCCTTAGGAGAGAGATAACTCCTATCTCTCTGACAACAGAGAATATGGGAGTGGCAATAGGAGAAAGGAGTGTTCCAATTACCTCATGGTGACAAATGAGTCAGCTAAGTGCAGGACCGTGAGCAGGGATTACAGGGGTGAGGAAGGGGGCCCTTATCCTTCATAAGCTATTGTGAATAAAATGCCTAGGAATCCCTTCAGTGTTGCATAAATGTGAGTTCTGCCTATATACCCAGGTCCCAACTCATATTTACACACAAGCACGCACCAATTAACATCACCCCTGCCCAACCGACGCACACTACCTCATGAATTATACAGAAAGGTAAAATGAAGACTTCGAAAGATAAATAGGAAATTGATGCAGGCAAAACGGTCAAGTCTCATATCACTGTGATCACTTCCAAGGGGTTTGAGTAAGCTAGAATACTTCATTTCAGAAATGAACATGTTCAGTAGAGCTAGTTTCTGGGATTTTTCCACTGACAGTGAAACTGGCCCATCTCCGTGGTACTGGGGTTGTTTCCTGCGACTTTGCTGACAACTGCTCTTTTGTACTCCTTTCCCCTTACTGTGGCTGGATATCTCGTCTATCTGTCTGTGGACAGCTGTTATTTTGCCCTAGCTAAGGAAGAGGGCTGCTGGGGCAATCGAGAAGGTCCCATATTAGTTCAAAAAATAAAATCCTCTTTCTGATTAATATCATATAATATGCCCAGTATGAGAGCAGGAACAGGGGTGGAGAGAAAGACCATGAGCAAGGTATCAAATTCCTTGAGAAAGGAAGAAGGGTCACCACCCAGTGTCAACAATTAACAGTTATCAAGATCTAATTTGGTTGATAAATTTGGATAGCATTAACCTCAAAAGAAGAGATGGTAGTAGAGGGAGAATATGGAAGTAACAATAGGGAGCAAGGAATATGCCAACTGCCCCACAGTAACCACTGAGTCAGAGGCATGAGAGAAGAAATAGTCATGGCAGGAAAGAGTGGCCAAGTAAGCAATTTCTTCCAGAAACAGCCAGGGTTGTGAGTGCCAGATAAGGTACCAGACACTGTGGTCTTTTCATTCAAATGAATTTCAATGCATTCAAACGCTACAGCAGAGACCACAGCTCTAATGGGCTGGCCATGTGGTTCAAATGCCAAATGTGTGTTTGCCTAAAAGACTGTTTTACAGAGAACTGTGCAAGGCAGGTGCTTACGTGGAGGTCAGAAGAAGCAATGCAATGACATTCAAGGTCTCTCTGAAGAACTTTGGAATTGATTTTGAGACACAGGAGACAGTGGCACAAAATTGCCCAGATATGCATCACAGAAGCAGAATTGCAGCAACTCAAAAGAAACGCCAGACGTGCAAATGTAGAGCCAACTCTGCTCCAAATGTTCATGTGGACTATCTGTGCCCTACCCATGGTAAAGCCTTCCAAACTCTGATCAGTCCTGCTGTTGACGCACTGTACCTTGACTCCAACAGAGTGATGTCATTTCCAAAGGGATGACAACCAACCAACTAACCAAGGAGAGGGGGCATATATATTTATTCTTGCTATACCTTTGAAGTAAATGTCCCTTTGTAAAAACTAATCTGTTAAATGATTCAATGGAACTGAGTTACAGGGAACTACAATGAAAGGAACATCATCATTGGCGGCTGAGGACAAGAGCAGAGAGCCCAGCTACCTCTCAACTCTCCTAATGAAATGGAGAAAGATGAAATGGTACACCTGGCCTTCAGACAGGGGTGGGACCAGGATAATCACTTTTGGAAGACAGTTCCTGCGCTCTGGGAGCTTCCATTCTAACCGAAGAAGATAACACTCAAGGAGGACTAGAGAGCATAAGGACCCAAAGCAGCATGTC
>CM053584.1:20267740-20322262 GCA_028627135.1 Pseudochirops cupreus
TCCTTAATTTAGTGAAAAGAAATAAACACAGAGATCTCTTAGGATAAGAACAGGACTTTATTCTCTTCCCCAGGAGAAGAGGGTGGTCTTCCCCATGACTCATCATGGAGAAGAGGCAAGTTACAAAAGATAGTGCTGGAATTTATAACCTAACTTAGTCAAGACCCCTCCCCGACTGTTTCCCCTCTCATTGGTGGAGAGGCATACTTCACCAAATACTTCCCCAACTGGGACAGCAAGGAAAGATAAGGGGAGGGTCCCACCAAGGCAGGAAAACAGACAAAGGAACATAAAAGTGATTGACAGAAGCAATTCAAAAAGTTAACCATGCCAAATTGAGAAGTTTTCACTCATCCCATACACTCTTCTCCTGGATATCCCCTTATCTCTAGCTTTTCAGGACAGCACTCTCTATCCTGGTTCTTCTCCTTCCTTTCTGACCACTCCTCCTCTGTCCCCTTGGCTAGATCCCCTTCCAGATCATGCCTCTGACTTTGAGTGTCCCAGGGCTCTGTCCTGGGTCCTCTTCTCTCTCTGTACTACTTTGCTTGGTGATCTCACCAGCTTCTATGACCATCTTTATGGGGATGATTCTCAAATCTATCTTTTCTATTCCACTCTCTAGGATTATCTCCAGTCTTACATCTCCAGATGCCTTTCACACATCTCAATCTGGATGTCCAGTAGACAGCTTAACCTCAACATGTCCACAAGTGACCTCATTATCTTTTCCCCTCAAATTCTCCTTGCCACCACACCTGCCTTCCGCATTACTGGAGAGACAATATGAGGCTCCTCCTCCCCCAGGCTCACACCCTAGGAGCCACCTGGACGCCTCACCCTACCTCACCCTCGTGGCCAAGATGTGGCCAAAGATTGTGGATTTCACCTCTGCAGCAGCTCCAGAATCTGCCATCTCCCTTCCTCTGACACTGTCACCCTCCCAGTACAGACTCTCATCACCTCATGCCTGGATTATTGTAACAATCTGCTGGGGAGTCCATCTGCCTCCAGTCTCTCCCCACTCTCGTCCATCCCCCATTGATGCTTCTAAAGCATAGGTCTGATCATTTCACCTCCCTATTCAACAAACTTCACTGGCTCCCAATGGCCTCCAGGATCAAATACAAAATCCTCTGTTTGGCCTTCAAAGCTCTTCATAACCTGGATCCCTCCTGCCCTTCTAGTCTTCTTCCCCCTTACTCCCCAACACATACTCTTCAATGCAGTGACACTCACCCTCTGGCTGTTCCAGGAACCAGATTCTCCATCTCTCAGCTCCAGACATTTTTCTCTGGCTGTCCCCTATGCCTGGAATGAGCTCCTTTCTCTGTTCTACTGACCTCCTTGATTTCCTGACCAAAATCCCTCCTAGTAAAGGAATCCTTCCCTAACCTCTCTTAATTCCAATGCCTTTTTGTTAATTAATTCCCGTTTATCCTGTATTTAGCCTACTTTGTATGTATATGTTTGCATGTTGTCTCCTCTGTTAGATTGTAAGCTCCTTGAGGGTAGGAACTATCTTTTGCTTCTTTTTGCATCTCAGTACCACAGTACTTAATAAATAATAATAATAAAGGTGCTTAATAAATATATATTGAATTGAATATATGTAGCAGTGAGGACTCTGACCATCACTGCCTGAAGGCCAAAGATGTTATATTTCAACCTTCCCCCAGGGTTCTTTGTACTTCTTAGGTGTTTGCAGAGGTCTAGGCTCTCTGCAATTGTCTCCAAGTTCCGCCAGTGATGTTCTCCCAATTGTAGGAGGCCCCCTGCACCTCATTTTTTCCTTACTCCATATTATATTTCTCTTTCCCTTCTTCTTTTAAGATAATCAAGTTATAGCAGAACGACTCTTAGGCCTTCTCCCTAATCAAACTTCCTCTATGATCCCTGATAATAATGGGGTTCAGAGGAAATGCATGTAGCGTCTCCCCGTATTAGAATATAAACAGTTTATCCTTGTGTAGAGCCTTAAGATTTTTTGTCTAGTTTTTATATTTCTTTTAGCATCTGTGTTTGCATTTCTATGCAAAGTTTCTATGCAGCTCTGGTCTTTTCATCAGGAACGTTTGGAAGTACTCTGTTTCATTAAAGACACTTTTTTTCTCCTGTATGATTACATTCAGTTTTTCTGGGTAATTTATTCTTGGCTCTAAGTTTATATCTTTTGCCTTCTGGAATGTTGTATTGCAAGCTTTCTCCTCATTTATAAAAGTTGTTGCTAAATTCTTTGTGATCCTGACTGTGGCTCCTTGATACTTGAATTCTTTATGGCTGCTTATAGTACTTTTTCTTTGACCTGGAAGCTCTGGATTTGGGCTTTAACGTTTCTAGGTGTTTTCATTTTAGGGCATCTTTCAGGCAGCGACCAACTTCTGTTTCTAGGAGATCTGGGCAGTTTTCTTTTATGATTTCTTGAAATATAATGTCTAGGCTGTTTTTGGTCATAACTTTTCAGGTTGTCCAGTGATTCTTATTTTTTTCCTCAATATATTTTCCAAGTCAGTAATTTTTGCAATGAGATGCCTTAAGTTTTCTTCTATTTTTTACATTATCTGACTTTATCATCTCATGAAATCATTGGCTTCTATTTGGCCAATTCCAATTTTCATGCAGTTTGTTGCTTGGCAAGATTTTTGTACTTCTTGGGCCAAGCTGCGAATTCCCTTTATAATTCCTTCCTCCATAGCTTTCATTTCTTTAACAATTTTTTTTCCTCTAGAGCTGGGACAACAAACTATGGCTCATGGGCCAAATCCTTCCTGTTGTTCATTTTTGTACAGGTCGAAACAGGTGGCTGGTGGACTTGGCCCTTAGGCTGGAAGTTGTCAGTCCCTGCTCCAGAGGTCTCTTTCACTTATAAAACATTTAAAGAAATATTTTTAACTCTTGCTTCACCACTTCCAGGAATTATATTTAAATTTATGCCCAACCAGTGCTTTTCTTTCAGTCTTTGCTTGTAGATGTTTTGGAGTCTCCTCGGGCCTTGTATATTTTGTGCTCCTGCCACCATAAGAGCTTTTTTTTTTTTTGAGGGTGGAAGGCAAGGCAATTGGGGTTAAGTAACTCACCCAAGGTCACACAGCTAGTAAGTGTGTCAAGTGTCTGAGGCCGGATTTGGACTCAGGTCCTCCTGACTCCAGGGCTGGTGCTCTATTCACTTTGCTACCTACCTGCCCCCCATAAGAGATTTTTGTGGTGGGATTTTTTTTCTTATTCTTCCAGTCTAGTTTCTGACTCTGGACTATATGATAGGGCCAGGCTCTGTGCACTTCTAGAAGGAATGTCTGCCATGGTTCTGATGCTGATCTTGAAATATTGATATATTATTTCAAGCTCTAAGGGATACCTCAAGCTGGAAACTTGCCAACTTTCAGGGCATACAAAGCATTCCGATCCAGGGCAAAGCCTTATCACCGTCCTCTTAGTCTGAGGTCTACAATTTCCTGACCTGTGTTTGGGTCTGAACAACAGAAGACTGCTTCTGGACTCAGTTACTCTCGGCCATCTGGGAAGTTCTGCTGGTTCAAAGTGAAATATAGGCTTTCCTTTGTTCTGAGATTTCTGGCCTGGTTATTTATCTGCCGACTGCAGACTGCAGACTGGGCTAGACTGAGACCTCAACTATCCCTAGGTCTGAATCCTTCCATGGTTGCTTGCTTCTGGCCTTTCTCCTCTTGGTACACAGTCCAGTGTCAGAGGCTAGAACACCACCTATAAGTTCACTTGCCCATCTAAATCTGGCCTCCCAGATCTGCTTCTCAGAACAGGGTAGTGAGTTGGCACCTGTTCCTGCCCCTCCATGCTAGATCTGGGACATCTTTGTAACCTGGTACACTGCCCCTCTCTCCCTGCACTAAACAGCTTCACTCATATGCTCCTGGCCACACCCTGTCTGAGTGTCCACAGATTTCTGTGTTTCCCTATGCTGGCTTGGGCTTAGAAAATGACTCACTGTGACTTTTTCTTGGATTTGCCCCATCAGGATTTGCTCTGATATATTGTCTAGATTTGTCTGGAGGATCTGGGAGTGGGGAAGGGAGCTGGCTGTACGTCTTCCTGCTACTCCACCATCTTGGCTTCCTAACACAATTTTTCTAGTGATTCTCTAATCAAAGGGTAGCTACTTTGTTAACAATTCTCTGATGCCACACAAAGGGCTGCTTATAAGTATTTTGGTATGCATGGGGACTTTCTTCTTATCAGTGACCTCTTTGGGATATAAGCCTAACAATGATTTAAAAAAAACAAAACAATTTAAAGGTGGTATGGACATTTTTATCGCTTCATTTACAGAATTCTTAATCATTTTCCAAAATGACAGTCCAATGACTCAGTAATTAGAATGCTAGTCAGGAGGACCTGAGCTCAAATCCCACCTGATACACTTGCTAGTTTTGTAACACTGGGCAAGCCACTTGACCTCTGCCTCTCAGTTTCCTTGCCTGTAAAATAGAAATAAAAATAGCACCTGGTTCCTGTGCTTTTTGTGAGGATAAAAGGAAATATTTGTAAGGTACTTCTCAAATCTTAAAGTGCTATATAGACACTAGCTATTATTAAAAATGGTTTACTGATTCACAGCTCCACCAACAATGTACAAGTGTGCCCTATCTTCCTACAAACCCTTCAACATTGACTATTTTCATCTTTTGTCATCTCCGACAATTTGCTAGAGAAAACTTCAAGGTTGTTTTCTTTGCATTTTTCTAATTATTCATGATTTGGAACATTCTTACAGTTATTAACAGTTTACAATTCTTCCTTTGAGAACTCATGTACTTTGACCACTGATCTATTGGGAATAGCTTCTTGTTTATATATCTTAGGTACTAAACTTTTATCTAAGAAATTTGATACAAAGATTTTCTCCCCCCATCCTTCCCTTCTTAGTCAATCAGCCAATAAGCATTCATTAAATGGCTTTTATGTGTCAGACACAGTGCTAACCTCTGAGGATACAAAGGAGCAAAAATCTAGCCCCTGGTCTCAAGGAGCTCACAGTCTAGTGAGGGAGACATCATGTGTAATACAGGGGTATCTCCATTGGTAGCTTGAAGGAAGGCAGGAATAGAAGCCTCTCTATCACCTCCTCCACCCACAGTTCTCTGTGGTGACTTTTTTTTTCTTTTTCCGTTACGAAATTGTAACAAAGGTCTAGGTAAACATAAATAAATGGCCTCTTTTTATATGGTACACAAAAAGTTAGTTTCTTTGGTCACATTCACCCACAGTTCTCCCAAGGGAGGCTTTAATTCATGCTGAGAGGGGAAGCAGGAGATTGGGGCCAGAGAATGGTCACTCCTCTTCTCTCCTCAGAGAGAAAGAAGGAAGTGGGCTAGAATTACAATCCATCTTCTCCTTTTCATATTATTAGTTTAGGGGATGTCATTTTCAGCCTTAAGCTAAATCCTTATTGCTATTTCTTAACAGGGAAGGGGGGACCCCAAGATTTATATCCAGGGATTGACTTCTTTCCCACCAAGGACCCAGGTCCACAATGAAGTCACATAGCAAACAGCAAAGAAAACAGTTTATCCAAGTTCATAGAAAACAGAACTTAGAGGAAATATACACAGCATAATACCGCATAAAGGAGCTCTTCCATTGGGAGAGGGGTAATAACAGTTCAACCAAGGGGGAGAGTCCCAGATTTCACCCAAAGGGAATTCCCAGAGGTCTCTGGTGTAGCAAGCTGGGAATAAGGGCATGATCCAAGTTCTACATGTTTGGGCTGCTTCCCAGAATCTTTTTCTCCCTTCAGTGACCTGAAGAGAGGTTGGCATCACTCATCTTCTCTCTTAAGTCTGAAAGTCAGAAAAATCACTGGACACTAAAAGAATCAGAAAAGATTGAAGCAATTGGTTCTCTCTTCTCTCCAGCTCTCTCAACAACTCCTAATGCAGGCACAAGGCATTGATCTCCACCAATGAGGAGAAGAGTCCCATATCAGAGGGCTTTGCAACCATGTTCAAACAAGGTATAGAAAGGATAACTTGAAAGTGATCAACACAGGGAAGAAAGCCATTAGAATTAAGAGGAACGGTGAAAGGTTTCCTAAAAAAGTGGGATTTTACCTGGGGCTTAAAGGAAGCCATAGGAAGCAAGAGACAGAAATGAGGAAGGAGATAATTTCAGGCATTGGACAGCGAGTAAAAATGCTTGAACTTGAGAGATGGAGCATTTTGCATGAGGAACAGCAAAAAGCCCAGTGTTAATGGATCATAGAGTACGTGGGTTGGGAGGTATAAGGCATAAGGAGACTAGAAACGTGGGGGTGGAAAAGAATAGATTTTGAAGGGCTTTGAATGCCTGGGGATCTTATATTTGGTGCTGGAAGGGATAGGGAGTCACTGGTGCTTATTGAAAGTAGGGAGTGACATGGTCAGATCTGTACTTTAAGAAGATCAGTTTGACTAGAGTTGAGGCAGGAGACCCCATATGGCTACTACAATGGTCCAGGTGAGAGGTGATGAGGGCTTGTATCACAGTGGTGTCCATATACAAGAGATGTTAGGAAGGTAGAACTTGCAGGACTAAGTGATTTAGTTTTCTTTGCACAAAAGCTTCTCAGATTCACATAATCCAAGTTATCTATTTCATCTCTTGTAATTGCCTCTATCTTTTGTTTGGATAAGAATACTTCTCCTACCCATAGCTGTATATGATCCCCAGCAGAATGTTCTGACGTCAAACTTGGCGCTCTTAAGCCCACCATGGCTGCCAAAGCCAATGGGAATCATCCCCATTTCCTACTTCACCTTCTCCCTTTCTTCACCCAGTTCTCTATTCCATAGTTCTTTAGACTCAGTCTCATGTCTTCTACCTCTTTCTAGGCTTTCCTTCTCCATTTGACATTTCATTTGTTTTCCCGATTCTAATCAGCTCTGTCTCATAAGAAGCTTGTATTCCCCACACCCAACTACTTTCTTCACCCAGCTCCCAATACCTTAATTCCACCTTTGGAGATTGATATGTTTGATAAAAATACCCTCAACTGTGACAGAACAAAGAACACTGGTTCTGAAGACAGGGCCTGGGGTTATGCTCTAGCTCAGCTGCTTAAAAGCTGACTGGCTGTGGATAATTTGCTCAATCTCTGAGTCTCAGTTTACTCATCTGAAAAATGGGAATAATAATTTTAGTATGAATCTGCTTCACAGGATTGTTGTAAAGAAAGTACTTTGTAAACCTTAAAGTACCAGAGAAATGTGAACTATTACTGGTAGTAAGATCTATCAGTCATTGATTCTTTAGTGTGAATGTGTTTCTTAGGTCATTTCTGAGAACTAGGAGCAAGGCACTAAGCTTGGGAACAGGGAGGAGGGAGTGCAATAGTTTGGGGTCTCAGGGAACTTTCCAGTGAGCTGGTTTGGAGAGGGTTTAAAGTAGAGAGTACGTAAATACAACCGTTCCCTAAAGTAAGGGGATGTGAGAGGAAAGACGGGGCCACTGACCAAAGGTTGTGGGAAAGATGAGAGATTGAGTAACGCTAAAGAGAAACCATTTTGTCTGGGGCAGATCTGCTTTATTCCCAAATCTATGAGTAGAAACAGCTTCTGAGTTAAAGCTCAGGATCCCTTAACTGAAATTTGTCTGGGGGTGGGGGTAGGAGTGAGAGGCCAATGGGGCACTGCATTATTTTAATTTTTTAATTTTAAGCATTTTTTATCTCTTCCTCCCATCCCCAATACCACCAATAAGCAATAAAAAAGAAAATGAAACTCCTTATAACAAATATTCACAGTGCAAAAAAAAAATTTCCACATTGGTCATATCCCAAAATATGTGTCTTCTTTTGCGTTTTGGGTTCATCACTTCTCTGGTAGGAGGCAGGTAGAGTGCATCATCTTTGTGGACTAAAGTTATTAATGAAATGTGGGCACATCTGAAGGACTACATTACATTTTCCATCAGACCACATCCCCCATAATACCTAAAAATGAGGAATAATCACTTTTTAGGAGAAGTCCCCATGACTCCATTTCCCATGAGATACTTTGCCTCTGATACCAGGTGACTGAATGAGAAAGAGAAATCTACCTATGAGGTCAGCCGGGGTGATTGCATCAGGAAAACAATGAGGACTTCTGAGCTGCAGCAGGAAGGTTTCTGCAAGAAAGCAGAGATGCTGGAAACATGGCAGGGCGTAGCCTGCATACGAGCTGCTGAAAGAAAGTTAAGGAGAGACAATGGAGACAGATCTCTTGCTGTGACCCTAACAGTGAAAAACAGTAGAGAGTGCACACGCGGTACTCAGTCAGGGGCTCAGAAGCTCTCAAAATGAACCTTCTACCCACCTTCAATCCACTCATACTTTAAGGCCTCTGTCACATCCTCCCTTTCCCTTTTGACCCTCCCTTGCCTCCTAGCAAAGCAATTTTTTTTCTTCTGTGTCTGAGAACCAAGATTACTTTCACTGTATGACTTTTCCCTGTTATTCACCTTGAAATTCTGTCCCAATTTAAAACTGTGGTATTTTATTTCAATTCAGCAAGGATATATTAACCATCTGCCATGTGCTAGGTACCATGTGGGCTCAAGGAATTCACTTTCTCCATGACTCAGAGTTCTTGACTAGTTTGTTCAAAGAGTACTACTCTCTGGGTCTCTAGATTTGCCCTTGATTTTAGAGGTTGCCAATCAGTTCTGGGAAAGCATCTTGAGCATTTTCCCCAGTACCTCCTGCCGATGATGAGGCATTGGGGATTCCGTGCATGGACCATACTTGTGCCATTTGACTCTGCAAGCCAATTCATACCGCAGGCATACACCACTGGAGAATGGAATCAGAACCTTAGAAAGAAGATTGTAGCTTAGGGGCCAAGTACATTACAAAGATTATCTCTCCTGAACCTTTAAATCAGAGGTTCCCACTTGTTTGGCCTACTGCCTCCTTTAAAAAAATTACTCAGTTCCCCCCTGGAAATCTACTTTCTGTAGTCTTTTAATGGTTTTTTAAAATTTGCATCAGTTCAAAAAATATAAAATATATATTTTTAAAAGTTGATGCATCTTAAATTTAATAATTTATTATAAATTTTTTGTTTTTTCCTGCATTGAAAATTTGATGATGCAATATTATGTCATGTAACCATATAGTATTCTATTGTAAACAAGTCATTACATGCACATATTCCTGCTGATACATGCTGGATTTCCCAACAATGTGCCACACACTTGCCTGCCAACACTTTCTTGTTAAGACCCATCAGTGGACTTGACCACTGATCAGTTATAACTTTCGTTTTGTGTGTTTATTTGGAAAATAATGTAATCACTACAACTTTAACTCTGTTATACAACAAATGAAACATATATGAACAGGTTTCCAAAATTTTCTTCTCTTCTTTTCTTTCCTTAAGCTTCTACCACCCCCTTGTTTTTATTCAATGCCCCCTCAATTGCACCTGAGGCTACTACTACCCCCTGATTGCTCCAGCATCCCCAAGCATGCAGTGTAGCCCACTCCAGGAACCTCTGGAAAACAGCGTATTGCTAACAGCTACTTCAGGTATCATCATCTCTACCTCACAAATATGTAAGGGCATGGGAAGCTGGGGGCCATTTTGTTTGTCTAGAGATAGTTCACACTGAGTTGAGAACAGATATCTTTAGGGTCTCCTTCCCCCACCAATGGAGACTGTCATTCTTGTCAGGAGTAAAACAGAGGCCAGAGGCTGACTGCTCTTCCCTCCTCAGAGAGATGGGGTACCAGGTTATAATTATTTCTATCTACTCCATTAAACATGAGCGCAGTTTCTTTCTCAAAGCTAGAAGTCAGAAGAGCTTCTCTTTTTCTCCTCCCTCTCCAAGTTCTCTGCTCTCTCTCCCTCCCTCCCCCACCATGTAGGCACAAGGCAATGAGTGATCCATCTCCATCAATGAGGACAGACTCCCATGCAGTTAGCTTTTTGAGTCAAGGGTTACATGTGAATTAAAAAAAAAAACTTAGAAAAGTTAACTGATTTGCTCATCACCACATGGCTGGGAAGTGTCAGAAGTGGGATTCAAACCTGGTCTTTTTGATTCTAACACACTCTGCCATCATCCCATGCTACTTTTCCTAGATGTTTATGTGTCTGAATTTCTGAGTACTGATCTCAGTTCTAGCACTAATTTGTCCCCGAAGACAAGTCATTCAGCACCGCATACTCTGAATCAAATGACAGTATTAGTAAGTAGGAAAATTAACTAGAAAATAATGGGAGATTTATCTGCTAATAAAGGTGATGGAAATGCTATCAATATAATTGCTGGTCTATAGATAGCTTTGTATCACTTCAGCACAAGCCCTGGTGAGGTGCTTTGGATTCCACTGGTCATTCTGGCTAAGTTTTGTTAGTTTTCTTAACCTGCAATTAGCACAACAGCTTGGAAAAGTAATCTAGTCTGCTAAGTAAACATTGGATAAATAAAACAGACTTTGAAAGAGAGTGAATGCAAACCATGAATATTCTCAACACCTGAATAAAAGCTGAACAAAATGTGGTCTAAGAGTATGAAGGAATATTATTTTTGTACTATAAAATGGTAAGTATGATGAATACAAAGAAAGGAAGACATATGAAGTAATGCGGAATGAAGAGTTATAATAAATGCATTGATTGTAACTATATAAATAATAGTAATAATAGCATTATAGATATTCTTACCAGCAATAATAGTAATGAATAATAATGATAAAACTTGGAAAAATACATAGAACAAAAAGCTCAGAAGGAGCACAGACAAAAATAGAATGTCTGATCTTGAGCGAAAAGGGTTTTTAGAGATCATTTGGTCCAATTCTCTTTATCTCAGGAAATGGATCTCAAAAGAGGAGAAATTACTCAACCTAGGAGGAAGGGAATAAACATGTATTAAGTACCTATTACAGGTCAGGCAGCTAGACAGCTTGACAGATAGAGTGCTAGGTGGAGAGTCAGGAAGACCCAAGTTCAAGTCCAGCCTCAGACACTAGTTGTATGACTCTTGGCAAGTTACTTCACCTCTGTTTGCCTTAATCCACTGGAGAGGGAAATGGCAAACCACTCCAGTATCATTGCCAAAAAATCCCCATGAATAGTATGGTCCATGAGGACACAATGAGTTGGACACAACTGAACAACAGCAGGTGTCAGGCATTGTGCTAAGTGCTTTACAAACATTGCTTCGATTTGCTGGGCAATCACCTATTGAGCTAATGCAGTCACAGATAATTAGGTTTTAATGTGTTAATGAGGTATTGAGCTCATTGTAAAATTTCAGCCACATTTTTATGAGCTGGTTCTTTGAGTTAATCAGAAGAATGATTGATTGGCTGAGAAGGCCCCAGGCTGCACAGAACCTATCCCAGCTATTTGACTGCACCAATTCTTATCCTTCCAGGAAAATGGAGGACCTTGGGGCGGCTAGGTGGTACAGTGAATAGAACACTAGCCCTGTAGTCAGGAAGACCTGAGTTCAAATTCGGCCTCAGACACTTGACCCACTTACTAGCTGTGTGACTTTGGGCAAGTCATTTAACCCCAATTGCCCTCCAAAAAAAAGCAAAAAAAAAAGAAAATGGAGGACCTCCTGCCCTTACCATATACCCTGCCACCACCTCCTAAGTACCTCCAGGTCTCACCATCTGACCTGCTCCTATAACCTCTAGTCCTCTGGCAATGTGACTTGACCTACTGGCCTAACCCAAGGACTCTTGGGTCTTACTATTCATCCTGCTGCCCCCTTAGGTCTTCCAGGACTTTCCATCTCCCAGGCAACTAAACTTCTCTTTCTGTGTTGTCTCCCTGAATCAAAGTGGGAGCTCCTGGAGAGCGGGGCACTGTCTTGCTTTTTCAATTTTCATCTGTAGCACTTTGCACGGTACTTAGAATAGAATAAATGAATAACAAATGACTGCTTTTTCATTTCCTGCGCATGCATCTCACTATCTTTGCATTTGTTGATGGTTACTGAGTTTATGCAGGACAATGAAATTCCATCAGCAAAGGGGAGAAGTGATTGCTTGGCTCTCATCCATTCCCATCCATCTTAGTATCATATTAGAGAATCTTAGATTTTGAGGTGGAAGGGACCTTTTAGAACACTGAGTACAGCTTCCTCATTTTACAGGTAAAGAAACTGAATCAAGGTCAGTAGCTTGAGTAAATCAACACACTCAGTTGGACCTAGAGGGATCTGAGGAGTCTAAGAGGATAAATGGGGAGGAAAGCGGGACTCTGCCAGACATTAAGAATCAGAAGCAACCAGATGCTGGAGATGAAAGACCATCAGATGGAGTCACCTTGACCCAGGGAAATACTAGAGATTGAAAGTTGCTCAGGATGGGAATGTTGTGTTCCTGACCTGCAGGAGAACTGTGGGAGACCAAAGATTGTGGGAACTGTAACAAAGGATGCATTCAGATGCATTTTGCGTAATGTCTGCCATTACAAGTACTCTGAAGGGCTATTCCCCATTAGAAGGTGAGCTCCTTGAAGGCAAGGCCTGTCTTTTGCCTCTTTTTCTATCCCTTAGCACAGTGCCTGACACATAGCAGGTAATTAATAAGTGTTTATCGACTGACTGACTCTTCCCTTCCAGGGCTTATGATATTCCTGCAAAAGGGGACAACAGCAGCCACTGTCTGCACAACTACCAGTTGGGTAGCAATAGAACTGCCCCAGGGAAAGAGGCCAGGAGCAGCAGTTCTGGCATCTGCTGGGAACTACCGGAAGTTATAGATAGACTGATGAGCCAGCCCCACTATGGGGGCAACCACAGCCTGGATCACTGATGGCATACATCAACAGCCTTGGAAGGAGAGCAGTATTGAGCAGTCACTCCAGAGACAGCAATGCCAGGAGGTACTTTGGGGATAACTAGGAAAGAGGGCTACAGAGGCCACTACTTGTGGGCATAGAAGCTAAGGGTTCTGTCTAGACCTGAAGACCTACAGTTCAAATCCCACCTCAGACACTTGCTTAGCTAGGGGGGGACCTGGGCAAGACTCAACCTCCCAGCTTCCATTTCTGCATTTGGAAAATGGGGAAATTAACAGCCCCTACGTCCCCAGGGTGGCTCTGAGGAGCCAATGAGGCAACAGAAAGACTGTCCTTATGGTCCTCAGGTCTTACCAGCTCTCCACAGGCTCATTTGTTCTCTTTGACTCTTAAGCCTAGACTTTCGCAGCCTTAGGAAGTTAGATGTGAACAATGTCAGATATTGGAACTATCGAGTTTTTTGGGAAGGATCACCAAGCCAGAGGAGTGAGGTTATGTGAGAACAGGTGACATAAAGATATATATATAGATATAGAGAGAGAGATATAGATATAGATATACATAGATAGATATAGATATAGATATAGATATCTATAGAGATATAGATAGATAGATAGATAGATGGATGGATAGATAGATACATATCCCTACACGTGTGTGTGTGTGAACGTGTTAAAACTAAAGTGACATCCAGAAACTAGTCCTAGAAGTTTCATGAAAAGGGTTTGGAAAAAACAAACAAACTTTAAAGACTTTAATGTTTCAGCTAAAAACAGGAGACTCTATGGCTTTCTTTTCCAACAGCTGAACTGCGCACTAACATCATAGTAAGGTAATTAATTTCCCATCAATTACAGAATGGGAAAGAGATTTACCAGCTGTTTCTGCCCTGGGGATACATACGCCTTTGAGGTTGCAAATTCTGCTAATAATACATTGAATTAACTGACTTACAAAGACTTTACACATCTCATTTGCTTTTTACTACTACTTCATAAGACAGGCAGTATAAGAATTATTATCCCTGTTTTACAAGCCGGGAAATGAAGGCTCAAGGACCCACAGGCAATGGCAGGGAGAGTTGTATGACTGGAAATTCAGTCACCTAGCTCTACCAAAGTATTTCTATAAGGAATGAATATGGGTGTCTTTTTGTAAAATATATATACATATATATATATATGTGTGTGTGTGTGTGTGTGTGTGTATATACACATATATACATATACATACATATAAACACATACATATATCTTTGTTCTTATGAGATAACTCCAGCTTTCCTTCTCCTACAATGTCTCCAGGATTTACCCATTTGATCTACAATTACCTGTAAATAAGTATTTGTTGGGCTGTACTTTCAATACATTCTTAGTTGAGAAGCTCTTCATACACTACTATTATTTGTCAACTATTTTCGTTACCTTCCTTCCCGATATATTTTATCTAAGCCTAATGTCTTTTGTTACTCTAAGCCTGGAAGGGACCTTGAGAGTTCAAATTCTGCCTTCAAACAGAATATTCTTGAATTCACCAAACCGACGTGAAGATTTGTATCCAGGCAGGACATTTCCAAAACCTGACACAGTACATTCATTAGTGCTTATCCTGAAGTTGGAAGACATGTAGCAAATACTATTCCTGCATGTTTTTACAGAAAGTAAAACCTAACGAAAGAGTTACTTTTCCAAGGATAAGTCACAAATCTAATTCAGAGCCAAAAAAAGAACTCCTGTTCTAGATCACTGAAAGGGGAGCCAATTCTCTTGTCCCAAATCTAGTAATCTAGCCACAAAACCACAACCTCCCCTTCTAGGGCTGTAGAGAACCGCCCCTTATGTCCACTTGCCACTACTTACACTTTTAAGAACACCGAAAAGAGGCAGCTTACACATCAACACCCTTATGTAGACAGAAGAGATTCCTTGGAGTCAGGAAGACCCGAGTTCAGATTCTGCCTCGGAAATGTACTAGCTGTGTGACGCTAAGCAAGTCATAGAACATCTCAATCTTCTCATGTGTAAAATGAAGAGGTCAGCCTAGATAGTCCCTAAGGTCCTTTCCAGGTCTAAGACCCAGATCCTACGGCTTAGAGAGACTTGGTAGGAACCATTTAGCTACAAACAATTCACCTAATTTCTTTGAGTTTTGCTTTCTTTATCAGGAGAGGAAAGTTCCTATTTGCATAAATTCACAGGGTTATGAGGAAAGTGTTCTGTCTGTCTTTATGCAGTATTATGTCATAATAATAATGGCTCTCATTTACAGCGCCTTTAAGGGTTTCTAGGTGTTTTACATGCATGATATCATTTGATCCTTACAGCATCCCTGAGACATCTGCATTATTAACCAGTTCCAGCACTCTCCCCACAGGTTCTGTGGTTTTGTCACCTTAAATAGGTGTAAGATATTAGAATGACTAATAAGTTTTTGGCAGCTAACAACCTCCTTCTACAGTCCCCCTCCAAATTCCTAGCCCCAGGTTCCATCTAAGAAAAGCATACTATTACTCAGGTTGTTGAACCAAGAACAAATCTCACTGTGATTTTGCCCATAGTCACGTAAGTAAATAAGTGGTAGCCAAATGTGAGTTGGAACATCTTTCTGTAGGTGACATAGGACGAAATTGAAGACCAAGAGCAGTCTTGAACGTGAAAAGAAATGTTCAAAGGGCAACCTATATATGATATGTTTTGGGGGAGAATAGGAAGGAGGAGAGAGAGTCTGATCCTTTTCTAGATCCAGTATTCTGAACCAAATCCCTCAAAAATCCAGGAATATGTGAAAACTGTTCACACTGAGCCTGGCCACAGTGTTTAACCCAGAGGTGGAGAACCTGTGGCCTCGAGGCCATATGTGGCCTCTATGTTCTCAAGGGCAGCCCTTTGACTGAATCCAAACGTCACAGAACAAATCCCCTAAATAAGATTTGTTCTGTAAAACTTGGACCCAGTCAAAAGGCTGCACCTGAGGACCTAGAAGGCCACATGTGGCCTCGAGGCTGCAGGTTCTCTATGACTGGATTAGACAATCTCAGAGTCCCTTCATGTGCTAGGATCCTGCATTATTTCTGTAAAATGCAGTCTAGTAGAGGAAAAGAGGAGCTGCCTTGGAAGTACTGGAAGGGTTGCTTGTCTTATGGAAGAGGAGAAGATGGTTAGCCTTATAGGAATCTTAAAAAATACAACAGATACTCAAAAGAGCAGAGCTAGAACCACAGGGTAAAAGGAAGGCACATTTTTGCTGGATACAAGGGAAAATGACCTAAAAATGAAAACTAGCCCAAAGTGGAGTAGGTTACCACTTTCTGAGGCCGCAAGTTTCCTGTCCCTGGAGACATTCAAAGAGAGACTGGATGCTATGAGTGATGTTGGGGGTGGCTGGTGGAGGGAAGATGGTATTATTCTAAGCCATACCGGAAGAGCCCTCACTAGGAATTCCCATCCCTGGGCATGGGTGGACCTAATAGATGAGGGCTCTTATGAATGCAAACCTTAAGGAGCTGGTAGACCAGGGTCTTAAAATGGTGCAGGTGTGGGGGTGGAGATACTATAAATCAAGTATACTGTTTTAGGAAGAAAGGACAGAGATCTGCAGAGTGATAAAAAGGATTTAGACTCTATGAAGCAAAATGGAGAACATGCTGAAGGGGAACAGTGGGGAGTGCACCAATGGTTCCTCTTGGCACTGGGTGAAGCATTAAGCCCTGGAAAGAATGCCAAGAGAGGTAATGTCTTTAGGAGGAAAGTAGGCGTCAGCACTAAAACACAGAAAGAAAAAGGAAGAGAACTAGAAAGAAGGGGAGTTTGTTAAGTGGAGAGGAGCACTCCAGGTGCTGGCCAAAGCTAGCACTGAGCTGAATAGAGATAAGAAAGTGAGGAAAGGCAACAGAGAAAGGGGATTTCAAAGACAAAAGGAAGGCAGATGGTCCCTGGAAGAGACCATCTGACCACCTGGCAATCTTGGAGGCCTTTTCCTGGAATCACCTTTTCTCCCAACCTTGGTAGGGAGGGGGAAAACAGGCAGTGGTGGGATGGGGGGTGGGGTCCAGCTAGAGACTGCCTGGCACCCAAAGTGTCGGTAGCCTGCTTTCTCTAGATAATGTCCTGGAGGAAGCAGCATCCCACCTGAGATGTCTCTGACTAAGGCAAAGTCCCAGATACATACCCTAGCTGTGGCTCTGGATGTAGGTTAGACCATATGACCTCTGAGATTCCTTCCTGACTTTAAGATTCTATGATTCTTCGAAAGCATGTTATTTTTTTTAACATCCAGAAGTAATTAGATTAGAGATATGGGCCAATTACCTATAATTTCCTAAACAGAACCATTTCATAATTTTCTGCATTGTTCTTCAGAATTTTAAAATATAAACAGCAAGTATGACTATTGATACCCCCCAAACCCAAGTGCTTCCTTCCACCTAGATCCCAATTTATCAGATTCTGAAATGTTTCACAAACAGGCCCCCAAATCTAATGACACCCCTTGCATCCTCAAACAACTGCTTGTGACTCTTTAGTCACTTAAGCATCCGGTTCAAAAACGGCCTTCCTTGTTTTTTGCAGTCACTCATGGCTTGACTCCAACCTCTCTCACAGACTACTTTTCTCTGCTTCTTTCTTTGCTTCCTCTTCTCAGCTGGACATAGCTTCCTCTCTGGGCTATCTGAATTGATCTGCTGTGTCTCTGCTGCAACAACTATCCCAGTTCATTTCAAAAGTTAGCTGGAAACACATTCTCTCTCCTTTATTTGTTAACATCTCTTTCCTTGTCATTAATTTCTTAACGTGGCCACCAAGTTCCTTAGCAGCACAAAACGCTCGAGGCAATTTTTGTGAAAAATACCATGCAGAATAATATTAAATGTAGTTATCTTTGTTGTGACTGTCTTCTGAGAGGGGTGGTGTGGTGGAAAATGTCTTGGACTCAGAGGTGAGAAAAATGAGACCCACAGAGGCTCAGTTACTTGGCCACAATCATATCATCCCACAGGTACTAGGGAGCAGAGGTCAGATTTGGAATCCAGGTTCCTTGATGCCCAGGTCCTCAGAAGCCCACGATTCCATTCCACTTAGGTCCTTGCCTCTCATTTTCCTCAGGAATATAATGACAGGGTTGAATTCGATAACCCCTGGGATCCTTTTTATCTCTATCCCAGTGGTTAACAGGCACAATAGACAGCATCCATTTCTGTTTAGGGAAACACTTGCCCCTTTGTCCTACGAGCTCAGCATAAATGTATTTTCGGTTAAGCATCTTTTCATTGAAAACCCAGAAGGTAGATGCTATATATAGCAGCCCAATAAATGTTATATAACCCCGTGTCATTAATCCAGATAGATCTTTAAAAATTCAGACACATCTTCTCTAGCAGTCACCCTTTGCTGAAGAATATCTGAAAATAGCTGAGTGACTTCTGGAGCGTTTGCTTTCTCATAACTAAGTCCTACGACTGCGGATTGCTTTTAGTCCGGAGCTTTTGGCCTGAAGCCTTCCTCGGCTCTTTACCTGGGCAGCCCACACAGATAACAATCACCTGCATTTGCCTATGAAGAGTAGCCTTGTATAACTTTATAGCCCAACCGGTAAATTAGCAAATAGACTTTGATAATTAGAGAGCAGTGATTTGCAAATGAGGTTAGCAAATTACTTGAGGTAGACAGGCGGTTTTGCGCTTGGAGTCTGGGAAGAATTGAGTTCGGATGCTGCCTAGGCTAGGCAGCCGTGTGACCTAGGGCCAGTCCCGTACTTAATCTCTCTCACCCAGGGTCTCCTCGTCTGTAAAAGAGAGCTGGTAATAATAGCGCTTACTCTACTGGCTTGTTGTGGGGATCCGATGAGATAACAAATATGCTTTGCAAAATTTAAAGTGCTACATGAACGCTAGCTAATGAGCATTAACAACTTGGGTCTCTATGGAAACACAAGGGAATTTAGCCTCGTCAGAAGTAGGAAAAAAAATGCTGACCGGGAAGCCAAGGGGATTTCCTGGATGTTGGTCAAAATAGGGGCAATGGAAAGGCACGCCGTGGGTGTGAATAAATCCTCCCAATTGTGTTATTATAATCACTGTTACCAGTAATGACTTGAGCGGCAGAAGTAGAATAAAAACAAAAAAACTGAGCGGGTGCTGTAAAGAAAGAGCGAAAGATAACAGGTCACACACATGTATATATGTGTATGTGTATGTGTATATATGTGTGTGTATATATCTCAAACGACCCAGCGGAAGAGCTCTAGAACATGAATCCTTTGTGAAGGCTCATGAAAAGAAGAGAAATGGACACAGATCTAACAAGATGAGTTGAGGGTGGGCTGAGATTTGCACTGGGGAAGGTGGTGCCCCTATGATTGACACCACTAACTCTTTAAAGTATAGAAGGATGGAAGCAATAGGAAGCTGACGGAAGACTAGGGGTGAGTTTGTGGGTAAGAGGGTAGAGATGGGGGAAACTCCATGTCAAGAGGAGGAATTGATTAACTTGTTCTGGAGGAATTTATTTAGAGGAAGGGCAGGAACCAGAGCTCGGGGAACACTGGTGGAGAAAGAGGTTGGGGCTGGGGTAATGGGAGGGAGGCTGGGGTTGAGGGAGAGGGGAAGGTGGAGGGAGCGAGCAAGGAAAGTGCAGAAAGGGAGATGCAGAAAGCAGAGGTCTGCACCAGGGAAGAAAGGTCATCGTTAAGCTAGCAAAAACTAAGCGGGGGCAGATTGGGGTGAGCAAGAAAGAGGGACCAAAGCGGCGGAGCCCAGGCGGGGCTGCCTGGGGGTGCAGCTGCTGGTGGGGAACGGTGAGGATGGGAGGATTTCAAGCACGTCTGGCCAGACTGATCGCGATGAACAGAATCCCTGAAGTCGCAGGACTCGCTTTACCTACGGGGGTTGGTCCGTCTGCCTCCTTCAGGCACCTGCGGCTCGGCAACCTGCATCCGCTCTGCGCATGCGTCCTGCCCAGTCTGCAGTAAGCGCCCCGAGGGCAGGCGGGGGACTTTCACTTTTTGTCTTAGCAGCCCCACACCCGGCCCAACGTCCTGTCTAGTAAGGAATGCTTGTTGACTAAAAGACTAATGTTTGGGGAATCCCGCCAGTTTAGGGGGATTAAGTCAGTTCAAGACTATTTCTGTGATTTTATTCAAGTAGAGTCCAGTTGCCATCAGCTTTGGGGAGTTCGGTCAAGGTCTGGGGTTTTCCAGAACCTCTGGGGTGACTGTATCGGAATGGGGGCCTTTTCGTCAGCCACAGCTCGGTGTGATGCGATCACCCGGGGCCGCTGCGGTGAGAACCCGGTGATTCGCCGGGCCCGCCGGGGCGGGGCCTCCTGGCGCCCCGCCCCTCCAGGGTCACGTGAAAGGGGCGCTCTGCGGCGCCTCGCTCGTCCCCTCCCCCGCCCCTCCCCGGAAGAAGCGCCTTCCGGGAGCGGCGCAGGGCGGAGGGCAACATGGCTGCGCTCCGCCGCGCCTGAGCCCCGCGAGCCCCCAAGCGCGCGCCGGCAGCCGCGGCCCGAGCAGCCTGAGCCTGGGCCTCGCTCTGGCCCGGCGGCGGCGGCGGGAGCGTCGGGCGGGCGCGCGCAGGGCGCGGAGGCGCGCGCGGCCCCGGGAGCAGGCGGCGGCGGCGGCTGGAGCGGCCTGAGCGGCCCGGCCCGGCCATGGAGACGGAGGAGGAGCAGCACATGACGACGCTGCTGTGTATGGGCTTCTCGGAGCCGGGCGCCATCCGCCGCGCGCTGCACCTGGCCAAGAACGACATCAACGAGGCCGTGGCGCTGCTCACCCACGAGCGCCCGGGCCTCGACTACGGTTCCTACGAGTCCATGGACAGCGGCGGCCCCGGGGGGCCCGGGCCCGGCGGCGGCGGCGGCCCCGGGGGTCTCGGGCCCGGGCTCGGTGGCGGCCCGCGCAGCGACGGCGGCGGTGACGGCCACGGCCACGGCCACGACCCGGCCCGCAGCGGGCCCGCGGGAGGAGGCGGAGGCGGCGGCGGCGGCGGCGGCGGCGGCTTCGACCCCCCGCCCGCCTACCACGAGGTGGTGGAGACCGAGGTGAGGGCGCTCGGGCCCGGCGGGGGGCGCTGCGGCCCCTGGGCACGTGGGGCGGGGGAGGGGGCCGGGGCCCAGCGGGGTGCCGGCCCGCCACATCGCGGGGAGTCTTGGGGGGCGGTCCCTGCGAGATGGACGCCGGGGCCTCCGAGCAGTCCGGGATCCCCTGGGGTGAGGGCGGGGCCGCTGTGGCCAGACCGGGGTCACTCCGGCGCCGAGCCCGCCTGGAGCGCGCGGAGCCTTCAGTTCGGGGCCCTGTGACCTTGGGCAGGGCTCCCCGACTTCCGAGATGCGGGGAGGGGGGGCAGTCATGCCCGGGACGCGGAACCTGCCGTCCCCACACCCCCACCCTCGGCCCGGGCGGCCCAGCCGGACTTGGCAGTCAGAAAGCCTGGCTCAGCTCTCTGCTTCCGCCTATTGTGCCGAGTGACCTTGGAGAAGTCACTTGCCAGGCCGCAGGGGATGCCGCGGCCGCCATGGGGACCAGAGCGAGGGTGGTGGGAGGAGGAGCGCCCCGGTCCGGGGTCTACCTCGGTCTGGGGGCCGGCGGGGCCGAGGGAGGAGGAGGCTTGGCTCCCCTCGGTGCCCGTCTGCCCCCTAAGCCTGTGGGAACCTCCTGCGGGGAGCTGGGGTCTGGGGGGGCTGCCGGTGTCCGAGGCCCGGGTTCAGATCCGGCCCAGATGGAGGGCCCTGGGCCAGTCACTAGACCTCTCTCTGTGTGCCCGGGGCGGCTGGCAGTGGGGCTGGTACAGACCCGGAGGCGGCGGGTGTGTGCAGCAGTGCCGGCTCTGCCCTCCGTAGAAGCGCTTTTGGACCAGGGGTGCGCGGCCAGGCTCCGCCTTCGGGGCTCCCCGGCCTGAGCAGGGGACAGCTGTGCTCTGAAGAGCTGAGATGTCAGAAGCAGGTCTGTAAAGAAGGTGCCGGCGCAGCCCAGAGACCCGTGCGCTTTGTTACAAGGAGGGGCTCCTGCCCCCGAGCCCTCCTCTTCCATCTCGGTCCTCGGGATCGGTGCCCTCCGGCCCCCAGGCCTGGTGGGGCGCAGGGCTGGGCCGCCTCAGGCTGCTTTTCCTGTGTTTCACTGGTCACTTGGGGATGTTTTTGTTCCCTAGACGTTCTTATCTTTTGTTTTTTGGAATTATGAACTTAAACCCGAACAGAACGCACATTCCAGCGTACAGAAGGACACGACTGTACAGGGATCTGCTGACTTGAATTGCACAGTTGTTGGTTTTTAAAATTGTTACATTCAGTTTGACACAATAGTAAGCAAGCCTGTGCTTCCTTGTCCGTGCTGAACTTCCTCCTGCTCTTTCTGTGTATTTTTAAATGTTTCGTTGATGTTGTTTTTCCCTGGAAATTGTTTAAGATCCCAGTATCCCTTCCAGACAAGGCTTCAATAGAAGTTAATTTTTCTTCAGTTTTAAAAAGTCAGCAGTGGTTTTCTGTGACAGATTAACTTCATTTATTTATTTGCTTTTGCTTTTCACAAGATCTTCAATAGTCCTCTCAAGTTGTTTCTGCCATGTTTATCATTTGATACCCGTCCCTAAGGGTATTACTTAGTTGCCTCTTTTTTTTCTTCGATAATTCTTTTTTAAAAATTAATTAATTTTTAGTTTTCGACATTCACTTCCATAAGCTTTTGGATTTTACATTTTCTCCCCCTTCATCCCCTCCTCTCTCCCCGAGACAGTGTGCAACCTGATATAAGCTCTACATATACATTCATATTAAACATTTTCACATTAGTCATATTGTAAAGGATAGATCAGCTTCAGCCTGTTGCTCTGTTACTTAATCCATTTAAAAGTGTATGTGTAAATCAAATGAATTTCCCACCTGCAGCCTTGAATGCCAGGCTTGTGAGTTTGGACTTGATACTTGGGGAAGCTGTGTGTCAGGGTGTTGGTATTTGCTCCCTGTGGGCAGAGAAATAGGGCTAGGCTAGGAGAGGCCGAAATTCTTCCATGGGAGTAGGAGCTGGGGACAGGCAGGAGCCAGCGAGCAGAGGGACTTGTCGGCACTAGAACCCAGGGTGTCGGTCCTTAAGCCATTGTGGCTCGCTCCTCTGTGAATCCAGGTGAGACATCAGGGAGGTGACAGTGACATGTGGTTTTCAGGAAGGTCATCTGATGGGGCTGTGCAGGGAGGCCAGGGAGAAAGTGGTTTCAGTTCCAGTCGAAGGTGATGAGTCCCTAGAGTTGGAATAGCCCAGAGGGGAAGAGCTGGAAGCCAGAGGTGTAGACTTTATAGGCTCATCTACACGGTCACCAGCTAGTCAAATTTACAGCAGGCCACATTGATAGAACTTTTCTCCAAACATCCCTGTGACATAGGGAGTTTACTGTCCTATTTTGTAGGTGAGGAAACTGAGATCCAGAGAGGTCCCCCTGGTCACCGCAGGTGGTAGGGAGTAGAGCTGAGTTGACTCTGGGTCTTCTGATTTCCAGATCTAGCACTCTTTCCTAATACAGGGAGCCCCCCACTTCCTAAGGGACCCCCATATGAAAAAGAGGAAAAGGACATGCCAAAATCACTGGAAGGAAGGAAGGGAAGCCGCATATGTTAATCTTCTGCTGTGTGCCGGGGCTTTGCACAACTGTCGTTTGATCCTCATGGTGACCCTGGGGTGTGGGTGATAGTATTGTCCTCATTCCCCAGATGAGGAAACTGAGGCAAACACATTAAGGGTCTTACAACTAGAAAGTGTCCAAGGCTCGATTTGAACTCAAGTCTTCCTAACTCCAGTCCCCTGGTTCTGTGCACTCTGCATAGGACGGTGTTTTGTTTCTACAAATGGATGATATTTTATTCAAAACCACTTCAACTATATACCTTCAAGCATAAGCCTGAAATAATCTAGCCCACTAAACCAAAAAGTGATTAAGTAGAAACAGAATTAATATATTTTTTTCTTCTTTGGCCTAAAGGGTTCTTAAGGATGACCAGGTACAACTTCTTCAAAAATTTTAAAGTTGAGAAGATTGAGGACCAGAGAGGGGAAGCTAAGTCAGTTCCTGTTTATCAAGTGCTTACCTTGTGCCTGGCACCAATACAAATTCTAGCAAAAAGAAGGGCATTTCTGACCCTCAGGGGAGAACACAGCACATAGAAAGGAGACCAGAAAAGAGAGATTTCGGGGATGGGGGGGGTCACTGGTGGGAATACAGGGAGAACATGGTCAGTGGGGCCCAAAGAGCAATAAAGACATGGCTGGTCACGAGCAGGTTCTCTTGCTTCTTACCGTGTTAGAGACTGGTGCCTCAGGCTTCTCGTAGCTTCATACCCCCAGCATCCTTACTATGGAATGCCCCTCTGTGCTAGTGCCCAAGCAGCTCCTTGAGTCAGTCAGTCTGGTGTACTGTTTTCAACAGTAAGTATGTAGAAGTTAATCCTCATTCTGTTGAAGCCAGCTAAAATAACTGCATCCATTTGTCAGAGTCAAAGCTCTGTGTGCTATACCCTCATAGCTGTGATCTCCCTGGTCTGGTCTTCTTTCCAGTAAAGACCTTGGCTCATCCCAGCAAGCCTTTGTAGGGTTTGCTATGTATGTCTAGGATGCCAGGGGAACCCTCCCTGTCAATGCAGGGTTCCTTATTCTATCTGGCAGCTTGCTTTTGACATTGCGCTCTGTGTGGGATGCTCATTTTTAATTCTTTAGAGATGATTATGTTCCATGTCTTAATTCATGACAGTCTAGATTGGTATCCTTAATCTTAGTGATTAAGATGAAGGTTTTCATGAATGCATCAGACTTGTATCAGAAAGGAAGTGCTATAATGAAGGTATTGACAAGATAAATTTTTTGCCAAATTTCCCTACATTTCGTAGTTTTATAGCGCTGATACATATAACGCACATTAGTCATTCACACTCTTAAGTCTGTTATCAGTGATGTAGCCTGTATCTTAGTATTTTTATTAAAATTCCTTGTCACAAGTTATTTCCACTTTGCATGAGATCTATGCCAAGTAAAATAGTTAGGCAAAACTAGTAACAGAGGACTGACCTGAAAGTTAATGTGACATTCCACATCTGTGGTACCCCCTTCTGTTCTAAAAACTTTAACAGAAACTTACTTTTTTCTCCACCTCTGCTCCATTGAACAAAAAAGAAAAAGAATTCTTTTAACAAGTATATATAGTCTCCAGAACAAATATCCCCAGTGGCTGCCCCTGGAAACAGAGGTGTCTCATTCCACGGCCTGAAGCCATCATCTATAGGTCCTGGACGGTCCGTGGTGCATGCTTAGCTTCCTGGAATTATCACTGGTTACTATATCAACCGTGGTTCTTACAACTTTCAAAATAGTTGGTTTTGTTTTTTACAGTGTTATATAAATTAATCTGGTTTTACTAATTTCATTTATTAGTTTATAAAAGTTCTTAAAATTGTTTCTTTTTCTAATATTGGTGTTCTCCTGTAAATTGTTCTACTGTTTCTGCTCTCTTCGCTCTTACCCAATTTCATACAAGTCTTTCCGTGTCACTTTGATATCGTCCAGTTGCCCATTTCTGATAGCACAGTAGTGTTCCCTCACAATCACACACCACAGCTTATTCCGGTCTTCCTTATTTGTGGGATAGCCTCACAAGCTTATTTCTTTAGCTTCATGCGTACATTCTGTTAACTCATTACTTTAAAGTATTCATTTGGTATTAGGATCATTTCTGCTTTGGGATGTTACTCTGCAATGATTTTCATCTCTGTGTATTTTATATTTCTCCCCAGGTCAAACGAGCTTGGGAGTCAGGGCTTCATGTTCTATGTCTTTTTTATTTGCCCCCAGTTACAATTAACTACTTGGTGAAAGCTTGATATCCATGTAAAGTTAGAAGCAGACTTCAGCGCAGTGTTTTGGAAGGCACTAGGCACTGTGCACCCTGGGAGGTAGGCACAGTTAGTGTCTCCCTTTACAGTTGAGGAAACCTCAGCAGGAAGCAGTGGAGCGGCTTGCTCAGGATAACTCAGGTCTACCGACTCTAGGACTGGGGCTCTGTCCACTGCACCCCCAGCAACCTCCACGTAAAGGAGGATTTTCTGACACTGAGAGCTCTCCAGAAATGAAATGATCTGCTTTAAGATCATGGTTTTCTTGTCAGGGGAAGGATGGGTAGTCATCTAAAAATGGAAGACTTTTTTGTTATTTGGTTATGTTGCAGAATGAGAGTCCCTGAATTGAGGAATTTAAAAGATGGAAGGGACCAGCAGCCATCCAGTCCAGTCAGTACAGAAAACAGTCCTCTCTCCACCGTGGCTGAAAGACCTGAGACAGCTAGCTGCTTCCTGTGGGGTTCTGGGCAGGTCACTTACTCCGTCTGTGTCCCGTGGCCTCCACCTCCCAGTCTCAGATCCTGAGTCTGCACCCTCCACTGATCTTCCAAGACCATCTGTTCCACTTTTGCGTAGTTCTGCAGTCTAACCCTCTTCCATGTTATCACACACCTTTAGTGTATCCCTTGCATCTCCTGCCCCGCCCCCCTCTGCATTGCAGACATGGTTTAAACCTTCCGCATTTGCCCAGGTGCTGCCGTGGTCTGGAAAACAGCACACTGTTAATAGTCATGTGAATTGGTCTGCGTGGTGTTCCCTCCGCTCCCCGCTGTGGGCTCGGGCAGTTGCTGCTGCTCTCAGAGCTTGGCAGCTGGGCTGGCCCTCAGACAACAGACATCTTGTCTAAAGGACCTAGGAGAGCCTAACCTCCCCCCCCCAGCACCCTCCACCACCCTTTCCCAGCACAGCCGTGAAGGCTGCAGGGGCTCTTCTGCACCACGGCAAATGGAGGGCATGCTTACTAACAGGGGTGTGTGTTGAGCTGTGTATACACACGCATGCACATGCACGCACACACACATGAAATTACTAATTAGACAGTGAGTGGTTTATTTGCTGCTTATTATGTGATTTCTGCTCCTTCTCCGACATTGGGACTCAGGCCTTCTCTCTCTGCTCCCTAATGTCATTGACCCCAGTAAGACTCACTTGTGGGATGAGTGATTCCCACAGTGATCTCCTTGCTGCACCCCTCGAGTGTTCTTGCTTCTTCACTGGCATAATGGTGCTCCTTAGGTCGATCCCTCTTGCCTGCCTTAAGCCTCTTCTTTCTTAGCCTCGGCAGAGATAGACAGTAACCAACAACAATAATAGCCAGCGTTTCTATAGGGTTTAAGATTTGCAAAGCATTTTACATCTGTTAACTCATTTGATCCTATAGTGTTTTATGGAAAGCTTAGAACGTTACTGTGGAGAGACCTTATTGCAAAGTATTTATTCCTAGCTTGTTCTGGAGCATGGGGATCTAGACAGCTTTAGAGTAGATTTGGTGAAACTATGTTTCATATGAACAAAAGAAAGGAAATTTTCAATGATCTAGGCTGATAGCAAAATTTGCTAGAAAAAGTGACTTTAGTATTACTTAGGCAAGCTTTTAAGAAATGAACATTATTAAACCCTTACAGTATGCCAGGCAGTGTGCTACATGTTGAGGATAAAAGGAGGCAAAAAGGGGGTCCCTGACCCTTTGAATGGGGGAGACAGTGTGTGACCAGATGCCCAGCCACAGATGCAATGCAGTGGGTCAGATTTCAGAGGGCCAGCAAGAGTCTACACTGAAACTGGAGGCAGATCCCCAGTCACGGAGCTGGAACAGAGGGGGCCAGGGCTCAGCTTGCATGCTGAGCAGGACAAGCAGGGTACTGTGTCTGATCGTGGGGCCTGAGGGGACAGGGTTGGGGCTGAGGAGGCTGTGGGACCAGGGCTGGAGGGGATGTGTTTTCTCTTAGGGATGGAGCCGTGGGGACTGTTGTTGGTTTTCTCTCTGTTTCCCCAGCACCCACCTGAGGAGTGGTTTAATGAAGGCTTTAATGAAGACTGCATGTGCTGGGCAAGTCTCATGTAGCTGGCTGCTTGGAGAAAAGAATGAGAATGAAGTTCAGTTACATTTGAAGGAAATGGTTTCCTTCGTATGTTCACATGCAATGTAGTGAATTCGTTCTGGATTTAATACTGCCAGTACATCCCTTCTCTGGAGCTCAGTGTCCTCCTTTGTAAGATGAGAGGGTTGGACTCCATGATGGCTAAAGGCCCTTCCAGGTGTGGGAGCCTATGAACTTCAAGGAAAAGTGGCAGTTTTACACCATAATGGTAATGAGGCCCTAAGGGCCTACCTGGTACCAGACACTGGACTGCCAGTCTTTCCCCTCAAGGAGTCGACCTTGTACATTTATGGGTACGTGCTAAAGACCTGTAGGGGAGAAACTGTTGGGCTTTGGGTAGGGGGAGCCCCAGAAGGGAGAGCTTGGGCTGGGTCTGGAGCAAAACTGAAGATTCTGGCAGTCTGGAGAGAGACGTGCTTCCATGTGTGGGGGTTTGGAGGCCCTGAACTTGAGGGAACAAGCTCTAAGGTGTTAGACTAGCTGTGGAGAAAGGCATTGTTGTGTTCAGTGCATCAGCATCTTATTCCTTTTTGGGGAAGTTACCAAGTGCAAAGACTGTGCTGCAGTAATGCCCCTACTGACTGGTCAGACTTCAGATACCTGGCTCAGTGCGCTGAGAACCTGGAAGAAAGAGAGGCTGGGGGAAGAGCAGGTTCCTGAACAGAGTCCCAACATCCAGACTCAAGCAGAGCGAGGCTCTTTACCTGTTTTGTGTCCTGGACCTCTTTGGCCTCCACTCTGGTGAAACCTATGGATCCCTGCTCAGAATAGTGCTTTAAATGCAAAAAATAAAATAGGTGGATTTCAAGGAATATTAGTTATCCTGAAATAAAGCTATTAAAATATCTGAAAAACAAGGTTGCAGACTCTCAAAATGTTGGCAGCTTTCTACTCTTAAGAGAAAGCACTTGTCAACCTCCTCATCGGTTTGCCTGACCCACAGCAGATAAGATGCAGTGAGCAGACTGAAGAGAGCAGATAACCCATGGCACATGTGCTTCAAGTTCAGGAACAGTTCTTCTAAAGCCTCGGAAAGGTACGTTTAGAAAAGTAGGGATTAATATTCCTGATGGTGTTAGAAGGCACCATGGGGACCATCCAGTGCTGCTGCTGCTGCCGCCTCCCCAGCCCAAGGGGGTGGGCACCATGGACTCATTGCAAGGCAGATCTGCCTGGATTGAGAAAGCATACAGTCATTGAAAAGTTCCTCAATTCCTCGTCACTTATTTTCAGTATATGTTTTCTCAGGAGGTTCTTCCTACATCTGCTAACATAAGCAGGGAGCTGTGGGATTCAGAAGGAAGCCTTCTCTTCCAAGGTTGAGAGCCATAGGAGAAGAGTAGTGTTTCTCGGTGGTCCCATGGACTCCTGCGTGTTGGTTGTGCTTAGAGAACGTGCTAAGATGATTAAATATGAACTTATCAACAATATTTTTGGGGAATTAAAAAAACAAAATATGGATAAATTCTTTGCATTCTCATGTCTAGGATTTCTTCTTTATCCTAGGGATATTTTGGGTACATATTTCTTTCTCCTTTCCCTGTCCTGTCCCTAGCTCCCAGGTAGCGTTTATGGAATCTTTTAGTGCATTGAAAATTCAAAATGTTCTGTGGCCAAATTAGTTTGGGAAAGCTTGTTTAGAAGTGGGACCGGAAGCTCACATTGTATCATAGTTCAGTACACTAATGAATAGTCACCGGGAAAAGAAAGCCAAACCCTTGTCACCAATAGGCACAGTCATGGGAAACAACAGACCTGCTTTGGTTTTTCCTGAAAACGTTTACCTCATTCTGTATGTTGAACCAACTCTTCCCTCTCCCCTTCCCTCTGCCAGCCTGTGTAACCTGTGTAAGCCACTCATCAGAGCGTTTCAGCCCTTCAGCGTGTTGGTTATGGTGTAAAAATTATTTTCTGGTTCACTCCGCATCACTTACTGCAAGTCTTGGCAGATTTCTCTAAATCTGTCCCTTTCATCTTTTCCTATGGCACAGTAGTATTCCGTTACGTTAAAGCCATCCCCTTATGGATGGGTAACCTTTGAGATAACAGAAATAACGATAATAACATTTATATAGGTGCTAGACAACTGTGCTGAGCGCTTGACAGTCATTATCTCATGGGGACATAGATGCTAATGTTGTCACCATTTTGAACCGAGATTAAGTGACTTGCCCAGGGTTACACAGTTAGGACGTGTCTGCGGCTGGATATGAACTCTAGTCCTTGTGAGTGTGAAGCCAGCATTTAATCCAGGGTGTCAACAAGTTTCCAATTCTTAGCCGTTACAGAAAAAAAACTTTTTCTTTAATCTCTTTGGGGTCTAGACTTATTGATATTATTGGATCAAAGGGTGTGCACAGTTTAATGACTGTTGGGGCATATTTCTGAAATGCTTTCCTTGAACATCTGGAGAAATGTGCCGTTTTTTTTTAAACGGGCTCTCCAAGTCTTTGTCATTCTTGTCAATCTTGTGGGTATGAGGTGGAATTTCAGAGTTGCATTGCTCTAATCATTAGTTGGGGGGAGCATTTTTTCCATAAGACTTGATAGATTAGATTTCTTTCTTTGAAAACTGCCTATTCTTATCCTGTGACCATTTGTCATTTTGAGAATCACTCTTATTCTTGCAAATTTGAATCAGTTCTGTATAGATCTTGGGAATGAGATGTTTATCGGAGAGGCTTGCTGTGAAGATGCTTTTCCAGTTACCTGTTTCCCTTCTAATTTTAGCTGCATTTAATACATTTTAAAAAATTTTTCATCCAGAATGGCTTATAGAAAGAAAAGAATTGTTACTTAAAGGAGTATCATTCAGTTGGGCAGAGATTCTCAACACTTTTTGGATCCGTGGCTTGAGACTGCAGCTTTCTCGGTCAATCTTCCCGTTTTCCTGTTCATCATGAAAGGAAATAAATTCTAGTTTATGATGTATATACATTCACTAAGAAATGAAATGAAGTATTACTTTTTCATATTGAAAATTTAGTGCATAACATTTTAAATATAAAATTGTTAAATGTTTGTCAGAGCCCAGTAAAATAGTCAGACCCTTGAATTTGTTTCTTGTCAACTAATAGTTTATTCTTGATAGAGCTTTTGAAAGAGATGCCCACACACCAGGGTCATTTTGTTTCCTTAGATTCGATTGAGAATACACCCAAGAGTCTTGAGTCATAGAGATAAGTTATTAGAAATGGCATTAAAGTCTTATCTTGTGAACACATTTAGTAAAAAATGCAATCGGCTTCTACGTTTACTTCACAGATTTTACAAATTTTTTATTAATAATTTTTGGGAAAATTGTTTGGAAATCAATGTGGAGTTTCTCGTTATCATCGAGATCATTGGACTCAGTTTTCACTAGATTGTTTCTGTTTATCTCTAGCTCAGTTTGAAAAGGTTTTCATATCCAAATCTCATTCATTTGGTTTGTTCAGTCGGAATAATTCCTTTCTCTCTACCTTGTCCCCCCTCCCCTGCCTACCGCCATTCTTCGACTTTTTGAATTTTCCAATAAGATAATGTAGTTATTTACTAAGTGTTTAGAACAGCGTGTCTTCTCTGTACAAATGTCAAGAGCCTTCATGATTCCTTGTAAGATGTACCACCAGAAATAGCCATATTTAATGACCGGCTCACTAGCATCAAATAAAGCATAAAACAGAGAGGTTGCTGTTTGTCCAAAGTGCGGGCCACATCACTGGAGGAGAGGCAGCGCAGTGTCTTTTGTGAATGCTCTTGTTTGTGAATGTCATTGTGTCCATTGAATTAAGCCCCAGGACATCCAAAGCTTCTGCAAGAGATGCCCTCGTGGCTCATCCTTCCGCCCAGGAAAAGTCCAACGGGTGAACGATGTTCGTTGCCCAGATGGGCAGCCTGCTATACAGCAACACTGGGAATTGGGCCGGCAAGCCAGCGAGTGCTTCCTTAGTGCCTTCTACAAGCCCAGTAAAATGGCAAAGATCAGAGTGGTTTGGTGTATGTACTGCCATGGGTTCTGGATCTTGTTGGTGTGGGAGCCCCTCCTCTATCATTGTGCATCATAACTCGTGCGGGCCTTGTTGTCCTGTGTAATCAGATTCCTTAACTCTCTGAACCTCAGTTCTTTCATCTGTAAAATGGGGCATTTCAATCTGAGCACCTTTTTAGCTCTGGGTATAAGATGCCAGGGTTCTTTTCCTATGTCTGCATGCATGTGCCAAAGAAGACCAACCCAGTGAGCCAGAGATTCTTCTCTGGGTTTAATCTTTTGTGGAGACTGTTATTAAAAAGTTCAAAGACGACAAAGTTAAGGACCTCTGGTATAGAGGGAAAGGAGAAAGGGTCCCTGGGCTTGTGCCCACCTGTTAGGCCCTGTCTGTAGGGAAAAAAGAGAATTCTGGATCTTAGCCTGCCCTTTAGTTGGTGGTCCTGGAATCACTTTGGAAAGTCAGCTGTGTGCAGAGGGTTAGCTCCTTGGCCTCCTTGCTGTTCCTTGAACTCGACACTCTCCCTGCCCTGTACGTTGTTACTGACTGTTCCCCCATGTGTGGAACTTGGTCCACTTCCTGGCTTCCTTCAAGTCTCAGCAAATGTCTCACCTTCTGGGGGGAAAAATTAGACTATGAACTTCAAAAACAGGGCCTGTCTCACTTTTCTGTGCTTTGTGTAGACTACGATTCATTCATTCATTCATTCGACTGTTAACAGGTTTTTAATGTAAACAGTCTCCTGACAATTTCTTTCTCTAGCTGCATTGAATTTTTTGTGATTGAAATTTTCAGTTTTATGGTCATCCTTATCTTTTGTTCTGTTAACAATGCTCCCCCAACCGTATTTGGATATATAGCATGTATAATTGTGTTATGTTTTCTTTTGTTTTCATGTATTTTTTAAAAATATGAATTTAGAGTATAGAGCACAAAATGCTGAGCTAAGTCTAATTGTCAAAGCCAAATTATCTTCTGATTTTCCTGGGAATTCTTTTCACGTGGAGTCTGTCCCTCAGTTTATGTTCTTGGTTTATCCAACACTGGGCTGCTGTGTTGGTTACTGGTAGGTTTGGCTTAACTAATTTGTTCCAATGAGCTTTTCAATTTAACCAGTATTAATATTTTGACAAATGTTATTTTATTGACATCTGATAACATTAGGCTCCTTTCATTCCATTCATGCTTTTTTATTATTCCCCTTAAAAGTTATAGAATTTTTGTTTCTCTCATTGAATCTTCTTTTTTCTGTTTCTGTAAAGCAGCCCCTTGGCTCAGGCAGCTGAAAAAGGTGTCCTGGGCATGGGGGAGCTAAGAAGCCTTGGTGATTTGGGAAGGCATTCCAGGCATGGGGCACCGCCAAGGCAAAGGCACAGACCAGGCTTTGCTGGTCTGTGCTCCATATAGCAGGGTTATAGATTGTGTAGATGGGAATGCAGGACAAATCAAAGTGCAGCAAGGGTCCAGTTTATGAAGAACTTTACATACCAGCAGAGGCCCTTGTGTTTGGGCCTGAGGGCAACAGGGAACCCCTGGGGTTGAGTCAGTAAGGAGGTGGTCAGACCTCACTTAGGAAAAAAGCCACTTTATGACATGCTGTGAAGGATGGGAAACTGGACATGGGAGGTGAGTGGGAGGGTAAAGGAGGCGAAGCTAAACCTGGGGAAACTGGAAGGGTGGTGCTGCCCTCCAGAGGAATCAGGGAGAGACAGAGACAGAGTGAGAGAGGGAGAGGGGGAGAGAGAGAGAGAGAATGTGTGTGTGTGTGTGTGTGTGTGTGTGTGTGTGTGTGTGTGTGTGTGTGTGTGTGTGTGTGTGGTGTGTGTGCGTGCGCGCGTGCGCACGTATGCTGTTTTGTGATTCACGACCTGAGCTGAGGAAAGAGACCAGATCTGGGGGTCCTTGGCATAGATGTGCTCATTGAGCTCACTGCAGCTTCTGAGATCCCCAAGTAAGATAGAATAGAGTCAAGAGTAAAAGTTCTAAGTCTTCCGGATATTGTGGGCCCTCTGATGAAACCCATGGGCCCCTTCTCTGAATGTCTTCAAATCATACAGTAAAATGTGTAGGATAACCGGAAACCTGTCATATTGAAATATTGTTATTAAAAAGTTCAAAGACGACAAAGTTAAGGACCTCTGGTATAGAGGGAAAGGAGAATGGGTCCCTGGGCTTGTGCTCAGAGGTAGCCTGGTGGCCTGGCCTGGCATAGTGGGAGGGGAGGCTTGAAGAAAAGCCATTGAGCAGACTGTCGGGAGTCCAAAGGCTGTGGAGAGGTAAGGAAGGATGAGGATTGAGAAAAAGCCACGAAGGGGAAGAGATGCTGGCAGGTGCCGGGCAGCATAGACTGTGTTGGGGCTCTGCCACGGAGAGGGACTCTCTCACAGTCGCTCATCTTTCTATAAATAACTGTTTCACATCTGCAAAGTTTTCTCCTCACCAGCATGCTATGGGCTAGCTAGTGCCACTATTATCATTGACTTTGCAGATGAGAGAACTGAAGTCTTTTTGGTGTGGTGTGTGTCCTCTTGTAAGGCAGCTTTTGAAAAATGAGCTTAGGCACTGTGCAGTTTAGTGCACGTGCTTAGTAAAACTGTTTCATTGTCTCTGGCGCATTCCCTGTGATGTAATTTCCCTGCCTGCCCCTTTGACATTATGATGTTGCTGTGTCTGATAGTACGATTGCTCCTCTTGCTTTTTCGATCACGTGGCATGTGGCATATCTCTTTTTAGCCCGTTTCCTCCTCTAAACATTTATGTGAAATGTGTTTCTTGGTTCTAGTAGGCTGTTGGGTTTGAGTTTTCTATCCTATCCTGGTTTTTTCCTCTAATAGAAGAGTAGAATTCTTTTGCATTTAAACCCATAATTGTTAGACTTGTGTTTTCCTTCATTTAATCCTTTTGTATATCACTTCTATTTAAATCAGTACTTGGTCTCTGCTCATAACATTGCTTACACTAATTTGATCCTAGTTTTTTCCCCTATGTTTTTCTCTTCTTTCCCCGCTTCCCTATTCTAGCCTAGGTTTGTTAAGATTTCTTAAATTATTGTTGTCTTAACTCCTTTTTAATTTTCTCTTTTTAACTCTCTCCTACCCCACATAAGAGTGTAGTTCAGAGCCTTCCTTTCCCTTCACCCCCACTTTATCTTACCTTAAACATTCATTGCTCACTCTTTTCTAAGAAATATTCATTTACTTTTCCCTCTTTATTCTGTTTTCTAGGTTGGCATTTTAGTCTATTCTGAAATCTGCTTTGCGTTGTTTGTTTACATGGTCTTTATTATACAGCTCATTCTAGGTAGAACTTTGAGTGGACAAAACTTTTGTTCTATTCCAGGCCTCATTTATCTATTGGTACAATCATATATCACTCCCCTTCTCCTCCTCCTTTGTTACTTTATTTTTGAGACCTTTTTGTGACGAGACTGTCACAGCTCAGTTGATGAAGGAGGTAATGTGGTATGGTGGGATGCTGTTTCCCACCTGTCCTACTCCAGATCTTAGCATTACTTTGTGCTGTCTCTGGATTCATTTACCCTGGCCTTGTGGGTTCTGGTCACCTTCCCCTGTGGCGTCAGCAGTATTCTAGGAGGCATAATCCTTGCTCAGGAAAGGGTTTCTCCCGAGGTCTCTCCTGCCACCCCACCCCTGCACTCTCAGTGCAGCCCATTCCCAGACCCCCCTGGGGGAGTGCTCTCTGACCCACCTCCTGCACTTCCCTCCAAGCCGTTTCTCTCCCTCTTTAGAACTAACTCTTCTCTCAAAACCAAACCAGCTTCTTTATGCCACTGGCCCCATAACTGCCTTCTGAGCCCTCCCTCACTCTCCTAATAATTCCTTTCACAGGGTAGCTTGAGTTTACTTTTCTGTTGTTCATTCTTTCTCCTCCTGAATCTTGTATCCAGTCAAGTCAGTCATCATTTAGTGTTCTAGGCATTGTACTAAGCCCTCCAGGAGCTTATGTTCTAATGGGGGAGATGGTACATGAGAAGGAACTGAAAGGGTGGAGTTGGGGAAGAAGGGGGTAGCTGTGTTCAGGGGCCTGGTGGCCAAGTACCCAGAGTGAAGTGCTCTTGAAGGGCCCTGGGCCCTTTTCCAAAGCAGAGGATGTCCTGTCCTTAAAGTGAATTGCTTTGATGGGCATAGAGCTTGTGCTTTCTCAACCCAGCAAACATTTTTATAGAAGTAACTATAAGAAATAAGCATTATTAGTGTCCAGTAGTCTAGAATTGAAATCTTTTTGAAGCCGATGAATATTGGATCGACATGTGTCTTAGGATCATAGAAATTTAAAATCAGCTTGGATGGCTTTGGGAATGGGCATTTCTTTGGTTATCATTCTTGTACCCAAGGATTTTCCTACACTTCCTTATAATTACAGTGTTAGCTTTGATTGAAAATCAAACCCTTCACTCTTAAGCAAGGAAATGAGAGTTTTCAATGTTGGTAGAATTATGGAATTTTTATATTCAAAGAGATCTTGGAGATCATCTTAAGCAATCCCCTCTTCTTATAGAGAAGGAAATGAATGGGTAGGATTTGGGCCCAGGTGTTCCTGACTCCAGGCCCAGCACTCTGTCAAACTATGGTGGGCCCCACCCACCCAGCAGCTCAAAACTATTACAGTTTCTTTTTATTATTGAGGATAAAACGAGTAAATGATGCTGTCATCCAACTGCTGTGATTTCCTCATTTAACTGAAAATAGAAAAAATATATCTCCAGTGTTTTTCATACAAGCAAGGCTTGGATAAATTTTTAAACTCCAAAATGCACATTTCTGTGCCCCATTCCTGTGGTAGATGGGGATTAAAAATTTAACTTGAGACTTAACTATAAGCTCATGATTTTCAGTACAAAACTGCCCATGTGCGCTTATGTATCTGCTTTTGTTTGGTACCAAAAATGTTTAAATAATCAAAATAAAGGTTTGTGGCATTTTGATCTCACAAACAATTGTCATTTTAGTTGCACTTAAGGAAAGATCTTCTTTTTTATGATTCTTAACATGGGATACACCCTGAAGACAGTATTGGGTCCTCTGAGTAGTTTTTTGTTTTTTAAATCTACATTTTGTATGACTTAAAATTTGGACCAACTCATAGACTAACTGAAAAGCTCTTTGAGTCTCTGGATCATACTGAAAAGATCAATCTTTTGATCAATCACTCAGTCTTTTTTTTTAACGTGAAAAAATGTATTACAAATATTGCTTTCCTTTTTTTCCCTTAAATGATAAAGGCCTAGGTTGCCAGCTATCTATGTTTTTTAACATTTTCAGAATGTTCTAAGTTGTCAGTATTACGCGTAACCAGAAGACATCCTTAATTTATTTCAAACCAAAAATGTATTTTCATTAATTTATTAACACCTTTTATTATTAAATATTTTAAAATGAAAACAAGAAAGACTCATCCTGGCTTTGTTAACTTTTATGGCAAACTTAAAGCTATACCATAGCACACATTTCAAATAAAAAAAATAAAGCAAAATTCAGTAATGATTCAAGCTCTTGTTAGTATATTGTGCGTTGTCACTTCTAATGGGTTACTGTTCACCTTGGGTTAATTTTAATAAAAAACAAAGTGTGCACAGTCTTAAAGGGGAAAAATGATCCTGTTAGTGTGGCCTCCACAGTAAGATCACAAGTCTGTCACAAATGGGAGCTTGTGAGTCATTTAGGAATACTCGAGGTTCCGTTACACTGAAAGCATCCCAGTTTATCCTTAAATAGCACTTGTTGTCATAGCTTCATGTTTCGCTTCACTCCTGTGTTGAATTCCATTTGAGAACAGCAGCAGCTCTTTACCATTGATTGTTAAGGATGGTAACCAGCTGTCTTCCTCAACTTTCATTCTTTCTTGACTGTTCTCAGCAGTTCCCTTGTAATGATTTTTCTTTCATTGATCATTTTAGTAATCACTGGTGTGGATTTGAAGTTAGCCATACCACAACCACCAAATTATGGAAAAGAGAAAAAAATAAGATCTCCGTGTCCCATTAAACCAAGTGGAATAAATCCTGTACCACATGAAGAAAATGTACTTCCCCCATAAAAATCCCTTAAAGGCGGAGAAAAGAGGGCCCTGTGCCTTTGCTTCTGTTTCTCCAAGTTCCTCTTCAGCTTCCAAAAAAAAAAGTCCTCAAATGGGACTTCAAAGGAGACAAATGAAAATGTCCATTCTACCAAAAAATTCCCCTGATGACATCATCTTGGTTCCAGAATGAGAATTCCTATTCAAATGGATTATCAGAATGACTTCGGCATCCACCATCTAATCCTTTTCTTTGTTTCTCACCTTTCCTGTTCTTTTAGTACCTCAGCAACTGACTGGAATGTCCTCTTTGCTTCTTCATTTCCAGGATTTGTATCCAGACCCCACATAAGTGTCAGTTTATGAAAACAAAAGAGTATCTTCCCATGCCATCCAACAAAAAACTTTTAAAGCATCTGTTACTTCATACTGATATGTAACTATTCCTGGGAGTGTTATTTTTTAAGAACACTCATTACTTATTGTTAGGAACCCTTTTTTGTACTTTGCCAGATTAAGAACTCTGAGAAGAATGTATAGCCTACACCAGTGTGTAATACTTTGATGATATGTAATCATTGTCCAGGAATAAAGTAATTGAATATTTCAAAATTTAGATTTGAGAAAATGCCAACTAAATTTTGACAGTAAACATGTTACTCAGCTCATGTCAAGTGCACCGATGTGAACGGAAAATTAAGTATAATGAGGATGGGCTGGTTGGTTTTCATTACCTGCCCGTGATTTAGCTTTAGCTGTCTCTACTTGACAGATAGTGCCTGAGCTGAAAGTACTCCAAGTATTCATAAAAGAAATCACAGTGTAGATCTTGAATTACATTACAAATATGACAGAAGTTACAGTATGGTGTATAGAGACTAGAATACTAGAGGAATTAAAATTTCTTTCCGAGGAAAACTTCTTAAGGATTAAAAAATGCTGTTTTGTAACACTAAAAATATTTTTCTTCATTCTCTCTCTCGGGGTAGTAGAATGGTAAATGTTCATAAAAAATTAAAAGTACTTCAGGTTTGGTGTGGCTGAGCCATTCTGTGATACACTCATTTTCTTGGAGGTACTGTTTTGGTTTTTAGACTAAAAATTGAGCTAATCAACTTTTCCTTAATAGATGTTCTTTTGGTTATGGTACGGTACAGTCACTAGTGGGAGAAGAGCTGGATTTAAATTCAGAGGACTCTGCCTTGCTCCCCAACTGCCTGTGTGGTCAGAGCTCATTGAAGTCATCTGGCCTCTGTAAAAGGAAGCTGTTGGACAAGATGACCTCTGCCTTCTTTCTGGGGCAGTGAGGCCGCTGAGGTGGCGTGAGGTGGCAGGGTGGATAGAATGTCAGGCCTGGAGTCAAGAAGGCCTGAGTTCAAATGTGACCTCAGACACTGAAAAGCTGTGTGACCCTGGGCACTTAGGGCACTTGTGTCCGTTTCCTCCTCTGTCAGATGAGCTGCAGAAGGAAATGGCAAAGCCCTCCAGTGTCTTTGCCAAGAAAACCCCAAATGGGGTCACAAGGAGTCAACAACTGAACAACAGTGAGCTTTAGGAAACTAGCACATGGTTTGTGGTGAAATGATCAGGATTATCTGTATTCCGTAAAAATGCCGTGCAAGGTCTGCCACACAGGAGCTCGGGGAAGAAGCCATTGATTCCGAATTGCTGGCCAGTGATTTGTTCCTCAGGTGCTTTCTGTTATTACTCCTTATGGGTGTTTCCGCACTCCCCTCTGCCACTTACTGGTCATGGGATCCTGGACAAGTCACTTAACCTCTCAGTGCTCCAGGTAACACTTTGAGACTTCTGCTTTGTAAGGAAGGTACTGAACTGTATGAGCAGGGTAGGTACCTTGCTCCTGCTTCCTTTTTCACTGACTTCACGGTCCTGCTATCAGTCAGCCAGTAGTCATTACCTGAGTGGTTATTATTTGCATAGCACTGCTAAGGGGAAAGAAAGAAAAAGCAAAAACAGCCTCTGCCCTCAAAGAGCTTGTGTTCTAATGGGGAAGACAGACATAAAGCTGAATGTAAAATATCCCTGTGGACTAGGTGCCCCTTTAGAGGGGATAGCACGGGAAGCAGGAATGGTCTGGTGGAGAAGGTCTTGCTTCAGTTGAATTCCATAGGAAGCCCAGGGATTCTTAGAGTAGGAAGTTGGAAGCGAGGACAGTGAGGTGTGGGGAAAAGCAGAGACCACCCATAGAGGGGTATCCAGTATCGAGGCAGTCAGAGTGCATGGAGGGGATTAGAATGTAAGAAGATTGAAAAGTGCATGAAGGGACAAGATTGTAAAGAGCTTTAAATGCCAAGAGATTTTGCTTTTGATCCTGGAGCCTCTGAAACTTACTGAGGCCGTGGGGCTATAGTGTAGTGTAGGCAGAGACCCCAACTGCAGTGCAGTGATTCAGGGAGAAGTAGTGAGGACCTGGCCTGGGATAGGAGCTGTGTAAGTAGAGAGAAGGAGACATAGTGTGCGTTATAGAGAGAGAAAGTACAGTTCTCCCTTCCACACGGCACCTTTCCCAGTTGTGGTTTCACCATATTGCGGGTCAGCATAAGACGTTAAATGGGAATTTGGGGGGAGTTTTGCAGAAGTTGAGGATGACATGTGAAGGCCTGCAGGCTACACAGAGCCTGTAATCAAATCCTTAGCCCATATTTTACAATAAGGTACTGTAAATACCCCATAAAAGAAAAAGAAAAAATCAGACTTCTCTGCTAGGAAGGGAGAACCAAAGAAATTTTACTTGGATTTTCCATGTTGAGGGGAAGCAGTGGAAGTGGTGTCCCTACCACCAACCATGTCAGAGGGCTAACTGTAAAAGATTTGGCAGCAGTAGAGTGCTCACCTGGGTGCACGCAGGAAGGAGGAGGAGCCCATCAGCTCTAATAAGGAAATCAGGAAAGGGGGTGGGTTAGAGGATGGGTTTTGTTTTGGGCATGTTGAGTTTGGAATGCTTATTGGACATAATTTCAAAATGTCTAACAGCATTTTGTGATGCAAAGGTATACCTCAGGAGAGAAGCTGGGTTGGATAAATAGATCTGGGAATCATCTGCATGGAGATAATTGAACATACGGGAGTTTATATCACTAAGAAAATGAATAGAAAATAGAGAAGAGGCCTTGGGGGGGAATGAGCTGGGTGAAGATCCAGCAGCTGAGGAGTGATCAGGCAGCTAGGAACAGGACCTGGAGATCTAGCAAGGAGAGAAGAGTACCCAGGAGAAGAAAGTGATCCAAAGGGCCAAATGATGCCAAGAGATCCAGAAAGTTGAGGATTATCTCAGAGCTATTCAATTTGGCAGTTAAGGGATCGTTAGTAATTTTGAGGAGAGCCGTTTTCAGTGGACTCAAGAAGTCAGAAGCTAGACTGCCTAGAGTCGAAAAGAGAGTTTGAGAAAAGTGTAGACAATTTGTACATAGCACAAGCCAAGAAGAGCATATGGAAACCAGATGTAGATATGAGCTTGGTGGACGTGGGAGCCTCTTGTAGGTTTTTTTGGTGGTGTTTTTAATGGAGATTTCAGCTTGTTTGCAGGCAATAGATAGGGAGAGATTGAAGATTGCTGAGAGGGGAGGGGCTAGAAATGAGATTACAGTTGGCTTTGGTTTCACACTCCAGAGGAAAGGAGGAGTTAGTGGGAGACAACAGGAGAAGAGAAGAAAGACGGGAAAAGAGGGAGCGTTTGTCAAATTGCCTTGGCTTTGGGGGGTGAATTATGAGGTGAGGTACTCAGCAGAGAAGCTGGAGTTAGGAGGAAGGAGTGACAAAAAGAGACAGTCGAGAGAAGAAAAGTTTGGAATACCTGCTTTGCTATGTATGATAGACACCAAGATTAAGGAGGAGGAGGAGTATTGCCTTGCTATGTTGGATTAACATAAATTTGTAGTGGACCCAGTCAGTCCACCACAAGTGCTCTGAGATTTCCTTCAGTTCTCTTTAGGACCGTGTGTGTAGGAGCAAAGGAGGTCATAGAGTTGGGAGTATTCCTAATGTTTGGCAAAGTATGATTGAATGAAAAAGATTTGGGAGCAGAGAATAGGCTAGGCTGTAATGAATTAGCCCACCAAGGAATCAGGAGATTGGGAATGAAGGAGAATATGGCTAGACAGTAGTGATGGCCTGGGATAGTACTGAGAAAGGGAGGAATTGGAGGTCACAGAGGGCAAAGAATAGGCTTGGCAAGAATGTAGTCCTTAGGGAAGAGGTGGGAAGAGAAAATAGGATCAGCCTGGAATAGTACTGCAGGAGACCTGAGGAGTTAGAGCTCCTTACCCATCTGCCCCTTCTCAGTCTCCTTGGCTGGATCTCCTTCCAGGTCACACCCTCTAACCTTGGGCCCTCTTCTCCCTCCATACTGTTTTATTTGGTGATCTTACCAGGTCCCATGCACAGGGTGATTGCCAAATCTGTTGATCCAGACCTAACACCTACCGGACAGCCAAGCTGGATGTCCCAGAATATGTCACTCCTGCACCTACATTCAATAAATTCCAGTGGTTCCCCATCACTTTGAGGATCAAATATAAAAGCCTCTGTCATTCAAAGCCCTTCTTCCAACATCTCATCCTCGCTGTGAGGATGTTAGGAAGCTTGGTGGCAGTGAGGCTTAGCCAGAGATGGAAAGTTAACAAGATGATGGGTTTACAAACATCTGAGAGAACACTGAAGTGTAACGATTTGGGAGTCATGAGGATCTATGGCGTAACCATTCCTGGGTGGGGCCGAAGGTGGAGAGAGGGGTAGGTCTTGGGAGTAGATTGGGGAACTGCTGGGAAGTTTCTAAGAAAAATCACATGGAGGTTCTTTTGATACATTCTTTGTAGGCAGCAAGTTAGTAAAACATATTAAGTGGCTGCTCTGACAGGTACTGCTGAGCACTGGGGATAAAAAGAAAGGCAAAAGAACGACCCTGCCTTCAAGGAGCTCCTAGTCTAGCAGGCAAATAGCTGTGGAAAAACCAAGCTATAGACAGGCTGAGTTGGAAATAAGCAGCAGAGGGAAGGGGCTAGAATTAAGGGGGTCTGGGGGTGGGGAGGCTTCCTGTAGAAGGTGGGATTGTAGCCAAGGCTTGGAGAAAACCAGGGGAGTCAGAGATGGAGTGGGAAAGGATTCCAGGAAGGAAGGGGAGCCAGGGAAAATTAAAAAGCCCAGTGTCCAGAGGTGGAATGTCTGGGGAGAGGAACAGCAAAGAGGCTAGTGTCACTGAATCATAGAGTACAAGGTAGAGGTGTGGTTGTGAGATGTCAGGAGAAGGGCTTTGAATGACAGAGACTTTGGTGTTTGATCCTCAAGGTGATGAGGAACCACTGGAGTTTATTGAATATAGGTACAGGGGTGACATTCTGGGACATCCAGCTTGGCTGTCCAGTAGGGGTTAGGTCTTGATCAATAGATTTGGCAATCACCCTGTGCATGAGAACCGATAAGATCACCAAATAAAATAGTATAGAGGGAGAACAGAGCCCAAGGTTAGAGGGTGTGACCTGGAAGAAGATCCAGCCAAGGAGACTGAGAAGGAGCAGACAGACAGGTAGGAGGAGAGCCAGGAGAGAGTGGTGTCCCTGAAACCTGGGGAGAAGAGAAGAGCAGGCTCCGCAGAAAGGTCAGAGAGGAGGAGGATGGAGAAGAGGCCTCTGGGTTTGGTGACCAAGACACTTTGAGTGGCTTTTGAGAAAGCAGTTTTCTGTGAATAATATACTGGAAAAACCCTAAGCAGTTGTGTTTGTTCTTAATGAGCAGAATTTGCCAAAGGAATGGCCATCCTCTGGGCAGTGACCAAGGGTCCTACATTGGCTTAATGGATAATAAAAATAACAGGAAGAATGGCTAGGATTCATATAGCATTATACGTTTTTCAGAGTGCTTTACAAATACTATTTTCTTTGATTTTTATGCCAACCCTAGAAGGCATTTGCCATGGTAGGTCCCACTTTACGGGGGCAGGGGCAAGATACTCTGGTGATTTTTGTCCTTTAGCCCTTCATTTTATGACACTTTCCCATTTTGGATTGCTTCCTTTTTCCAGTCCCTACTATCTCATGTAATGCCCATTGTCAGGTTTTATGGGGAATTCAGAGACTGGTTGTTTTTCTGTTAATCTCATGCCAATGAATGTTAATTAATGGAAGCATGGAATGGTAGTGCTGAGATTGGCGTCTGGCGATTTGGGCATTGTGAACCTTGGTTTGCTGATTGGGAAACATGCTAGGGAAGAAGTCAAGATGGTTGAACCCTGTCGACTACTCACTTTGTGCCCACTTATTAGAGTCCTTCCTTTCTGGGCCAGAGTTTCCTCATTTACAAAGTGAGCTGATCTTTATGTCTCTTCTGACTAATGCTCGAGGTTGGAGGCAGTGTGCAGTTCAGAGATTTATGATTTTGTGGTTAGTGGTCTTGAGTTTGCATCCTGCCTTTCTGACCATAACACGCTGGCTTCAGATGCCTCACTTGTAGAAAGGTGGATTTGGAGTAGATGATTTCTGAGGTCACTTTCAGCTTTGTTTCTATGATTTTATATTATCTCATTTCATAAGCACTTTTAAAATCATCAAATAATTAGACAAAATTTCAAGTTTTTGCTACAAATCACTGCATTTCTTTCAGTGTGTTTGGTAATTCAGAAATGCAGTTTTGCATATTGTGCATAATCAGAAAACTGCATTTTCCATCATGTTCATAGTTGGCTTTATTCCCCTTTTTTTATATTTTGTCTTTCCCCCAATTACATGTAAAGACAATTTTTAACATTCATTTAAAAAAATTTTTGAGTTCCAAATTTTCTCTCTCCCTCCCTCTCCTCCCTTCCCCCTCCTTGAGATGGTAAACCATTTGATAGAAGTTATATATGTGCAATCATGTAAAACATTTCCATATTTGTCATGTTGTGAAAGAAGAAAAAGACCAAATAAAAAAAATAAAGAAATTGAAAAATAGTATGCTTCAATCTGCATTCAGACCCCATCAGTTCTTTCTCTGGATGTGGATAGCATTTTTCATAGTGAGTCCTTTGAAATTGTCTTTGTTATATTGCTGAGAATAACTCAGTCATTGTACAACGCTGCTGTTACTGTACACAATGTTCTCCTGGTTCTACTCATTTCTCTTCATATCAATTCATAGAAGTCTTTTCAGGTTTTTCTGACATCATCCTGCTCATCATTATAGCACAATAGTATTCCATCACAATCACAAACCACATCTTGTTAGCCTAATTGATGGGCATCCCCTCGATTTCCAGTTCTTGGCCACCACAAAAAGGATCTCTATAAACATTTTTGTATGTGAAGGTCCTTTTACGTTTCCTTTGATCTCATTGGGTTACAGACCTAGCCGTGGTATTGCTGGGTCAAAGGGTGTGCCCAGTTTTGTAGGCTTTGGGGCAGAGTTGCGGATTGTTCTCCACAATGGTTGGAGCAGTTCACAAATCCACCAGCCGTTTATCAGTGTCCCAGTGTTCCCACATCCCACCCAACATCAGTAAAGAAACGTTAGAAATGTTCATTTTACTTACATGTAGTTTTGGGTTGGTTTTCCAGTTCTGCAGTTCTATGGTTTATGATTTCAGTTTTTCCTCATTAGGAAACTTCCAAATGAAATCTGCAGCTGCTTTGCATCTGTGCTCTTAAGTCACTTGAGGCACTCAGATTCAAAGTCACCCCAAGTCTTCCTAAAGTATCACCTTGGTACATTCTCACTCAGAGTTGGACTCTCCCTAGCCGTGCCTGAAAGGAGCCTTTCCCGCTGCGGTCAGCTTAACTACTGCAAGGAGTCCTGCAGACTTTGCTTTTATACCTACAGTGAGGCGGGAGCCCACTTCCTCGAGGCAGTGGTCAGCTTTTGGACTATTCTCGTTGTTAAGAGATTGTCCTGATCTCAAGTCTAAATCCACCTCTCCTCAGTTTTCCTGGTTGATCCTTGTCCTACCCATGGGGCTATATATATATATATATATATTATATATATATATATATATATATATATATATATATATATACCTATGACAAGGCAATTCCCTCTTCTAACACATACACCCTTAAGGTACTTGAAAGCAGCTGCCTAACCCAACCTCTTACACTTGCTTCATGTCTTTATATTTTATTATCGCCTGCTCATTCACCACCAGGTGTTTTCTTTTTGGCCTCAGCAACTTCTGAAGCTTGATTGCAGTCTGTGCCCACGGAAAGAGAATCTGTACTGATGTTCACCCCTTTTGAAGTATTGAAATGTCTTTGCATCAGAACACAAACAAAAAAACTAAAGCTGTTTGTGATCTTAACGCTCCCTTGTGGTGCTTAGTGAGGAGAAGGAAGGCAAACATTGCCACATTCCTAGGTGGGAGGGTAGGCAAGCCCTGATTTTGTCTTTGTATGCAGGTGCCAGCAGGGCTTGCTTATTTTTTTCTTTAAATTTCTTTATTTACTTTTAGTTTGCAACGTTAGTTCCACAGACTTTTGAATTCACAACTCCACCTGCTTCTCTCCCCTCCCCGCCATGGGGGCATGCAGTCAGACATAGGCTCTACAAATGCCTTCACATTAAACAGTCAAGTTGTAAAAAAGGATTGTAACCAATGGAATGAACAATGAGAAAGAAGAAACAAAAAACAAAATTTTAAAAAAGAGAGGGCAGATAGTTGGCTTCATTCTGCATTCAGACTCTAATTCTTTCTCTGGATGTGCGTAGCCCTTTCCATCATGGGTCTTTTGGAGTTGTCTTATAGCCTGGTATTGCTGAGAGGAACCCAGTCTATCAGTTAGTCATCACAGATACAGTATGTCTGTAATTGTGTCCAAAGTTCTCCTGGTTCTTCTCACTTCACTCAGCATCAGTTCGTATAAGTCTTTCCAGGTTGTTATGAAATCCATCTGCTCCTCATTTCTTATAGCACAATAGTATTCTATTACATTCATATATCACAGCTTGTTTAACCATTCCCCAATTGATGGGCATCCCCATGAATTCCAATTCTTTGCCACCACAGAAAGAGCTGCTATAAATATTTTTGTACATATGGGTCCTTTTCCCACTTGTATGATCTCTTTGGGATACAACCCTAAAAGTGATATTACTTGGGTCAAAGGATATGCACGTTTTTATAGCCCTTTGGGCATAGTTCCAAATTGCTCCCCAGAATGGTTGGATCAGTTCACGACTCTACCAACAATGCATTAGTGTTCCAATTTTCCCACATCTTCTCCAGCATTTATCAGTATCCTGTTTTGTTATGTTAGTCAATCTGACAGATGAGATGTGGTACCTCAGAGTTGTTTTGATTTACCTTTCTCTAATCAATAGTGATTCAGAGCATTTTTTTCATATGATTATAGATAGCTTTCATTTTTTTCCTCTGAAAACTTCGTGTTCATGTCCTTTGACAAGGGCTGTGTGTTGATCAGCTCATATAAACATAGATCTTTTTTTTTCTTTTTGGAGGGGGTAAGGCAGGACAATTGGGATTAAGTGACTTGCCCAAGGTCACACAGCTACTAAATGTTAAATGTCTGAGACCGAATCCGAACTCAGGTCCTCCTGACTTCAGGGCTGACACTCTACTCACTGCGCTACCTAGCCACCCCAAAATAGGTCTTTATGGACAAAAGACCACAACCTGCTTACACCAGCTACATTGCTTGCCGCTCAAACTACAAATTCTTTAAAATTAGCGTGGTCTAGTAGAAAGAACTTTGCAATCAGAGAACACAGGGTTCAAAATTCTAGGCTGGTCACTACTACCTGTGTGATTTCGTGGTTTTTATGACACTGCCCTCCCTTGGTCCCCTCTTGTTATGTGCCTTCTCAGCCTGCCTTGTTGGAACATTATCCACATCCAGCTATTGGCTGGGCCTCCTTTACTTCTCATCCTCTGCTTGGTGGCCTCAGCACCACTGGGCTTTTATAGGCTTAGACTTTATCTTGCTTGGCTCCAGTCTGTCTTAACTCTGTCTTAGGCCATTTAACAGGCCATTCATCCCTAACTTGGGTAAATACCCTCCTCCTTTCTATTTCCCCGTTAAGATGAGTCGCCTTCCCTTATCCGTCTTTGTGCTTACTTTGATTTTTCTCCCTGGGCTCTCTATGGGCGCAGACTGCAGTCACACTTGTGAAGTTGCTAGGGCCACAAAGGTCGCCTGGTGGTGAACGATCTGATCTGGCATCTGAAACTTAAGAAATACTTTTAACTAATAACATTTTATAATTATAATCTCATTTGATCTTCATAACAACCCTTTACAACCAGGTGCTATTATCACCTCCATTTTAAAGATGAGAACACTCATACCAACAGAGGTTAAGTGACTTGCCCCTGGTCATACAGCTTCTAAGTGCCTGAGGTCATATTTGAACTCAGGTCTTCCTGGTTCCAGGCCTGGACCACCCTTGTGCCCCCTGCTTGCTCTCTGGCTATCTGACCATTGGCTCCATTGGGTTTAATTACATTATCTCTACAGATGACTCTCAGATCTATATATCCAGCCCCAGCCTCTCTTCTGAGCTCTTGTCCTTTAAACCACCTGTTGGACTTTTTTTTAATATGGTTGTCCTATGAGCATCTCAAACTGATCATGCTGAAATAGAATTCATTATCTTACTCCGAAATTCCAGCTTAACTCTTTCTGTCAAAGGCACCACCATCCAGCCTGTCTCATTCCTTCCCTCTCAGCTCCTCACTTCACATGTCCACTCATTTACCAGCTCCTCTGATGTTGACAGCTAAAACCCTAGTTCCAGCTCTTAGCACCTCTCAGCTGGACTATTTTCTGGCTTCCTAATTGGTTTCCTGACTTCAGCCTAATCAATAATTTAACAAGAGTTTATTGAGCACCTACTGTCTGTGAGGAATTGTGCTGGGTTCTTCATTACCACCGGTCACCTCCGTGTGCCATCTTTGTCATCTGTTCCCTTTAATCCTCTCCTCATTTTTTCTGGGCTATAAAATCAGGTGACTAAATTCTACTTGTTAGTGGAATTGTCTAAAATAAGCACCATGTGGCTGTCTGTAAAAGCCTGAGAGCCTCTCCTGTGAATGAAATGCATAAGCTAATAGAAAAACAAAAGTGAAACAGCCCCCGCCCTGGAAGAGCTTGCATTCTAGTAGGGAAGACAAGATACACAGAAACAGGTCACAGACATGGGGTGGGGGGGGGGAAGGGGAAGGCTTTGTGCTAAGTTATGTCTTGTAAGAAACCAGGAATTCCAAGAGGTGAGAGGGAAGAGGAAGGAGAATGTTGCAAGTGTGGGGGACACACAGCCCAAATGCCAGAGAGGGTGTGTCATGGGTGGGAGTCACCATGAAGTCCAGGGTGCCCAGACCAGAGGGCCAGTCACTTGCCCTGGCTTAGCTCCTGTTTCCTCATCTTCAAAATAGAGAGCATACTAGCACCTGCCTCCCAAGGTTGATGTGAGGATCAGTTGTGATCATAAATCTGATTTGCTCTGCAACCTTTCAGGTGCTATAAAATGGTAGGTGCTACTAAAAGGGACTTGAAATCATCCTGGAAAGGAATAATGGGGCCAGTTTGTGATGATTTCCAAGTGCCCAACACTGGGATGTACTGAGCAGGGGCTTCACTGGGGTAGGGGCGGGCTTCCCTTTGGCAGCCTCCAAGATTGATTGGAGTGAGGAGATGCTTCAGGCAGGGAGACTAATCTGACCTAAAAAAGCCAAAGGCTGACTTTAAAGAGTGGGTTTCCTATGTTCTTTTTCTGTAGTTTTATTTAGTTCGATAATCTTTGTGAGATCAATGAGAACGACTCATGGAAGAAAGCGTAAGCCATTAGACGTTTTCATAAGAGTGAGGATAATAATCAGGTCATCGAGGGCACTGGAGTGCACTTGGGCACTGTGATGGTCTAAAATGTTTGAACTCAGGTCTTTCTGAATCCAAGCCTCGAACTCCACTGTACCACCTGCTTGCTGTCTAGGTAACTAATCCCACTGGGTAATTACAGGCATAGTGATAACTCAAGTGTGCGTTCTGGGGGAAACAGCATGTAAAGATTCAGGTGCATATACTAGGTAGGAGTGTGTTGTGTGTGTGTGACAGACACATACACACACAGAGTAGATGAAGGTAATTGGAAAGGGGAAGGTCTTAAAAACTGAGTAGAACTGGGAAAAGCTTCCTGAGTGAGGTATGATTTGAACTGAGTCTTGAAGGAAGCCAGGAAAGCTAATGGTGGGGAGGGGGGGAAGCAGGGCGAAGAGAAATGCATTACTAGCCTGGGGGACAGCCAGTGAGTATAGAATCCTAGACGTGGGAGTAAGAGACAGCAAAGAAAGACTTTAGAGCTAGATTATAGAGTGTGTAGAGTTAAGCTAAGTGTAAGGAGATTTTAAAGGTAGGACAGGTCCATGGTATAAGAGTTTTAAATGTCAAACTGAAAACTGCATATTTGATCCTTGGCAATAGGCAGCCACTGTAGTTTCTTGAGTGATTGACATGTGAGACAGGCACTTTAGGAAAATTATTTTGAAAGCCAAATGGAGGATAGATTGGAATGGGGACAGACTTGAGGCAAGAAGACTGTTTTGAAGGTCTGGGGTTACGTACCCTCTGAAAGCCAAGATACTCAGATTTAGAAGTGAGGGAGGGAACAAAGACCATTTTCAGGTAAGGAGGGAATTTGCATTCAAGATGCGTTCCTAGATTCCTCATGTTGTTTCTACATCTAGTAATAACAAATATACAGAGAAAATCACAAAACCACTGCAAATTCGTATTACCTACTTTCAGGTGGTATTCTTGCTGCAGCAAAACAATTCTTTTACACCTCTCTTATCATTTCATTTCCTCACTCACCACAGTGGCTATTTAAAATCTTTTCATCCCTCCTTAAATCTCTATTGGCATGGCCATTCATTAAGAGCTCCTCTTCTCATCTCACACATATCACTTAGCTGTTTACCTTTACTCTCCTTCACAAGCTCTCACATGAAGAAGTAGCCTTCAGCCCTTCTTTACAAAATCAAACCCCTCTCATGCAGCCTGGGTCCCAGTCTAGCTTGTCTTTTCCAGTAGATTGCCCACTCTGGTAATCTCATCTCTTTAATCTTCCGGCTTCTTTTTTGCTACTGTATAAACAGGCCCCTCCCCCCCCCAATCTTTAAGAAATTCTCACCTGATCTGATCATCCCCATATTTCTTTATCCCTTCTCCCTTTCATGATTAAACTCTCTGAGGAAGCCATCTACACTAAGTGCCTCTGCTTCCTCTTCTCATTTTTTTCTAAACCACCTGCTGTCTGCCTTCTGATCCCTGTCACTCCACTGAAATTCTCTTCAGAATTACCAATGATCTCTTAATTGTCAAATCTCATGGCCTTTTGTCAGTCTTCTTCCTTCTTGACCTTTCTGTAACTTGTGATACTTGATCTACTAAGTTAGGGTTTCCCACAGCTGTGTCCTCACCCTCTTCTCCTTCCAGATTATCTCACTCCCATGACCTCATCCACTCCTATGTGTCAGATCTGTTTGTCTAGTCTTGCCCTCCAACCTCTCTCACCTCTTGCCTTGGGGACATTTCAGCCTCAGATCTAGAACAAAAGTTAGTATCTTTCCTCCTAAGCCTTCCCCTCTTCCTGACTTTGCTGTTATTGTCGAGGACATCACCATCTTCCTAGTCACCCAGGCTTGAGCTCTGTTGTCATCCTTGATTCCTGCCTGGTACTCACTCCACATACCCAGTCTGCCAAGGCTTGCTCCTTTTTCCAACGTCAGTTGCCTTTCCATTCACACACCTGCCACCATCCCGATGCACTCTCTCACTGCCTCACTCCTGCACCACTGCAGTAGCCTTCTGATTGGTGTCTCTCCCCACTCCAGTCTGTCCTTCAGTTTTCAAAGTGACCTTCAGATCACCTGTACAGATCACCACTATTGACTGTTTGATAGATTTCAGTGGCCCCCTGTTGCCTCCGGGATCAAATGAAAAAACCTCTGGCTTTTAAAACCCTTCACAAGCTGATCTTCCCAGTCTTCTTACAGCTAACTCCCTTCCGTGTATTCAACGACCCACCATCGTTGGTGTCCTTGCTGTCTCCTCTTACATAAACTCCATCTTCCAATTCTGTGCTTTTCACTGTCTGACCTTCCACTTGTGGAATCTTCTAGGTTCCTTCAAGACTCTGCTCCGATCCCCCATCAGAAGACCATTCCCAGGCCTCCACTGCCAATTGAAATTAACTTCCTCTGGACACTCCGTATGTATCGGTATCTTGTATGAGCATGACTGTGTGTATCCAGTCTCTCCCATCAGAGAATGTAAGCTTTTTGAGGGCAAGGATTGTGTTTTTGTTTTCTTTGTATCCCTAGCACTTCTTAGCAAAGTGTTGGCCTATAGGAAATGCTTAATCAGTCTTGTTGACTGACTGACTGACTGACTGACTAGTAACAAAGTTCTGAGGATGTGTTTTTGAAGTATATACTCATTTCTAAGACTGTCAAGTACAGAGATACTTCCTTTGTGAAGTTCTCTATATAGATGAAATCTTACCTTTGGACCAAAACAAAAAATCTTTACTGTTAACACATCATAGAATACATATTGTATGCAGTTCTGGCTGCATCTCCATTTTTAGGACTTCCAAAATACCTGTTGACTTCATAAGTGAATAATAGCTGCACGGTGCCAACTCTGGAAAATGTCAGCTAAAAAAAGCCCTGTTGGTCGGTGTGAAGTTTGGTCCTGCCGTCGCCAATAACTTGTAAAAGGGGGATGTCATCACCTTGCCCTTTTGGTGCCACTGTACGAAAACTTCAGTTTAAGTATTTTTTAGTGGTTGATGGAAAGTCAAATAGTTTTTTTAAAAAATCTACAGAATGTTCTATTAAAGTCATCTCCCTTTATGTATTTGCATTCTTGTTTACAGCTGATGCGCCATTTTTAGATAAAGCTCAGTAGATATTTTATCTGTCTTGACTTAACATAGATTAAAAGAGATCAAGATTTTTAAGGAACAAAAAAGGACACTCAGATTCAGGAACTGTTTGTGGCAGAAGGGTCCAGTTGTTTAACACTTGAAAGATACCATATGGACAGAAGCTAATTAATTATAGGCTACCTCATCACTCCATCATACTGACATTTCTCTCTCTATTTCATTAGCTACCTCTTCTAGCACTTAGGTCTTTTTAAGGAATCAGCCATATATACATCTTGCAGGTCATTTAAATCATGTTCTGAGGTTAGATTATAGTTCCATAATTTGAAATGTCTGTCATGTTAAGAATTTGAGGATAACTTCATATTCTTTATCTCTGGATTTATCTCAAGATCCTTTTTTTTTTAAAGGCTTACATTGCTTGAGGAAATAATTCATCCTAAATTACTAGATTGGTACAGTACTTCTCTCCTGGGAATATGCCTATGGGATTCTACATAGCCAGGTGGCACAATGGCCTGGACTCCGGGAGACCTAAGGTACAATTCTGCCTTAGACTCTTTCTAGCTGGCAAGTCACTGCACTTCTGCCTTCCTCTGTCTCCTCAGTTATAGAATGAAGGGTAATAGTAGCACCCGCCTTCCAAGGTTGTTGTGAGGACCAGAAGGAGGTGATATCTGTAAAGCCCTGAGCATACTGCTGGGACATAGGTGCTGTGTGCTAGCTGGTAACTGCTGTCGTGACTCGGAGTGCTGCTTGTTGTCGTCTTACAAATAGTACGAGGAAGTGTTGTTAAGAAATCTTGGGGAAAGATGATGTAGTGTACGGGGCAGAGATTCCTGCACTGTGCTCGTGTGACGGAGTCATCGTACCTCAGAGTTCCCTGTGCCCTTGAAACGACAGACCCAGTTCTTATCCATAGGTTTTTAGCAAATGCATTTCTGAACATGTTTGTAAATAACTTTAATTCTGTTAATTGAACCTTATTCCCTCGATGTACAGGATTATTTTAGAGATATTTAACCTTCATTTCTTTCATTTGTCATCAGTCCTACCACTCTAGCTTTGTCATTTCAAAGCCAACCTTCCTATCCTCTCCACCCTGCTCAACAGCTAATTAGATAGCACAGGGGATAGGATCAGGGACCTTAGTACAAATTCAACGTGAACCACAAAACCTGGACTTCGTTAAGAGAGGTCAGGCTTCCAGGAAGTAGAAGGCGGTATTCCCACTGTATTCTTGCCGTGGTCTGTCCACATTTGGAGTACTGTGTTCCGTTCTGGGCATCACAGTTCAAAAAGAAGGTTGCTAAGTTAAGAAAGCCTTCTCCAATACGTAAATTAAAACAACTCTGAGATAACCACCGCACAGCTATCAGAGTGGTGTTGGAGGGGATGTGGGAAAACTGAGACACGGAACCCACTGTTGGTAGAGTTGTGAGCCATTCTAGAGAGCAATTTGTAACCATGCCCAAAGGGCCTTAAAACTGTGCATACCCTTTGATCCAGCAATACCACTGCTAGGTCTATATCCCAAAGACATCTAAAAAAAAAAGGGAAAAGGACTTATTTGTACAAAAATATTTATAGCAGGTTTTGTGTGTGTGTGTGTGTGTGTGTGTGTGGTAACCAAGAATTGGAAATCAAAGGGGTGCCCATCCATTGGGGAATGGCCAAACAAGGTGTGGCTTATGATTGTAACAGAATATTAATTGTGCCGTAGGAGGTGATGAGCAGGTTGATTTCAGAAAATCCTGGAAAAACATACTGATGGATAGTGATGTGAAAAGAACCAGGAGAACGTTGTACACAGTAACAGCAGTACTGTTCATGAATGACTTAGCTATTCCCAGCAGTCCAATAACCCAAAACAATCCCAAAGGACTCGTGAAAAAGCACA
>CM053584.1:20322762-20338879 GCA_028627135.1 Pseudochirops cupreus
GTCTCTCAGATGCTGGGAGAGAAACTTTCTCTCTCTCCTTCTCAGCCAGCTTCAGTCTCCACAATTCTTCCTTCACCCAGAGCAACATTCCAATTCTGTCTGTCTGTCTCTGGAATTCTTGCTTATATACACACCTCAGCCAATCCCCTTCTTCCACATCAACAGGGGAGTTCATACCTTCTGAACAGTGGGACAGGGTTTGCCCCTTCCACACTTGGCACTTAGTACTAAGTGCTAAGTATCCTGCTAAACAGATTACTATTACACGGGCGAAGGGGAGAGTTACTTTGTGACACATAAAGATTCCAGTAGAAGAGCAGGGCAGAGAAGCAAGGCCCTGGGGTCCTGGGCATTCAGCCACAAGGCAGCTGGTCGTGTATTTTCTCGGATAATATTGACACTGATGAAAAGCTCTCTCTTTAGCGGGCGGCCGGTCTCTGGCGGTAAAAGCTCCGTTTGGAGGGGTCTAAAGCGGGCTCTCAAGGAGCTCTGGCCCTGGGAGAGGCAGGACTAGGCCACTGCTCCCTTGGATAATGGCTGCAAGGACTGAACTGCACACAGGATGGCTGGTGGTTTCCCTTATAGCCTTCCTCCTGTTGCTGTTTGTGAGGCTCTTGGCTTATGCTCCTAGACTGTCTCTGTCAAGGTCCGAGAGAAGGTGGTGGTGGAGTTGTGGTGTGACCCACGGGGCTCCTGCCCCTACTCTCTCTTCCTCAGCTAGCCTGACCGGGAAGGGCAAGGAGGGGAGGGAACAGGATGAGCATGTGTGGGGCACCAGCAGTTGCCTGGCCCTGTGCTAAGCAGTTTACAGATAGTATCTCATTTAATCCTTACCACAGTCTTACAAGGTAAGTGCTGCTGTCAGCCTCATTTGACAGTTGAGGAAACTGAGGCCCACAGAGGGTAAGAGACTTGCCCAAGGTCACACAGCTAGTACATATCTGAGGCTGGAGATGGACCCCTGATGCCAGGCCCCGTGTGCTACCTACCATGCCACCTCAGGTAGGCTCTCACTCTAGGGCTGCCTGCAGCTGGCTTTTCAGCCTTGAGTAAGCCACCTTGCCTCTGCCTGTCTCTTCATGTTATAGATAAGATGCTTAATATGTGATCAGGTGCTGCATAGATGTGGCAGCACCGTTGCTATCTATAGAATCAAGTGAGGAGACTCATGGAGCCCTGTGCTCCTCTTGCTCTCAAATTATGTGATTCTGTGCTGTAAGATTTGTTCATTCAGTTGGTATTTGAATTTCCTGTACATTTCATTAAGGATATCTCACGAGACAGATTGTGACTTGGCCAGGGTCACACAGCTTATTAAAACCTCAGGTCTTCTGACTCCCAGCTTCAGAACTCTTACACATTGTACTACTCAGTCTTTAGTTTTTCTGTCATACTTCAAGTTAGATGTCATTTTAAGTCTTATAAAAGTATTGAAAAGCTCATCATTCATAGCCCAAAGTGTCACTGAGAAAATAGTGTTATTAAAATGACAAGCTTTTGAGGCATCAGGAAATTGAGGTGCATTTAGCTTTTCCAGTGCAGTTCAGCTATATCTCCTCATTCCTACTTTGTGGGAATTTCTTTGTTCCCACATGCATCTTGAAACTACATGAGGCTGTGATCACGCCCAGTAGAAAAGATTTTGTTGTTGTTGCCTTTGGGACTGCACTGATGCCCCTCAGTGTCCTTCCGGTGGCCCTTCAGGTGCCCTCCCAGGGAGAACACAAGTGGGAGGATTTGGCTGCAGCTTCTCTCCGCTTTCCAGCCTCATCCATCAGGATTTCTCTGGCAGTCTGTTTATTCTCTCCTGCAGGACAAAGATCACGTTAAGATGACTAGTGATTGGAATGAAGATTCAGAACTTTAGGGTTTTTAGCATTTTCTCTTCCCTTTCTGCTGTTGTCCACTTATACTCTGCAAGTGTGAAGGGTTTGCTTGGACTGAGGACAGGCTTGTAGCTTTGTTGTTTTCATGGAAGCATGGAGTCCTGTTCCGTAGCCTTATAATGGTGTGGAAGTGGTCCTGGCTTCTGTAAGTCCCTGTCCTTAGGGTGCCAGGTTCCACAGCTCTTAGAGTGGGTGAGCCCTGCCGGGGCTTGAGTGCCTGTTCTCTGAGAAGCTAGGATTTGGGAGGTTCATTACCAGTCTGGCCAGAGAATGAGGATTATATAGAGTTCACTCTGCATTTATTAAGCACCTTTTGTGGGACAGACCCTGTGCTACCCACTGGGGACATAGAAACCAGAACAGACATTCCCAGCCCTCAAGGATCATACAGTCTAATGGGGGGGGGGGGGTGACAGCACAGAGAAGAAAGCTGAAAAGTAGGTAGGAGCAGGGGGCTGGGGACAGAGGAAGGTGCTGGATGAGGGCATAGGTGAGAAATCAGAAGTCCAAAGGAATGAGTTAAGTGGGCAGTGCAGAGATGGTCATGCTGTAACCCCTCCCCCAGTGGAGCTTCTGGAGCCCGTGACTCCACCCTGCTCTTCTCCATCTTCCATCTGCTCTGCAGCCTTGCCCTCCTTCTCTTCCCTTCAGTGCGGCCTAAATAGACACACACACACACCAGTGTTGTTGTCTACTTACCTGGCCTGCTTCCGCCTTCATGGACCCAGGGCACACTCCTCATCATCCTCTTGCACACCTTGTTTCTCATCTGCACATAACATCATTTTTTTTGACTGGTGAGTTCTCTGTGAGCACGTTGGCTACTTCACACCACTAACTGATTTTATTCCTACTTTAGACCTGTTTACTTTGTTTCTCCAGAGTTTTCTCCTGGAGGGTTTCCCCCACCTCTTTGGCTCACTTCCCCTCTAAAAGAGATCGCTAAGATTTCCCATGAAATCCCAGCTATCTTTTCATATCTGCTCTCCCCAAAGCCACATTCCATGTTTGACTGGTTCCAAATTTCCTCTTCTACCATAAATTCTAAATAAGACTAAGTAATCAGTTTTCCTTCAAGTACTCATTATTATTACTCAGCGATCAATTTCTTTTTGTTAGTAAGAATCAGATCTCCTGAACAGAATTTCCCTTTCTTGGTTCTGTCACCATTTGAAAAGATAAAGTTACCATCAAGGTGGAGAAAGAAGTTATTAGACTTTAGGGAAGGAAGAGAGCTTCATCAGATATGTCTGCATAGTTGAAGATTCCATCCTGCTTCCTTTGCTGGGATTAGGATACATTTCTTTTTTTTAAATTGATCACAATTTTAAAAAATTATATTGAGAGATTACAAAGGATAAAATCCACTCCTTTGAGTTACACAGTGCAAAGTGGAGGGCACCCCATTGTTTTCAAAGGTGCAAAATTATGGTACGTTTCTTGAACTCATATTTTTCTTCTCTGTCCAGGTGGTCTGTAATATGCACATTAAGTAGGTGCTCATTATATGTTATGTTAAAGTGAATTGTTGGCAATTATATTATAGCAGTTTAATTTTTTACTATCATATCTGTTGTTCTACCATCTAAATATTTGCAATTTATATATAGTTCACTCTGCAAGTATAATAAATAGTGCTGGATCAATAGTATTATATGAGAAACCTCAATTAGTCTTCCTTTATTGACTCCTAAAGTTTGGAAAGCCTCAGGAAGTCATGCTCCTGTGAATTCATTCTTTGCTTTCCACTGAGTTAGAAGAGTTTGCAGTTTTGAGTGCTTGGAGGAGAAAGGAAATAGTTAAAAATGTTCTGAACAGGGTTTTCAACACATAAAGACATTAATGAATTTTAAAGGAAGGTTTTCACTTCCTCTGCTGGTTTTTCAGCTGCGATGTATTGGAAAGCTCATTGAATTTGGAATCAGGAGGCTGGATTCTGATTCCAGCTCTTTTACCAGCTAGCTGTTTCTCCTTGGGCGGCTTCAAAGCCTCATCTTTCTGGAACTCAGTTTGAGATGGGGTGAGATATTTCTGAGATATCTTCCAGTTTTAAGACTGATTCTATTCTCATAAATTTATATTTTTAAAAAGATTATTTCAATACAGAAGTTTTTTTAAACTGTCTCACTTTACTATATAATATAATGAAAAAAGATTTATTAATTTTAATGCCATGGTTGTTTATATGAATATATTTTGATCTTTTAGTAGCCTGTTGGTGGATTTGTTAGGTAGCCATAGTAAACTTAAATCCCAAAGAAACTATTGCCTCAATCTCTTGATTGTGCAGATGTTCAAAATGAGTTTTATCATGTTCTGTGTCTTTCTCTACATTTGACATGTAGGATACCCCTCTCTTGTTTTTACTAAGGTCTTTCTGAGTCTGATGAAAATTGTAAAAGATTTGTGGAGCGGTGTATGCCAGAAGCATTTAAAAAGGTGAGTAAAACACTGTAATTCACTTCTGGGTTTGTCATTATAAAAGACCATTTTGTGAAAGTTTTCCACCTCATTTAACCAATAAAAACTCTTATTTGAAAAAAGTACAGTGAGTTTCTGGCTTTTAATGTGGTGGTTTATTTCCCTTGATAGCTCTCTATTAGCATGTTCTCTTTTGGCTCATTTTAACATAACTGGGATCTCCTACTGCTCTACCACTCTGGCTGGTAGAAAGGAATATAGAGCTAAGAATACTCAGCAATTATTGCATTACAGTCCTGTGCCATATTATGGCATTTTGAAAGTAATTATTCATAAAAGCAGCTATGTGCTTATCTCTCTTTTGCTGAGAGAGGAAAAAACTCTGGTTAGGCCATTGAAAATAGGATTAAATGAAGTCTCTTCAGCTTTCAAAATTATGCGACTGTAATAAAGCGCTCACTTAAGAGCCAGAAGACAGGCTCCAACCTCTGCTTTACTTACTTCTGTGTAACCTTGGACAAGTCACTGCTTCTCTGGCCTCACTTGGTTGATTTATAAAAAGAGTCAGTTGGAATCTGATCATCTCTTAAGTTTTCATCTCAGAGATCAAAGATACCAACTCTTTTTATATTTTCTAGGACAGAGGTGTCAAATATTGGGCTGCACGTGGCCCATGATGCTCTCGAGTGTGGCGGGAATCCGGTATAAGTGTAATTGGGAGATACTGAACAAAATAAATAAATCATTAAAAAAGAAATCTATAAATACGTCATTTTCAAAGTCAGTGTGTGGCCCTCAGGGATCCTCGTGTGTGGTTCAGTTGCTACCGTTTCTGTTTGAGTTTGACACTGCGGATCATACGCACCTCTGCTCTTGATCCCTTTTCTTCAAGTTTCCCACCTGGATTCTCAGTCATTCTTCAGCACCTTGTGACTTTTTTTACCCAAGATTTACCTGACTGTGGCTCCCGATATGGTGATTCTTTGTACTTCCTAGTGCATTAAAAATATGGAAGCTTTCTTTTTTTCACCAAGTTGGGTTATGCTCTCTAATTCCACAAGTAATTGTTATCGCCTCCATACAAGCTTCCACCTAGGAACACAGAGATCAGAAATGAGACAGGCCCTGCCTTCTTGGGGCTGACATTCTGTTACCATCCTCCTTTAAAAAAACAACAATGTGCTTATCTTAGGGCTCAAGAAATAATGAAGTCAATTTTCAAAGTGAATTAACACTTAAATTTGACTTTTGTGATTTAAAAAACAGCACTGCTGCTCTAGGAAGCTCAGAAGCCAGTTTCCCCTCCGGTACTTGACGGACCGGCACTGTCTAGTCTGGATTTTGTTCTTGATGACCCAATTTTTTAATGTTTGTATTTAGCCCATCTAGATGTGTATGTAAGTCTCTATACACGTGTGAATGAAATTTATTAAATAAGGGTCAGTATGTCAAAGAAAAATTAAATTCATGACTTAAAAGATCGTAGGAATTCAAAGAAAGGAAGGTTTTAGAGATGGTTGAAGCACAGGATTTCAGACAGGTGATACAAAGCAGGGGCCTGTTGGTAATACTGTGGGGCAGAGAACGAATTCAGAAAAATTGTGACATCCCAGGACAGTGTACCTCCTTTTTAAAAAATTTGGGTCTTTCGTTTTATTGGTATAGAGAGCTCCTGATGAGGAAATTCATTCTCCCAGTGAAGATTGCTCCCAAATGTTGTTTTGATTTGTAGTAAACCTAATATGTCTCTTATAGTCTTAAATTTAACAGGTATAAGTATTAAGTTGTACACTAGAGTTCAGGAAAATAATTTTACGGATTTAAGATAGGGGAAGGATGGTCAGATAATAACTTGCCGGAGAAAAAGATCTTGGAGCTTTGGGAGTAAGCACAGTTGGTAGCTGTGAAAAGTATGAAATCAAATGAGGTCTTGGGTCCTCTTCTGAAAGGCCTGGCGTCTATAAATACAGAGGTGGAATGTTCCCTTTGTTTTCTGCCCTGCTGGATGGGGCAAAGCCCCCACAGCTTCAGATATGGAGTCTGCTCTACCCCTGAGTCAGCTGGGGAGCTGTTGTGCCCAGGATCTTTTGGCCTTGATCGAAGTGCCCTTGCCAGGCTAAATCCACAGCGTAATACATAGTGTCTTTGCCCTAGAGAGGAGGGTAGTTCTTTGCTCAGTAATGAACTTGCCAGCCTAGTCAGAGGTGGGTTCACATGGACTGTAAGGGACATCCTTGACTTGACATACGTAGTTATGAGGAAACTTGATTCCTAAATAATAATCCTCCACAGATAAAACATGGGGTTATTTCTCTAGAGAGGATTACAGCAGATGACAGTTGATAAATCCCAAGTCCAATGGGACATGCCTGGAACTGAGGTGATTTCTTAACCCCCTCACCCCAGGGATGAGAGGGGGGACGAGCACCCACAAGCTCTGTGCTAGTCAGACGGACACAGTCTGGCAGCAGGGCCCTGGAGAGAGCCCAGAGGGAGAAGCGCAAAGAGTCTGCGCAGTCTCCAGGCTCTGGCTGCTTCCCCAGCTGCAGGGCAGGAGAATGGAAGGAGGAAGGTCAGAGGCCACGACTGCTCCCTGCCCTTCCTGCCTGCCACCCCTCCAAACCAACTGGCTCACTCAGTCCAGTGACCTTTCTTTGCTTCACCTGTCTGACGGTCATCTCACACCCACCATGTTGGAAAACTTGCCAGAAGAAAATCAGGCTCCTTCAAGGAATCTGACCCCCATGAAGCAAGCAGTGGCTCCCCTCTTCTCAGGATGCCATATTGAATCAGGAGTATCCTGCCTTCGGAATGTGATAGGAGCCTCTTTGCCCTGGCAGAGTCCAGGTGGGGAGGAGCAGACTCTTCTGCAGCTTCCGTCTCCCAGTCCAGCAGCCAGAAGGTGTCCCTTAGGAACTGTGATACGAAAGGGGAGGTGTGGGGGCCACATCTAGGTAGGGGAAGGTGAGAGGATCATGAAGGGCCTCAGGTTCCTGTCGACATCTAGGCTGGAGAAGAGAAGAGTGAGGGGAGAGGGCTGTCAGGTGGAGAAGGGCTCCTTCTTGGGGAAAGATGAACCGAGGAGCAGTGGAGGCAGACTCGGAGGCAGGTCTGGGCATGGTTGGGGGGGTGCCCTGAGCTGGGCACCTTCTCCCACACTCGCCTCCCCAGCCCCGCTTTCTGTTGTATATACTCTTCCCCTGTCTGACTGTAAGCTCCTTGAGGGCAGGCGTGGTCTTTTTTGTATTTGTATCCCTTGTGCTTCACATATCCTGCCACAGAGTAGGTACTTAAGAAATGTTTACTGATGGAAAGATTTCCAGGCAGTTGGGGGTTCTTTAGTAGTAGAGCAGGCTGCTTCAGGCCCTGGTGGATTTCCCCTTCAGTTAGATTAGGTGGGTGCCAGGAAGGGCCCTTTTTCAGACACTGTCGGGTGCTGTTCCACAAGGATCACTAAGTGCCCACTGCAGCCTGCCCGTAGCCCCCAGCCAGACGGCCCCTGCCCTCTGAGAGATTAGGTTCGGTGTGGACCAAGTTTATCCACAAGAAGCAGAGAGTAGTGGCCAAGGTGGGGGGGTGACTTGCAGAGGTTGAGCCGTGAAGGAAGCTCGGGATGGGAAGGGGCAGTTGTGGAGAGAAGCCTTCCAGGCTTCCCGTGCAGGGAGGGGCTCTGTGGAGCGGCCCGCCTGCTGGATGGGGGCTAGGCATCTGAAGGCTGCAGAGGTCGGTTGAAGGCCAGGAAGAGCTTTAGATGCCAAGCAGAGGGCCTTTCCAGCTTGGAAATTCTGTGATACTGGAACTTGTAGAAATCATCTACTCCAACCTACTTGTTTTTACAGAAGAGGAAACTGAGCCCCAAAAGGTTAGATGACTTGTCCAAGGTCAGCCCAGGTAGTAAGTATCACATTGGGGTTGGAGCCGAGGTCACCTGACTCCTGAGCCCGCGCTGCCCCCTCCCCCATCCCGTGCATGTTGTGTTTGGCCGAGAGAACGTTAGGGAATGCATGGACTGCGGTGGTCCCGGGCAGAGATGCCGTCCTTGCTGGTTTGGGCAGAGTCGATGGCATCGCCACCTTCGCTGCCCCTTTCACCGCATTCATCTCCTGGCCAAGTCCAGGTCCTATGCTTCCTGCCTCTCTGGACAGACGAGGCCTTGACCGTCCCTCCTTCCCGATCATTTACAAGCTCTCATGCATGCGTGTGGTGGGTCTGTGTCTCACACAGCTGCATGCTTCCTTCCCCCGTCACTTCAGGCCACCCCCCCCCCCCCCCCCGCCTCATCACTTGGAGAAGCATGAGCTTACATAGGCAGGGGCTCGCTGACTGTATGTTCACGTGGCTGGCCATCAGCATATGATGGTTCTTTAAAAATGCTATTTTCAAGTTCTTAAAATTCATAATTCCCAAGGAATAACAGGGAGCATATTTTGATACCAAAGTTGCATGTGAAACAGTCTCATTTTGATTCGTATCAAATCCTTGTGTCTTAATGTTTTTTAGCCAAGTAGTGTGGCTTAGTTTATATTTGGAAAATTTGGAACTGAGTTTTGCCTCTGAAAAAACATACTTTAGAATTGTAATTATTTCAGATTGTCCAATAATTCATGGGTCAGTCCTGTTTCATGGTTTTGTTTCTGAAGAGAAATCTTATCAAACACATTATTAAGACTTCAGTAATATTTCATTAGCGAAATCCTCTTATTTAAAACAAAGAGCTCAATAGTTTCTTATTTCCTTACTTGAGAGTTGCGAGAGAAAAGTAGAAGAGCAGGCCGGACTTCTTTGACAAAAGGGAGTATATTTCCCTCTCTAATCTGCAAAAACCTCTTTCCTTTCTACCCAGGCTCCCATGCCCCTGTGGTTTTTTGTCTTTAAAATTTCCCCATGGCTTCTGTGGGGGTTTTTTGTTAGGATTGTAAATTGCTTTGCAGACCTCCAAGTGTTAAAGTGTTATTGCAGGAGAAATGTACACAGTTAAAAAGCACATATCCATGGAGTCAGTATTTCTCTCTCACTCTCTCTCTCTCTCTCTCTCTCTCTCTCTCTCTCTCTCTCTCTCTCTCTCTCTCTCTCTCACACACACACACACACACACACACACACACGAGTCTCTCACTGGATTTAGTGAACCCTGCATGTAGAAAGTATGGCCTTTCCCTTCAAGCTAAGCTCTAAACTGTGATCTCTTTTCCTGCAGTTGCTGACTTCCAGCGCGGTTCACAAGTGGGGCACAGAAATCCACGAGGGCATCTACAACATGCTGATGCTGTTGGTCGATCTGTCTGCAGAGCGGGTCAAGCAAGACCCTGTTCCCATTGGTCTCCTGGGCGTGCTCACAATGGTACTGTATCTCAGCAGGTGGTTCTTCAGCTTTGATTCTTAAATACTTACTGACTGAATCAAACGCTTGCTAAGCAGAGAGTGAAAACTCTTTAGGTCTCTCCACAGAGTCAGATGTCAGAGACTGGCTGCAATGGGAGTAAACAAGGCATTGAAGGTGACCAGAAAGTCAGCAGTAAAGCCTGTAGCTCCAGGTGTCTGTCTATATATGACTTCACAACAAAGACAGTCCTAAACTCTTGAGCGCACAGAGGCAAAGAGGACTTTTTGGGATCAGCTCCATGATTAGAGAATTCAAAAGGAACCAGAGAGAAGGCAAGGGGAGCTACAGGGCACATGGTGGTGGTGGTGGTAAGGGTTGCTTGTCCTTCTTGAGGACACCCATGGCATCAGGGAGATGATGCCGTGACCTTCAAGGGAATTGGGTTTAAGTGAGGGAGGGCTATGCACAGTCACCAGCCTCACTCTCTCCATCTGGGCACAGTGGCAAGGTCTAGATCAGGACAACTGGAGACAGCCCCTGATGCAGTGGGGCCTTGGCCTCTGTGAGCCAAGGTCTTTCTCAGGTCTCAGTTTGACTGAGGCAGCGCCCATTCAGTGGTTAAGGCTGAGTAAGAACTGAGGCAGAGAATGGCCTCTTACCTAGCCAAAAAGAAATCAGTCTGGGAGGGGAAGATGGAGGTTTTTAGCCAAAACGGAAACGGTTGCTATTTACACTCACTCTGAGTCAGTCAGGGCCAAACAATGACCAGGTGGGGCCTGGACTGGCACCTTTTGTTGGTCAGTCTATGAGAACCAGAGTGATCTGGATTTAAGGCATGGTCCTTAAGAGAAAAAAAAAATCTAAAGGGAGCGTGGTGGAGAAGCTTGGGGAAAGGTCTGTCCCAGTGCAGTCGGGACCGACTCTGGTCCTGTGGGCGTGGTCTCTGGAGCAGGACAGCATCATGCTCCCTGCATCTTTCCTGGCAGACCCCAGGAAGGGGAGGGCCCAGGTCTGTGTAACAAGACAAAGCTGTTTTCTGCTGTGGTCATTATTGGCCCCTCGTGGACATGGGATTGCACCAGCTTAGAGCCCGTGATTGTAGGAGGGGGAAGGAAGGTCCATGGCCACCCCAGATTCTACAGGGGAGATCAGGGGTAAAGTAAAAAAGACAGAAAGGAACCTAGCATTCAAGCAATCATGAAAACGATTTACTGTTGGTCGTTTTGGAGAATTAAGCACAGGAAGGGGTCTGTGGAAGCACAAATTGCTGGCAACTGCTGGGCCAGTGTGTCTAAAGGGGTCAGTCCCATTAAGGCTAGAACCCATCAGAGCAGGACAGGCTCCCAGCACAGCTCGCCAGCCTGGCCTTTGGGTTGGTGAATTCAGGAGCTTGGTGGGGGACGACCCCTGGCATTTCCCGCGAGCCAGCGTATCACCCTTTTCATCCTGGCCTTGTTGTGGGCACCCCGAAGGCAGATCTTGTATTGCCTGTGTTCAAAGCCTCTCCTGGGTTGTAAGAGCCAAGCTAGGACTCTGGTGGCACAGGCAGAGCATAGATTGGTGGAATTTGAAGTGCTTCAAACACTTAGCACCTAGGGGACCCGGGGCAAGTCACCAAACTCTCCTTAGACTCAGTTTCCTCATCAGTCAGTTTGCATAGTAATAGCACTTACTTCCCAAGATTAGTGGTCTCACACACACACACACACACACACACACACACACACACACACACACACACACACACACACACACACACACACTCGCACACACACACACACACACACACACACACACACACTCGCACACTCACACACACTCTCTGAGAGTCACTATCAGGTTTGTAGTGGCCGCAGTGAGGGAGGCTGGCTCCTCTCTTTCCCTCCCACTCCACTCCCAAACGTCTTTCCTATCAGGAGTCTGGTTCCCTCACTGTCATTTTTTTTTTTTACACCATATTAGAAACCAGACTTTGGATCCTCTTGGCTTCTGTTCTTCCTACACGGGAAAGATAGAAAAGATTAAAGACATTTACATGAGTTTGTATTCTTCTGTTTTTGTTGCAGCCAGGAAATAAATTTCATATCTTTTCTTGCCATAATGACATTAATGTAGGCCTTCTAGGAAAACAGTTTTATCCTCTTCTCTAAATCTAACATGTGCTGCCATAGAAATAAGCAATAGTCCTGTTTCTGTGTTTTCTTTATATCCAGGCTTTCAATCCTGATAATGAATACCATTTTAAAAACCGGATGAAAGTATCTCAAAGAAATTGGGCTGAGATTTTTGGAGAAGGAAATATGTTTGCCATCTCACCTGTATCTGCTTTCCAGAAGGTAGGCTGAGGTCTTTCTCATCTCATTATAGACAATTCCAGTGGCAGATAGGAAATTTTCCGTATTGCAAACACTCAGTAAAACATAAGAATTGAGTTTTTCTTCCGCTGCTTCTTAAGTGACATTGTGTGTGAAGAATTTTACGAAGTTTGAAATCTCGTGTGATTATTTAATTGCCAGAGATGAGGGTGGTGGTGTCTAGATTGAGTCTGTCTGGTTTAACTGGTGGAACAAAGAATTTAGCACAGAACTGTGATGGTCACCCGACTGTTCCAGAGGGCTGAATCCTGCCCACTGCTGGCTCTTTTGTTTGTTTTGTGTTTGTTTGGTTTTTTTGCTTTTTGGAGAGCAATTGGGTTTAAGTGACTTGCCCAAGGTCACACGGCTAATGAGTGTTCAATGTCTGAGGCCGGATTTGAACTCAGGTCTTCCTGATTCCGGGGCTGGTGCTCTGTTTACGGCACCACCTAGCCACCCCTGCTAGCGCCTTGTAAGCTGAACAGTCTTAGTGCATTTTTATTCTTAAAACTTTACTTAATAATATTAAAATTGTTTCTCCTTGTAGCTATACCCAAACAGGCACTGGCCTGGATTTGTTTCTGATAGAATTGGAAATATTACATAAGTAACAACCCATGTTTCATTTAAGTACTTTCCTCGCCCTCCCACTGTGAGGCTTTTGAAACAAGATTTCTTGATTCTTTACCCTGTTACCCCTTACACGGACGCACACGCACATGCACACGCACACTCACGCTTATAGTAGTTATCCCTTCTGCATTGCAACTTTCCCCATTCTGATTTTGATGTATCGCAGCTTGGCATAAGAAATAAATGGGAATTTTAGGGGAGTTTGGCGGAAGCTGCCAGTGACACAGAAAAGGTTTAGAAACTCAGAAATGCATAAAATACATGTATGGCGTTAAAGAATATCTAGCCAAATTTTACCATAAGGTACTGTAAACACCCCATAAAAAACCAGACTTCTTCTCTGGTACAAAGGGAGGGCCAAAAAGCATTACGCAGATTTTCCAGATTGCAAGGAAAGACAGTAATCCTATTTTGTTATCAGTGCATAAGCACAAAAGCATTTACTCTGAGGACACAGCAGTGATGTGTTAGAAGGAGCACCGACGCCGGAGTCCTAAGGGCTGGCCCTTTCGCTGACAGAATCACTGTGGAAGTTCTGGAGTGACGTAGACCCTTCTCTCCCAGCAGCAGGCCTCCGTTGTGTAGTCTTACCGACCTCGGTGCTTTTGGAGGGGTCAGAGAAGATAACGGATGTGAGGTGATTGGCAGACCATCAAGCTGCATAGAGATGTCATCCACGGTCCTTTCAGGCCCAGGGCTATTTTTTGTGAAAGTCTGCACAAAGTGGAAGAAACGGCAGGCCCACAAGTTTAACAGTCCGATAAAAGCAAAGATACACAAGCACGTGCGCCCTGCACTGTGGACAAACGTCTGGAAAGGTTTAGCACTTTGTTGTTTTTGTTTTGTTCTTAATGCTGATGTTTGTTTGAGTAGAGTATTTTGGCTTCATAGGAAATTGTTTTTACTTAGCAAACTACTATGCACAGCTGGGGGGATCATGGACCTCCTAGAACAGGATTTGTAGCTCCTGTGAATGTGGGATAAGAATCCCTTCCATTGAATAAGAAAGGCCTCAGAAAAGGGGCCTGTTTTTCCCCACACACAAGCAGCACAATGAATTGGAAAGCTCTGCTGCCTCTGGAGCGCAGAGACCTGGTTTGGTTTGAGGTCTGCGACTTCCCTGGGGCCTCACTTTGGGCCATCACTGAACAGCTCTCTTGATCCTTTGCCCTCATCTGTACAACCAGGGAAAGAGGTAGTTCAGTGGATAGAGCTCTGGGCCAGGAGTCAGGAAGTCAGACCTGAGTTCAAATTTGGCCTCCGACTCTAGTTGTGTGACCCTGGGTAAGTCGCTCTGTTGGCTTTAATCCACTGGATAAAGAAATGGCGAACATAAGAAAATCCCAAGGACGCTAATGGTCTGTGGAGTCACGAAGAGTTGGGCACGATGGAACAGGAGTAGCCAGAGTGTGCGGACTCCGTTCTCTTCCTTTTTGAAATTTGGGATTGTGTTTCCTGCCCATTAACTTTCCTCATTTGTGCTCACGTCTGACCTTCGGTGCCTGTGGATGTCATTTCTTTGGGCCCAGTGAGTTCCCTTCGTCAGCTGTGTTCTCTTGGTGGCGTCATGGGCTCCCATGGGCTCAGTGACCATCTCTCTGCTTATGACTCTCAGATCTGCCTGTTCAGCCCCAGACTCCGTGCTGACCTCCTGTCCCGCCTTGCCCTCTGCCCTATAGATAGCTCCAGCTGGGCGTCCGTTAGACATCTTCAGCTCCATCTGTCTGAAAGGGAATTCCCTACCTTTCCCCTGCCCCTTCTCTGTGGCTCTGGAGGGCAGCACCTTCCCCCGATCCCTCGGGCTCTTCAGATTCCTTGTGGTCTCTCACCCTCAACACAAGCTGTTGCCAAGACCTGTCGATTTGCGGCATCACTCAGTACGTCCCCATTTTTCTGATGCTGCCCCGACTGTGCAGATCCTCATCCCCTTGTACCTGGATGATTGCAGTAGCTTCAGCGGATCCCCCTGCCTCCAGTCTCTCCCACTCTCAGCTATTCTCCATTCGGGCATGAAAGTCCCCTACTCTGGATGCTGTACTTTATTATTATTACTGTTTTTACTTTCATTGTTATTATTATAATGTCCTATTGGCTTCAGGATCAGATTCAAAGCACTTTGTTTGACATTCCAAGCCCTTCACAACCTAGCCCCCTCCTACCTTTCCAGTCTTCATACACCTTCCTCCCTACATATTCTTCAGTCCAGTGACCCTGGCCTCCTGGCTGTTTAACAAACAAGACTCCCGTTCTCCGCTCCAGGAATTTTTTTCTAGCTCTCCCCTGTGCTTGGAGCACTTTCCTCCCTTCTTCTGCTCTAACCACTGACCTCCCTGGCCTTCCTTCAAGTCTCAGCTAAAATAGCCCTCTTAATTCCAGTGCTTTGCTCTTACAATTATTCCCTATTTATCCTGTGCATAGCCGGCTTTGTATATATTTGTTTGCATGTTGTCTTCCCCCTTAGATTGTAAGCTCCTTGAGGGCAAAGACTGCCTTTTCTCTTTTTGTGTTATCATTTTTATACTGGTTCAGTCTCCCCATGAGCAGTTAACATTTCTCCAGTTGTTTAGATGTCTTTATTTATATGAAGAGTGTTTCGTCGTGGTGTTCATGGAGTTCCTGTGTGAGTCTCGGCAGGTAGACTCCCAAGTATTTTATAGTGTCTGTAGTTATTTTAAATGGAGATTCTCTTTCTGCCAGATTTTGTTGGTTAACATATAGAAATGCCTTTTCTGCATCTGTTGAAATAATGATGTGATTTTTGCTGTTTTTTTTATTGATGTGGCCAGTTATGCTGGTATAAAACCAGCCTGTTCATAGTATGTGATCTCTGCTAGTACGGTTCTTTCAGTTTTTTGCTCCAATATTAACTAGGGAAATTGGTCTGTAGTTTTCTCTATTTTGGCATTCCCTGCTTTAGACCATATTTGTGTTGTAGAAAGAATTTGATAGGACTCCTTTTTACCTTTTTTTTCCCCCAAAAGTTTTTCTTCTGTAAATGATAGAATTCTCATTAAGTTCTTCTAGTTTGGGGTAGTTGTTTCATTTTTTTGTTAGGGAGCTCATTTACGGTTTGCTCAGTTTTTCTAACATTGGGTTATTTAAATATTCTATTTTATTTCCTGTTAATCTTTTAAGCAGGTTTACATTTTTGTGAATATTCATTCGTTTCATTTAGTTTATCAATTTTGTTGGAATATATTTGGGAAAATGACTCATCATTGGTTTTATTTTCTCTTTATTGTTTGTGAATTCACTCTTTTCATTTTTAATACTGGTAATTTGGTTTATCTATTTGATTTTTTTTAAAAAATAGCACTTTTACTTGGAATTTGTTTCTTAATTTTCAACCTTATTAATCTTTTAATTTTTTTATTTTCAAGATTTCTGCTTTTCTGTTGAGGGGTTTTAAAGTTTTCCCCCTAGGTTTTTTTTTTTTTTTTTGATATGAGATTCTTTATTAAATTTTTTTGAGTTACCTCTTTTCTCCCCGTCTTTCCCCC
>CM053584.1:20339379-20416466 GCA_028627135.1 Pseudochirops cupreus
AATTCCCACTCGCAGCTGCTGCTAATCCGCTCACCTGAGAGGCTCCTGAGCTCCTCCTGTCCAGCTGCCCCGGGGCACAGCCGAGGCTTCAGGCCAGGCTGGTTTCGGTTCGCAGTGCTGATACGGTTCCTCGTAGCTGAGCTGACTTTAGTGGGAAGTATCTTTGTGTGCGTTTTGGAGTTCCAGGATTGGTTTAGAGTCCTATTTTATGGGTATTTTGGGGTGGCTGTGTGAGAGCTGCGATATGTTGCTGCTGCTATGCCGCCATCTTGGCTCCGCCCCCCCATCTTGGCTCCGCCCCCCCTAGGTTTTTTTAGTTGCATGCCCAATTCCTTCATCTGTTCTTTTTCTCTTTTGATGTAAGCATTTCAAGATATAAATTTTCCCCTAAGTACTGCTTAAATTTTGGTATGTTGTCTCATTTTTATTACCTTCCATGAAATTGTTGATTATTTCTATGATTTGTTCTTCAACCCACTTATTTTTCAGAATAGATTTAGTTCCATGTTAATTTTTAATCTATACTTCAGAGACCCTTTATCAAATGTAATTTTTTACTGCATTATGGTCTGAGGATACTTTTAACATTTCTGCTTTTCTGCATTTGTGATATATTTATGCTCCGATACACAGTTATTTTTGTGAAGGCTCCATGTACAGTTGAGAAATTGGTATTCTCAGCTGTCATTCAGCATTCTCCAGAGGGCTAATGTAGCTAACTTTTCTAAAATTCTATTCAGGTCCTTAATTTTTTTCTTATCTATTTTATGGTTAAGTTTATCTTGATCTTAAAGGGGTAAATTAAGGTCCCCTACTAGTATAGTTTTGTCTCTATTCTCTTGTTTTAACTTTACTGTTCATAATTTGGATACTATGTATGTTCAGTATTGATTTTAATTCATTCTGTGTGGTACCTTTTTTTTTTTTAACCAAAATTCAGTTTCCCTGTTTATCTCTTTTAATTAGGTCTGGTTTTACTTTTACTTTGTCTGAGACCATGATTGCAACCCCTGCCCTTTTTTTTTTAACTTCATCCAAAATGTAATGGATTCTGATCCAACCCTTTATTTTAACTCTGTGTGTGACTTTCTGTTTCAAATATGTCTCTTATAAACACAACTTGGATTGTGGCTTTTTATCCTTTCTCCTCTCTTTCCTCAGTTAGCCTTTTAAAGCTCTATACATAAAAGGATTCCCAGCACACTTATTTAAACATGGTAGCCACTTAATAAATTGTTTGTTAGATTCCTTTTGCTTCTAAGAAGAGTAAATTAAAGTAGGGTCAATGAACTCTTGGTTCTGTTTCATCTGGATGCTTATGTGCCCTTTTTTATCTTGTCTTTAGTTGAATATTTTCATAATTAACTGGGGGAGCTCTTATTAGAAATAATTTTTAAAATGGAAAAATGAGTCGAATACAACTATAGGCTGATACTTTTTGGTGAGGGGTAACATTGACCTTTTAATCCAATAGAAGATAAATGGTAGATCTGAATGAGAACTTACATAGGTAGGTTTAGAAAAAGAAGCAGCTTAATCTCAAATTTTGGATATCACTTTGCTAGAGAGATTAGACAAAAAGACCTCACGAATACCGTCTCCTGGCATTTCTTGTCAGCTACAGTTGTGTGATGGCTGAAACCCACAGAAGATTCTGTTCTAATGAACTTCACAGGTTTTACAAATGCAATAACTGGTATGGCTGTGTCACCTCCCATGTGTGTGGCCGGTGACATCATAGCTGAAGCACTGGCACACATTCAGGGAGAAGCTTTGGAAAGACAAGGGAGGGTGTGTGTGTGTGTGTGTGTGTGTGTGTGTGTGTGAGAGAGAGAGAGAGAGAGAGAGAGAGAGAGAGAGAGAGAGAGAGTGTGTGTGTGTGAGTTTCTAATTTTGCTTTTCATTTTCTCACAGGAACCTCATGGATGGCTTGTAGATTTGGTTAATAGGGTGAGTAATTTCTGCTGTGGGTTTTGGTTTTTTTTGCGAGGCGTGGAGTAGGGGGAAAGGAATCATTTTTACTTTTGAAGTGCAGTGGTCTTTATTCTAAAAAGAGAAACCTCACAAGAAAATCAGATTTTGGTATGTAAAACAATTGAAGATGAAGTGTTTTTCCTTCTCTGTCCTTTCTGTTCTTTTTGCTAATGCTGTATATCTCCTTTCCATTTGGATCTGAACAGTTTATTTGAAATTAGTGTCAGTTCTAGGACTTGAGCACCTTAATTTATGTATACTCCAATACATCACTGAATTATATGAATGAATTTAAGAATTAAAAACTTGTGTTCAAAACTCTCAAGCCAAATTACGAAAGGCCAAATTAATAAACTGTTGACTTAAAGTCCTGCATTTCCAAATCAGTGCAGTATACCAATAATTAACTTGTTCATGTTTTCTTGTTAGTTTGGTGAATTGGGTGGATTTGCAGCAATTCAATCTAAACTTCATTCAGAAGATGTAGAACTTGGGGTAAGTTAAGCCATTGTATACACTCATTTAGGGAATCTCCCTCCATTTAAAGTCAGTAAAGAACTGGTCTATGTGAAGAAACAGTTCCTGGTAGATTAGGTTTGACTTGAGATGTTGATCTATAAACTAGTCCTACAGGGTTCACCCAGAAATCTCTTTAAGCGTATTTGGGGTCCAGGGTGTGTTGGGTGATCTGGTGGCATTTTTAGCTTGCTTCTTGCCTCGAGCGTCTGGTGATTACTTTACAATACGTTCTCTCGTTGGTCACAGCAACCACAGAAGGGTAATGAAGGGTAGAGACTGACCCAGACCCAGAGAGGCTGGGTGCTTTGTTGGAGATCACATAAGGAGTCCGTGGCAGGGCTGAGACACAAACCTGGGTGTTTTATGTCTTGTGATTGTCACATTTTCATAAATACACGTGCATGCATCTATAATACACGTCAGTAATCACACATGGACAGTGACTACTGTCTTAACAGCCATTTGGGTGGCCTTATGGGATCTTAGCTCTTTCTTACTAGAGGTTGTCTACTGGGGCAAGATGCCAGCTTTTTAGACAGGATTGTAGAAGTTGCCTGTTCCTGTAGGGATTACAGAGTTATCCTCTGAGAGATGTACATGTACAGGTATACCTGGCACAACTCTGGGAACGTGGAGCATATCAGAAGGCCTTCAAAGGGTCAGGGAGTGGGGAGTGTAAGATGGGAGCCACAGTCGATTGTAAACAGCTCCTAATAAGAGTAGAAAGCCCCTGGCTTCAGGCACCACTTTAAGAGGAGGGGTTTCCCTTCGTTCTTTTGTTAATGCTACAGATTTCCTTCCCATTTGAATCTCAACAGTTTTTTTTTTCCAAATTATTGTCGGCTCTAGAGCCTGGATAAGCCAGCTGGCCAGTGCCAATGGATTTTTCCCTAGGTTGTCATATCTCTGCTGGAAAGACTTTCTAAAAAAGGGTTGGGGTGGGGTTTGCATTTGCTTGCTCAGGTAGTTCATCCTACCTTACAGACAAGTTACCCACCCCAAGGTTATAATAGTACATACTATATAGCTAATGAGGAGCAAAGCACAATACTGGAACGTTTTGTTGTCTACCGTAATCTGTATTAACAATTCAGAGTTATTTCTTAGAATTGTTAGTGTTGGATCCAGTTCCAAGACTGATCAGGACCAGAGGTTGCTGAGAGGTGGAAAAAGACAAAACCAGGCAACCAATAGGATGTGTGAATGTGTGGAGAATAAGGCACCGAGGATGATGCCAAGCTTATTAACCTTGAATGTGAGATGGATGGGCCTTGCAAGCTTGACTTGGATCTGAGGGTGTTCTAGAACTCATCTGTAAGGGGTGGTTCATTAGTGAATAAAGCCATAACCACAAACAGGCTGCATGATTTATGTTCAGGTCACAATTCTAGTTCCTGTGTAAATTAATCCCTGACCTCAGGAAGCTTACATTCCAATGAGTGAGACCACCCATGTAAATTAGATCATATAAGAAAAACACAAAGTGGATGGCAGGTCACCTTAGAAGGAAAGACATTTGCAGCTGGGAGAGTCAGGGAATTCATTTCACTCATCACATTTCAGCTCCTCATGTACTCATTCTACATGCGAACCAGTGTGGAGGAACTTTGGGCTCCCCTCAAGTTGTTGAATGTGCTAATAAGCTTTTGGTCCTCTGGGGTTGGAGAGTCGAGCTCAGCTCTTTTTCTGAAGCACATTCATCCTGCTCCATCCATGACTGACAGCTGTCGTTTTTGTTTTGTCTGTCATGAATAAAAATCAAAAGGAAATGACCGTGGGCCTTTGGGTGACCAGTGAGTTTGCTTCTTTGTCTTAATTGGAATTATGTAAGACAAAATGAAAAGCACAGGGGAGTGTCTCCTCCTCTTGGAGGAGAGTCCTGTTTCCTTTCTAAAGGAAAAGCAGCTTTGTGTTCATCTCTAGATGTCTGCTGTCCTTTCTTCCAGGCTGTCTCTGCTCTGGTCCAGCCCCTGGGGGTGTGTGCAGAGTACCTCAACTCCTCAGTCGTGCAGGTAAACTAACACATTGACACCCAGACAAGCCAAGACATGACACCACACCTTAAGATGGAGTGATGCTAGTTGGGAGAACGATAAAGCAGCTTCTCCCAGGTTTCTTAGAAGAGTACTTAATTCAAAGGGAAACTCTGATCCTAAATCCTATTTATTAATTTGAAAACTAGATCATTTGGCTGTGGTTAATTTGAAGAACTTTTCCCCCTTGTCCCTTTGCATGTGAGTTAATTTCCTGTGAGGAAATTGCAGCCCGGAGTTTAAATGACTTGTCCAAAGTTCCACGCCTAAGGACAGTATCTGGCTGTTCCCATGGCGTGTTCTCTTGTGTGCGAGGCAGCTGACAAATTGGGTCTGTGTCATCATTACGGTTTCCTTCCTGATTTAGAGCGTGTGTGTATCCCAGTGTGCTGTTCTCTTCACAGCCAATGCTTGATCCGGTCATCCACAAAATGATCAAGTACGTGCAGAGCGTCGAAGAGAAGGACCTGAAGGACAAGGTGAGTCACGAGACCCTCGGGAGGCTCCCCCTGCACAGGTGGATGGATGTCAAAGGGCAGCTTAAACTTAGCCTTGGTTTCAGAGCTGACTGATGTTTACTTTTGTAATGTCATCTCAGTGTCCGCTCTGAGCATGAGAATGAAGACGGGTTTCTCAGGAAGTGCTTTCTGCATCTGTTCTTTCTGTTTTAAAAAGAACATGTTGATTTTTCCTGTTAGTATAACAAATCTGGTGCAGTGGGAAGTCTTGAGGCATTGTCGAGCCTTGTTTTGATAACTAGTTTTACATTATCTGAAGACACTGGAGTATGTCCAGCTCTTCAGTCACTGTCCCCCTAATCCATGTACTTGTGGTGCAGAATCACATGAAGTGTCAGTCACTTTATTGTAGGATCAGAGCTTCTTGCTATGGAACAGGACTCCCTTTTGCCCTCCCCTCACGGTTCCCACCACCACTAGCCTTGCCTGGGCCCTAATTGCCATCTCACTGGACAGTTTCAGTAATTTTCTGAGGTGTTCAGCTTATCCCATCATCCTTCACTCTATATCCTGGTTCAGGGCAGTGCCAGCCCTGACCTAGGCCCTCAGCTCTTGCACTAGAGCACCGGCTGCAGCCTCTACCCACTGCTGTCTGACCGGATGGGCTCCTCCTTCAGGAAGCTCTGGTGCCACGCAGAGAATCTTCTCTTTGCTTGTAAAACCCTTCCTGCCTTTCTAGTCTTCTCCCCCTTTGCTCCCCTCCCCATGCTCTGCAGTTCAGCCAAGCTTTTGGCTTTGCTGTACCTTGAATACAGCTCCCTATTGCCTGACTCTGGATCTTTGCACTGACCCACAGCTCTCTCCCCCTCGTCTCAGCCTTCTCATTTCCCTGGCAGAAATCCCTCTCTGCAAGCAGCTTCCCTGGTCCTTCTTCATTAGTGCCTCCTGCTATCACCATTTGAGCTCTTCTGTATCTTGTTTGAGTGTTGTCTCTCCCGTGGACTCTGAGTACCTGGAGAATAGGAGCATTTCCCCTTCTTGCTTGGTATCCCTAGTGCCTAATTAGCGCAGCGCCTGGCATGTAATAGGTGCTTAATAAATGCTTTTTGACTCCCATCCTTCCCAATCTCCTCATGGAATCCTCCTGCCCTTTTTATATTCTGGCCAAAGTGAATGATTCAGTGCCTTCCAGGGGCCTGCTGTGTTCTGCCACCACCTCGTCTGGGCTAGAGATTTTCTTCTGAATAGAATGACCTCTTTCTGTGCTGCTCCATGGACCTCGGTAGCCTCCCCCAGTCCTGTCTGGCTCAGCCACATCTCCTCCCTGAGCCCTGCCCTGCAGGCCCCTCTGCCACTCTCAGCTCCAGTTGGGGGGCAGTGGGGTGTGCACAAAGTGTGGTCGATCTTGGCACTGCCCCTCTTCCCCACCACTGTCTATAAATGTTGATGAAATTCCTGCTGCTTTTTCAGTTTTGCTGAGAAGTCTTTGTGACGGCATTTTCGTGGTTCTTGTCTAGAGGCTAGTGAGCATTCCTGAGCTCCTGTCTGCCATTAAGCTGTTCTGTATGCGCTTCCAACCCGACCTGGTGACAGTGGTGGACGACCTGCGGCTGGACATTCTGCTCCGCATGCTGAAGTCTCCGCATTTCAGCGCCAAGATGAATTCCCTCAAAGAGGTGAGCGCCGGCAACTTTGTCAGTTGGGAAAATTCCTGTGTTAAAGCATGGTCTCCAGGAGAGACTTAAAGCAGAGTATTCTGTTAGAAAGGCCCGAGTGTATGCCAGGAGCCCTTAAGGGGATATTCGTTGTTAATCTCTGGGGTGTGAATGCGATCAAGGCACAGTATGTGTGTGTGTATGCGTGCGTGTGTGCGCGCATGTGTGTGTGCGCATGCGTGCGTGTGTGTGCACACGTGGGTGCATGCGTGTGCATGTGTGTGCACGTGGATGCATGTGTGTGTGTGTGTGTGTGTGTGTGTGTGTGCGTGCGCGCATCCAGGTTCTTGGTACACTTAGCTATTCTAAATGCACTCTACTGATGGCCTTTTGTTTGTTTGTTATTGTCATTTCCAAATACTAACCCTCTTACACACACACACACTCACTCTCTCTCTCCCCCTCCCTCCCTCCCTCTCTCTGACTCTCTTTTCCTTGTGACATAGAGAACAGGCTTGGCTGGACAGTCAGTCTAGGGAGCGCTTGGTATCATGTGTGCGTCCCCGGCTCTCCGGGGGCTGTGACCTGCTCTCTGATACTACGGTTGCGCTCCATGTCTCACAGCCCAGCTTCCTGGTCATCCTCATTACTCTTACTGGTTGAAAAGTGACTGATTGCTGCCCATCTCACTAGTATTTCTCTGGATTCCTCGTGTTTACCATTCCTGAGCTTTGTCTGACAGTTATCTCATCTATAAATGAGGGGCTCTACTAGATGATCCTCATTATCCTTCCAAGCCCCAAATCCTTCACTCCTGTGGAAATGCCAGGGCAGGTAGGGGCATGGCTAGGAATTGTCTGAGGGTGAAATCAAAGGGCTTGGATTCCAGGCTGGCTCTGGAGTCGACATCTGTGGTCTTTGACAGGTCATGTCATCTTTCTGGGGTTCAGCTCCTGCCCTAAAATGAGGGTATGAGATCCCTTCCACCTGAATCCGCTGATATCCTCTCGTTTAGACAGTTCAGTTAACAAGATCTTTCTTAAACAGTAAAAGTAGTCAGTTATGTATAGCTCTTGAGATAGGGAGCAGGTATTCAATAGAGAGGAAGCCGAGGCTACTGGAAAGTGTGTCTCCTTCAGGGCCACACAGCTAGTGACGTGTCGGGGCCCAGGGTCTTCTTTATCTAAGTCTAGTTCTCTTTTGTGTTGATTAGCTATATGCCAGGTACCAGGGTAAGGGTTGAGAAAACAAAGAGAAAAATGAATCAGCCTCTCAAAGAGCAAAGGAGACAACACACAGGAGAGCTGTCGGCCTCCTCTTGGGGAGATGGAAAGGCCTGCAGGCTTGGGGCAGAGTTTCTCATTCAGGGGTCCCTGGGAAGAGGAGACTCTGGGGCATCGGTAGGTTCTGTGCCCACTGCAGAAAAGGCCTGCCTTGAGCACTGTTTGTGCACACCCATGCCCCTCTTGTCTCAGGTGGTTATAGGACAGTGCTCCTCTATGCTCCAGAATGACACAGAATCATTTGTGTGTTCAACAGAACTGCATAGATTTGGCTGTCAACCTGAGGAATAGAGTTCTCTGCCTTAAAAACCATGCAGTTGGTAGAGGACAGAGAGGCCAAAGGCCTCTGCTTTTGGAGTCACCTTTCTGTGACTCTGAAAGATGAGGTGGTTGGACAAGTTCTTTGGGTTCTGTAGCCAGCTGATGGTCTTTGTTTTTTTTCCTCATGTTAATGTTGTGTACTTTGGGCAGAAGCAAAATGTTTGAAATCTTGGTCTAATGAAAATGTCAAAAGGACGTGTTGTCCTCTCCCCAGTACCTCGCACCAGTGTTGCTGCTCCACCCTATACCACATCCTCTATCATCTCTTCTGCCTCCTACATTTTCTTTCAGACCTTTTTCTCATTTCCACTGGTGCTGGCCACAGGAGGCTTTTGTCTTACTGTTTTTAAGCCTGTCTTCTGCAGGATTTTAATAGTTTTGTTTTATTTGTAGCAGTCAAAAATAGTAGAGAGATCATCCTCACATTTTTAGCTGCTTCATTCCAATGAATAAGAAAATTCAAAGTATGGGAGAAAGTATACAATTCAGCATCCTGGCCAAAACTTATCAAGCTTTGCTTTTAAAATAGAGTCTCAGCAAATGGGAAAAGAATGAATGTTCTTAAAATGTTTTAAAAGAAGTGTCTGAATTTTCCAATAATTTTTATCTTCTTAAAATTGGAAAATTTGGAAAGATACTTACGCTAAAAGTGAATTTCTCATTATTTGTCACCCAATTAGACATAGAAAACTCATTCTCTGTTTAAAATGACCCTTCTTCTGAAAGTTGTCTTCATTTTCAGTAACTGGCTGTCAGTGCTTTGTGAGATGCTTTTACTAATGCTGGTCCATGTTCTGTTTTGCTGGCTTTGTACAAGTCACAAATTATGCCACTTGAACACATTTGGTTTATTTGGAGGGATTTTTTAAATATTCCTAACAGCATTTAGATTTCAGCCACAATACTCTCTTATTAGGTAACCAAACTAATAGAAGACAGCACTTTATCCAAATCTGTGAAGAATGCGATAGATACAGACCGATTGTTAGATTGGCTAGTTGAGAACTCTGTTCTGTCAATCGCATTGGAAGGTAAGCATTTTTCTGAAATGTAAACAGCTACTTTGAATGTCTTAGGCTTTAAATGAAACGGCAAGTCAATATTGGCTTGGATTAAAATTGCGTTTAAAGAGCTAGTGGTGAGCATCTCTTCTGTGCTGTTTCCTCTGTTAGGTAATATTGATCAAGCACAATACTGTGATCGCATAAAAGGAATTATTGAACTACTGGGCAGTAAATTGTCTCTAGATGAGCTCACGAAAATTTGGAGAATACAGGTAAGGGTTATTTTCATCCTCTCCTTACTCTCGTGTTGAAACTGTAAAATTCCACTCCTGTCCACCCTGTGCTTCAATAATATATTGTATGTCTGTATATGGTATATTGCAAAATGCATGATTTATGAAGTGGGTGATGATCAGCTATGAATATTCTCATGCATCATTTTACCTTGTCCTACAAAGATAGAAGCCATATTTCCAATCAACTTCTTAGACACATTTGTTCATCACACCATAAAGTGTTTATTTGAAAATGATTTTTAAGCCTAACTCAGTTGCCAAAACGGCCTTGAAGTTGCTGTGGTAGGCTGGAATATGTTTGTTGAACCCTGGAATTGTGGCCAACTAACTGTACGCCAGCTGTTTGTACAGACCCTTCAGAGATGTTTTTGAGAGCTGGGGAGCAGAGAACCCTAGATTTCTCAGACCTGATATGACTTGGCTCAGGCTCTGAGGGGGTTCAAGTTGTGATCTCATATTCCTCTATTTTGCTGTCTTTGATTCACTTTCTTGCCTTTTCATAGAAAAAATAGAGGCTGTACGGGATTTTGGATGCTAGCTAAAACGTCAAGAAACTCCTTAGGTTTTTTGACCAGTTTGGTCAGTTTCACACCATTTCTCCTTTTTCCTGTTACTAGCTCCTCCTGTCCAACATCATCAGCCTTTCCCCTTTCCCCACCCCAACTCAAACACAACACTGGTGTTTTACTTAATGAGAGTTTCATGAGAGCACTGTTGTCTTGACTTTTGTTTGAAATTAAACTTTGTTACAGAGAATAAATGGGAATGGGATTTAGTTTGATATTATCTATATTTAAATTATTCTTAGGAAAAGCTGTGACAGGCTTAGGTAAGTAGTAGTCAGAATGAATTTTCCAAGTCACTAATATGTATTCAAAGTTAAATTTTAACTCTGCTGCCACCTCACCAATGTTTGGAGAAACAGCTAATAACTTGACAAGAAAATGTATTTCAACATGTGCCCTTAATAGTATTTCTTTCAAATACCTTTAACTCTTCTTTCCTTGCCTCTCATTCCCATCCCCTTTTAGTTAACACAGAAGTCACTCCGCCAATAGCTCGTCTCAGCATCTAGTTAAAGTCATTGCTGTTCCAGATTTCCAGGCTGCCACATTTGACACTGACCACATTGGTCATCTAAAGATAGGAGGATGTGTCTGTGTCTGACACACCTTCAGAGTTGTTCAGTGTTGTCAGAGAGTATGAAGTCTATTCCTAGTCTGGCACTGATAGCAGCCCTTTTTTCTTGTGTGTGTCTATTGACTGATACTTTTCATAGATCTGTGTTGTTTTATTGAAGGAGCTGCTCCCTCTGTGAGGCTGGTCATAGCCCTTCCACACCTTCTCTTTAGAGAGCTGGCCCCTCTGAATCCCGGGGGCCAGTAGCCTTCATTCTTGGTGCATAGTAAGCACTTTTCTGTTCCTTCGCTCTTTCCTTCCCTTCCTCCTGCTAATACATCTACTCCACTTTGGAGAAGAAGCCGCTGAGACACTATGCTAGGCCCCCAGAAGAGAGAGACACAACACGGTACTGGCCTTCAGAAGCTCATGGGCTTCTTGGGCTGGGGAGGGAGGAGAGCAGCCCAGTCACAGACCGGTGAAGAGAGGACAGACATTAAGGACTCACCTGCCACCCAGGGGGGCTGCGCTCCTGATGCACCTTGTCATCACAGTGGCCTAGCATAGGGAGAGGGAAAGGCCATTCTTTAAAGAATGTTTTTGAGGCAGGACCCGAGCCTGGGTTTTGTTGACTCTAAGGCTGGATCTCTGTCTGCTGTGCCAGGCTGCCTCTCCCACAGAGCCAGGGAAAAGCTATGATTTTATCTGTAGATGTAGGAGTCTCCTTGGTGTGTGACCACACTGTCTCTGAGTCGTCAGAGCGGGCCGGGAGGGAGAGGAGTTCCCTTGTCACCGCTGTTAGTGGCTGTAGTTTTGGAAACGTAGCGATGGGACAAGAAAAAGTCATCATTGCTCCCCCCCAAAAAAGAGAGGAACGAGGCAGCACTTTCTCAGGAGGTGAGGCATGATTCACACCCAGCATCGTGGGGAGTCAGTGAAAAAATAACTTGAAAGAGGAGACACTAAAGTAACAGCACATAAGGAACTCAAAACTCATTGTTGCCAAATGTGACAAATGAAAGTCAGAAAATTCCATTTTATATAACTGCAAACTATAAAATTTCACATTTAATATTTCAAGACACATTTAGGACTTAGAGGAATATAACTGCAAGACATTTTTAGAGAATTCAAGGCAGAATTAAATAATTTGAGAAAATGCTCCATGTTCGTGGTAGGGCCATTACTAGCATCATAAAAAAATGGCAGAACTGCCTAATTTGCAGATTGTGTGCCACATTTTGTGCTTACGTTTAGAGTTAAACAAAATAAAATTAATTGGAGGACTTCAAGGGAAATAATTTTTTTTTAAGTTTAAATGAAAGGGGCCTACCAGTGCCAGATCTCGGAGACTCTGATGGTGTAGTAGTGATCAGAACAGTAGGACACACTGGATGACAGTCGATGGAACACTGTGACTTTGTACGTAAAAGCTGTAGGAGGGAGAGGATGCCTACCACTTGGCAGGGTTTAGAGTGTGGCCACAAGAGAAGTCAGGGATTCTGAGAAAGAGTGCATGCTAAGCATGGAGAACAGCCTAAGTGAGAAATGGAGTATTGAGTTAGAGAGCACAGAGCAATATTGGTTTGTCTGGAGTAAGACTGGAAATGTAGGTCAAAGAGCCTGAAAAATCAGGCTGAACTTATCTTATTGACCAGTGGTCTCCAAAATCAGGACCAGTGATGGGACCCCAAGAGGACCAAGGCATATGGAATCACACAGTTAGGAGGTAGTAAGATGGGTCCCACTGCACCCTCCCCGCAAGAGCCGGCCTTAGTTATGGTTTGTCTTCCCTGCAGCTGCAGCATCCTGTACACCTGTTATCATCCAGCACCCCTTCCTTCATGCCTGCCCCTAGCGAGGTGCCCAGGGCTCAGAGACCTCGGCCAAATCCCTCGTCTTCCTGCTCCTCCTCTTCCCCCTGTTCCCCAGGAGCCTTTGCTGTCCATTTGGCGTGGGGGCTGAAAGTGCTCCCCGCCTGCTTGGGTTCTCTGCCCTTTACCCTGATTTTCTGTTTGCATGTCTCTATAAATTCACCTATCATTTCATCTTCTTTGGTATAAAGATGAACTGGAATGGGACCTTGGAGCTACGAGTGGCATTCCAGCTAGGCATTGCCGAGAAGTGGGCTTCATAACAGTATTTCAAAAAGCGGAGCTCAGCGTATTACCCAGCTATTAAGTGCTTAATAAATGCAAACAGGAAGGAGATTCAGGGTATGAGGAAGGTCCTCATGGACTGGAAGTGGGTGGGACTCGATTTGAAACAACAGCATTGAGCCGTGCGTAGATTCTTTTCACTTGACTACAGTGGCACGGCAGAGGTCGAATTGGCAGGTTTTGATGACCAGTTTGATTTATCTGGTAAGAGAAGGGAAGGAATCAAAATAATTTCTCAGATAAATGTGTTCTAAACATTCCTCAAATCTTTTTTCAGAAATTGTTTTCTAATAACTTTAATATTGGCGTTAGCAGAAACAAATGTATATGCAAAATAAAAGACTAAGTCTTAATATTTAATATAGTAAAGTCAAACACATGCACAGAGAACCAAGAAACCTTCCGTTTTCTCTTTCTTTCTATACACACTTGTTGGGAGTGTTCTGGCTGTTGGGTCTATTTTCTGTTTATGTTGCCAGCATCGATATTACTTGGTATAGAATTTTTCTGTGGGCATCATAGTTTTTTAGGTTTTTGTTTTGTTCTTTTACATTGCCGTGATATTATTGTAGTAATGTGGCACAATTTAATTCATCCATTCTCAAGTTATTGGATGTATAATTACTTGCCTTTTTTTTTTGGCTGTTAAAAATAAAGTATCTAAATATTTTTGCACAGCTATATCCTTATTTAGAATTTCTTTTAAGGATACAGCCCTAGCAATGGAAGTCTTGGGTCAAAAAGGGCATGATCAGAAAACAGGAGATTTCGAAGTTATCTCAGTTGTGTGCAACCCTCTGTGACCACATTTGGGGTTTTCCTGGTAAAGATACTGGAATGGTTTGCCATTTTTTTCTCTGGCTCATTTTACAGATGAGGATACTGAGGCAAACAGGGTGAAGTGACTTGCCTAGGGTCACACTGCTAGTAAGTGAGGCTGGATTTGAACTGAGGAAGAAGAGTCTTCCTGACTCTGTGCACTATGATGCCCCCTAGCTGCCCCTTGGTCCATAGCCCTTTGGATTGGATAGGTCTCAAGACCTCTGACATCTCTCTGCTCCCTTTGCCTGCGTAGGTGGCCCCTGCGCTTCCACCCCATTGCAGTCTGGGCCATAACCTAGTCAGGTGCTTGTGTCATGACTGGTGTATACTGACCACCTGGGTGTTGCTGGTGCCCTCGGAGCTCCCCCTGGTCCTCTCCCCCCGCCCCCAGCCACTCTTTCTACAACCCTTGACAGTTGAATCTGCCTTCTATCCTTCCCACCTTCATACTGTCAGGAGACTCAGAGGGGGCTTTTTCTCACTAAGGCAGTTGCCCTGTTTCCTCATAGTCCTTGGAGGTGTAATCTGTCATCGGGCACTGCCTCCCTCCCACCTCTTTATCACTCTTCCGTAGTGGCTGCTCTTCCTGGAGCTCCTGGGGGAAAGGTCGTGGACCCCCTCTGCCAGGTGGTTCTAAGGGACAGTGGAGTTTGGGAGTTTGGTGTGGCTTGACCCACCTAAAACATTGAACCTCCTGGTGCTCCTCGGGTCACTGGGCTGCTCTAGCAAGGAATATCCATGAACCCAGGAAACCCAGGGCATCTAGTGAGTGTGGGCCTCATACTCTTCCATCTCATTGAAGAGACAGTGTGGCTCACGAATAAAATGCTAGACTGGACTTCAGGAAAACTCTTTGAATCCTGCCTTCAGGTACTTAACCTCTGAGACTCCGTTTTCTTATCTGTTAAATGGGGATAACCATCCTCACCAGGCTGTCAGGAAGAGCACATGAAATAATTTTTGCAGAGCAATTTTCAGAATTTTCAAGCGTTATGTAAACGTGGTTATTTACAGTTGGGAGCACGTGGTCCTCTTATGCTCGTATGGCATTTAGGGCTTCTTTTGGCACACACACATGAGTTTATAATCTTTCCTTTCGTCCTGTTTTCTTAAATCTAAAATGATTTAAATGAAAAGTTAACGTTATTGATAATTACTCATTATAGCAGTCTTAGTCATTAATACTAGTGTTATTTGATCTTTCTGTGTGTTTTACTGCTTTTAGAGAGTAGGTTAAGAGAACTCTGCTATGTGACCTTTCCCCCTTCCTCTTTCAGGCAGGACAGTCATCTACTGTAATTGAGAACATCCACACTATAATCGCTGCAGCCGCTGTGAAGTTCAGCTCAGATCAGCTGAATCATCTCTTTGTTCTCATCCAAAAGGTGTGTGCCTGGCAGTATTTATTTGTTCTTCCCCAAACAAACATTTTTATCACTAGTTTTCTTTTATTGGAGTGCTTATCTTTAAAGGCCTAGGGGTGAGGAGTGGGGGTGGATTTTGATCCATAAAGAAGAAGCAGGAAAGTATTATGATTCTGTGACAAATTATTCCTTCACAGAATTTTAGAATCTGAAGGAACTTCAGTGGCCACTTAATACAGTACAAACCCAAGAATCATACAGTCTTAGATTCAGAGCTGGAATGGACCTAACAGGCCTCCTAGGCCCATCTCTTCATTTGACAGAGGGGGACATTGGGACCCGGAAAGGTTCAGTGACTTTCCGATGTCACATGAGTAGTATTGGAAGTGAGGGTTGACCCCAGCCTGCCTTCATAGCCATTGTCTGTACCAGCGTCCTATTCCATTGATAGCACCCCCAGCAAGGAGTCATACATTCTTTACTCTGCCTTCCCCAGGGGAGAAGAGGGGCCAGGGCACTGGGGACATTGGCTCTTGTGGTTATGGTGAGCAGTGCTTGGATGGCCACTTGCTGCCTCTTCCTAGATGGAATTCTTTTTCTGGAATGGACTGAATGGATGGACTGAGGTCTAAAGGAATAATTCTAATCTCCCTCTTCCCATCTTATGCCAGTTTTCAAGAAACCAGATACAGTCACAAAGTATCCCGTACCATGACTTCATCCTGTCTTTTTCTTTTTACTTTGCAGAGCTGGGAGACAGAAAATGACAGAGTAAGACAGAAGTTGCTGAGCCTGATTGGGCGCATTGGTCGTGAAGCTCGTTTTGAGACCACCTCGGGAAAGGCAGGAGACCAAACAGATTTTTAAATGAGAGATGTGCACTGTTTCTGACCATGGGTTTGCTTCCCAGTGGGCTCATGCGTGTTCTGTCCTTGTAGGTCCTCGAGGTCCTCTGGGATTTGGCTCATCTTCCAACCTTGCCCAGTAGCCTCATTCAGCAAGCTTTGGAGGAGCACCTGACTATTCTTAGTGATGCTTATGCAGTGAAGGAAGCCATCAAGAGAAGCTACATCATCAAGTGCATCGAAGATATTAAACGGGTATAAAGCTTGAGGGTTGTGCAGTCCCCGTGCCCCAGTGTGACAGTCTTCTTACCTTTGAGCCTGGGCTTTGGAGCGTGGGTAGCCACTGTTTTTACTGGGATGCTTACATTTCTTTTAAAATACATTTTCAGCCTGGAGAGTGGTCAGGTTTGGAGAAAAACAAGAAGGATGGATTCAAGGTAAGAATTTACAGATTGAGCCTACTTGAAGGTGCGCTTGTGGTAACAATCCCTTCTTAATATTTCCTCATTTTCAGCAGTGGTGTACAGTGTTCAGACACTGATTTCTTTATGGTTAAGATTTCAGACTTTATTCAGTCAGTTATGGTTGATTTTCTTCTATCCACCATGACCCAGGGGAAGAGAAAAAACACTTGTCAAGGGGCATGATTTTTTAAAAATTCAACTTAGTTTTTTTTTTTACTTGAAGAGAAATAGAAAGCATTTCATTTAGTTTTTAATTTCCACTTTCAGTTCCTAATTCTCTCCCTCCCACCTTCATCTCCTCCCACTCATTGAGAAAGCAAAGAAACCATAGCCCATTACAAGAATGTGGGCAGGCAAACCAGATTGCTGTGTTAGCCATTTCTCTGCAGTCAGCCTGCCATCCTGGTCTAGAGCTAGGATGAGGCTTCATCCTGAGTCGTCTGGACCTGAGCTGCTTCTGTTGAGTTGGTCAGAAGTCTTTAGTCTTTCCAAGTTGGCACTACAGTATTATTATGAATTGTAGAAATTGCTCTCTTGGTTCTTAAAGCATTTTATTTAAATGCTTTTAAATTTAAGGACAGAAACCAAGCTTTATTCAAGACTGAAGGAATGAATGAAAAATAATTTTATCAAATGCATAGCAAGCACCAAGTACTGTACTAAGTTTAGGGTGTAAGAGAAAAAGCCCTCCTTGCTTGTATTCTAGTGGGGAGAGGCCACATATGAGATAGGTGACCAGGAAGGGTTGTTCTGGGCTGGGAACGCCCTAAGGTGATGATTGGAGCCATGGGGCTGTGAATTCTCACAGATTAGTGAATGCCACACAGAACAAGGATCCTTAGCTCTCTATTGTGGCTTCTTGGGGGTGGGGTGGAGAAAGAAAGACTGAGAGGAGGTGGGGAGAGATGTGTTTAGTACTGATGCTAGTGAGTATCTGGCTGCCATGAAGGATGTGGAGGAGAGGAGAGAAAGCCAAGAAGGAGAGACTCAGGGTCCCTGCAGGCAAGCAGCGGGTCCTGTCCCTGGCCTTGGGTCAAGTCCTGGTGGCCCCGCTCTGAATGGGGGACACCCTCCCAGGGCAGGGCCAGGCAGAGGGCCCCACATCCTGTCCTTTGACATCATGGGAAGCACTGTTGGTACTTTGGGGGGGTTTTTCCTGTTTCAGTCTGCAGACTAGAGTCCCATTGGGTGTTCTGCTGCAAAGTTGCATTTGGGCACTTTAGTATTTCGTGTTTTACAGTTCATTGAGTTTTACAAGGACTATGTAGTTTGATTTCTTAGACCTAATAATAATTTGTGAGTGGGGAGGGGGATGATTCTTTTATTTATAGCAAAGAATTCTCCATCAAATTAGTTAATATAGGCCTTTTCTCAGGTGGGATGTATTTCTAGATATGCCTGGGGGGCTTTTTGTTGATGTTGTTGCTTTCGGTGTCTTGGATAATCTGGCTGCCCTTCTCTCTGAGCTTGAATCTCATCCAGAATTATTAAAGGAGCTCCAGTCCTCAGGAAGAACAGAGAAGACTGTCTATTCTCAGCAGCACTCACCTTTTCTCCATGGTTAATGAAAGGTTTAAGCAGGAGCTAGTACCAAGGAGAGGGGCTTGGGAAACTCTGATCATGTATTTTTGGCAACCTTCATTCCTTCCTTTCTGACTGTCATTAGCTCCCAAGCTCTTCTAATGGGCTGGCCTCCTGCTGCCTCACCACCTTTTCCTAATTACTTCGTTCATACCTGTTGGTTTTTAGAGAAGATTCACCCCTTCCCCAGCCCGCTTCCCAGTGAATTAAATGCCCCATAATTTTGCCCCTATCAGGCAGATGCTGCCATGAGGGCACAAGAAAGTGAGCCCCCTTGATCCGTATTGCTCTGTTGCCACTAAGGTATTTTTCTGTGCTCTGCCCTTTCCTGCCAGGCATCAGGGTGGGCTGGCTGGGCTTCTGGGTCCTCGCCTGGCTTCACAGAAATTAAGCAGAGGCTCCACCCTCCCAGCTCAGCTGCCTGGCTCCCCTTCCAGCTCACTCCCTTCTCACTGCTCCTGGCTGCCACCCTCCCCTGCTGTTCGTTAAGAAATCCTGGCTTGCATTTCTGTAGCTTCTGCCAGGATGGTTTGGGCTTCCTGGGGTTCACTGTCTCACCTCGTGCTAGCCCCCCTTTTTCCCATTCTCCTCTTTCCTCCTTAAAAAGTATAAATACTCTAATACAAAAAATTTAGTTAAACACAGACCTCATTTAATAAATCAGAATACCCTTTATACTTGCAGCCCATCATATCAAGACCTCCATCCCCTTCTTCAGCAAGGAAGCCAAGTTGTCTGGTCTCTCCCCTAGGTGCCTGCCCTCTGTTACTGTTCTTGAAACTCTTATGGCATGGATAAAAGGTGGTCTGCAAAGAGGGTGAAATTGTGCTGCCTTCTCTTTTTAAAAAACCCCTCAGAGTTGATTTATATTAAACTAGTTTTACCATTTTTTATTGTAATTGAGATATCATTTTTAGCTCCTTATGAATCATATCAAGGTGTTCTTAAAAATTATTGAAGATACTTGGTTGACTTGCTACCTACCTTTTTTCCCTTTGAATACTGTCTTCCCCTCTTGTTATAAGAATTAGTTAAGTTGTGTATTGTTAGAAATTATTCCTATAACCGATCACCATGTTAGCTGAGATGGCACATTTAAGGGTCATATGGTCCACGAGTGGCATTTTCCCAATCTGTTAATATTGGAGAAGCCATGTGGGCAGAATAAAAAGCCCAGTCTTGGATGTATCTTAAGTCCCAGGTTTTATGTTGGCTTTTTTTTTTAAGTGAGGGAATCATAAATTGCCTTTGGAAAGCTCAAAGTCTGATTGTCCAACTCTAATCACTTTAACTGGCCATGATAGTACTTAGTAGTGTTACTGTTGATTGCTGAAAGGGTGGTGGTCATGTTTGTATCTCAGTATTTCATGTTTTTAAAAGCACTGGCCAGGACTTGGAAGGTTTTGAATGTTGTCACTTTCTGGCACGTCGATCAGAACAGGGATTTTTCTTTGGCCCCTGAAAGTGCCTCACACAGAGTATATTGGGTAGATACTTGGTGTTTTCATTGTTTCCCCTATCTAGGGTCCTTTCTAGATGCTAAGAGGGACACACATTCTGTGGAGAGAGCTGAGAAAATCAGGGCTTTGGGGACTGAATTCTTGTGGATGAGGACTTGAGATTTTTGTGATTATTTTTTCTCAGCATTTTGGTTCTTGAGATGATAATTAATCTGCTGTGATCAGTTGTATGCCACTTGAATTTCCTGCTCTGTCTTAGAATGTAATTTAGCACCAAATCCCATAGTTTAAAACAAACTATTTTTAGAAAGTAATTAGAAGCACAATGTGAGAAAAAATGTGTATCTGATTCTCAGTGATGGATCTTCTCAGTCCAGATTTTATGAGCTTTATTGAGTACTCTCTTAGATCTTTGAATTCCATGCTGGTCCAGGACTCTCATATAAGATTTAATTTTTATATTTTTAGACACATACACACACATTCACATGCACGCACATGAAAGTACTATGGAGAGGCAGCTGGTTAAAGTGCAATGGACGTAGGACTGAGTCAGGAGACTCGGGTTAGGATCTGATCTGAGCTCTGACTCAGTAGCTTTCTGACCCTGGGTAAGTGTCTGGACTTAGGAGCTCAAGTTTCCTTCTCCATAAAATGGGTATGATTGTGTGACCTGCCTCCCAGAATTGTTGTGAGGACTGAGCTTTGGAGATGGGGTTTTTTGTTAATGATGATGACAAAAATGGTAAGGGTGAGGCAGGATCGTCTCCTTACCAGAATCATAGCGAGGGATCGTGAGTCCCTGGTACTCATCCTGCTGGCTTTGGCTCCAGTCACTTTCACTGGAGCACAAAGCCAACTTTTTAGTTTCCTTTTATTATGAGATGAAGGATCGGTTACCTGCCATTCTAGTCATTGATATATAGGTGTTAGGTCTTTGCCAGCAGCTTTTTACATCTGTCAACACCCTGGCGGCATGTGCTCCCCAATAGTCTGCCTCTGGAGCAGCCGCTTCCCTGGTGTCTGATGTGTTGTGGGTGCCCTCATCATCTTCCATCCTCTCATGCCTGTTCCTGTGTGGGATCCTTAGCCCCAGCAAGCCGTGTGCAGGATAAGGATACTTTCCCCAGGGCTGGCATGAAGACAGGCTGCACTGGAACACTGGGGAGAAGGAGGAGGAGACTGTAGTGTAAGAAGGGTGGAAAGAACTTCTTGGGTCTGTCTTTGTCTCAGTGGTGAGTAGGCTTGGCACATGCCGTGTGTCCCTTCATTTGATTGTCATTCATCTTTCATTCTAGTCATCCCAGCATAACAACCCCCAGTTTGTTTGGGTGGTCCCCGCTTTACGTCAGCTCCACGAGATCACCCGGTCATTTATAAAACAAACCTATCAAAAGCAAGACAAGGTAAGAGCCCTTGGTAATGTCTGCTTGTGACTAGTGCAGAGGCAGAGGGTGGGTGTGCTGTGCTTACCGGGGAGCAGATGGAAATGGCTTTATAGTGAGCAGCTGGTTGAGTGGATCCTATGCTCTCTCTCCTTTTCTTGGATAAAAATTAGTTTGCCTTTTGATTTACTCACACCCTTTGATGTGTGTGACCCAAGTGAGACAAAGTTAAAATGTTCTTCTGATGGCTCTGAAGCAAAAGAGCAATGGCTTGAGGTACTTTGTAAGAAGAGTCATCTGCTTCAGGTGATAACATTTCCAAACTTGGTTTGAGAGAATAAATAGGGAGAAATGGAAGATTCTAGAAAAAAACATCTTTCCTAGTAGAAAAAGCATCTGGTTGGGTTCTTGTTTTAAAGTAACAAAATGGGTCGTGGGTAGGATGAGGAAAGAGCTCCCTGAGTAAAGACAAGATTACGTTCCTCTAGCTCCCTATGGAAACTGTGAAGAGATCCTCAGGCCCCTGGGCCGCCTGTGTAAAGTCTAAACGGAGGTTTGTGTGAAAATGTTTGAAGGATGATGTAAACTCTTAAACTTTCCTTTTCATCATTTTCTCCAAGAGCATCATTCAGGACTTGAAAAAAAATTTTGAAATAGTCAAACTGGTAACAGGGAGCTTGATAGCATGTCACCGACTTGCAGCATCTGTAGCAGCCCCTGGGGGGTTAACTGGTGCAACGCTAGTGGACGGCAGATACACTTACCGGGAGGTATTGTACACTCTAATTTTGTAATACTTAAAGATGTAAAAAATGCTTGTTGGGTTTCACTGGCCAGAAGTGTTGAAAAATAATCTTCATTTGGGATTCATCAGTATGTTAAATATTTGTTTAGGAACTTTGAAAATTAACTTTTATTGGCAACTAAAAGTCAAATGTAATTGCCCTGTGGGCTAAATTTGTCATAATCTAATCCTCTAAGACAATGAGATAGATGGCATTAGCATGTAATCCTTAAACTCTCCCCTAAATTATAGCCAAAATAGAATCATTTTTTGTTTTTAATTGTAAGCATGACTGGAATTAGCTAAATACAGTTATCTCTCTTTCAGTATTTAGAGGCGCACTTAAAATTTCTGGCATTTTTCTTGCAAGAAGCCACTCTGTATCTGGGTTGGAATCGAGCCAAGGAAATCTGGGAATGTCTTGTAACAGGACAAGATGTTTGTGAATTGGATAGAGAGGTAAGAAACCATTTTTATGTGGAAAGTGGGAATATGCAAGGCATTCTTACTCAAATAATTTTCACTTTTTTCTCATCTCTTATTTTCAAGTACTTCAAGTAGAAATGGGTCATTTTAGAAGGACCAGATTATATTCAGAGGCTATGTACGCACACGCTCACATGCGCACACACGTCTTACACTGTATTCCACATTAAATGCAAAATGCTTATATGACCTAAATATCAAAGGTAGACACCACCCACAGATGAGAAGGAAAGCAGACCATATACTTTTCACAACTATGGGCCATAGGAAACTTCTTAACCAAACAAGGGACGGAAGTGATAACAGAGTTCAAAATAGATGATTTTGGTTACATGGAATCAAAAGGATTCTGAACAAACAAACATGAATGCACCTAAAATAAGAAGGAAAATGGTTGAATGGGAGAAAATCTTTGTATCACATTTTTCTGATAAGGGTTGGTATCCAAAATCTAGAAACAATTAATAGATGTACCTATGTACCCAGAAGCCCTTCCCCAAGAGATGAGTGACTAACGAACATGAACAGACTGAAATCGTGAGAAAGGCACGTCTGAATGACCCTCACATTTTACCTCAAGTTCAGCAAACTGCAAAGACGAAAATGATGGCTTTGGAAATCGAGTCACCCTAATAACATACAAAAGTGAAGACAGAAATCTTCCTAAGTGGTGAAGCACTTTAAGTTATTTGGAAGCTGTAGGAGTCGTCACTGTAGGATGTCACTGTTAGAAAGCTGAGCTTTGTTTTAGGGAGAAGTCTGGGATCATTAGGGGCAAACTTAGAGTGTTCTCCTGCTTAATCCGGAGTCAGACTGGTCGTCACAGATGAAGGTTAATGCAAAATTCTGAATAAAATATTAGCAGAGACAGCAATATATCAAAAAATTATTCATTATTACTTAGATGGTTCAGCATTAACATAATTGATCATATAAGCAACACAAAACAGTCAACCAGTGCCAGGTTAAAAAAAATCATCCTAGAAACATAAGCATGAAAGAACTCTCCCTTCTCACTCACTCTCACACACACACACACACACACACACACACACACACACACACGCAGACACTCACGCGCGCGCGCGCACACACACACATGCACACACGCGCACACACACACACACCCCCGCCACCATCACCCCCAGATGGATTTTGGAATCAAGAAGACTTGTGTTCCTGAGTTCAAATCTGGCCTCCAACATTGATTCTCTCTGTGACCCTGGGCAAGTCCCTTCCCCCTGTTTACCTCTGTTTTTCTTCTGTAGTATGAGCTGGAGAAGAAAATGGCAAACCATGCTTAATAAATGTTTAATGATTGATTGATTGATTGATTTTAATTTCTTCAATTAGTTTCTCCACTGATTGATGTTTTCTAAGCAAGCTATCACCTGCAAAAAGGAGCTGTTTTGCTTTCTCTTTGCTGGTGCTTCTATTTTGGTCTCTCCATTGCTGTAGCTCTCAGTTTTGCCACTGTTCTGCCAAATAACAGGCAGGAAAGGGCTCTCTCGCTTTGTGCCTTGTTGTCATTGCCGAGCAGTTTCAGGCATGTCCGGCTCTCTGTGACCCCGTTGGGGACTTTCTTGGCAAAGACACTGGGGAGGTTTGCCATTTCCTTCTGCAGCTCATTTTCCAGATGAAGAAACAGGCAAACGGAGTGAAGTGACTTGCCCAGGGTCACCCAGCTGAGAAGTGTCTGAAGCCATACCAGAACTCCCGTCTTCCTGACTCTGTGCCCAGCGTTTTGCCCGCTGTGCCGCCTGAGCTAGGGCTCTACATAAAGGTGGGATTTCCAGAGTTTCAGATGTTGCCGTGGAGAATAGTTGTGCTACTCATCAGGTGCTTGTCACAAGGGGTTTGTTTTTAAAGTTAATGTTTCAAATTGTTTTTTCGAAAAATTTGCCTTTTTTGTCAAAATGGAATTTGTACACACGGCACTTAATATGAAATGTAGAATTCATCCTGGTCCGTATTGGCTTACAGGTTCTGGTTTACTTAAGACTTCCTTTGAAAATTGTGGAATTTGTGTTTGTTCAAAACGGATCAGTATGAACCAAGATAATGTTCTGTCTCACAGATGTGTTTTGAGTGGTTCACAAAAGGACAGCATGACCTTGAAGGCGATGTTCAGCAGCAGCTCTTCAAGGAGAAAGTTCTCAAACTGGAACCCTATGAAATTACCATGAATGGTAGGAAAGCATTCCTTATTTTTAAAGTTCTACGGCCTGATTGAAAAAATAGCTAAAACTCGTCACTCTTGGAAATAAAATTTTAGATGAAGCTATTCACTAAACTTTTTAGAGTCTGACTCTGAAATGCTCGTCATGACCTAGTAAAGGTGACCCAGTGTTTTCCAAGGCTTGGTATGCAGCCCAGGCCCTGCAAGGGCCTCTCAGCCTGCACACACTTTGCATGGTCCTGGGGGCAAATCGTAGGGAGAGGCTCAGGCCCAGAGGGGAGTAGGATGAGAACTAAGGAAGGCTAGGTGAGAAGCTGGCAGTTTGCCCCTGTAGAAGAGGTACCCACATTGGCCAAGTCACAGACCTTTTTAGAATTTAAGGGAAATCTGAAAAGTAAGAGTAGATTTATCTGGGTTTTCACTTTTGTTCACTTTGACTTGAATGACACATGGTACTTAATATGAAATGTAGCATTTATCCTAGTGTCTGTATTGGCTTACAGGTTTTGGTTTATTTAAGACTTTCTTTGAAAATGTGAATCTCTGTGATCATCGATTAAAGCGGCAGGGCACTCAGTTGGTAAGTAGCTGCTCTCCTTCTTGGCACAAGTGGCCGAGGGGATGGCTAAAGAAACCGTTTCCTGGCAGACCCTCATCTGTGTTCTGTATCCTGACGGACCCAGCAGCGCCACCTGCTAACCTCTCCCTTAGAGCCCCCACGACGCTGCTGGGTCTTGGCTCTTCTCCTTCCCCCCAGGCCCTCCTGCCCTGATTCCCCCAGAGTGGTGACTGTGGTAGCCTGTGTGTGTTGGCATCCAGGCTGTGCCCTCCCTCCCTCCTTTTGTTTCTGTGCCACAAGCCTCTCGTATGGTGCTCAGCTCGTTGTTTAAGCCAAATTTAGGATTTCACCCATGTCAGGAGTTCAGCTCCCTCTGCCAGTACAGACCAGAAACTGTTGGGTACTTACAGGCTGAGAGAGCTGCCGGGGTAGCTCAGGGCCATACAACCAGAGTGTCAGGTGGGATTTGCCCCCAGGCCAACCCTCTCAGTCACGTTGCCTCTTATCTTGGCACACCATAGGCACTTAATAAATGCTCTGTTGAAATGCACATGTTTGCAGCAGTGTTATTTCCTGCTGTTTTTCACCTCGAATATATAACAGTTTTAGTAATAGTAATAATAGCGTTTATATCATACTTTGTTTACAAAACACTTCACAAATAATTACCTGATCTGTTGCTCATAGCAGCCCTGCAAGGGAGGTGCTATTATTAACCCCATTTTACGGATGAGGAAAATTTCACGCAAACAGGTCACACAGCTAATACATGTCTCAGGCTAGGTTTGAACTCCACTCTTTCCAACTTCAGGCCTGCACCCTTTGCGCTGTGGCGCCCCTGTCTGTGCCTTGTATGTGTAAATCACTCTGAAGACTTCTAGAACTCATTCTGGGTGTCCAGAATTTCTGTAAAAAGCAGTCAGCTTGTAAATAAATGCCAAAACTTTGTAACATAGGTCTTCCTAAAGTAATTCATTAGCCCATTTCCTTGTTTCCTTAAACAGGCTGTGAAACACCATTCAGTGTGCTGTCATAGACCGTTGCCCTCAGAACTTGTTATTAAGATACGCCTTTGTGCTGGATTGCCCCAAACCTGCTCTTGTTATGTTTTTTTCCTCTCCCTCCTTTGCTAGTTGTTAGGTCTCAGTCTTGTTTGTGAGTATGGGCCTGCAGCCCCCCTTGTGTCCCACTTTCTCCTGAGCTGATCTGGTCTCCTGGTGTCTAGAAAACCAGGTAGTAAAACTTAGAAGAAGGGTGTAAAGTAGGCTCCTTCAGTTTTGGACGAAAATCCAGGAGGCCTCTGTGGTGGGAAGGCATCTCTGGAGGTTGTGTCATCATTGATTTTGAGGCACCTTCTGGAGCACAGCTTTAACGTAAATTGGTACCTTCCCCAGAACTGGGGAGTTAGATACTTAAAGAATACTTGTAATAGAACAGAAATGAAGGACAGGGACCTCGGGTGTCAAAAGATTTAGTTCATGCCAGGAGGCCCCTCTATAATGGAGTCACGTGGCCAAAGAGGTGATGAGCCTTTGCCAGGCTCCCCGCATGTCTTCCCAACCTGGGAGGCTGTTTGAGTAGGCCCCCCCACCCGCTGCTGGGGAGACCTGTGGGCAGCCAGCCAGAAGAGGTGAGTGAGGAAGTAGAGTGAGGAAGACCTCCAGTCCCCAGCCTCAATGGAATAGCCTCTTCAACCTGTGTACAGTTACAGCTTTTTTTGAGGTCCAGCTAGACCAGAAACCATTGCTCAGATCAAATCCATGTTTCACTTTTATTTTTCCAAGTAAACTTCGGCTAAGATACCCCATCTAACACTGTAATTAAGAGACTATTTAAGAATTTGTGGGGCTAAAATTTGATCCATCAAACCTGGTGTTTGATTGATGCAAATTCTTGATGTTGCAGCATTTCATGTCTAATAGCAAGCCCATTGGAAGCTCTCTTCATTCCCTCTGTTCATTTGCAAGCAGGTAATGCTGATCCGTTCCTGGTAGCTTATTTATGTAGCATTAACCAAGTCACATGTGGTCCGGTATGGAGGGCACAGAGCAGACACTTGCTGAAGGACTTCCTTTACCTTGGAAGGCCCTGGGTTTAGGCTCTACTGCAGTCAGCCTGGCTGTGTGAACCTGAGCAGGTCACCTCACCTCTGACAGCTTTCTGAGCTTATCAGTCTAAGAGACGATGTCAGCTTGCCTTGGTAGAGGGAATTTCCTCCTTTGGGAGCTCCTTACATGAATGAAATCCCAGATCCGGGCCTGAGCCTAGTGCTTGACCAGCTTCTAGTGTGGAGTGACACCGGCCTTGCGTTGTGTGCGCTTTCATCGTCTGGTTCTGTCTTCAGTCAGTGTAGTGATGGTGGAGCATTGAAGTGTTTGGTGTTTGCTTTTATCGCTCTTTCAAACTTAGTAGGAAAGTAGTTTAGCTTAGAGAGCTGTTTCTCCTGAGTCCTATTCTTTAAATAACCAGTTCATTAAAGTAGAAAATTTGGTTTATATGTGCTTGGGATATTTAAATCTATATACAGAAATGCATATTTATATTATTATACCTATGTCACGTACATTGCACAGTAGTTTTGTAATTGCACCTGTTTCAATGTATACTCAATGAGCTTTCAGACTGTCAGAGAAAAAACATTAATATTATGCTCCTGAGTATTAGGCACAATCTTCCAGAAACAGGTTTTATTAAGTTACCTTTATTCTGTATCCTAGCTATTTCTTGTTTAGAGAGATGTTCAAATAAACATAGTTCCCCCAGCCAGTGCCCGCGCCCATAATTCTCTAGCCCAGGAGGGTTCTAATTATCGTTTGTAGGAATTTGTAAAAGGGAAAAATCGTGAAAGGTTCAAATACAGTTTGGGGTTAGCCTCCCAGAACAGCTGCCCCTCTCCTTCTGTGAGTCATGGGGCCTGGGGAAGGAGGAAAGAAGAGCCTGCCCTTTGGCCCATCAGTAGCCCAATCTCTTCGGAGGGTGGGGAAGTCTGTGATCTCACCCAGGGGAGCTAAGTTTGCTTCTCATCGTCCATCCAGGGCCTGGAACTAAGAGTTTTGCTGAAGGGAAGTTCTAGAAAGGCCTCTCAGCAGGAGAGAATGTTTGTGCCTTAAAATTCCTAGAGTGAGGCTGCCAGCGCAGGCCTCAGTTGGTTTGTGCGGGTTCCCTTCGTCTAGACCCTAGGCCATAGTTAGCTGCCCTGACATGCACTGAAGAAGTTACCTTCCTGGCTAGTGGGTTTATTCACTTCTGCCTCTACATTTACACACAGCAGTTTAATTTTTGTCTTTTGAACAGTATGTAGAGAAGCTGGAATTGATTGGGATGGATTTTATTTGGAAAATTGCCATGGAGTCTCCTGATGAAGAAATAGCTAATGAAGCCATTCAGCTGATCATAAGCTACAGTTACATTAACCTAAACCCAAGGTTAAAGAAGGTGGGTGTTGTGGGTGGGGGATTAGGGATGGGCACTGCTTCTCTTCTTCAGCGTTCTTGGAGGTTGTTTTGGACTTGGTTCTCAAGCATGGTTTTCTCCCATTGGTTTATTGCCAGAGTGCTAATTTCCATTTAACTGGCCCTTCTAGGATTCCGTGTCACTGCACAGGAAGTTCATCGCTGATTGCTACGCACGCCTAGAAGTGAGTATCCAGGAGCCGTTGGCCCCTGATCTGAGTTGGTAGGAGAGACAGCTGTACTCCCCAAGGACCAGCTTCTGGCCTGGCCACTTGCTCTCCCTGTCCCTGCTTACCCTAGGGCCTTCACACACATTTTACAGCCACTCATTCACACTCTGAATGGAGTCATAGTGTCAGTCACTCACACTCTAGCACGTTAAAACTTGCAGAGTGCTTTCAGTTCAGTAGCCCCATGAGGTAGATGGTAGATAACCATTTAATAGATAAGGAGACTGAGGCTTAGAGGTGCAGTGGCTTCCTCAAGGTCACGTTCTAGGCAGCAGCACACCAGGAGTTAGACTTCTACCTGCTGACTCCGTTCTAGGCTTTAGAACTGTAGTCATCAGGTCCCTTCCTCCCTTCGTACCGAGAAGAAATTAAAACTCAAAAGGGCAAGTGATTGGTCCCAGGTCCCCACAAGTAGCTGTGGCAGGACGATCCTTTGCCTCACAATCATCTAGCAGCAAATCCTGGGCCTTTTCCTTCAGGTGTCAGGAGCCTCCCCCTTCCAGGATCAGTGACACTCCCACTCGGCTCCCTGTCACAGACACTGAGCACCTGTGAAGTGCAGCGAGTGTGCAGTGAGGAGAGCTTCTAGGGTCTAGTTAAGGAGCACTTGGTGTGTGCTCAGGCTCAGCATTACTCGATGCAAGGTCAGGGCTCTTGATTTGATGGTTTTATTTTATTTTTTAATGGAGTTGTATTTTCAGATCCAAATGACGTACCTCCCCCTTCCCTCTCTACCTTGCTGAGAAAGCAGGAGAACCAGAACCCATCATAGGCACATGGAGTCACTGAGACAGGGCCCTTCCTTAGCCGAGTGGGGCTGGCCCCAGGTCAAACCTCAATCCAGTCACCCCTCCCCCAGCTTGTACTTTTTTGAACCTAAATTAAGTTTCCATTTTCCCATTTAAAATTCATTTTTATTCTACTTAACCTGCTAATTTAGGCTGATTGTGCCTTCTTGAATCCTCCCTCATCATCAGTGCATGTGTGCCAGTGAAACAGATCTGAAATGGATGGCACATGCTTTAACATTGGGGGATGGATCAAAAAGGCGCCATCATCCTGAATGAAGCAGACTCTTACAAAAGCATAGAGAGAGCCTTGGAATGAGGTGGCCCAGCTGATCCAGTGCCACGCCCGGAGTTAAGACTTGAATTACAATGTGACCCTGGCACTCACTCGCAATGCTGCACTTGGCACATCCCTTCATGTCTGCCTGCCTCAGTTTCCTCAGCTAGAGAATGGGATAATCATAGCCCTTACCTCTGAGGACTTTTGTAAGGATCTAGTGAGATAATACTTCAAAGTGCTCTGTCCAGTGCCCAGCACAGAGAAGGCACAGAAGTACCTTCTTCCGTCTTTGATCAGTCTCTCGATTGATCTGTCTAGTAGCCACATAACAGATGCATGTTTCCTTCCTTGATACACACACACACACACACACACACACACACACATAACACACATATGTTTATACACGTAAACGTACACACACAGCATGATATTGTGCATTCATTCATTTATTAAGCAGGGCATGGCCTCGCCCATGCCTCTGAGGCACTTCTAAATTGAGTCTGAGCTATTATGACTACTCTCTGTACCCAACCACTCAGCGAGCTCTGAACCAGTCAGGAAGCTTTAACTAAGCCCACTAGGGTGTGCCAGGCACTGTGCAAAAAGACAGTCCGTGCCCTCTAGTAGCTTACGTTCTAACAGGGGACAACAGACAGACAGATAATGAGCTGTGTGCAGGGAAAGTAGGGAGAATTTGAGAGAGGAAAGGCAGTGGAACAAGGAGGCTTTGGGGACAGCTTCCTGTGAGGATGGGTTTGAGTTAGAGCAAGGCAGGGGGCATTCCAGGCCTGGGGGCAGCCAGAGAGTGTCCACAGCCAAGAGAAGGAGTGTCTGGTTTCTGGAACATCCAGGAAGTCAGTGGCAGTGGATCCAAGAATACTGAGTGGGGAGGAAAGGTATAAGAAGACTGGAAAGGGTTGTGTATGTGTGTGTGTAGGTGGGTTATGAAGGCCTTCAAACACCAAGTTATATTTGCTCCAAAGGTGCTAGGGAGCCAGTGGAGTTTATTGAGGAGGGGGAGACATGGTCAGGTCTGTGCTTCAGGAACATCATTTTGGTAGCTGAATGGAAGATAGAGGAGATCACCAGGGGAAGTAATATAGAGGGAGGAGAGCCAAGGAGAGGGTCATCTCTTGTTAGAGGCTGTGGCCTGGAGGGCCTCCAGCAGAGGAGCGGACGGGACAGGGATATCCTGGAAGAGTGTCAGAGGCTGCAGGGGGCACAGGAGGAGGACTGAGAAAAGGCCACTGAGGGATCATTGGGAGCTGGGGAGAAGGTAGTCTTAGTGGAGTGATGAGGTTGGAAGGTGGACGATAAGAGAAGGAGAGGAGACAAAGAAACCATTCTTGTCATCAGCTTTCTGGTCAGTAGAGACAAGATGGTAGTTAGCAGAGATGGAAGGATCAGAGGGAGGGCTTTTTGAGATTGAGGGAGACGTGGGCATTTTGTAGAGGGAGAGGGGAATGATAGAGTGGGACGCAGGGTGGGGCAGAGTGGGCAGCAGGCTATGGGAAGACACAGTGGGAGCCCCTGTGCAGGTGAACAGGTCGGCCTTGGCCAGGAGCAGGCAGGGCTGGAGAGTTAGGCTTCGTTTAACCCACCTCCCTTCATGTTTACCAGAAAAATAGCCTAAGAGTCAATCCAGGGCTTTGTTAGCATCTGAACAGATGATCTTGTAGCATCCCCTGATCTGCCCTTGTCAGAGTGAGACTCTCGTGTTAGTGTGGTTGGAGCTATTCCGGCTGTGACCATGCTTCCTCTGGATGGGCACTGCACCTGCTTTCAGGCTCTGGACAGCCGTCCCCTTCACCATCATCCACTCGGGCTTATCCTGGGATCAGTGCCAGCCTCACTGGTTTGTTAGTAGTGGATTCCCTTCTCTTCCCTTTTGTTGAAAATCATTTGCCTTTCTCCAGTGCTAGGGTGCCTTTGAGTGACTAATCGTGGTATTCTTAATGATGAGCTGATGGTCACGTTTCCCAGCTTTTTAAGTACCTTGAGATCTGGTTTATCTGGGCAAGATTAGGGAACTTGGAAGAGACAGTGAGATTTGCAGATTGGAAGCAGCAGGGCTGGGCTAGAGCCATGCTGCAACTCCAGCATCAGTGGTGGCTGCTCCACTTTGGCAGAGCACTCTCGCCAGGCCTCCAGTGCTAGTTATGGTCCTTCCAGGTCTTGGCAGTCCCAACTTGCCTGAGCCCTAGTTTGCTTAAGGAAAAGGTTGGGATATCCCTAGGCCCAAGGGGAACAGTGCTAAAGATTTGGCGGCCCGGCCTCTGATCCCGGGCAGAGTTTTGCCACTGGTGTACAGTCCTGTGGCCTCTGTCAAGGCCCAGACCTAGGCCCAGCTGGGGTCTGCTCAGATGTGCCCAGGCCAGACAAGAAGGGGCTTGTCCACGGCCTCCCTGGACATCATCAATAGCACCAAGCCGGCCGTGTTGGAGTGAGTGTGTTCAGTGCGGTTCCCACTGTCTTGCAGGCAGCCAGCTCAGCACTCGGTGGCCCTACCTTGACCCATGCTGTGACTAGAGCAACCAAAATGCTCACGGCGACAGCCATGCCCACTGTAGCGACGTCTGTGCAGTCTCCATACAGGTAAGTGCATGTGGATGGGAAGGGAGAAGGAGGAGCATTTGTAGAGCTCCTCTCTGTGCCAGGCACCGGACTAGGGGCTTTTTATAGAGAGCATCTCATTTGATCCTCACAACAACCCTGTGAGGCAGGTGCTGTTATTATCTGTATTTTGCAGAGGGGGAATGCTGAGGCAGACAGGTGAAATGACTTACCCAAGGTCACACAGCTCGTAAGCATCTTTGTCAGAATGTAATTCCAGGTTTTTGAATGCCAGGCCCATTACTCTCTCTACTGTGCCACCTAGTTGCCTCAGAAATGGAAACTCTTGGGTAATGATTTCTGATTTATGTCTTTTGGAGAGCTTTAAGGTTCTGGTGACAGAGAGGCCCCCCTTGTACCTAAAACATGAACTGATCCAATAAGCATTCATTTTTAAGTGCCTGCTGCACCCCAGCACTGTGCTAGGCACTGGTGATAGTGCCTGGATGGGGAGATTGCCCAGCCCTCCTCCACTCATAGCTCCCACTGCCCCGGGAGATAGATGAGGACACAGGTGTCAGGCCTGCGACGGGGGCATCGTGGTCAGGCTGCACGATTGATGGCATTCTTGGAGAAGTTGGATAAAAGCAGGCTTGAAACTCCAGCTTTGGAAGTGTGCTTTAGGGCAGAACTGACTGCTCTGGGGACTTAGCTCTGCTTGTGCTCGGAGCTTGGGCTGACTGGTCCTTGGGTCCTCACTGCAGGCCTTCTGGCCTTAAGATAAGCTGTCCATGTCAATGAGATCACAGGTTGTGTTCATTGAGAGTTCAGGTGCTGGGAAAGTTTGATGCCTTTTGGATGCAGTTTGAATGAATTGCATTAATTTACTTGATGTTGAGTCATTAACTTCCAAAAAAACCTTTTCCCTCCTAAAAATCCATAGGTCTACTAAGCTTGTCATCATTGAGAGGTTACTTCTGCTGGCAGAGCGCTACGTAATCACCATTGAGGTCAGTGATGTCCTTGAGCGCGCTCTTCAGTCAGCGCTCACTCGGGCAGAGACGTGTGTTCTTTGTCTGCACTGCATGCTTCCGTAACAGTCTTCTCGCTTGCCCCTTTTTCAGGACCTTTATTCTGTTCCTCGCACGATTCTACCTCATGGCGCCTCATTCCACGGACATATTCTGACCCTCAGTGTGATGTGCGAGTCTACCAAAGATACCTTCACTGTAGAGGTGTGTTTGTGTACCGTTTTGAAGACTTTTTTGTATTATCTCGGTGATGGCGTGAACATTTTGTTTTAGCTAATCAAGGAGATGACTCTATGAAAAGCCAGACTCAGATTAGAATTTCCTGCCCTGGACCTGAAAAGGAAGGAAATTGGGAGTCCCCCACCAGTGCCCGTCAGAAAGGGCTGCTCGTTTTAATGAAGTCAGGGTCGTTTTTTACTTTGGACTCTGCCTTGGTACTGTTCTCCTCTTCTCCTTGTCTCTCCCCCATTCTCTTTCTCCATGTGTGTTTCTGTCTGTCTCTATCTCTCTCTATCTCTGTGTGTGTGTCTCTCTGTCTGTCTCCTCTGTCTCTGTCTCTTCTCTCTCTATCTTCTCCCCCCACCCCTCATCAGATCCCTTAGGTGTATTGGTTATCTCTGTGCAGATGATGGCCAGCTTGGCATCCCTTAACTTCACTCCCACATCACCACTTCTCCCTGGGCATTTCAAACTGCATGTTTGGAGGTGCCCTTGGCACCTTTTGCCTTCATCATTGCAGTAGACTCGTGATCGGTCTCCTGCCTCAGTCTTTCCCCTTCTAATCCTTCCCACACAGATGCTCTGTTTAGTCAGCTCCTGATGCCAGTGGCTTCCTTCTCTTTAAAGCCCTATGCAGCCTGCAAGGTGAAGCCCCCTCGGTGAAATCCAGCCTCCCTGGCCTCTGTCTTCTCACACAGAACACTCCACCTGCCCATCCCTGAGTCTTTTCCCTGGCCATCTCATGTGCCTAGATGGTACTTCTTCCTTACAGCTACCTTCCTTCAAGAGGGACAGTCCAAGCATCATCTCCTGCAGGAAGTTTTCCTTACCTCTCTGCTGCTTGTGCCCTTTCTTCCAAACAAAGTTTTTGTCTATTTTCTGTAGATGTGATTTTTTTGCACTTTATATTTATGCTCTAGTATGTACTCATCCCACCCATTGGGTAGAGATTCTTTCTTTGTACTTACATCTCCATCTCTCAACATGGTGACTGACTTATTGTAAGCATTCAGTAAATACTTGTTTGTTTTTTACCCAGTAAATACTTTTTGATTGATTCTGAATTATTCAGCTAGAGACATAACATAAGGGTGTTGTTCAGGTGAGAAGCGATGAGATCCCGAGCCAGGGTTATACATGGTTGAGTAGAGATGGTGCTGTGTATGGGGCTGTTACAATGAGGGAGGACCTCGTCGGGGATCGTGCTGTGGCTGGGAGGGTGGAGAACGGTGCTCTAGGCAAGCAGAGACGGTGTGGCAGAAAGCAGCAGATTTGAGGCAGCTGTGTTCAAGAAGCGGTTAGTGCTGAGTGACTAGCTTCAGAATCTAGGATTCGCTGTGCAGATGTGGCTCTCATCTGTATGGAGAGAATGATTATGGAATCCATGGGGGCTGTTGGGGAAAGTGAAGATGGGCCTGGACAAGCCCTTTGGGGGGATGAAGAACCAGGAAACAAGAGTGAGAAGGAATTGGTCATCGCCACGAAGGAGAGGGCAGTGTGTGCATCTGAAGAGAATCAGACGGATTTGGGCATTTGTGTGACCTTATGTTTGTACGTGATCACTCGTCCTCTTATATATGTTAACTTATCCTGGCTAAAATTCACCTGAATTTCTGAACTAATTTTCTTCAGTGATACTTAGCTAGAGTTTTCATTGTTTTTATTCTCCTTGTTTAGATTTCAAGTCCATATCTCTATCATAGCAGGGATTTGATAGTGCTCTCTATTTTCCTGGTTTTTTTAAAACTGCGTCCCCCCATTAGATCGTGCGTTCCTTGAGGACAAGAACTTTGCTGTTCATTGTACGCCCAGGACTTATCACAATGCTGGCCACATAGTACATGTTTAAGAAATATTTGTTTGACTGACTGTAATCACTAACAGAGAGATGCATTCAACTCTGTGAAGTATTTTTTAATATTGTAAAAATGTTTTGGTCACGTAGTGCCATATGATGCTGGCTACAGATTCATGTGGACAGAAACTCCAGTTACCCACTCTCACCTCAATGAATTTAATTGTTTTCAGGCTCATAGTAATGAAACCATAGGCAGTGTCAGGTGGAAGATAGCGAAGCAGCTGAATTCTCCTGTGGATAACATACAGATATTTGCAAATGATAGTCTGGTAGGTAGAAATAAACAGTTTTTGGTTCTCTGTCTTGTATGTCAGTACTGTATTTCCCCCAGATAATTACAGCTTAATATTTTGTATAGCTCACAGTGAATAAGGATCAGAAGCTGCTCCATCAGCTGGGCTTTTCTGAGGAACAGGCCCTCACAGTGAAGACATCTGGGAGTGGCACCCCTTCAGGGGGCTCCGCAGACTCCTCCACCAGCTCCAGCAGCAGCGGTGGCGTTTTCAGCTCCTCCTACGTCATGGAACAGGTGAAGTGCCTCCCCTTCCTTCTCTGGTTGCCCATAGGTGGTTGTCCTCACTTGGCAGGAGTAGAGAGGCTCAGTTGCTGTCTCCTCTTCCTTTCTTGTGCCGTAATCCTTCAGGGCCTCTGAGGCCTTTGTAGATTGCCCAAAGAAATGCTGGGGAGGAGAGGTATTGCCTGGTCTTTAGCCATCAGGCCAGGTTAGTGAGGCTGGTCCTCATGGCGGCCCTGCAGGCCCTCAGGAAGACCCTTCCGGCTTCTGAGAACTCAGCCAAGGTTCCACTGCCCTGAGGTAGCCCTCGGCCTCTCACCTTGGGAGCCCGGGGAGGCAGCCAAGAAAGAATCAGTGGTGGCTTGTCTCTTGTAATACCCACCATCACCTTTCAACCTGCTCCATCCAGCACCCAAACAGGCAGAGTCACAGCTCAGGCAGACCCAAGCCCGGGGCTCCTGTCGCTTGCTGTCACTGTTACTCAAGAAGATTAGGGTGACCCTCAGCAGAAGGTAGCTGTGTCTGCCAGCTGCGCACAAAGAGACCCCCATGGATCTTTCTGCAGCAGGCATGAAGCATTGGCCTCCCCATATGACCGTTAGGCTTCAGTCCCTTTCATAGCCTTGGTCATTTCCAACCAGAACCCTTGTTGGCTCTCAGGGGGCCGTGGTTGGTGCTCCTTCAGCTGCTAGCTTTTCCATACTTTCATTCTTCTTTCGCCCTTTGTTAATGCACGGAGGGAAGGGGGCACATTGTCACTTGTTTGTTCCAGCCTCAGTCCCTAGCATGTCCTAGCCTTAGTTCCCCACCACCAGTGGAACCCTGCAGCACTGGGAGGGAGGGCTAGCAGACCTTGGAACTGAGGAATCACAGCCTTCTGTCCACCTGCTGATGCTCACTCGTGCAAGTACAGGGCCTCTGTCTCCCCATCTGTAAAGTGAACACGCTGTCACCTAGTCCTCTTGACAGCTTGAAGGGAACAGTGTGTGCCGTAGAATGATGCGTGCCCTAAGTCCAAATGCCCTCAGCATTTTTTTGCTCACATTCCCTCAGCAAGTCATGTCACCTCCATGAAGAGGCTGGACTGGACCTCTCACAAGATCCCTCCCGACTCTGAATCTGCCATCCCAGGGCCATGATATAGGTGCTCTCCCAGGGCTCTGGGCGGCTCCAGCAAATCAGAGTGGAGCAGATGTCTCGCACACTTGGGTGTGCTGAAGGCCGTCCTGTCCTGACCATCTCAGTTACGTGATTCATGGAGGAGGTGGTGGCTTGAATGACTTTGGGGGCAGCCCTGTTCAGTTGTCCTTAAGGCTTAGTAGTGTCAAGTTTGTCAACATTAGTGTTTTTGTTTGGAGGAGAAAAGAAATCCTTTGTGAAATATGGTTCTGTATTGTGCTTTCTCTTCAGGAGAAGTCCCTTCCAGGAGTTGTAATGGCACTTGTATGCAACGTATTTGACATGCTCTACCAGCTTGCCAACCTGGAGGAGCCCAGGTAAATACACATTTTCACGAAATCATTAGGGTCCACGACCCCAGGAGCTGTGCTTAAAATGAGCGACTTGGATGGCTGCTCCGTCTCAAGGAGGTTGGGGGTAGGTGCCCCCTCCAGGGCCCATCTCCCTCTTTATCCTTAGCTGCTTTTGTCTGCATCTTCCTCAAGACTTCTGCCGGGGCTGAGATAGCCCTCAGATCTTTGGCACCGCAGGCATCACGCCCACTCAATTTGCTGATCATGACTCTCCCCAGAAGCTCATGGACGCGCCTTCTCCCCGAGTGTTTTCATAGTAATAGGACTGTCTACCCTTGGCGGTACATCAGATAGAAACGTGTCCCCACAGGCTGCGAGTTGACTCCAGAAACCACACGTCAGCATTACCCGTCTCACGTTTTTATTTACGCCGTTACACGTTTCCCAGTCACATTTCAGTCTGTTGCCAGAGAGTTTGACGCCTCCCTCTCCACTGACCTTGGGATCAACGTACATTCTTTAGAGCACTGACTTGGAGCTTGGCCGTGGAATTGGATTACCGCCATGAAGTGAAGCACAGAGCACAGACGGGATTCCCTATAGAACACGAAGTCCTTGGGATATCCCCGTCCCTACATGGTCTTCTTCGTCAAGCCCCGGAATACTGTACAATCTTAGAATGAGATCCATTATTGCTCAAAAATCTTGAGTTTAACCATTCACACAGAAAAAAAGCAAGTAAAAAGCTCCTACTGTCTACACAGCATCCCATTGGATGGGATGTCTGCCAGTATACCCGTGTTTTGGACAGACGTTGCGTTTGAACAAGAATGTGCCCAGAATCAGAAAGGCGATGAAGAAGGGGCTGGTGAGCCTTGGGGGAGCTGCACGGCGCTTCTGTTGAGCTCAGGTGTCTTCTCGAAAACTCCCCTTGATCATCAGTATTCTCCAAGTGATGGTGAAGGGCTGAGTCACGGAAAACCATCATCTCATAGCATCGTGGCTTTTACAGCTAGAGGATTGTACAGTGTTCCATGGCTTGATGAAGAGGCCCGTGTAGGGATAGGGACATCCCAAGGACTTTACGTTCCGTAGGGAGTCCCAGGGCAGACCGTCTGCCCGCTCTGTGCTTCGCTTCATGGCGGTAATCCAATTTGGCAAAGACAGCTTTACGTCTTTAAGGAATTTTATGTGCCTGACGGGAGATGCCTTTTTGAGGAGCCTTGTAGAGCAGACTCGGGTTCTGGTAGACCCCGTTCTTTGACAAGAAGGGCGGCAGGATTTGCATCCTCAGCCCCTTTCTCTCCATCGTGGGCGTGACTGTGAGAATGCGGTCTTGTCTGCTGGGGAGTCCGGCTCCTGAAAGCCTGCCGGCGCCGTGCTTAGGGCTCCCTCGGGGCTTTGTGCTGGCCGTGCGCGCACGGCGCTCGCGTGCGAATCTTACAGAAGAGGGACGGTAGGCGCGTGCTCTGGGACTTAGACGTTTAATGGTCCTTTTCCGGCAGTGAGGCCTGTTTCCCAAACGTGTCACATTTCCCATTTCCTTGGTCTTGAGAGTCGGCTTACCCGCCCCTCGGAGGCCTCGCTGCGCGGCAGCCCCCGTGCTCCTGCGCGGCAGCCTGGGAATACCAAGAGGTCCCGCGTGGAGGTGGCGCACGGCTCTCCCTGCCTCTTTTCCCAGTGCTGCTTCTGCGCTGGCCCCTAAGGGGTCTGAGAACAGAGTCCAGGTGTTTTTTTCTCTTTATGTTCCTTGCTCTTTTCAGCTTCACCCGTAAGGGCTCTAAGACGACTTAGTGGGATTTCTAAAAAAGGCTTCTTCTCGCCTTGTTTTCCCGCTACGGCTTTCCTTTTTGATAAGGTGATACTGTTCCCAGCGTCCCATCACCCTCCCTTAAACCTGCACAAGCGGGTTGACGTGCTGAGCTGTCATTGCCCTTGGCTGCTCTGGTTCTCTGCTTGTCACAGATGTCACGTGCTGTCTGGTTGAGGTTTCATGGAAGTGATTTTTGCCCGGTTGTGGTGATTGATTCACCACACCAGATAAACTTCTTTAGGAAATCGTAGTCTGTCAGTGTCTTCTTTTTATCTGTTTTCCATTTCTAACTGTACTGGCTTGTTTCAGTGGAGCAGGTTGGGCTTGTCTCGCTTGGATGCTGCGTCATCTCGTTTCTGTTCTTCTTTGGTGATGATTTTGATCTTTGTTCTGAACCGTAACCGTCAGGCAGCTGGGTTGAGGATAACCCCTCATAAGCCGTCACTCCTTTCCTTCCTGATGAAATAGCCCTTCCGTTTCTGGTGATGTTATTTGCCCCAAACTGTGCCAACCACTGCCCAGCTCTCTTTGAAGACCGTCTTCATGATCTGTACTATCTCCTGTCTCATCCCTGACTGTCTCCTGCACCTTGTTTTCCGACCAGCTGCCTGCTGGCCTCCTGTCCCCATGTTCCCTGTGTGGCTGTCAAGTTGTGCAATTCGTGTGGAGTCGTCTCGCGCCGCAGACACCGGTGCGTTTGCTGCAGTTCCCTTGGCGCCGGACTTCTCGCGAATGTTGCCTAAGAGTGATAGTGTGGGGGGCACGCAAGAAGGTGGATGTCCTGCTGACCCTTTTGCTTATTTCTCCCAGGAGAATCTTGGAGCCAGACTGGCAGATGTTGTGATTCAGCTCCTTTTGTCTGTCCGTATACCTATCAGTGGGCAGCTGGCCGTGTTTAGAGAGAGCTCTGATAGCTAGATTAATGTTCGTGCCTGCCGTAAGAAAGTGATTCTGAGCGTCTTCTGCCACCATCACAGCAGAAGGAAAAAGACTGCTGAGGGACACTTTTGTATTTTTCTTTCTTTTACTGTATCTAACATTCCTAACTATGTAAATTAGTTGGAGCCTTAAACCATCGCTGATATAATAGACAGACGTTCGTGTCTTTGCAGGATAACGTTACGTGTACGAAAGCTGCTGTTGCTGATACCTACTGATCCAGCGATTCAGGAAGCCCTGGATCAGTTGGACTCTTTGGGACGAAAGGTATATTTCAGGAAGTTTGTGTGTTATTCCCTTGTTGCAGGAGTCTTCTCATTCAACTCTTCTAGGATATTTTGTAGTTGTCAGGGGAACTTCAAACTACTGATAATAAAATGATTATGGGGGGAGATCATACTTAAGTCATGTAACAGCCATTTTATAGTTTTTTCCTTTTCATAAATTTTTAGTGCCTTAAAGAGTTAACAATTTTCCTCAGACATTTTTGAGAAAAATATCTCAACTTTAACATGAATATCTTTTGTGACCACGATGGGATTTCCAAAGCAATTTTTTCCCCATTTAGAGTTTAATACTTACTCATAGTTTAACATGTTAAATGTTGTTCTTTGTGTCATCAAAATGCTATATATTTGGTTTAATGTTGGTTTTTACCCATAATCTATTACAACATAATTGATACTGTTAAAAAGCCAATTTTTATATTGTATTTGTTAGTGTCAGATCCTACACTTACTTCTTTTAAGTTCTGTCTTAGAGCTCTTACCATATTGAATGCATGAATTCTCCTTCCTGAGTAACTTGTAGGATGTGGAAATTTGCTGGTGTTTTCCAGTGGAGCATCAATAGCCATCTCTTCCCTTTCTCTCTAATTTGTTGAAGCATGAAATTATTTTATTCCACTCAGATTTTATTTAGGATGGTTTATGCCAAGTCTCAGACACATTATTACCACTGTCTACCCTTAGCAGAGAATGCAAGGAGGACCGCATTGCGAGTGTGAAGCATTAAAATGGGCTCTTATAAGTCAGCAGTTCTCAACCTGTGGGTTATGTTCAATTTAAATACATCCTGCAGTCATAACAGCAGCACAATTACAGTTATGAAGCAGCAACGAAAATAATGTTATGGTTGGGGGTCACCACAACATGAGGAGCTGTATTAAAAGGTCACGGCATTAGGAAGGTTGAGAACCCCTGCTCTAAGTCTTATGTTCGGATTAAGAAAAAGCACATGAGCTTTTCCAACCAAAGTGACAGGAGGGTTTGAATATTGTTGAGCAGCCACCGTTCTCAGTAGTGCAGATGGACATGGAGCTGAGGCTTTCTTCCATAGGTGTATAGCCAGGCTGCCATCTGCCTTAGGGATCTTACTGGTCTTAAACTATTTGATTTGTGTTACTTATGTTTAAAAATACATGAAGAACTTGTATGATAAAATTCTTGATTTTTCTGTTTGTAATTTTTTAATTTCTGTAATCATTTCCGTAATTTTCCCTCAGAAAACCTTGTTATCTGAAACGGGTTCTCAGTCTTCAAAATCTCCATCTTTGTCTTCAAAGCAGCAGCATCAGCCCAGTGCCAGTTCCATTTTGGAAAGTCTTTTCCGTTCTTTTGCCCCTGGAATGTCCACTTTTAGAGTACTGTACAACTTAGAGGTAAGAAACCTCTTCTTTCTGCTGGCCACATTGTTCTGATAGCTTGGAGGGCAGCAGGGTGACCCGAGAGGCTTTGGAGCAAGAGATGCAGTTTCCAGTCCTCAGTACTGCCCCTGCCACTTAACACATTGCTCCTAAGGGAATATTGGGTGACTCCAATCAACACATCTGTGAACATTGTTGCATTTATAAAATAACTTCTCAATTTGGAAATCCTCCTATAGATGCTCATGTGTGTGCTCTCTCACTTTAGAAGCTGGTTAATTCAAGTGTTTAATTACCTTAATTGTTTCATTCTTACTCTGTGTGTCCTCATGAAAATGGGCACAAGTGATGTGAAATGGAGGGGCCTTGGCCCCAGAATGGTTCTAGGGAGGGTGAAGTTCAGGGTGACTTGGACCTGGGAGGATGGTGCTGCCCTCTACAGTAAGGGGCGGGGGGAGGGTATGATTTAGAGGGAAAGAGAATGACGTGTTAGGGATGCGTTGGGTTTGGGGAGTCTACAAGATGTCCAATGAAAGATGTGTGAGCTGACATCTTCACATCAGTTAAAATTGTGAGCCTGTCAGTCATTGGAGGGGTTAGAGTCTGATATGTAGAATTGAGACTCATTTCATCATATAGACAGTCACAGAATCCATGGGGACTGAGGAGATTGTGGTAAAAAAGTATGGGACTGAAGAGAAGAGAATACAGGCCAGAGACCTGAGGGGCACCTATAGTCAGAGGTGTGAGCTAGAGGAGGCTCCAGCAGAAGAGGTGGCAGAGAGGAGAACGGGGGTGGTCCTGAAGCCTGGAGAGAAGAGAGTATCAGGAGAGTGATTCATAGTATCAGAGGCTGTAGGGAAGTCAAGGAGATTAGGCAAAGGAAAGGCCACTGGACCTGGCAACTAGGCAGTCCTTGGTGACTTTGGGGACAGCATGAGGTCAGAAGCAGAGAATGGTGAGGGGACAAGCTGCAGCACCCCCAGCCCATGGCATGGGTTGATCAAGTGAGAGTTGTAACCTCAGAATAGCTTTCAGGTAGTAGGTTAGCAGCCATTAGAAGGTTAAGTGAGAGAGTGGTGGGAAATGGGGTCTGCCAGAGAGCTGTTTGCCTTGGAAAGGAAAGAAGGTGCCTCTTTATTTGAGACAGGGATGAGGGAAAGAGCGTGTGGGGAAACACCTGAGGAGTCTAAGATGAAGGGGGAGCTCTCGGCAACAGTCAGATTAGTGTGGTGTTGGCAGGAAGAGGGTCCTCATCTGCCTCCAGGCCCTCTGGGTAATGTCTTCTGATGCTGGGGTTCATGTATTGTCCCTGTACTTCAGCAGTCTGTGGCTCTTCCTTGAGCTCCAGACTTGCATAACCACTCCCTGTTGGACATTCCCATCTGGATATTTCAGGTGTCTTAGACTCATCATGTCTAAAACTGAGCTCACTGTCTTTATCCTTGTACTATCCCTTTGCCAAACGTCTTTGTTCCTGTTGAAGACACCACCATCCTTGCAGTGTCTGAGGTTCCTAAGCTGGGGGTTATCCTGGACTCTCCTGTCTCCTCAGCCCAGATAGCCCCTTTTTTCCCCCATCTTGTTTCACCATTGCTCCCATCTGGTTCTTCTTCTGCGCTCACAGGCCAGTACTTTAGGTGGGGCCCTCACCACCTTTCACCTCATGATTGTCCCTGCTCGCAGCCCTTTCACTTTGTCCCCAGAGGCCAGAGTGACCACCTGCAGATCTGACCCATGAGACTCCCTCACTCAGTCTGCTCCAGTGGCTCCCATTGCTTCTAGGAGTGAATACATTTTTGACTCAAGCCTTTTAGGCTCTCTGATGTTGATGGGAATGAGGGGGTGGGGGCTGCTCTGTCACACCTACCCCTCACACAGGCTGCTCTCAAGTGCTTAGGGCTGCTTTGGAATGAGTCCTTTGTCTTGTTGAGCGGCACAGATGAAGCTTCTCCCCGGGTGGATCCTCCAGTGACTGGCAAGGTGATCTTTCTGGCACGGTCCTTTTCTGTATTCTTCCTAGCCATATAGAGCTTCGTTAGACACACTTCCCTGCCTGCATTTTGCAGTCCAAACTGCCTGACCCTCTCCTTGTTCTCTCTCTGTGACATTCCACATCTCTGCCTTTGCAGCGGTCAGTCAGTCGATAAACCTTTGCCTAGTGCCCGGCCCTGGGAATGTACATACCCAAAAGGCAGTGTCTGCCCTCAGGGAGCTTACAGTCAGATGGGTAGGACAACCCACAAGGAAGCCAGAAAGCAGGGGGAGACTTGGGAGAGGAGCTTTGGAAGGGTCAGGGACGTCTCGCAGCCAGGTGTCCTGGACAGCCTTCGTTGTCCTCTCCCATGCAGCTCAGCCCCTCCATCCCTCCCAGACTCCTTCGTGTAGACTTCTCTGTCCGCGTCTAACTCCCCTGGTGTGGTCTCCCCAAGGTTGGTGCCAGTGTCTCAGGCATGCAGGGCCCATTCCCTAGCACCTGGCACCAGGTGGGCAAACTGAACAGGTACTTAAGAAGTACTTCTCAATTGATTTTTTTCACCAAATAAGGCAACTCAGAAATGACATAAGGAACAAAAATTCAGTCACAGTTTTAGCTCTGAAAGTGCCCTCCAAAAATCCAGGGTTGGTTGCCCCAGCACCCGCTGGCCTCTCCCTCTCCCGTGGAGCCAGATGCTGCCGGCCTGCTGCGGAGCGTGAGGTCGAGCAGCCTCTCCGTAAGTCCACGGAGGCCGGCGCGCCGCCCGGGGCACAGAGTTGCGGCTCTGCGCAGTGATTGAGCAGACATCGGTGCCGCCGGTGCGTCTGAAACGCAGTTGGGTCAGCACATGGCTTGGGGGAGCGCCTGTCCTTGGCCTGTGACCCGGCTTCATCCCAGGCAGCAGCGGTGGCCCCAGAGCATCCCCAGGGTCCCCCACCTGCCGGCTTGCAGCAGCAGCTCCCGGGCTCTTTGCCGTTTCTGAGCAGGGACCATCTTTTGCTGCTTTTTGTTTCCCAGCCCTTAACACGGTGCCTGGCACCTATTAGGGTTTAATCAGTGTTTGTTGACTGGCTGCCTGGCTATATTATTGACACAGGGGGTCATTTTGTGCCACAGGAGTCATTTGAAGGAATAGTTTTTTTATTTATGTGGTATCCATCCACTGTCCTCCAAACCAGAAAGGAAGGTCATTTGGTGCAGCAGGCTGCTGTGCTTCTGTCTCCCTCCAGTCTAGTCCCGTGTTCTCTCTGCCCCCATACTCAAGAGAGCTGGTGACTTTGGGAGTTAGGGGCCCCAGTGTCCACCCGAATAAGCAGTCCTGTGATGTAGCCCCTCTCCAGCAGGTGGTGGCTCCACTCTCTCCTAAGTGTTGACTCACACCCCTTAAATCAGTAGTTCTTATCCACCTTTGTTTAGAAATACCATCATTTCTGTCAGATTGCTGGAGAGATTAATCACCTCTGTGCCTGTCCTAGGTCCTGAGCTCCAAACTCATGCCAACAGCTGATGATGAAATGGCCCGGAATTGTGCGAAATCCTTCTGCGAGAACTTCCTCAGAGCCGGCGGCTTGAGGTGAGTATTGGCTTGGCCTGCAGGCTTCCTTCAGCCTTGGGAAGAGGGCCTTCTGGAGCCATGCCCACAGCTGAGTTAGGTTCTCAGATGTTACGAAACTGTGTGCTTTGTGATGGCCACTGCCCCCATCTCCATCACCCTGCAGGCAAAGAAGGGAGCATTTCACTATTGATGGGTCACATCACCTTGTAGCTGGCAAGCTGGGGGTTAGCCTCCAGAACCTAGCCAGGCTGGTGCTGGACACATACAGAGCCCATTGCCAGATCTGTACCCAAAGGCCAGGCCTCCCTCCAGCCATGGAGGCAGAAGTGGCCAGTCTGCCATGAATGGAAATTGTAAGCTGAGTCAGCAGAGCAGGAGCAGCTTCTTTTCTTGTGCTTGGTGGGGTAGCAGGTGCAGGCTCAGGCTGGAGGTGTGACCCATGGGGAAGTAGCCTATCATTGTTTAGGAAGCACCTCCCTGGGACATTGGCATTAACAGGGGGTCATTGCATGGTACATAAGAGTGAACTGGGGCCAGTAGTGGGGAAGTAACTTGTCCCGAGCTCCACGGGGTGAGGGAATGGTGCAGGGGTCCTCAGACCCCAAGCGAGGAGGAGGAGGCATTTGGCATGGGTAGCCATGTCGGCCCAGGAGGAGGCACCCATCCCTGGCATCCTGGGGGTGGGCTCCAGGCATTCTGAGCAGGATGGACTTGTAGCCATAGCTTTGTAGTAGTCATCTGTTGAACATTAGGCAGCAGACGGTGATGGTGGGCAGTAGGTTTTCCCAAGGCTGCTTGTGTCTAAATACCAGATGGCGCGTGGGAACTGCTGTAATCGCAGTCAGAACACTCTTCTGTTGGATTTAAAGCTTTTCGATTGTTCTGTATACACTGGGCGGTTTGATCTCTAGAACAGGCCAATGAGGTGTGGCAGTAAAGGAGCCATTATTGGAGGCTTGCCGAGGTCATGGTCACGGGGCACTTGGAAGGTTTTGCAAAGTACTTTCCCGGCATTATCTCTTTTCAACTTCACCAGCACCTTGGGAGGGGAATGCCCTGGTTCTTCTCCTTGTTCCATGGGTCACATGGTGCCTGAGGCCATATGTGGACTCAGGGCCCATAGCCAGCCCTGGGCTGCTTAGCTGCCTTGCCTGTGGTCACCCAGCTGGTCTTTGGGGCAAGCTCTGAACCAAACACTCTGTGTTCTTCCAAGCTGCTGCCTCCTTTTTTCCTTTGGTGGCTTTATGGCGTTTTCACAGTGACCAGATCCTAGGACTTAGAAATGAATAGGACCTTATTTCTGTGTCTTTTTATTATCTCCTTTAATAAATAAGCACAGTCTGTTTCACAGGTCTTTGACATTCTGAGTGTCTTTTCCCGGTTGTTCAGCTCATAACAAAATGCTAATAAAAGATTTCTAATTTTGACTTCGAGTGAGTCTCACATCGTTGTAAACCCTGTAAATTTTAAAATTTCTTAGAAAGGTGGGTTGCTTGTATTAGTGTTATTAATATGTCAGTTAAATAAATCATTAAATATATCAGGTAGACATTCATTGTGCTAAGAGACTTTCCATTCTGTTACTCCTCTTCCCCTCTCAGCGCTCCCACCCTTTGCCCCAGGAGATTAGTGAGGTGATAACTCAGTGAAGAGCTCGAGTTTTTAGTGAGCAGCCCAATACTGAAGCATGATTGTGGGAATTGTGGGAACCACGATAATGGTGGTAGATAGGGATTTCTCGAGAATTTATCTTTGTTATCGTCCAAAAACCGCTAGGCAACTTAGGAGAAATATCCGGAAAAGTAGACAGGAATCTCATAACTTTCTTTCTTTTTCCAAAAAAAGCTTGGTGGTCAATGTCATGCAGAGAGACTCTATACCTTCAGAAGTAGACTACGAAACCAGGCAGGGGGTTTATTCCATCTGTCTGCAGCTTGCAAGGTTTGTAACCCTAACGTGTTGGTCCACTCACCGCCAGACCCCCACGCTCCCTCAGCTTCGTCATTGAAGACTCACTGTAAACATTCATGGTTTCTTGGTAAGCTGTCCACCAGTGATCCTGGATTTTTCCTGTCTGTCTTTGAAGATTCTTGCTTGTTGGCCAAACCATGCCCACGTTCTTGGATGAAGAGCTCACCAGAGATGGCATTGAAGCGCTTGCTTCCCGTCCCTTCCGCAACATCAGTCGTCAGTCCAGTCGCCAGATGTCCCTGTGTGGCACACCAGAGAAGGCCTCCTACAGACAGCTCTCGGTCTCCGACAGGTCCTCCATCCGTGTGGAGGAAATCATCCCTGCTGCCAGGGTTGCAATCCAAGTAAGCATGTCAGGATTTATCCCCAAGACATTTCTCCAGCCTTTTAAGGTCGGCAGGCTCTTAGCTGAGTCATCAGAGCACTGGGAGGTAGGTTTCGCTGGCATTCATTCCCACTTTACAAGTGAAGCGGCCAAGGGCAGGGAAGCGTGTTTTAGAGCGTGTAACATGACTTCTCTCTGCGTTGCCCATTATTGACCATTCATTTCCCCGCCCCTTTCTTACCACATCACCTGGGCTCTTGGGGGCAAGACTCTTTCCTCAGGTTTCTGTATCCAGGGCATTTCAAGGCCAGTCCTGCTGACTTCATTAAGCTCCTCTATTTCCCTCTGTTACCAGTTTGCCGTTTTTCACCAAAACTTCTCTAGACTTGGTTTAGGAATGATGTATGTGGCCTTAGATCAGTCTTGTGTCAGGTGGTGTTGAATCACAAGGGACCCTAGTGACCCTTTCATCGAGCAGATGCTGCAAAGGGGCTCATTAGTCGGGTCAAGGTCATACAGCATGTTAAGGATGGGTCCTTTCCAGAGCTGAGATGTGCAGGCCGCAGCCCTTCCCACTGAGCCATGCTGCTACCTTTCTTGTCCACTAGTTACGACCCAATTGTCAGAAACAACATTAGACGGAAAAGTGGTTAAGATGCCTCTTAATTTACAAGGTAATAAATGACCACGTATTCTTACTGAATCTGCATTTTTATTTTTAAGTACTTTAACTTGTAAACACAACCAACTGTAAGCACAACTAAGTAGGTTCCCAAAAGTAAATCATTTCCACCAATCTTGCCACCCAAAAAACAACATATTTGAAAGTAGAAACTTATTAGCAGCAACCTGACACACAGTATACTTGAATCTTCTGTCGTCCAAAGAATGGCTTTAGATTTGGTTCTACAAATAAAATAGGCCTAATGACTAAGCCCTTTAGGCAGAGCTGTGGTTTTGCTGAGGACTTCTGTTCTAAGCCTTGAGAGAGAGGACAGGATTGGTGTGCTGGGACTCTGAGTCATCAGGGTGGTTACTCATGTAACACTGACAGTGACAACACCCTCTGTGTCCATTGACTCCTGAGGCTTGCCGCAGCTGGGAGATAGGTGGGTGTGAGCTGACAGATGCCGTGCTCGGGTGGCATGGCTGGTGAAGGAGCAGCCAGAGCACTGCATCTGGGCCGCCAGGCCTGCCTTTTGCCGCCTCTTTGAGCCATGAGCTCCTTGAGCAGAGGCTGCCGTCAGCCCTTGCACCGTGCCATGCAGGGGGTGACCCTGAGCCTCCCAGCACATGTAGGGAGCACATGCCCTTTCCTCCTCCCCCACTAACTGTCTTCTCCATACTTCCTTAGACAATGGATGTAAATGATTTCACTTCTACTGTGGCTTGTTTCATGAGGCTGTCCTGGGCGGCGGCTGCTGGACGTCTTGACCTTGTTGGGAGTAGCCAGCCAATCAAAGAAAGCAACACTTTGTTTCCCATTGGGATTCGAAACAGACTCAGCAGCTCAGGTATTGATTCTGGGGAGAATGCTCCGCACTCTGTGGGGGGGTTGGAAGTCCTGTCGGGTCAGCTGCCACACACAGCTGGAGGGTAGGAAGGCCACTGAGGCTCTGCCCCTCTGGTGCTTAGAACGGGGCTCAAGGGCTGTGTTCAGAAGCAGACGCTCAGTTCTGTTAGAAGGCACATTGTAAGTGGCCATTTACCAGCTTCCTTTAATTTTCCAATTCCTTGGAACCAAGAGTGTTTGCTGTTGTTTTGAGTTCAAAAAATGCTCACACACTGTTCGTGACCAAACCACTTCGGTGACTGGGGAGGGCAGCGGGGCCTGGCCCCCGCAGTGACATCCCTGACCTTCCCGGGCCTTGTTTACCTGGCTCAGGAAGCACCTGCAGCTCTGGCAGTGAAGGAGAGCCAGCAGCCCTGCATGCAGGGATCTGCGTGCGGCAGCAGTCCGTGTCCACCAAAGACGCGCTCATCGCTGGCGAGGCCCTCTCGCTGCTGGTCACCTGCCTCCAGCTTCGCAGTCAGCAATTGGGTAAGGGATCCTTTAGTTCTCGGTGCCATCCTTACCGGGTCAGACTTCAAAACCTAATTTGGGCTTTGGACTCCTTGGCTTGTCTTTCTTTGGACAAAGACGGCATGCTGTTAAGCGGCCCCTCTGATGTGGCCTGGGCACCTGCTGGGGCAGGGCGTGGGCCTGTGGTCCTCTAGGAGGGGTGGAAGAGAGCTCAGTGTTCCATTAGCTTCATTGCTGAAATGTATGTTTCTCAGAATGGATGCGTCCTTCAGTCCGCATTGCCTGCCCTCAGGAAGCTCACATTTGCTGTAGTGGGAGCAGTGAGCCTGAGCAAAAACAAGGCTGCCGCAGAGGAAGCAGAGGGGTGCTGGGAAGAATCCATTGGAGGGAAGGGCTGTCTGGGTGCAGATGCTTGTGTTGGCCGTCAGGCCTGCTCGTCATGTTGGGGGGGCCCGGCCTGGCCAGACAGAAGGTGCCAGCCAAGCTTAATTAGAAAATCAACGTCCCAGAGCTCTGCATGTCGCCCATAGGACGTGGCCACCTTTCTGGTTTCACGCTGCCTAACTCTGATTTCTGTTGTTAGGCTCCTTCTATAACTTGCCGTGCGTTGCCGATTTTATCATCGATATCCTGCTTGGCTCTCCAAGTGCTGAGGTGAGGATTTGTAATTGTTTAAATAATTGGATCATGTTTCATTGTGAAATCTCTCCGGCACACATCTTAAAGTTAAACACCCCCCCGCCTGGTTTTAGCCCCCACAGTCCCTCTGGGAGCTACATGTCAGCTCCTATTAATACAACTGGTGGCTCATGCTCAGCACCCTCAGAATTGTGGGTCACCCAAAAAAACCACCAGAGAGGCATGAGATGGCAGCAGCTGTGAATTTGTGATTGTAGCTTTTTTTTTGCTTTTTGGAGGGGGGAAGGCAGGGAAATTAGGGTAAGTCACTTGCCCAAGACTAGTAAGTGTTAAGCATCTGAGGCTGGATTTGAACTCGGGTCTTCCCTGACTCCAGGGCTGGTGCTCTATGTACTGCGCCACCTACATGCCTCTGATTGTAGCTTTTCTTGACTGACATGGTAAGTTAATCTGCACATTTTGACAGAAGATTTCTGACATTTTAACTTACGTTGAATTATGCTGATTTAAGCCACAAATTGTAAGTCTCATTGCCAATTCCATAAAGCTTCATTTCACCTTAGATAGTTCCCTGGACTGTTAGAATTCACCATCTGGTAGCCAGTTCTTGATCATTAGCTAAAACAAGGAACTATTACTGGCACACATCAGCCGAGTACCACCGCTTGAGAACCACCCAGAGCAGTCCTCCTCATAGCAAGGGCATCTGCAGTGTGCCAAAGACTGTGCCAGGTGCTGATGGGACAGATCCAAATGACACTCGGAGGCTCAGGGCGCCAGAGTGCGCAGAGCTAACCGCCTTCAGATCCAGACTCACACCTGGATGACCCTGGGCAGATCACTTACCCCCAGTCTGCCTCGGTTTCCTCAGCTGTGAAATGGGGATAATAACACCTACCTCCCAGGGCTGTCATGAGGATTGAATGGCATCCTGATTGTAAAGGGCTTTGTGCGTGCCCGGCCTGGAGCAGGTGCTCTGTGAGTGTGAGCTGCTGTCGTTGTCACGACTTCATTTATGTTGTTACTTTGCCCCCGGAGGTGCCTCATTTTCCCCAAGTTTGTGATGCTAGAAAACAGTCTCTGCTCTCCAGATCGTGGGAGACTCAGGGGGTGTGCACGTGCCTCTGCGTACATCCAAACGTGTACTCAGTCGGTTGTAATGGTGGGAAGAAGGCTGGCACGAGGACAGGTGGGAAAGACCTCTCACAGTGGGTGGGTCTGGATGGAGGTGGAGATGTGGGATGTAGCAGACAGCGACAGAGGGAAGACGGGTCAGGGCCCAACAAGAAAGCAGAACGTTAGGAAAACCTGGGGCTGGTGCGTCAAAGGAGGGGCAGCTGCCGCTGTCCATCGTCGTCCATGTGAGTAGTGAGGGCGGGCGAGGACTTGGGCTGAGGCAGCAGCTGGGTGTGCCAGGAAGTACCACGCAGGTGGCAGCGGCCACATCTGACCCTGGCTGGCTGGGGCAGAAGTGCCGTGAGAAACCGCATGCGTGACAAGGAGCATGGTGAGAGCTGGGACAGGAGGGAAGGATTCAGGGTTTGAGCAGGAAGAGACGATTTCTTTTGAGCTTTCAGGACCTAATAGGCACTTAGAAGTATGTGACTAGAACTCGGCAGGGAAACTGAGGCTGGTTGTGTGGTCATGAGAGGTGTGGATATGTGGAGAATGCTTAAGGGAATTGTGCAGAGGGAGAAGAGAAGCTGGCCTAGAATAGAGCTGTGAGGCCCATCCCAGTGAGGGGAGATGATTGGTGGGAGCCCACAAAGGAGCCTGAGAAGGCTAGAGGAGAGCAGAGGGAACACAGTGACGGCGTCTGGAGGAGGGCCGGGCCACGCCCCATCCTGCCGCTGTGTCAGACCTAGTAATGCCTTCTGTTTGTAAGGCCTCGTGTCCAGGTTCTTACCTTGGCCCTGACGTTGTGTCCACTAGTCACTGGAAGTGCTTCACACGTGAGCCATGGCATGTGGGACGGTCAGGTCCTAGAGACTTGGAATCCCTGCTGAGGGGTTCTAGAGCCAGGGCCAGGGGGATCCTCAGCAGCCTTCTGGTCCTCTCCCCTCAATCTTAGAGACGTGGGAGTGAGTGGAATTTCTTATTAACATTGGTTGTTCAGTCCTTTCCGTCATATCTGATTTTTTATGGCCCCATTTGGGATTTTCTTGGCAGAGATACTGGCGACCTTTGCCACTTCCCTCTCCTGCTTACTTTACAGATGAGGAAACTGAGGCAGGCAGGGTTCAGTGACATGCCCAGGGTCACATACCTAGTGTTAGGGGCTGGATTTGAACTCAGGTCTTCCTGGCACTCTTTCCACTGTACCACCTGGTGACACGCTTGTTCAGAATTAGAAATCATTGTCGGCTGGTCCAACACAAAACCTCTTGAGACTCAGGGCAAAGACCAGCGATTTATCTGAGAAGTCTTGGGTAGGCTACACGTATTGGTGGCCCAGGTGTGGTGCACATTTGCACATAGATTTAGGTGGATATTTCAGCTTAAGTCATTTTTGATATGCTTCTAGGCCTTGGAGGCTGGAAGCCCTAAATTCAGATCTGACCTCCGGCACTTTCTGGCTGCGGATCCCTTTAAGAAAAGAGGGGAAGGAAGGGAGGGGAGGAGAGCAGACAGCCATCACTTGGACCATTTGGGGAAATTTTTTTAAGCTTCTAAATTTTAAATGAATTCAACTGAAAATCAGCAAATTTTTAAAAAAGAACATCATCACTAAATAACCACATTCTGGACAAAATAAAACAACCAGAAGCCGTGAATTAAAATAGGCGGATCCGATGTTAAAGCGAAACTTCCCAAAAGAAAGGCTCGAGAAGAAGCATCCTGAGAGGGGGAGGGGGATGAGAGCAGAGAAGGCCCCAGAGGAGCGGGTGGGGAGCGAGGGGGCAGGAAGCCTGAGTTCCCAGGCACAGGTGGGCAGGCGGCCGAGGGCCCCTAGCTCCCAGGGCTCAGAGGCACCCGCGGGCACGCTCTGGCTCCTTCCCGCCCAGGGGGTGATGTGGGCCACTTCCTGCATGGGGGGAGTCACTGTGCAGAGTCAGGAGGCCCTGAGTTCACATCCCACCTCAGTCACGTAGTAGTGTGGGCAAGTCACTGAGCCTTTGCTTTATCTATAAAAAGGGCATAACAGCCCTACCTTTTCCCCAGGCTTGTTGTGAGGATAAAATGAGGTCCTGTTTGCAAAGTGCTCTATAAAAATCATCCTTATCGTTCTGTCCGCTGCCACTGACGACCCTGTTCTTTCAGATCCGCCATGTTGCCTGTGATCAGTTGTACACGCTCAGCCAGACAGACACTTCAGCTCACCCCGAAGTGCAGAAGCCGAATCAGTTTCTCCTTGGTGTCATTCTGACTGCTCAGCTGCCTCTCTGGTCTCCAACTAGCATCATGAGAGGAGTCAACCAGAGGTAACCGGGCTTCGGCTCTGTCAGTGTGTCACTGGGCCCGAGCCCCGTGAGAATGAGTCCCATGGAAGGTTTGCAGAGGGCTGTCAGTCTGCGCTGTGTCCTCTGAGCTGTGTCTGGCCAAGCCACACCAGGAACTTGCCAGTTCTCCGTTTCTTCATCTTTCTTGTCTCCCTCCCCTCCACCTCCTAAAATATCAGGATTCAGGAGAAGCTGAAAGCCACACTGCATTCACCATGTCTCCTGAAACTGCATGAGATATAAAAGGCCGAGTCACTGCCTGGCTTCAGACACAGTGTTGCATTTGATGAATTCACTTAGCCTTTATTGGCCCTGGTCCTCTCTGACCAGCTGTCCTGGGGCCATTGCCTGCTCCACATGTGAAATCTGAGAGGTGCTGCCCTTCTCCCGGGCCCTTGGGCTCACAAACGGGTGGGTGGGTCGCCCCAGACTCCTCCCTTCCTCTCACACACCCCTAGGGCCACCTCCCCACATCTAAGCTGTGGCCAGATCCTCTGACAGTCTCTCCTCTGGCATCCACCTCGATGCAGGTCCTCCTCACCCAACATCTAGGCTATTGCCGTAGCTGCTAGGGGTCTGCCTGCCTCGAGTGTGTGCCAGTCCCTCCTCCTCTCAGCTGTCGGAGTGCAGGTCTGAGCAGATCAGAGTCAGACAGACAGCATGCATTAAGTGCCTACTGTGGGGCAAGCAGTGTGCGAAGTGTGGGGTCCCTGCCCTCTGGGAACATAAGTGCAGAAGCTGAAAAGGAGGGGAAAGGGGCCTTCTGTGGCCACATGGGGTGCAGTCAGTTTCCTTTTTCAGGATGAGGAGTTTCTAAAGACCGTGTCACCCCTCACCTGTTCAGCAAACTCCAGGGGCTCCCTGTTACTGCAAGATCAAATGCTGGCATTCTTGCGGGTGTCATTAACTGACTTGTTTGAGCATCTGTGAAGTCTGGAGTTTTCTCAAAGTACAAACCGAGTTTGCTTCCTTTGATGGGGATGGACCCAGTGGGGGGTTTTCACGTTCCTTATAATAATAATGATAGTTCATTGACTGGGGTGGAGGATTTATTCTCCCCATCTTTGGTTGTTTTTTTGTTTTTGTTTTTTGCTTTTTTGAGGGGGGAAGGCTCGGCAGTTGGGGTTAAATGACTTGCCCAGGGTCACACGGCCAGTAAGTGTTGGGTGTCTGAGGTCACATTTGAACTCGGATCCTTCCTCCCGACTCCAGGCTGGTGCTCTGTGCACTGCACTATCTAGCTGCCCCCTCCCCATCTTTTAATGAAGGATTTGTTTTCCTCGGCACGTTTCTTGGTGCCCCTGCAGGTTGGGAACTATCACAAGTGACTCTTTTATAATATTTCTTATCAACTCATTATACAAATACTTAGCTCTTTTCTTTCCAGAAAGACAGAAAGCTCTCATTTGAAAACTAGTCCTTGTCATGACAGTGACCTCTCTGTTTCCAGGCTGTTGTCTCAGTGCATGGAATACTTCGATCTGCGGTGTCAGTTACTAGATGACCTGACAAGTAAGTGATATTTGTCTTTTTTAAAGGCCATAGTCATGAGATTATAAAGTCTGTGTGAGAGACATGAATGGGGAAGCACATTGAGGCTTTTTATTCAGCTCACACTGACCAAAAATGCCTGTGTTTTCTCCATTTTCTCTTACTTCCCCCACCCTACCTGGCCATCCAAACTGTGACTTTGGGCACATTGCTTGAAAGATTAGTGACATTTAAAAAGTGCAGACAGACACGATCTTATCACATAACTGTGGGGTCATCACGAAAGACGTAACATCGCTGTGACCCATCCCAACTCTGTTCATGTGGGGATTGTGTGCCTTCTTTCACTGTTGTGGAAATCCGCTAACCCAGATGGAGTAAATTCATGACAGAAAGCATCAGTCAGATGTAGCCGGTACTGGGGGCAGGGAGGCAGCCGAGTCCGCTGGCCGAAATGGCACTTGGGGCTTATGTTTGTATCGCGGTCTGCCTCGGTTTCCCTGGCCTTGGTCTGGGCAAGCATTGACTCCATGCTGGAATGGATGAAAGATGCTTGTGTGGGAGCTCTCCAGAGTGGTCGGCGACAGAGGGTCCGAGGAGGCTGTTTTTACGACCTCTGCCTGTCCTAGTTGCAAATGTCAGGAACTTTGCCAAATGCCGAGTGAGAGACAAAGCTTGGACGAGCTGCGGTCCCTGCCCTCCTGGGCTGAGCTGCGTGGCAGTTATCCATTTCTGCCGAGTTGGCTCTGAGCTCTTAGCCCTAAAACTGTAGGCCAGAATGGGGGGAAATGCTATTTTTATCCATGCTCGAATTATTTATCCCTGTTCTTTACCCAAAGTGGGAAAGAACGTATTTGTCTGACATTGGGCGGCACGTGGATGGGGACTGAGGCTGGAGATGGGAGGGCCTTGGGTCTGCACTCACATCTGGGGTGAGCCCCTGGCCTGTCAGAGCCTGGTGTTTCAGCTGCCAGCATCTGTGCCATGGGCTTGTCATGAGGCCAGAATGAGGCACTGTAGGGAAGGTGCTGTGTAAACACTTTTTCTCTTGGATGATGACGTAACTCGTCTAGGCACAAACAGCTCAGTGTAGTTGGTGTGCTGGATCAGAGGGGCCCACGAAGCTCCTGGTCTCCTGGTGAAGCAGCTCACTTGGCCCTCTCCACCAGCGCAGCTTGCATCCCGCTAATGACAACCTGAAGAGCAGAGTGAAGACTGACTGGCTCATTTCAATTGGGAATTTTATACTTCAGCATCAATAAACATTTAATAAGTCCTGGCTGTCTCAGGCACTGGGAATGCCCAGGCCGCAGTCTCTGCCCACCCAGAGCTCATGGTCTGGCAGGAATGTGCATCCATGAACAGCTGTAATACAGAGCTGTCCATGCTGGAACAGGGAAGAAAGCATGAGGAGAGGAGATGGGGAGGTGCATGCAGCCTCAGAGCAAACAACATGAAATTACGCAGACAAACAACAAATACATGTGCCGTGCAGTTAAATACAAGGTGCCCTCATACTTAGGGAAACAAGGGGAGATTGTGTGAGAAGGACAGTGCTCTGCTGCAGAAACTTCAGAAGGCCAGGAGACGGAGCTCACTGGTCACTGGTGAGAACTGTATCAGTTGAACAAGAGTGTTGAGAGCCAAGCTGTGGATGATTTAGAGTTGAGGAAGTGGTGTTACCAAGTACAGACAGCATTTTCAAGGCATTTGGCTGAGAAGGGGATGGGAGATAAAGAGTAACAGTAAGGCAAATCAGATCGTGGGAGGCTTTTTTAAGGATGGGAAGATGTGGGTTAACTTATAGACATCAGGAAAGAGTCTAGCAGATGGGGAGGAATTGGAGATTGGACAGAGAGTCGGTTGCTGATAGGGATGGTCTGGAAGAATTCAGGAGGAACATGTTAGACAGATTGGCCCTCCTCAGTAGAGACAGGAGTGGAAGAGGAGATGGTGGGAGATGCAGTCAGGAGGAGAGAATGGATTTTTCAATGAATTTCTCAATTTGATAATGTGTGTGAAGTGAGGTCCTCAGCAGAGGGCAAGAAGGCACTCTGGGAAACAGGAAAGAAGAGAGGGCCAGGAACAGCTGCCCTGATGAATGAGATAGGCAATCAGTAAGGGAGAAGTAGAGTAGGATTACCTTGTCACATGAAGGCGCTGGTCCAAATAAGCACACACCAGTGTGGACGGACCCGGTCAGCACGGCTGCTGGGGCTTCCATTCAGTTAGCCCCTGAGGAAGAGCTAAGGGAACAGACAGTGGGAGTGATCCGGGTGCTGAGAGGCATGGTCTGTGTCAGCACGGAGAGCTGGGGACAGTGTGAAATTGAATGGCTTCTCCAGGCAATCGGGACTGAGGAAAGAGGAGATCGTGATCGCAGAAGAGGGATGGCCTCAGTACGTGCCCAGGGCATTGGCAGGAGTGGGGATTGCCCGGTGACAGAGAGAAAGCCAGCCCTGGGGCCGAGCCAGAGATGGCTCATGGAATCTGGAACTCCTGTGCATGGTTACAGTCTCATTTTATAGGGTTTGGGGGCAAGATGGACTAACTTTTCTGTGCCACCTTAGGCCTGAGTTCATTAACATGTCAAAATTATTTCAAAGTTGCCAGTACAACTTTAAAATCAACATGTCCATGTCATCTCAAAATCATCAGCACCATTTGAGTGTTCTGCTGGTCATGCTGCAAATGCTTGGAATTTCTCTGAGACTTACATGTCATAGGACCAAAAGACCCTGACAGCAAGTCCTGCATGGTTTCCCCTGATTTAGTATATGTTCTCAGGCTGTGATTTTTGGTTTGCAAATTATGCTCCTTTTGTCTTTAGGATGATGTGTATGTAACATGTACATTCCTCCTTGCAAACTGTCCTCCTGCTTCATGCTGGGCTCCTTACAAACTTATACTGACTGGGGGGGGGGAGGGGGGGAATGGTAGTCAAAATGACCAGATAAGGTATGATTTTTAACACACATTGAAAAGTAAAGGACATGGGCAGGCTGTTAGTACACTAATTCAGACTTATGATACAGTTCATTTATTCTAGGGTACTGACACCAAGAATAGAGAGGAGGGCATAAATGGGAAGAGATAATGCTAAACAATTGATAGGAATTGACCACTGACTGAATATGATGGGAAAAGGTGATTGCAAGACAAGCCCAGGGGACAGTGACACCTCTGGTGCAAGTGGCAGTCTGAAAGACAGGCTGGTCCAGTGGAGAAGGTTCTGTAGATTCGGACACGGCAAATTTGAGGGGCCGTCTGAAACAGAGGTCTTGTCAGTGAAATCTTACTTTTTACACTTGTTTTCCCTTTCTAGCTTCAGAAATGGATCAGTTAAAGATCAGTCCAGCCGCCATGCTAGAAGATGAAATCACTTGGCTAGATAATTTCGAGCCTAATCGTACAGCCGAGTGCGAAACCAGTGAGGCAGACAACATCTTATTAGCGGGGCATTTAAGGCTCATCAAGACCCTCCTTTCACTCTGTGGAGCAGAAAAAGAAATGCTTGGTAAGTATTCCCTTGGGCTGCCATTCTCCATTTATTAATATAGGTTAGTGTCTATTCTGGGAAAATAAAATGAATGGCTACGAATAGTCTAGTGAACAGTGGCGCTTTCGGCAGCAGGAATTCAGCTGGATCTTTAGTGCACATCAGTTTAAAACTTGGTATGTCATATGTCCTTTGTGGATGATAACACAACTTAAATGGCAGGAGAAAATAGAATCTCATTTTCCTTTGGTCTGTTTACTAGACAAGGAAACCTGGCCTAGTCAAAAGAGCAAGGGATTGGAATTAGGTTGCCCACCTGCTACCCCCAACCTGTGGCCTGACACTGGTCACTCTGCTGGGCTTGATCTGTGAAAGGGGAGAGTGGGCAGAGAGGCTCTGCAGGGCTCCTTCCTGGTCTCGTGGCCCGTGGTTGGGTCCACGGAGTGGCCAAGGTGACCCGTTTTCCAGCAGTGGCATCTCACTTGTACTTGCCATGTCTACTTTGAGGAATGTGAGGGAAGAATTTAAGTTAGTGTTTTTTACTACCTTGAGAGGCCTCTTCTGGGCTTCTCTGTGAATAATGTGTTCTCTTCCAGGGTCATCGCTTATCAAACCCCTATTGGATGACTTCCTTTTCCGGGCTTCTAGAATTATCTTAAACAGTCATTCTCCAGTTGGCAGCGCTGCCATCAGTCAGCAGGACTTTCACCCAAAGTATGGAAAATGCACATTGTGTTCAGTTGGGGTAAAAATTCTAACTTGGAACTCTTGTCCCGGTGTAATGAACTTTGGGGTAGAACTCTTTACACACATGAATGCCTGATGTCCTTGTGTGGTGCCATGATCCCCTGCATAGGACGCCAAAGAACGCGCAATGAGAGCTTAGGCTCTACTGGTTCTTTATGACCCAGGAGGCCCTGCCGCCCATCAGAAAGCAGGGTGTTTAGGAGGAGTGTCCAGCAGCAATGAGCTTTTATTTTTTTATTCAAGGCCATCTCCTTTAGGGGGTCCTGGTTGGTTTGAATAGCAAACCCCTGCACTGCTTATTTCCATTGGGCTGGAATCTGTTACCGTTGTTTTACATCATTATAACTTCAGGTACTATAAATTCAAGTAAATTAATCATGTTATTTATCCATTGTCCCTGAAAGGTGAGAGATTTTCCCAAAAGTTAATTTTGCTCATAAGTACAGATGAGCTCTTTCTTCATAAAACGCTTTATTTGTAGCCATTTTCATGGCTTTCTTAAATAGATACTGTAAATTTCCTTGCTATCTTAATCAGAAGGTACAATAATGCCAAAATTATTACTCCTTTTTACTATGTGAAGAAATTAAAAATACCATAGGAAGTTAACATTAAATACTCCATTGGTCTCTTGGAGCCTGTATCACAACATTTCTTCCTGTAGGATGGTCAGACAAGTGCTGGAGGACCACAGATGGGTCCTGTGAGGCCCCTTCGGTCACTGTGCCTGAGTGATAGTGTACTGCAGGGGAAGTTAACTTCTAAGCCATTTTAAACACATTTTCCTTTATTGATCTTATTTTTAATAAAGTCTGGGTCTTGATTTTACAAAAGGAACAAGTCTGTCATGAAATTGTGAAGTGGGTAGGCAAAAGGATTCTGTATGTTAGCCACATTTGTCCTCCCACTGTGTATCACTAGGAGCCCTAGGCCTCAGAGGAACAGGTTGAGCTTGTTTCTAAGGAGCAGTGGAGCAGATATCTAACAGTCAATGATTCTGTGAGGCAGTTTGTCCCAGTAGATGGGTCCAAATCCTTGGGAGCTTGCTGGCCATGTCACCCCAAGTAGGGCTCTTGCTTTCTCAGTTTAGGGCTTCCCCATCTGTAAAATGGGGACGAGTCCCTGTTTCTCAGAGTTGTTGTGTGCCTCAGAGGAGACAGTGTAGGTAAAGCTGTTTGTAGACCTTAAAGCACTCCTCAAATGGGAGCTGTTATTGTTGTCAACACGGTGCAAGGATTACCCCTGCTCCCTCGGGCTGTCTGTCTGTAAGTTGTCTTCTCCTCCATCACAGAGGTTTTTCTGTCCAAATCAGCTCCCCATCCTCTCCCAACTGGGCCACAAGGTTTGGAAGGACATGCTGCTTTCTGTGAATACAACCGTAGCTCATGATCAGATCAAAAGAAAGAAGCTCAGATTGCCAGCCTCCTCCCAAGGGCTGCAATTCCCAGTGAATGGTGAAGGTGAAAGATAGAGAATGGATGGAAATGGAAGTATTTGAGAGCAGACTTTTATCTCTATGACTTCAGGGCAGTTCGCTTAACTTTTCTAAGCCTCAGTTTCCTCAGCTGAAAAAAAGAGGTGATTCTGCTAATGACCTCTGAGCCCCTTCCAGCCGCAAGCCTGGGAGAGCATAGGTTGTGTGCACGTTGGCTTTAGTAAGTCTGTGCTGTCCGCTTGCATATCACCTCTGCTAGCTCAGAGCTCCCCAGTGAAAGTGGAAGTCCTGCTGCTCCTGCTATTATTGTCTTCCCTTTTTTAGTGACATAATTAGCGGCATTGTGCTTTGAAGTGAATGATAAGAAATGTGTCATCTCATTTCCAAACTTGTTTCTTCTATCGGTTTTTTTAGGGTTAAAGTATCAGAGCGTTGGCTGCTGTCTGGTACTGATGTCTGCCTTGCCTTTTCTTAGTAGCCCAGGATTTGTCCATTAGTCTCCTTGAGAAGCCCTTAGAAGGTCTCCTCAGTTGTTTTACTCGGTCTCTCATTGACCTTTTTCTGTAAAGCAGGCACCGGTTGACACTGTCAGTGATAAGCCACGCTGATCTTGTTGCGTGTGATCTGGACTGCTTTTCATTGACATTCCAGGACTAGATTGTCACTCCGGATGTTACAGCTCTCTCTGGATTCCCTGCTGCACTCCCTTCCATAACCATTTCTTAAATGCCTGCCGCCTACTTGGGCTTCAGTGATTGGGAAGATACAAAGATGAGACAGTTCCTGCTTTGAAGTTTATTATCTAATGTTCAGTAACTGAATCTATCTTTGGAAATGATAACTGCTGTGCTTTATGGTTCAAATGGCTATTTGATTTTAAAAGATTCTTTAGCTGGTCATGGGGATGGTGAGGCTGGTGCATCTCCTGAGCTCAGGAGTTCTGAGTTGTAGTGGACCCCGCTGACCAGGGTGCATGCTCAATTGGGCATTGATAGGATAAGCCCCTCAGAGCAGCAGCAGGAGAGGCAGACTAACCCAATTTAGAAACAGCCAGTCAGAGCTTCTCTGGCCCCTGTGTAGCCCCCCTACTTCCTGCCTGGGTAGAATAAGGAGATTCAGTTCTTTTTTAACGTCTAAGAATATTGAAGTCAATATCTGTTCTTGAGACAAACCACTAGTCATTTTTTTTTAGATGTAGTACTGTGAATAGTCGGTTGGCAGCCTATGAAGTTCTGGTAATGTTGGCTGATAGCTCACCCTCCAATCTTCAGATTATTACAAAAGAGCTACTTTCTATGCACCATCAGCCGGACCCTGCTCTCACCAAGGAGTTTGACGTGAGTATCTGTGAGACGTTTCATGGTTATTTACCATGAAATGTGGGTTTATAAATGCTAACTGCTGCTGCTGCTATTACAAGGTAGCACCAGAGTGAACAGAGCCCTAGGCCTGAAGTAAGGAAGACCCAAGTTCAAGTCCTGCCCCTGACACTTAGTAACTCTGTGATCCTGGACAAGTCACTTAACCTCAATCTCCTCAACTGTAAAATAGGAATAACACCAGTACTCGCCTTGCAGGGTGGTTGTGTGGCTCAAAGGAGATGCTCCTTGTAAAGCACTTAGCCCAGTGCCCAGCACATCACCCCCTCGCCTCCCTCCATTAAATAACAGAAGGGCTCTTTCATCTTTCACTTTTGCGATCTTACCAGCACAGAGGGCAGTTAGTAGCAGCCGTTTGCCAGTCACATTAACGAATGTTCACGTTAGCCGGTATCGGCTGTAAGGCACCAAGGGACCCTGCTGTGGCTCACACAAGGAAGCTCCGTTCCAAAGCGAAATTGCTCTTTTTTTCTTGGTATCCCTTGGATCACTCACTGCTTTCTTTTAACCTTCGAAGAGGTGAAAGTGAGGATCACTTAAAGGGTGGGCACCAAACTGATCAGCTTCATGAAAGCCATTGGTAAGTTATCTTGACATGTTTATAAAACTCATTCTGCCAAATGCATTTTGCACAGTAGGGTCTTGATAGCTATTTCTGGAGGAACATCCATCTCGTGGGCCAAATCCTAACCGAAGCGTGGGTTCAGTGTGGCCTGTTGTTTAAACTCTTTCCTGAGAAATTTTCCAAGTGGTTTACGTGATCAGAAACCAAGGTGAATTGGAAAACACATTAATACAACACATTGTGTATCTAAGACTGGGAAATAAGATTTGAGTCCATTCGCTTTTGGTGTACAGTTATTGGCTGTGTTGTATTAATCTGTGTCACATTCCCGTGCATCCAAGAGGACGAGTTCAGAAAGCCTGGGAAGACACGTCTGAGCTGATGCACGGTGACCATGTGACTGGCTGCCAGCGCTGACTAGTAGCTGCTCTGTGGCTTTGTCTTGGAGAAGTGTCAGAGCCACCCAGCCAGACAGTGCCAGAGGCAGAATCTGGGCCTTGGGCCTCCCTCCACTGTCCTCTCCGTGCTACAGTAGCTCCACTTTCTGACTGATTTTCATGTTCCTAAACTCCTAGGGATGTCATTCATCACACTCCGTAAGACATTTGAATCTTTGTGATTTAATTCACTACGTGAATTAAAGCTATTGCAGAAGAAGATGGAAAATGTTTTCTCTTATGGAAGCATTTGTACTTTTAAATAAATGTTTGGGGGACAAGGGCAGGGGAGGAACAGGGAATGAGGAGTGGAAAGTGTGCCACCATAACAAATAGTTTTTCCTTAGATAATCATTTTATACACTCACACGCACATGCACACGCACACACACACCCATACCCCTTTCTGACTGGAAAACAAGGGAGCCAGCCTCCAAAGTGGAAATTAATTTTAAATGCCTTTGTTTGGGGTCTCAAGAGTCCATATTTCAGCATTCCTAGAAATCCAAAAACTGCCAGTTATTTCACATTACCTGGATGCAGAAAAATTTTGCTCAGTTTTATGGGGTAGCATTATTGCCCCTCCCAGCCAAGTATCTCAGGGCCCCGTCCTCCAGGGAAGAGTTTTCCACAGAGACATTGCCTTTTATCTTGCCCTTCCTGTATCCAAAGCTGAGCTTCAGTATTGATCCACACCAAACCAGACCCATATTAAAATACATTTAAAGTGAGGGTCCCGGGGTAGCTAGGTGACACAGTAAATAGAGCACTGACCCTGGAGTCAGGAGGACCTGAGTTCAAACCTGGCCTCAAAACACTAGCTGTGTGACCTTGGGCGAGTCTCTTAACCCCAATTGCCTTGCCTTCACACCTCCAAAAAAAAAAGTGAGGTTCCAATGTATTTGTCTATAAATTCGGCTTTGGGGAACCCTTCTGCTCCCCTGGCCATTGTTAGAATAGCTTCTGTAATGGTACTTGCAGAGAAATGCAGAATTAGAAGGAATTCCATTCAAGTGATGCTTTGAATTTATAACTGTAGTTGGGAAAACCACCGTGACTCACATTTCCTGAGCACTTGACAGCTGTCAGGAGCCTCTGCCCACAACAAAGCTGAGACGTGGGCATGTTAAGCATGGGTCCCCCATTTCCTGGAGGAGGAGGTCTGAAGCAGCTTCTTGGGTGGTGGTACTCGTGCCGCGTTCCTGATGCCCTCCTTCCTTCTCTCCCTCACCAGTACCTGCCCCCTGTAGACAGCCGTTCTCTCTCAGGGTTTGTGGGGCTCAAGAATGGCGGCGCCACCTGCTACATGAACGCAGTTTTCCAGCAGCTCTACATGCAGCCTGGTCTTCCTGAGGTGATTTCCCTCTCCTCTCATTCGTTTTTACTGTTGGCGTTCTGACCGAAAACAGTTCTATAGTTGAAGGGCATAGGTTGGCCACAGCTGATAAATGCATTTGGGGCGTGCTTCAGACAGGAGATCAGGATGCAGTCTTTGCACATTTTTAGAAGTTTCATCCTGTCTCGTATTTCTTTGTACGCTGCCTTGAACAGCAGGTGCTCCATGGACTAATTCCAGAGTGAACGTTGGGGTCTCCTTAGTATCCCATGACCACGTGCTGTGTTATTGTAAGTCTCTGAAATTCTAAGGCAGATTTAGAGTCGGAAAGGTGCTTTGGGGTTTTCACATGATAAAACGGAAGCCAAGAGAGTTCAGGTGTCTTGCCAAAGACTTCAGATGAGCAGATAAGAGAGTGGCGTCTAAACTCCTCGCACGGCCCGCTCTCAGGCTGCAGTCTGTGGTAATGTTGCTATTCCTGATGATAGTCTAGATGGACCCTTTCACCATCATTGCAGCCCCCTTAATTGTCATTTTCCAAAATACTTCTATCTGTTACCTTAGCCGGTCTTCCCGGTGAGGGATACAGAACCAGTTGTTTGAGCAGACATTTTATAGATTAGGAAAGCAAGGCCCAGAATGCTTAAAAACTAATGCCACTTTGTGTGGCAAAGTGAGGAACCTGGGACAAGAGTCCAGACCTCTGGGTTCCGGTTCAGCAAGGCTTCTGACCCAGTGTGAAGATGGAGAGAGAAGTGTTAGACGAGGGTGCATTCAGAGAGAACCGGAGCTGGACAGGGATCTTCCTGGCAGTCCTGCTGGGTGCTCACGGGTAGCCCCGGCCCATTCATCAGAGCCTGGAGTAAATGCTAGGACCAGGAGCGGGATGAGTCAGGATCTAATAGAGGTCTTAACAGACCAGAAATTCTCAGGCCCGTAAGGGGGTGGAGTAGAAGAGAGGGAGAGAAAAAAATAAAAAGGTTTTCTAGAAGGTCGCCATGTCTGACTTCTGTTTCCCTTTGTCAAGTCCTTACTCTCCGTTGATGATGACACGGACAACCCGGACGACAGCGTGTTCTATCAGGTCCAGTCCCTCTTCGGGCATTTGATGGAGAGCCAGCTGCAGCACTACGTGCCCGAGAATTTCTGGAAGGTACTTCTCCAGTGCCATTGACTTTCCTCATTAAATGTGCAGTGGGGCTGCCTCTTTAGGCCGGGGAGCTCGTAACCGCAGCTGGCGATCGTACGGGAACCATACTGGCCGCTGCCTAGAGGAAGGCCTTGGGCTTGCAGACCCACTACTGGGGACTGCTTCCTCTCAGGAGGCAGTGTGTGGGAAGGAGCGCTTTGTGTGGGCGTCGTAATCCCTGCTCTCCTTTACTTTGCCCCATGGATTGTGCTGATCACTTTTACATCGCTGTGGCGCTCTTTCCCCTGAGCCTGCCTCAGTGTCCCCAGACACTTGGATCACAACATTCTATTCTTCAAGAAGGTTCCGGTCCCATTAATCGTGTGAAATACCTGTTTCCTCCTTTGTGGTTAGTACAGCTGATTAGCAGGGCAGGGCTGCAGATTTGGGACGCTGGCCTTCATGGAGAATGTCTGTGTCCAGAGCAGTGCTGGTCCCTCTGACAAGGAACCCGGCAGCTCGTGATGGCTCAGCCCCGTGGTGGGTGGGGAGCAGCAGCTTGGAGCGGAGGGAAGCTTCCCTTTTCAGAAGGGGCTCTGTGCTGCTGCTTGGTCCTTTTGTGCAGGATTCATTCACCCATAACCCTTTATTTGTTCTACGTATATAAACCAAAGGGTAGATGTACAGAAAGTTAAATATTTTGAGAATTTGTTTTCTTCACATGTCTGATGCTTTTAAATAGATTTTCAAGATGTGGAACAAAGAGCTTTATGTCCGAGAACAGCAGGATGCGTATGAGTTCTTTACTAGCCTCATCGATCAGATGGACGAGCACCTCAAGGTAATGAAAGCTTCCTTTTCCAGTTTTAAAAACTACCTTTAAAAAGTTAAGTAGGACCACTGTGTGCCCCTGAGTCTGGGAGAGGGTGTGCAGTGTTGTTCCAGGAGCTCCAGACCCGGGGAGGCTGCCGTCCGGGTCCCGCATCTGACCCCGCTGTCTCTGGGTCTCGGCCTCCTCACCCATAAAGGGGATCATGATGCCTGCGCTCTTAGGTCCTGGGCTGTCCTAAGGATCAGATGGAAACATCTGCTGGGTGCTACACGGAGCGGCTTCTGCCAGCAGCAGCGCTCCTCACCAGATGCAGCGCTCCCGGGGACCGCGGGGATCCTTGAGACCAGCCCAGACAGTTGTGGAGAGGGGCGGCAGCAGGCGCAGCGTTCTTCCGCAGCTCCTCTGATTCATCATTCTTCTTCTTACCCCGCCCCAGCAAAGAGCGTGTGCCTTCTCTTCATGTTGTACTTTTCCTCTTAGAGATTCCGAGCGAACCTAACCACTGATTTTACCGTGTTGGTCCCAATAGAAACCGTTACCCTAAAATGAGTTTTTGTTTTTGTTTGTGTGTTTTTTTTAAACGAGTAACTGTACACTGAAGAGTAGCACCAGCTGTGTGTGTTATACTCAGGATTTCTCAAGGTGAGACAGGCACCAAAGCATCCTGTGGTCAGACCAATGGAGGAACTGTTAATCTAAAACTATACAGTTATCATTTCCTCCCCACCCAGAAAATGAGTGGGACGTAAACACAGACATTATTTACCCAGTTCCCTTCCTAGTTCAGCAATTACCTTCTTAAATATCCTTGACAAGTAGTAAGTACAGCCCCCACTTGAGTAATTTCTGTGATGAGGAAATCGGCTTATTGCAAGGTACCTCATTTCAGTGCTGGAAAACTCTTAGAAATTTTGCACAAAATTAAAAAAGCAAACCCTGACTCAGAGGAATATAGCACCAGTCTAGCTGCCACTTGTGAGTTGGTGATCACAGTGTGTCAGCAGAGACTAGAAGAGGTTGGCACGGTGGCAGAGGTAGCATGGTGGCCTCTCTCTCCTTCACCCTTTCATAGTGTTTCTGGTGACTCCAGGTGCAGGTTGACAGCTTTGTGGTCGTGGCAAAGGGCTTAGACAACGTACCCGTCTTGCCCCCAGTAATGACGTACTTTATATTATTGACATCCGTGATGGTGTCATGAAATAATTTCTTTTAGCAGAACCAAATAACTAATACTTAACCTTTAAGTTCAGGGAACTTAACTAATATTTTAACTTTTATTTTCAACAGAAAATTGGTCGAGATCAGATATTTAAGAATACTTTCCAGGGCATCTACTCTGATCAGAAGATATGTAAGGACTGTCCTCACAGGTTGGTGGAATTCATAACTTATCCCATACTTCTAAGATTTCGTTGCCTTGAAACATTTCTAATGAAGCTTTTAGGATTTTTTTTAAAAGATTTTAACCTTGTCACAATCTTAAGCAAAAACAGTGGGTTAAATTGTGTATTTTTAAGTATACCGACTTACCAGAAAATTTCGGCGTTCTGTTTGGCAAGTCACTGAGCCTTCGACTACCTCTGTTTCCCTAACTGTAATGTGGAGGTGATGCTAGCACCTCCTTCCAAGGGCCGTTGTGAGGACTGAACAGATGACATGATATTTGTCAAGTGCTCCCGGTGTTTAATAGAGACTTGTTTCCTTCCTCTATTTCTGTGTTATCACGTGTACTTTGAGATAAAAACAATTTTTCGCCTTTTGCTACAGCAGCAGCAATTTGAAATAAATTGGAAAGGGCTGGTTAAATTATCATTTTTACCACATTTTACACTCCAGGAAAAAGTAATTGTGTGTTCAGATTAGGTATTACAGCTTCTTCCTTGACTCAGAGCATGTGAGGCAGAGGAGGCTGCCAGGGCCATTTTGCTGTATTCTGCGAGCATCCTCCCGACTTGGCTTCGCTCGCCATCTTGTACTTAACAAGTGGTTAGCCCAGTGTTCCATTGATGGCCAGCTGTTAGTGTTCATGCCCAAACCTGTATCTCACAGCTTCTTGCCTTTGCTCTTGGCTCTGCCTCTGGGGCCAGGTAGAAAATGTCTGATCCTTCTTCCATGTGGCCACCTTTTGAAGAAGTAAACGTTGCTGCCATGTTGTCCTAGGCTTGTTGTAGACAGCATGGCCTGGGGCCCTCTCCACCTTATCAGTGTCATCCCCAGATCTGGACACAGTCCCACGCTCAGACCAAGGGAGAGAAGAAGTGGTTCTCAGCGGCTTTCCCAGCGCAGTGTCTCATTGGTTGCATGAGCTTTGAGAGTTGTCATAGCACGCTGTTGACTCGGAGTAAACGTGGGGCCTGTCTCAGATGACTGTGATGGGGTGGAGCTGCCCTCAGCTTGTGTTCTTAAAGTTGCTTTGTTGAAGCCCTATTTAAGGATTTAGGTGTAACGAGGATGGATGTCATTTCCTTAGATCCAGTCTAACACTCTTGCCCCGGGGTGGGCTGGGGAGTCTTCCAGTATTTGAAGAGTTCTCAGAAGAAGAAATGGAATGCACTCAGTGGCTCCAGAGGAACAGTGGGGAGAGATTGCTGAGATGCCCCTTGAGGTTTAATGAGGAATGACGGCCTTGGGAGGTGGTGGTTTCCCCATCTCTGAAGGTCTCCAAGCAGTGACTAGATGCCCACTCCTCAGTTCTCTTGTCAGAGAATGATTCTTAGCGTAGATTCAAGTGGATGGCCTCAGGAGCCTGTTCCCATGGTGATTTCCATCAGCTCCTGTGTTGGCTTTCTCCTGCTCTTGGTCATCTGCATCTCTGCCAGGCGCCTATGACTGTCCAAGTCAGTGATAAAAGTGTTTAGTGGCACAGGGCCAGACCGATGGTCCCTGGCCACCCTCCAGAGACCGTCCAGGTTAACATCATGTGATGAGTGTGGTCTTTCACCTACTCCAGAATCCACTCACTTCTATGCCATTCACCTTGCCTGGATTTTTCCCTTTTTCCTACAAGAACAGTCTGGAAGACTTTGCCCAGAACCATAGATCCAGAGCTGCAAGGGCTCCCCGAAGCCCTGCCACCCAGCCCTGCACTTTACAGATGACAAGGGCAGTCTCCAGAAGCCTGGGGCATCAGCAGCCACAGAGGGCTTGGAATCCGGATCCTCTCCTGGCAGTCAGGGTTCTTCCATGTCTGTGGTTCAGACGCTTAAGGTTTTGAAAATTGAAATTAGCTGAGTCTCAGCAGCTCTTGATGAAGCCATCGCAGACTTTGTGAGATGCTGATCACCAGTCTTTTCTGGGTGTTCACTGACCATCTCATTGGTAAAATAATCTAAAACTTGAAAGAATTAGGGTCTGCTTCACTAACCTGTGACATGAAGGCAGGACCAGCCTTGCCCTCTGCCAGGCTTGTCACATATCCCCTCTCTACACAACTTTGGGGATACCTGCCAAGGCCTCACCAATCACGTGGGCCAGAGGCTTCAGGGGCCTAGCTCTAATTTTCCTTGTAGTCTGTGCTTTCTTAGGACCTCCATAATAATTGAGGGCTTCCACTCCCTTGTCAGCCTTGTCTGTCCTACCCTTTCTGGCCAGCCAAGAGAAGTCCCTCACCTCCGGGAGCCTCCAAAACTCCTCCTGACCTTCCATTCCAGGTATGAGCGAGAAGAAGCTTTCATGGCGCTCAATCTCGGCGTTACTTCTTGTCAGAGTCTGGAGATTTCTTTGGACCAGTTTGTTAGAGGTGAAGTTCTAGAGGGGAGTAATGCCTATTACTGTGAAAAGTGTAAAGAAAAGGTATTGTATTTATGAACCCCCCATTTATGTGTGGTATTAGGAAACGTGGCTGCCTTGCTAATCCCAGTGTGGCTTCTGTTCACTTTAGTTCCTTCCCGCCCCCTTATTGTGATTAGTCAGTCTTGAACTTGGGGATTGGCACCAGGGACCAGGGCGTGTTCCCCTCCCCTTCCAGACAGTCCTTGGTTCTGTCAAAAGGGTGGTCTGTAGGGTCTGTAGGGACCTCCTTAGACGCCACTTAATTCAGCCCTGTCCTTTCACAGAGGAGACCATCTGAGCTTCAGGGAGAAGGGATTACCCCAGAATCCAGGCTTGAAACCCCCCACCACAGCGCGCTTTTAGTGATTGCTTAGAGATTCGTGGATTAATCTGCATAATTATTTTTGAAGTTTTCCTAGTAAACGATAACTGGTTTTTCCCTTTCTTGCAGAGAACGACAGTGAAAAGGACATGCATTAAGTCTTTGCCCAGTGTCTTGGTGATTCACCTGATGAGATTTGGATTTGATTGGGAAAGTGGACGCTCTATTAAATATGATGAACAGATACGGGTAACCAGATTGCTATTGTTTCTCTTTTCCTTGGCTCTTTTTCTTACTGCTCCCTTCAGGTCCCCTGATCTCCCACATTCTCAAAAACCCGCAGTCCTCAAGAGGCATACAAAGAGGTCGTGGCGAGCCATTTGTGTCACACGGTAATAAAATCCAAGTTCAGGCTCCTTAGAATACTTTTTTCAAACTTTTGAGTAGCCAGAATTTTGTTTTGCAAGAGATGCACTGTTATCCTTCACTGATGCCTCATGGAACCCAAGTTCAGACAAATCTGGTGCCAGAATGCAAAGAAAGGCTTCGGGTGTATACACCTGTCCTCCAGAGAAGGACCAGTGGAAGTGGAGTTCTGGCTTGGTCACTGATGGCAGCTCCTGAAACCAGTGAAGAGTCATCCTTCCTTGCATTGCGGTCCACACTGGGGACAGGCGGGGAAAGTTTGGCTTAGTTAGTGGCGTGTCAGGAGCCCAAGAGCCCCCTCCTGAACAGCCTGTGGGCACCATTTTACCCATGAGGAAACTGAGGCTGGGAGAGGGGAAGAGGCTTGGCCACCGTGGTAGGAGTGGGCTCTAAGCCAGTGTCCCCAAGTCTTGGCGCCACCCTGCTCTCTGCAGGGCCAGACTGTCTTCCTTTACACCTGCTGTCTCTCTTGTGGAGGGGGTGGGAGTGGTTTCACGTTCTCTGCATTACCTGTTCAATGTGAATCTGGTCTTTCTCACTTTTGGATAGTTCCCCTGGATGTTAAACATGGAGCCTTACACAGTTTCAGGAATGGCTCGCCAGGACTCATCTTGTGATGTTGGTGAAAATGGTCGGCATATGGACCAAGGTTCTGGGGGCTCCCCACGGAAAAAAGTGGCCCCCACTGAAAACTATGAGCTTGTGGGCGTGATTGTGCACAGTGGCCAGGCCCACGCAGGCCACTACTACTCCTTTATCAAGGACCGCAGGTAAGAGCTGAGACGGCGCTCACCAAGCCCCCTCTCCTGCCTGGCTGCAGGCTGCGCTCCCCGCCTTTCAGAGCAACTGCTTTCTAGATTCTTTCATTTACCATCAAAAGGTTTTTGATGAATTTAGATCAGCTTTGTTAATGTTTTTTCGAACATCAGTGTATCTTGCTATTTAGCTGCTTTATGCATTGACATTTTAATGTCATCTTGCTAACAGTAGTGGACAAAGAAAACGGCATCTTTGTCAGTGACCCGCGCTGTTGTCTCTGGCTCTAGGGGATGTGGAAAAGGGAAATGGTATAAATTCAACGACACGGTGGTGGAGGAGTTTGATTTAAACGACGAGACCTTGGAGTACGAGTGTTTCGGTGGCGAGTACAGACCGAAGGTTTATGATCAATGTGAGTATTTGTCAGCATTTCGTTTCATTGCTTCTGCATTTGTAACGTTTGACCCAGAGGTCACAAGACCACAGAGCCACACAGCACTAGGACTAACCGAGTGACTTGGGGGGAGCGTTTCAGTGAGCTCAGCTCTGCAGGATGTGTGGAGCACTTTCGTGTACGTTTTGGTGTCTAACAGGAAGTTGGGACTATCTTGGATCAGTTTGCAAAGAGCTGCCTGGTCACATTGAAACAGCTCTTCCTATGCTCGCTGCCGTCTGCAGCCTGAGGAGCCTTTCTTAGCTTTACACTGACTGTCACTTACCACAGTCCTGCTTATGGGAAAAGGTACAGCCTTACTCTAGCAGCACTGAGGAGGTCCCTCGGCCTACAGAGGGGTGGTTGGGCAGCCAGGTTTCCTGACCACCTGCTCTGAAGAGCTACCTCTCCTGCAGCCACTCCAAGCTAGCCCAGAAAAGTGGGTCTGTGTTTACAAGAGGGAAACTCTGGGGCCTTCTCTCTCCTCTTCCTCACACCCTGTGGCCAGTGAGGGAGTGCCCAGCCTCAGGCACCCCAGCGGCCTGACTGCCACCCCAAATTACAGTTAGTTTGATGAAGTAGCCCCTTGTGGTGTTTTCCAATAATTATTTTCTTCATTTCTTGTCCCAAAGCAAACCCATATCCCGACGTACGCCGGCGATACTGGAACGCCTACATGCTCTTCTACCAGAGGGTGTCTGACCAGAACTCACCGGTGTTGCCAAAGAAGAGCCGAGTCAGTGTGGTGCGCCAGGAGGCCGAAGATCTCTCCCTGTGAGCTCACGTCCTGGGCCTGCCAGCAGCACTTGGTCTCTGGGTGGCTTACCTCACATCACGTCAGTGTGCTCTGCAGGGCCCTGACTCCACACTTTGGGCCCAAGACCCAAGGAGGCCAAGGCGGGCTTCTCATTGTGTTGGTCGAATTTAGATTTGCTATAAAACCCTAGCAGGACTTTTTAACAGAAAAGGCTTGTGTCCAGATTTCAAACTCCTCTGCCTCTTGTCTCTGCTTCATATCCTGCTGCTGAATTCTTTGTGATTTGGAGACCTGACCTTTGTATCTGGGTGAGCTCCAGCACATGGCACTTTCAAGGCACTTTGTCACAGGTGACCTGGGTGTCGGGAAATAGCCCCATCAGGTATGCCACACTTGGCATTTTCACCGGGGCAGGTCTCTGCTGTGCCAGTCCAGATCTTAATCCCTGTTTGGGTGGCTGGCCTGCTGAGCTGAGCCTCTGTACACCAGGGTGACTTGGGAGTCTCTGCAACGAGGGGACCCAGACTGGATGGCCACAAGTTTGTCCTCTTCTGGCAAACTTTCTCGGGCCCCAGCCCCTTCTATGTGAGAGCAAGGCCTTGGGAGACTGGTGAGAGCATCCATCCTGAGATACTTGTCAGAAGAGAGCTTTTCTGGAGAATCCGCTGAGTAAATGGCTCATGTAATGCCCTTGTGGTCATCCAGTCTGGTTCTCCTTGTTGCAGGCCACAGAAGAAGCTGGAGACAAAGGCTCTGCTCTCAGAGGGCGTCATGTGTGGGCATGGGGAGGGCCCCAAGCCCCAAGGCACTGCTGAGTGCCCCACTGACGTGCATTCTTTCTTATAGATCAGCTCCATCTTCACCAGAGATTTCACCTCAGTCATCACCCCGGCCCCATAGACCTAACAACGACCGACTCTCCATTTTAACCAAGCTGGTTAGAAAAGGAGAGAAAAAAGGGCTGTTTGTGGAGAAAATGCCTGTCAGGATATACCAGGTAAATACGGTGAAGGGAAGTCTCCCACACCGTGCCCCACTTGGTTTTCTCTGTCTAGAAACACTTGTATCCGCTTCTGAGCAGGATGCTGTAGGTTAGTGGTACGAGCGTTAGGTGGGCAGTTAGGGTTCACATTCTGCTTCTGACACTTTAAATCAGTAAGCATTTATTAGATGCCAGTTATCCCATAGAGAGCTTATCTTCCACCTTCTTACCTGTGGTGTGTCTGTGGTGGGTGTCTCCATACTTGTCAGATCTGGGTAGCTCATCTGTGAAACTGGGTCCTGGTACTCCCTGCCTTCCAGGGTCATTGAGGGGAAGGTACAGCACCTTCCTCCAAGAGCTTCATGTGAGCTGCTGCCCCGACCGTGCTTTGGTCTTTTATGCTGGAGAATCAGCGTCATGGGCAGACTGTCTGAGCTCCTCATCCTGTGTGCGAGCCCTAGGCATTCATCCCAGGGCGGTGACGCAGCCTTTGGAAACACTAGTTTCACCCAAGCTTTCGTTCCCCGTCCTGAGTCCTTTCTGCAGCCCTCTTCCATCGTGGGGCCGCTCCTCAGAAGTCCTGCTTTTTAAAAAGTGAGTATCTTCTCTTCTGTAGATGGTGAGAGATGAGAACCTCAAGTTTATGAAGAACAGAGACGTGTACAGCAGTGACTATTTCAGCTTTGTCCTGTCCTTGGCCTCGCTGAATGCTGTGAGTAGCTGTTGGGTATTGGTGGGATGAGGCAATCCCAGGAGTCAACACGTGGCATCCCCACCCCTCAGCCCTCACCCATCCCGTGTCTTGTCTCATGTGCATTGGGTGCACCCAGATTAGATGTGTTTGTTCTGAATTGCCCTGGGGATGATTAGCTCCCCATCAAGAAGCAGTCAGATGTGGGAAGATCCCCAGCAGGTTCAGAGCCCTTCAGTGTCCCTCGTTCAGTTGATGAACCCAGAGGGCCCAGCCCAAGACAGCCACTTATGACAGAATGAGACCGTGTTTTGAATAATAGCCAGTCATGATTTTTCCTCACATTGTCAGAATGATGAGGCTTTTATTTTGTACCTTCTCTTGTGATTTAGTCACTTTTAGCCGTGTCCAAGTTGTCGTGATCCCTCTTGGGGTTTTCTTGGTGGGGATACTGGAGTGGTTTGCCTTTTTGTTTTTCTCCCCCTCATTTCACAGATTAGGAAACTGAGGCAAACAGGGTGAAGTGATTTGTCCAGGGTCACACAGCTAATAAGTGTCTGAGACCTGGGGTAGGTAAAGGATGAAGTAACTGAGGGAAAGGGGAGGCTTGGCCTTCTGAACATTCAGCCCATTTAAGCAGCACGTGCCGATTGCTGGCCAGCGGGGACCAGATCTCCTCTCTGTGTTGGCCTGGACCCCAAATACAGGGGAGACAGACTCTGACATATTGTAAACAGGGGATCAGATAAGGCCAAGCAATTAAAAGGAAACAGTACAGCCTCTCATGATGGAATTTTTAATTGAATGAAAGATTAGTGACTTTCCGGGTTGGGAGAGGGAGAGTGAATGGGTGCAGTTCCCTGATTCAGGAAAGGTGGTGTCCCACTCTGCAAGTATCTGTAACGGTCAGGGGAACATTCACAGGATAACTGATCCATCGCTATGGGACCAGGCATGGATTGCTTGAGGTGTGTGACTGTGAGCAAAACCAGCCCTCACACCTTTGTCTGGATCTGAGCAGCCGGGAGAGGCAGTCCCATTTCCCAGCCATTCGTGGGTAGGCTCAGACAATGCAGAGAGGCTTTCTCCCAATTCCCACAGTCACGTAAAGTTTTCTCATGAGCCAGGACTTGGACTAGAGCCATAATTTAATAGAAAGGGAGTTGAGCCTGGACCCAGAATCGAAGTCACGAGGGGAACTCGGCGCGCTTCTCTGAATTGCCCCAGTTAACCTCAGTTCTCTCAGGCCAGATGTGGGTCTTCCTGACTCAGTGTGACTCTCTGCACTGCCTCACCTGGTTGCCCCGGGAACCTTCTAAGTGGCCCTTTTTCTTCACTCTACATTTTGACTGTTCTTGTAGTTGAGTAAAACAGACATTGTCTAGATCATTGTTCTCCTTGCCTCTTCCCTCCCCTTCCCACAGTGGTCTAGATTGAGAGTCCTTTTTGGAAAAGGTAAGGGTTTCCTTCAACCTCAGTTTAACTTTAATATTTATCTCCATTGTGAGCCCCCTCTTTGTAAATCATGTCTCATTTTAGAAGGTCTCACATGTGACTATTCCAGATTATTTAAGATTTGCTCTTTGCAGTGTCAGGAGGAAAAAATTGAATGTCAGTATGTTGATACAGGCCCTCGTTTCTCTCTCCCTTCCTTTTCTTTCTCCTCAGACTAAACTAAAACACCCGTACTATCCTTGCATGGCAAAGGTGAGCTTACAGTTAGCAATCCAATTTCTCTTCCAGACCTATTTACGGACAAAGAAAAAACTCAGGTGAGAGTTTTAAGCAATGCTAATAATGAATGTGCTGGACCCAAAGGCATAGATAGACGAGGGGATGAGCTGGAACGCGGGTCTTAGTGTGGAGCGTTTTAAATAGTGAGGTTTTTGGGGGAAAAGAAATCTTGAGAAGATTTCTGAATGCACAGCAGCCGAAACCAAAAGTTAATTAAAACTCAAACGTGTGATGAATCCAAGGCGTTTCTGGCAGTGCTCCTCCGTCCGCGTGGCCGTGTTCAACTTCACTGCGGCCTGGGCTCTGAACACAAAGCGCATGCCCTCAGGCCATGGGGTTCTGCAAAGGGGTCCCAAGTGGAACTGTTTAAGGAAGCCCTGGACTATGGAACGGCAACCACCTCACATCCTTTGTATTCTCTGTAGTGCCTTGCACAAGGCAGGTGCTCAGTGAATAGATTACTAGAGATATTTTCTGTAGAAGTATTTTTATTCAGAATATGAGTATAGGAAAAAGGTTGCTCAAACACAGTTAGCAAAAGAATTTTGTCCCAAAAGTAGAGCTTTATATAAAAATCAGTTCATTAAGTTGAAAGCTCTTTGTGGGGATTTAAGGGCAATCGAATTTTAAAGGCTAAGAATGAGGTTTCTGAATGCCAGTCAAGAAGGGCAGACTCCAAAGTCTAGCGGACCTGTCGTCAGTTTGTTTCTTTTCTCTTTGATACACTTAACCCCAAGGAAAGAAAGGCCCCGTTGGGTGTCAAACGTCCTGTTTCCCAATGCTCCGCTCATAATAATGCCGCTGTTGTTTTATTAAAGGGTTGACACTGAAGAGTGGGTGGCCACAATTGAAGCATTGCTTTCCAAAAGTTTTGATGCCTGTCA
>CM053584.1:20416566-20434492 GCA_028627135.1 Pseudochirops cupreus
CCCCCCCCCCCCCCCGCCCTGTGACGGTGTGACTGACCACTGAGCTGGTGTGAGAGGGAAGGAGGCTGTGGGCAGGCAGAAGTGAGTGGATGCTCTGACAGATGACCAGGGTGGCAGAGTGCAAACATTTTGTTCAGAAAGAATGCCGTCGAATTGCATAGACTGTTCTAAGTTTAGATTTTGGTTTTCTTTTTAATTTAACTAATATCCTGGCACTGAAAAAGAAATAACTCAAGCTTGCCAATAAGCTGAAGTTGTTTACCAGCCAACAGTCACATTTGTGAGGAGAGACAAATTGACAATTTAAATGATTTTTTTTTTTTGCGTGAGATAATCAGATCTGTAGAAACCATTAAAAAATTTTTCAAAATTTGGTCCTAGAAGTGTTTTTCCAATGGGAGGTTGTGTCCTGTCCTTTTGGAGAAATGAATTTCATTGAATCATCCAGTCAGAATGGATTTTGGGGAATCATTTAACGCTTATTTTTACAGCCATGCAAACCTGCTTTTTAAAGTAAATTTTTAAAAAATAGTCGCATACTCTTTTCTTTAACATTCTCTGTGAGGAAACCTAGCAACTTTCTTTGATGCATTCCAGTTAACCCAAATCCTCCCGTTTGAGTGCAGACTTGTTTCAGTATGTAGGTAGCAACTGCTCATTCTCACAGACTGTATTTGAAGTTTTCTAATAACTCATACTTCTCCTTTTTAAAGTTTACAAAATCCTGACTTGCAACCCTACATCCCTACAGTCCAGATACGGTTTTATCAGCTTCACAAATGATGGCACTGAGGTTCAGGGAGGCTTGAATGACCTTCTCCAGGCTGGGCAGCCGAGGAGCCTGAGAGCCCAGAGTCACCAACCCTCGGCACCCATAGCTTACCAACTGATTCATGGCAACACTCCCCCTCCCCCCCCCCCCCTTCATTCTGCTTCATTCTGCTTTGGTACTTCTCCTGCATCCTGTTGCCTTCCCAGTCTCATGTTTCACTGGACTCTAAGATGTGTTATCAGTGATGCATCTGAAAAACAAATAGACACCATACTTTATGATCTGTAAGGAAAGTTTCTGTTCTATAATTTTTCAACCTCACTAATGTTTTCTTTCTTTAACTCTTTAAATCAAAAACTCTTAGCCTTTTTTTTTGTCATGAATTCCTTGGGAAGTCAGTCTGCTGAAGCCTATGAAGTGCTTCTCAGAATTAAGTTTTAAAATGTGTAGAACAAAATGTGGTATCACACAGAAAAGCGTATTATGTTGCAGTACAGTTATAAAAACGTTTTTAAGATCAAGGTCACAGATTCCAGCTATTAGCCCTAGTAATTCTTGCAAAACCAGCCTGTCTCATAAAAGTTGTATACAGATTGGCCTGAAAATGCCATACAGTTCAAACTAATCAGGAAGACATTTGGCTTTAGTATTTAACTAAACGGTTTTCACTTTTGCCTGTGATTTCCACTTGGAATACCAGTGTCTTTTTGAATAGAGCTCTTTCTTAACTGTTTCTATTGGTAGCTTGTTGGCCCACACTGGAGGTGTAATGTCGTTATATGAAACGTGCTTTTCCTGACATCCATTGGTAGTAAAGTTCTCACAGTTGTCATAACATTTATAAAATGATGTCTAAGTCTAAATCATTGGAGGAAGCTGATGCAAAAAAGCAGCACCCCAGGAAGTTTCATATGAGCTTTGACTCCTGCTGTCATAATCCCAGAGTAAAGAGGGTCCAAGTTCATGGCCAACCATCTACCACCTTGAGTCAGGCATAGCCTCAGTCTGTACCCAGTGTAGGGAAGCTCTCCTCAGCCTCTCTCAGTTTGGTGGCTTCAAGAGGAACACAACCCCGTCATTTAGTGGCAGATAACTCTCCAAGTGGATGGGTTTTGTAGTATGCCATTGGCCATGCTAGAGAAATGAAAGACAGCCCACACGCAGAGCTTGCGTATCCCAGCTAGGTTTGTAAGAATCCACATGGCCCAGTGGGTTGAGAGCCAGACTGAGGCCTAGTCCTGTGTCTGATGCCACTGTTGACTCTCTGCCCCTGAGCTAATCCCCTGATTCTTCCAGGCAAGTCTTTGAGACTATCAGAAGGGAAATTCCAGGGCTATAAGCCAGTGAAACCCTAAGTCTGAGCTAGGATGGACCTTTGTCCTGGCTTCTCTCAGAAGGGACATCTCACTTCTTGTCTCTGGGCTGCATCAGTTCACTAGATGCAGCAGCAATAGCAAAATTGACTTCCCATTCATATACAGAGCAAGACCCATCTCTGACGTGCATCAAGGATGTTCCCCAGAGATTCCAGGGCAATAATTGGTGAGAAAGTAACCTCAAATTCATACTCTGGTAAACTTTGAGCGTTACAGTTAGTACTCATTTGAAGGAGGTGAAAAAAGGAAAAGAGGGAAGGGTATGACTGTCTTTGCTCCTTAGCTGTCCTAGCCAGTGACTGGGCTCTGCAGGGACTCACTCTTCCTGGTGGCCGTCATTTACACAGCTCGAGCTCATTAGGAGTTTGGGTGAGTGGTGTCATGACTCAAGAAATGAAAAGTTTGCACGTGGCCAAAACAAAGGTGCCATTAGGTTTGTTGTTAGCCTTTGTTTTGGGCTCAGTTTTTAAAATGCTGCGATGCCAGTCTCCAGATTGTTAAAGCATGCTATCTATCGCATATATCTATATCAGTCAAGCATTTATTAAGCACTTAGTGCACATCAGGCCCTGTGCTCAGTGCTAGAGATGAAAAGAAAATTAAAAACTGTGCCCTACTCTCGGGAGATACCCTCAGAACTTAGTCTATCGAGGTGTCTTCATCTAAGATAGATGAGCAGCTAAGTACAGGACGGAGGGCTAGACTGGAACACATTGTGACCCTCAATGCCACCAGGGGAGGTGGACATTGATAAGCTAAGGAAGAAGAGGAAAGAACCATGAGGATTTTTAAAAGAGATACTGGAGCAGTGTGAACACTCCCTCCATGCCAGGGGCCTCTGGGGCATGAGGTCACAAGGGGGATCCTCCTGTTCAGTCTGTCAGTAGGCATTCATTCAGCATCGACTGTGTCAGGCTGGGGTTACAAAGAAAGACACCAAGACAGGCCCTGCCCTCAGGGAGCTCATGTTCTAATGGGGGAGGTAAGAGGCTGGAAGACAGTGGCAGAGCTGAGAGCATGGACCACGTGGCCAAAGAATGAATTGTCAGAGAACTGGGCAGGGAGAAGCTGCCCAAGGTGAGGGCTTTTAAAAGCTAAATAGAGCATTGCATTTGTGATCACCACAGGTAAGAGGGAGCTGCAAGAGTTGATTGAATGGGGATAACATGACCATCCTCAGAAAAGACCGCTTTGGCAGCTGAGGGAAGAAGCAGTGGGACACGGGTTAGAGGGGTTGGGTAGGTGTGTCTGACTAGCCATGGGACGTGGGGGGTGAATGCAGATAAGGAGCTGAGGGTGTCAGCTGGCTCAGCACTAGTACCTGGAGAGAACTAGGGAAGAGGGAATCATTTAGGGGGAAAGTTAAGGAGTTTTGTTTTAGACACAATCAGATGGAGATGTCTCCAGGCTGAGCAGTCCAGGAGGCAGGTGGTACTGCAGGACTAGCACCTGGGAGAGAGAGATACGTCCTAGGAACTATTTCTGCATCACGGAGTCAGATCACATTGAAAGAGAAGAGAAGAGGACTAACCCAGAACAGAGTCTTGGGGTGAAGATGCAGGAGAAAAATCAGGAGAGAGCAGTGTCACAAAATCCTAGAGTAGAGACAGTATCTGGGAGAAGGGAGTGTCACTGTCAGGCTACAGAGAAATCTAGAAGGATGAGGCCTGAGAAAAGGATTGGATTTGGCAATAAAGAGATCATTGGTACCTCTGGAAAGAGGAGTTTTTCAGTTGACGATGAGGTCAGAAGCCAGATTCCAAGAGTTTAGAAGTGAGAGGAGAGGAAATGGACATTCATAGTATAGACTGCTTTTCTCAAGGAGGTTGGCCCCAATCAAGAAGGAAGATGCAGGAATATAGTAGGTATGGCCTGATGGGTGAGGCTTCTTGATGTTCGAGGTACTTGACTGTGGTCTGATGAGCTTCCAACCCTGAGTAGCACACGCTGAGAAACATCCTTACTGAGCCCTCTAATGGCAAGTCCATTTAAGTCTCAAGATCCATCCCCAGACCCAATCCTCAGCCTCTCCACATGGCTCTGGAGCAGTGCTAGTTCTTTCTTGGCCCAGTTGGAAAGCAGTTCTTCCCTTCCTAGCACTTGGCCCAGCCAAGTACCCTCAACAAACCTTCCTTGTGTTTAAATCAGAAGCCAGATTTCAGGTAAATGAAGAGCATCTTGGGGAATGACTGCTCTATCCACAGGTTACTATTGAATCACTAAGTAACTAATCCTCCCCTCTCACAGTCAAGGAAAGAAAAGGTCTCGTTCCGGGAAATGCTGCCAGGTGTGGCTCTCAAAGAATTAGTGCAGATCTCAAGCTGAGAGGGACCCTTCTCCAGAGGGAGGGAGTCTAGTGCAGCCCGTTCATCTCAGAGATGAGGAAGCCGAGGCCCAGAGAAGAGCGGTAACACTGGTCATAAGCATCTGGGGGCGTTTGAACTAGGTCCTTTGTAGTCCCGGTCACAGATCTCATTGCCATGATGGGAATCATGTAGCAGAACAGCATATAGCATATGTCCCTGTCCTTCTTCTGTGTCCCCAAATGGAGCCGCAAACCTTGTAAGCAGGCAGCTCAGTGGGGAGAATGTAGGAAAAAACTAAGATTTTTATTTCTTTTTCTTCAGTTTATTTTCTGTTCAAAATTCCCCCCCCCCCATTGAGTAAGGAAAAAACACAACAGAAAAGCCTGTTATAAAGATGCATAGTCCTATAAAACAAATTCTCTCATTAGCCATGTAGTCTTCCTGCCTCCCACCACAGAGAGAGAGAGAGAGAAAGAGTGAGTGCTTCCATTGCATTCGGAGTCCTTTCTGTCAGGAAGTAGGCAGCATGTTTCATCTCGAGTTCTCTAGAGTTGTGGTTGGTGATGTGATATGTGTTGGTCAGATTTCCTTTCAGACTTAGTTGTCTTTGCATAAGTGCTAGTTCTGCTCACTTCTCTGTGCATCATTTTGTACAAGTCTCTCTGACATCATCCCTTCATTTCTTACAGCTCAGTAGTACTCCATCACACTCATAATCCATTATTCTTCCAGCCTTTTCTCAGTTAATAGGTATCCCATTAGTTTTCACTTCTTTACTACCACAAAAAGAAGGGCTATCAATATTTCTGTGTATATGGCTCCTGTGGATCTCCTTGGAGTGTAGACTTAGGAGTGGTATCTCTGGGTTAAAAGAAGAAGGTATAGATGGTTTAATAGTCACAGTTCCAAATTACTTTCCTGAATGGCTGGACAGGTCCACAGCTCCCCCCACAGCGTCTTAGTATTCCTGCTTTCCCCAGTCCCTTCAACATTGGTCAGTTTCCTTTTTTCACCAAGTTAGCCAGAATGATGAATGATGAAGTGGCCCTTCATCATTTTAATTTGCATTTCTCTATTAGTGATAAAGAGCATTTTTCCATATGACTATTAATGGCTTGTCTTCCTCTGAAAACTCCTATTCCTATCCTTCGGCCACGTATCATTTGGGGAATGGCTCTAATCTTAAATTTGACTCGAGTCCCTATATATCTTAGAAACGAGATATTAATATTTTACCTGGTTTCCCAATTTTTTCCATTTCAGCTGCATTGGTTTTGCTTGTGCAAAAACTTTTTAATTTTATATAATCAAAATTTTCTGACTTCCTGTGACTCGCTGTCTTTGTTTGGTCATGAATTCTTCCCCTTTCCATAGTACTGATGAGTAATTTCTTCCATGTTTCTTTATTTACATAAATAGTGTTTTGTAATTGTGTTCAGAAAGCTTCTTTGTGTGTTTTAGCAGATAGACTCCTAAGTGTTTTATACTCTCCATGGTTATTTTCAGTGAAATTTCTCTTTCTGTCTCTTGCTACTGGATTTTGTTGGCAGTATGCGGAAGTACAGATGAGATGCGTGGGCTTCTTTTACATCCTGCAACTTTGCAAAGTGGTTGGTCTGTAAAGAGTAATTGTTTTGTTTCCTCTTTGTCTACACTTATTCCTTCCACTTCCAATGCTGAGTCATGATGGTGAGAACAGAAACTCCCCATTTCAAATAATGCCTGCTCTTGGTTGTAGGTGTTTATTCCCTAAGGTTTTTTGATAGGAATGGGTATTCTGTGTTGGAAAAACTTTTTATGCATCTGTGAAATATCCTTCTGCTTTCTTAATGCTGAGTTCCTGGTGTTGTCCTTTGCCCATTTTTAATGGCCAAAGCACTGGACCTGGAGTCCAGAGTCCTGGGATATCCCCCTGCTCTGGGGCTGACGAGCCCCCTCCCTGCCTGAGCAACATCTAGTCCTAGGGCATCTTCCAGCCTTGGTTTCCTCCTCTGTTAAATAGGAATCCATGGCATCATAAGGGACTGAGGGCTGATTAGTCCAGTTTCTCTCTGGACAAGTGGGCATCTCACCCTGTTTGACTCTTTACACAGCCTGTTTTCAGTTCTGAGTAGGTCCTGAGGCCTTGAGGGAGAGTGAGCCTTGATGAACTGAGGTCTGCTTCCAGCTTGGCCCCCCAGGTCTGCTGGGTCTATGTGTTTCACATTTTGGCTCACTCTTGGACATGGTCATCTGCTTCCACCTCAGGATCTTCCTGCTGGAGTGCAGCGTGAGGGAAGTGCGAGTAGCCGTTGCCACAATCCTGGAGAAGACCCTTGACAGTGCCTTGTTCTACCAGGACAAGGTCAGTATCACTGCTCAGATGGAGCGCTTTAGCCCACCTGTGTTCTGTGTGAGAAAGGACCTTATAGGAAGCAGCCAGTCACCCATAATTCATAATGCACCTTTTCTTGTATGGCCTGACTTGGTCTAAATTGCCAAGCGTGGGAGGCCTCCAGCCCATTATCCTTTCCCTTCCCCAAAGCGGTGTCCTGCAGGTCAGGGGCTTCAGCCCATTTGGACTCATTTTGGTACAGTCCTCCCTGGAGCACGCTGTCCTCCATAGTGGCCCTGATATTTCCAACCCGCTATGAGTTCTGAAGTTTCTCTGAACTGACCTGAATCAGGGAGCTAACCCTGTCTTCAATTTTTTTCTCCTATCAACCCCTCCTCTATTGGCTTCAAGAGGGGGAAAACCCTTGCGTTTATCCTGTGCTAATGACCCAAAATTCACCTTTCCTTCCTGAATTTCCTCTTCACTCTGTTCTCAATAACTGCTCTACAATGAGGGGTTCCAGAGAAATAATTTAGACTAATTTCAACTTGAAAAGTTTTAATTCATTCAAAACATACATTCCTAGCACATAGACTACTTCCTCGCCAGGTTTGCTAATCTCAAATAACAACTGACACCACATGGAAAACTTTGAAAACTCTGCCTTTTAGAAATCATTGGCTCCTGTGGGTGTGTATCTGAAGACTGGCTCCCTGGTGTTTAGGAGCTGGCACTGGGCAGAGTTAGGAAGGTAGCAGCCATTCATCCTTACTGGGGCCCAGGCACTTTGCTGAATCTAGGGGTTCAAAGAGAAGTGGAAGCAACCACAAAAATAGGCCATTGCCTCCATTCTCAAGGGGTAAACGTCCTGATGGCGGGTAGGACAAGTAAAGGTGGTGCCTATCCAAGGTGCTTGCAGAGTATGGCAGGTCACCTAGCCAGGGTCCTCTAGGGGAGCCTCTGAGATTGGCCCTAAGGTTCCTGAGGAAGATCTTCATAAAGGTGAATTCCAGGCCCCAAGTTAACACTCCAGAATTGACTCGGTCTCCCCAAGGTCTTTCAGTGTAGTGATGACCTCAGATCTCAGCGTCCCCCTGTAGGCTAGAATAGGACCACCTAGTAGCCTAAGGTTAGGGGGGAGGATGAGGAAGGGCATGAGCAAAAAGCCATTTGTCCTGTTAAACTCTCTTTCGTGTTGGTCTTTCTATGTGTCTTTCTTCACCACAGTGGAAATAGTTCCTCTTGCCCCCTCCTCATCATTTCTGATAGGTGGTTGCAGAGGGCTGTGGATGTGCCAGATTTTAGTCAGTCCTGTTTGAGGCAGAATGGGAGGTACAATGACAGAAATCCGTGTTGTAAAGTTGCTGGGGAAGAACCGTGCAGGGCCAGGGAGCATCCTGTCCGAAGGTGCCCCGTGGCCACATGGAGAAGCAGGGCGTCCATGGATGCCGTCCTCTCAGTCCGAGGGTCACAGACCCGTCCAGACAGCAGTGGGGGGAGGGGCAGCCGAGGTGACCTGATAAGCCAGACGGTCTCTAAACAAACAAAATGTCTCTCAAAGCTTTCCGTGAGGCGCCAGCGAGCTCTCAAGTAAGTCACAGTCAAGTCGACATCCCCCTTGTCATTCTGTCAGGCTGTTACGCTCCCTTCGCTCCGTTGGCTTGGTTTCCAGCCCCTCTGCCTGTGTCTGTGTTTTGATTCTCTGCATCTGTGACTATGTGAAGAGCAGGCTAGTGGAGGGAGGGGTGCAGACCAGTGTCTCCCGAAAGGCTCTGGAAAAAAGGGCTAGTGAGAGGAAATCCATCATGGAGCCTATTGTGGCAGCGCACACAAAAAGTACGTTCTTGACCTCGAACTCTCAGAAGCAAAACCGGACTTTGCATTTAAAATTGTACGATTGTCTCGGAGGGTAAACTGGCAGTTTTGTATTTGTGACTATTAAAAACATTTCCATCTGAATCTGAACCCAAATTAAATTAACCAGATCCCTTGCTCTCATGTTGTTTTTTTTTAAATTAAGTTTATTGTAAATATCTGTTTCCTGCCTTAATGGAATTCTGTCTTTATGCTGACCAGCTCAAAAGTCTTCACCAGTTGTTGGAAGTGCTGCTTGCCCTCTTGGATAAAGATGTCCCAGAGAACTGTAAAAACTGTGCTCAATACTTTTTCCTGTTCAACACCTTTGTGCAGAAGGTAAAGGATTCTTCCAGCTAACCAGCTTCCGTTTGCGGTTGGGAGTCACCGGGTGGTGGGACTAGGGCATTCTCATTGTGCTGAGAAAACATAGGAGCTTGTTCCATCAGCCTTTGTCCCAAAAATGACCGCTTAGAGAATGTTGAGCTTAAAAAGATTCCAGTACAGGAAAAAGAAAAGATGAGATGGCGGTCATTGGAGTAATGAGAGCCTGCATGACGGTTCACTTGCTAATTGTGTGTTAGGAGCAACCATAAAAGTAATCAGAATGTTTTCTGGAAAAGATTTAACACGTGCTCCATAGAAAGGATTTGTTGAGGTTGTTTCTCATTTGAATCTGTGTTTATTAAAATGAATTCTTTGTTAGAAAAGGAACATTAATTTGCCTTTCTCAATCTCTTCTTCTTAGCAAGGTATAAGGGCTAGCGATCTTCTTTTGAGACATTCTGCCCTACGACACATGATCAACTTTCTCCTGGGACCCAATCGGCAAAACAATCAGGTAATGGCTTCTGCCTCTATTCCCAGTGAAAGACTGCACAGCTGCTTCTTTAGGGCACATTTGACTGAGGACCAGATGGACCTTGGTGGTCCATGTGGTCTAACAAGGAGTTGTCCGGCCTCTGCTCCCACCTGGACAGCAGACATTCAGTCCGTCCTTGTTATCCAGCCTCAGGGGGCTTTTCACCTTGTACCTGCTGCCCCAGTTCTGCTGCTCCAGAATGCCCGCTTCAGTGTCGTCTCAGCTCCATCCCTTCACAATTCCAGTCGCCCTCCAGTCACTGATCCAGGGGCTTGACCTGAACCTAGCACAGTTTTGCACGTGAGGTCTGACAAGTGCAGACTAAGAGGGGCTCTTTCCTTCCTATTCCTATAAACTGCCCCATGTAATGCATTCACAAGATGGCAGAGACTTTCCTGGCTGCCGCATGCTCCACTGCCTCTTGGGTTTGCGTTGCTGCCCATGGAAACCCCCGGGTCTTTTTAGGACAGCTGCTGCCTGGCTACGTGCTCCCATCTGGTGAAGTTGATTGTCTCCAAGGGCAAGATTTTGCATTGATCCCAGTTAAACAGCAGTTTATTCAGTTAGCCCAAAGTCCTCACCTGTCGGAGCTTTCTGAGTGCTTTCATTCAGGGGGTCAGCTGTCCCCCCAAGTTTGGTGCCATCTGCAAGTGTGATGATGCCCAAGTCATGAATAAGAAAGGTTCCGTAGCCCAGAAGGTTGGGGCTCTCTCCTGGAGACCCCTCACCAAAATGACACTGATCGGGGAACTGCAGTTTTTGAGTTCCATCAGACTATATTATTTCATTTGTTTCTTTCCATCTTTTCCATAGGAATACCATGAGTTACTTTATCAAAAGCTTTGTTAAAATCTAGGTGAATTACATTGACAGTATTCTCATCATCTACCAGTTTAATAACCCTGTCAGAAAAGGAAACAGCTGATCCAGAGAAATGACTGATTTCGGTGTGGCCCATATAGCCTCCTCATATCTGATCCGATCCCATTCACATGCCCCTGTGCCCCTGCAGAGTCGTCAGTGGCTTTCAGCCCACCAGGCCTTGTGGTGCCTGGGAGCTCGCTTCTCTCGTTCCTTGTATATATTGCAGAAACTTGGGTGTGGACATTTCTTGGAGTTGTCTGGATGTTGCCACCCACAGTCTTTGCCCTTTTGGTAGCTTAGCTCTGGTGTGCTAACTTTGGGGCCACACAGGCAGTTTTTACTTTCCTGACCTTAATAGCTTAAAGTTCTTTGATTAGATTTCAAGGCACTGAGCAAATGCCATTTTAGGAGGTTTTCTTAGGGGCCCTTCATCTTGGCCCCCAGATGAGGCCTGTGTTCTTCCTTGTACCATTGCAGTGGTCATTTAGGGGGTGGCTTTCTTCAAGCCATTCCTTGTGCCAGGCAGCCCCTCCCAGTTCCCATTCTGCTATCTCCATGAAGCTTTCCCAGTCCTGCCACAAAATCCTCCTAGCTTTTGCTCTTCTTTAAAAAGTGCTTCTTTGCACTATTTTGTGGCCCCGCAATCTGTGTCTCTGCCTGTGAGCCCCATTATGACAGGCCTCCATCTTATGTCTCACCAGAGCCTAGCTGAGGCCTCTGCACAAGGGGATAAAGATGGAAAGGGGCCCTGGAGCTATGATCACACTAGGAACTGCCCTTGCAGATGCAGTCAGTGGCTTGTCACCTCTAACTTAGACCTTGTTTGCTGAATTGAGCCATTGAACGTTGAATCTCCCTTTTTATGTGTGCTGATTGATCTTTCATCTTTTGTCAGCAGATTCGCCGATGGAGCTCAGCCCAAGCACGGGAGTTTGGATTCCTTCACAACACAGTGGCGTTGCTGGTTTTGCACTCGGACGTCTCATCACAGAGGAATGTCGGTAAGAGCTGTCTTCACCACTTGTGGCACCAGGTGGACTCCCTGGGCCACTGTTGTCCTGTCCCAGGTCCTCTGGCTGCCAGTTCTAGAAATTCAGGTGCTGCCATGGGATGCTTAAAATGCACAAGTCTCCTCAATAGGACCTGGAGGGCTGTCGTCCCCCCCAGCTCAGAGCATGTTTTCCTAACCCTTTGAAAGAGTCTGGGTTTGGGTGAGGAATACTCTCCAAGCCTGTGGCCAGGCATGCCCAGAGAACCCCAAAAGGACCCCAGGGTATTGCCCTCAAACGCCCATGGTTAGTACCAGGAAGACCAAGTCACCTGACCTCATGGAGCCTTTTTCTCATTCTTCAGATCAAGGGTGCAGACTAGACGCCTCCCAGGGTCTGTCTGGAAATGTCCTTCTGGGCTGGTTCTGAGTCCCTTTTCCTGCCTTCTTCCACACTTGCTTAAAAGTTCTTGCCAGACTGGAATTCTCTGTTCCCCAGACCACCCTGCTCTTTTTCTCCCTGCCTATTTTTAAGGCCCACACCATGTGCACTTTGGTCTCAGCTGTGAGAGGCCTCTCTGTCCTTGCTCTGGCCCACCTAGCCTGGACCTCTCTCTGGTCCCTCCCATATTCTGCCCCCAGTCAAAGCTAGCTCATGTACTTGTTATTTCTCCCCGCCCTGCCCCACCTCACCTGTGCCGTCCCAGGAAGAGAGCTGGTGGAGGCCAGAGCCTGTGTTGTTTGTCGTCTTTGTGTGTGCTCAGCTCTGAGCTTGGTGCCTTGTACATAATAGGCTCTTAGTAAATGTGTGTTAAATTGAACAACCATTTATGAAGTGCCTATTATGTACAAGTAACCTTTTGATCATGTGGCTGGGTATCACAAGGTTAGTTCACATCCATTTTATAGAGATTTATTACACCAGACAACACCAGAATCATCTGTTTATGTTTTTTTCCTTCTACAGCCCCTGGCACGTACAAGCAGAGGCCTCCCATCAGCATCGTGTCTCCCGGCCCCCTTCTGGCCCTCCACGAGGAAGTGGAGGCCTTGCTCTTCCTGTCTGAAGGGAAGCCGTACCTGCTGGAGGTGACCTTCCTTTCCCCATCATTTCTAGAAGGCTTCTCGTGGCTGTTTGCACGTGGTGCACCTGCAGCCTAACGCTTGTATCAAGAGAAGGGAGAACTGGTCTTCATGTGAATTTTCCCCATTTTACCATTTGGAAAGAAAGCGACAGGATAGTGTGAATTAGGAGAGTTCTGTACAAATATGCCTGGGTTATGTGGACCTGCCATGACTACAGCTCTCAATGGAGAGGTCGCTTTATCTGTTCCCTTCTACTGGCCCAGCTTGTTTGTCACATTCAGAACAGTGAAGCCTCATAACCTATTAAGTCTCAAACCTAGATCGTTTAGATTAGGAGTTTTTTAAGATGACTGATCCTGTGGCACCTTTATTCATGTATTTGTTTTTAAGTTAGAGAACCTCAAATGAGCATTGAAGTTTTTGAGAGAATACTTACTGGCATTTATTGGAAATGTGCCTTTGGCTGGTGAAAGCCTTTGTGTGGTTTGCTCCCTGGCTTGGTCTCTGATTTCTTCTTCAGAACAAGTTCTCTGCTAAGATTAGAGTGGGGAGAGAGGGAAAGGCACTGAATTCAGAGTTAGTGACCCCAGACAGACATAAAGTACAGCATGCGTTGGCTGCACACTACATCAGACACCTCACCTCCTGGGAGAAGCGTTGAATAAGGACTCTGTCACACATCTCTGGAATGCTAGCATTCCTGGGGAAGTTGTTTGGAAGACTGCGGTTTAGGTGACTTTGTTTTGGGGCTTCAGGTGGGGATCTCAGTATAGTAGCATGGTCAGGCTGGGTCACCAAGCACTTACTCAGAGCTATGCTCCGGGATTACAGATACAAACAGAAAGACAGACAGTAGGAGAAGGAGATCCTGTTCTAATGGGGAAGCAGAAAAGGGGGAGGGTGAAGGTACCTGGCACCAGGGCTGGCCAGGGCCTCTTCTTCACAGAGGCCCCGGAGCTCGGGGCCTTGCAGCCAGTCCAACTGACTTCGGTTCCTACTAGTGCTCCTTGGTGAGGGACCCCCAGCAGCCATTTCCTCTGTAAATTAAGAAGAATCCTAGTCCTACCTCCCTTCTTTGGGAATTGTAGGTGAAACACTTGTGTTGTGACCTGTGAGTTGTGTTAGGCACCTTGTCATCAATCCTTTTTATAGACTCTTAACCTGGAAGTTAAATGTACCTTTCTTCACTAATTCACATTTTGTCATGTGATGCACACAACGACGTCTTCCTTAGGGCTCCCTGGCCTCCTGTGAGCAGTCTTGGACAAGGCAGGTGACAGGGTGTTCCCAGGGCTGTGGCCCTGCTTCTTAGGACATCATCTTTTATCCCCAGGCTGCTGCTTTCTTTTCCTTTGGGTATTGGGTTGCATCATCTTCCTTTTTATTTCTCATTTCTTATTTTGATAATGTAATGGATATTAACAATGATGCCACGTTGAGGCACAGATTTCCTCAGAAACAAGGGACGTTGTTGAGCCGGTTTCTGGGAGGAGGCTGGCCACCCTGCTGCATCAGCTGGAGATAACCAGCCTGCTTCCAAAACATTTGTCCCAGGATTTCAGTGAAAGGCAGCAAGCAGCAGGATGCAGGAACCATTAACCACCATGTGGGAAATGATCCTTCCCCTCTCTTCCCCATGTTTGTCCCCCTCAGGTCATATTTGCCTTGCGAGAGCTGACTGGCTCTCTTCTGGCTCTCATGGAGATGGTGGTTTACTGCTGTTTCTGTAACGAGCATTTCTCCTTCACCATGCTGCATTTCATCAAGGTAAGAGAGCTGAGTAAGCTGCAGGGGAGTCTGCGGGCCATGGTGGGTCTGTGTGTCCTTAACAACATCCTGCAGCTCCCAGGCAGTGCACCTCCATGCCTGTGGGAGGGCACAGAAGTCGTTCCCTGTGCTCCCCGAGTCAGAACTGTGTAAATCTCCCTGGAGAAGGAAGGAAGGAGGTGTGTGTGGAGATGCTGATGAAAATGCAGGGGTGCCCTTAGAGCTCTGCTGGTGCTTTAATGGCTTTGTGCTGAAGGGTGATTGATTTCTTACCCTCCTGTTTGCACATAGAGCCAACTGGAAACCGCTCCTCCCCACGAATTGAAGAACACGTTCCAGCTGCTCCATGAGATCCTGGTAGGTAACGGCCTTCCTGCCCAGTTGGTGCTCAGAGCTCTGTGTTGGAGAACAGTGGCAGCCAGGCAGAGGCTGGGGCGCTTGGTTCTTAGGGCCAGCCCCAGGTTGTCAGCTGGTGAGCGAGGCCTCACGAGTCCTGATCCTGGGCCTTTTCCATCTGCCAGGCCTCTGCTGCCTGTGCGCTTGGCTGTGACCTCCGTTGCCTGTTTTCTCCTTCAGGTTTTGGGGCCCACACATGCTTTCTGCTTTCACTCTGCTGAAATCACATCTTGGAAATGTGTTTGCCGGCTCGCGTGTGTTCTCTCCCTCTTATTCATTAACATCCCCAGACGGTCTTAGGGGGCAGAAGATGTGAATCCTCCTCTTTACACTCATACTATTTGTGTGCCCTTGTGTACATCAGAGGGACAAGAGTGACGTCCAAAAACCAGTGCCCCTTCACTGCCACTGCCATGAGTGCTGTAGCAGTGGAAGCTTGGCTTGGAGTAGTCCTGCTTCCCCTTTCTTCTATGCTTTAGGGCTCAGAATGTATTAAAGAGGCAGGATAATTCTTAAAATGACAGACTTCCTAGATTTTTTGTCCTCCGTACTACACTCTACAAAAAGAACTAATATGATCCCAGGGCAGGTGGTGCCATGGTTAAAGGACTGGGCAGCATGGGGAGCAGAGGCTTCCTGGCCAAGGCCAGGGGGTGCATCCCCAGCCTCACTGGGCGTGTCTCCAGGCTCTAGAGCATCGCTGTTAGATGGCAGACATGACTGCCACACCTTGAATTCCCGCTATGCTCATAAAATGGCTTTTGGTCTTCGACTGTGTTATTGGAAGGACAGTGTGAGGGAAGTTATGTGTGCAAACAATGAGCCAGATTTAATAGGATTCATCTGAAGTGTGTGCTTGGGCTCAGAAAGTCCCTGGCTTCAGGACAGATTCGGTAGGAGCTTCTAATGGATCACAAGCCCCATACACTGCCATAGTGTGACATTATAAAATTGTGTTAACTCGGTCTTGGCTATATTAAGAGAGGCGTCTTGGGCAGAAGGAAGGAGATGAGTGATTGTTGCATGTCATGTCTGGTTCTGGGCGCCACTCTTAGGAGCCCACCCAGAAGAAGCCAGCCAGCGTGGGAGTGTTTAGTGTGGAAGGGAAGACTTTGGGTCAGACTTGACAGTTGTTTTCTAGGCATTTGAAAGGGCTCCCAGCTAGGAAAGAGAATTGGCCCACTGTGCTCAGGTCGGAGGGGAGAGCAGGCAGAGGCAGGGGTTGGCTCTGGCCATGAGCATTCCTCCTCTAGCCCTTGGGTTGGGGCTGCTGTAGGCAAGGTTCCTGTTGAAGTGGCTTGTGAGCACAGTGAATGAGCCCCTTCCAGCTCAGAACCGTGGGAGGGGGGCCACCGTGGCCAGAGTCCTGGAGACTATACCCTCATCACACTACGTGAAGGAACCTGCCCCTTCTGACTTGGACCATTGAAAGAGGGGTCCAGGTGGGAGAGGCCCCCAAGGGGCAGAGCATAGACCAGGGAGGTGCACCAGGTACACGCAGGCACATGTCTGTCCAGACCAGTAGGGAGCAGCACCACATAGGAAAGAACTGTCAAATCAGTTCAACAGACCTGCATTGGTTTAGGAGTCTTCTTGCCTTCAGGGCTTTGCCTACAGCTGAGGGTCCTGTGACTTAGGAAACTTTCTTTCATTTGCCATTTAAGTTACATAATAGACTGCTTTCCCTATCTTTGCCTTAGTTTCATCATGTGTCAAATGAAGAGGTTGGACCATATGCTCTGAAGGTTCCTTCTGGTTCTGGTACTCTATGGGTCCTATATTTTTGTGGTTTAGTTGTTTCAGAAACCAAAGGGAGTTGTTAGCCATGCGCCGAATGGGTGGGACATGAACTCTTTCTTCCAGGACCTTTTCCCAAGCCTCACCATATGTTCCTTTCTCTTTCCAGGTCATTGAAGACCCCCTTCAAGTAGAACGGGTCAAATTTGCTTTTGAGACGGAGAACGGCCTAGTAGGCAAGTGGACCCAACTGTGAAAGGGGTGTCTTGGGCAGCCATACCGGTGTGGCGGAAGGTGTCAGGCTCAGTCTCTTCTGCCCCTTTCTCGTTTATCCCAAGAACTGAGTTCCTTCCCGCCAGGGGAATGAAAACCAGAGGAGGCCAATAAGAGCGTGGCAGATAGTTTTTTCATAAAGTGGATAGCCTCCCACAAAAACACCCAAAGAGACCAGAAGCCTTGCCTGCGGAGAGCCGGCCTCTGCCCGCTTTGCCCAGGCTGTTCTTTGGAGCCGCGTTGCTTGAGGGGCCCCCAGAGCACCGAGTGACTGACCCACGCGCTGCTCTGTGGCCAGAGGTTGCCCACACTCTGCTGGCGTTTTCTGGGCTGCGCGTGCGCATCCGCCCTTCGCTCTGCGTCCTTCAGATCTGGTCGCTGTTACTTCTTTAGTGTTATTATTGTATGTTGTTGGAAGCCTGGTTTTTTCCATTCTGTTACTTGCTGTGCCTTCCTGTATTTCTTGGGAAGAGCTTTGCAAGCCTCAGAGCTCTTCGTACACATCAGCCTTCCTTATCTCCCACGCCCTCAGCACATTGAGGGCGAGACGGGCTCCCTCGGGTCACGGCCTGGCCACGCAGCTAGGAAGCGTCCGTCAGGCAGGAGGCCCGTGTCCTGCAGAGGTTCCCTGCTCTGCTCTCCTCTCCTGGGACAGCTGCCAGTCCTCACCCCATGCTTTGTTCCTCCTCTCCCCACCTGCTTCCGCAGGCGTCAGGCTAGCCCGGGCCCAGTGTTGTGCCGTGGCAGAGAAAGTTCCATCCGTGTTTTTGTAGCAATGGGCCTTTTTTTTTCTTTTAATGGCATCTTTAGGATATTGTTCTAGCCGGGGCTGGGGAGCCCATGGCCTCGGGGCCACATGTGGCCGTCTAGGTCCCATCCTAGGTCACGCTGCATGATGGGGATTTGTTCTGTGAAGTTTGAATTCAGCCAGAGGGCTGCACCAGAGGACCTAGAGGGCCACATATGGCCTCCCACCCCTGCGCTAGTGTGAGTGTGCAGGATGCTCTCCTACCTTGAGAGGTTTTACTGCCGAAACCTGGTTGGAGGCGTCTGCGCCTCCTTCCTTTGAACCGCATCCCCTCCTCAGCTACTCTCACCACCTTTGAAAATAAAACTTTCACTTGGTTTATGACAGGAAGTAGTGAAATCTATCATTGATTTAAAAGTTTTACTTTCTAAATTAAAGCTTCATCTTTAGACAGATCCTAGAGAAATTCCCATTTTTAAAAATAGGGCAAGTTTTCAGATCCAGCTCCCCCCTCTTTTACATGAAGTGCTTGGAGCTGGGCCACCCTTTCTCACCCTCAGGGCTTTGCCTCCCGCTGAGAGTC
>CM053584.1:20434592-20447656 GCA_028627135.1 Pseudochirops cupreus
TGGCGGCCTTTGTCTGGGGGGGTCAGGGCTCATCTCACACTAGGAGAAACTGAGGCAGACAAGGGTGAAGTGACTCGCCCGGCCCTCCCCACACCAGACCCCCTTAGGCTGTTCTGTTGGTCTTGTCTGCTGCCTCAGACAAACGTTCTGAAGGTCCTGCCTGTGACAGCTCCCAGCCCCTTCACCACTGCCTCTTGGTGCCCCACGCAGAGCAGGTGGCGATCTGCACCGAGGGAGAGTCTCCTCCTCAGGAGTTCCAACAGACATCTGTGGGCTCAGATGCTGATAGAAAGACATCATATTATGCCAACCACTTACTGACTTGGAAGACCACATTGTGATTGGGTTTGGTCTACGCCTGCCTACACACCTTAGTCACCTCAACCCCTCGCCCATAAAAAACCCCCCAGAGGAGGGAAGAGGTGCAGGCCCCTGCCTTGGGGGGCAGAACAACGCAACGCCTTCTGATGGGGCACATGAGCTGGCTCTTCTTAGTGGGGGGTGGTTATTTCCTCTTTGGCTTTTGTTTTGTGTTTGTCACGTAAAGGCATGATTCTCTGGGAAGAGAATGGATAGAAATAGTGGTGATAGAGAAAGAGTATTCTCTCAAGGATTGGTTAAAATCTAAAAAGAGAAGTGTCAGATGTACCAGTGACTGTTGTTTTAATGAACCAAAATTGGGGACCAGCGTTTTTTCTTCATTTCAGTGGGAAGTGTGGATCAGACTTGTATATAATACATTTACATAGCACTTGTTACAGAGTGTTTTGTGTATATTAATTCAATTGATTTTACAAAGGCTCTATGTTCTTCCCATTTCTCAGATTCGGGAACTGAGGGACAGAGAGAATGGCCTCAGTCAGAACCCCAGGCTTCTGACTCAGCATCTCTGGTGCCTTTTCCCCCTCCCTCTTTAGACTTTAGAGAGGTCACTGTGTTTAATGTGGGCAGGAGACGGCAACCATTCCCCCAGTATTGTCAGCAGTAGCATAGTGGGTAGAGCAGCTGCCTCACCACCCCCATCTGCATGGGGTGCTGTCACTGTCCAGGGCTGAAGGCTCACCTGGGTTTACCCAGGCCTCAGCTGACCAGTGTCTTCTGTCCCTAGGTGCCCTGCCGCTAAGGAATACTTCAAGGAGAATTCCCACCACTGGAGCTGGGCTGTGCAGTGGCTACAAAAGAAGGTACCTGGGTTGGAAACATCCCTCTGGCCCTTGGGAGTCAGAGCTGGCAGGGCTGAGGCCGGTCGTACCGGGTGTCGTATCCCTGGGGCCAGCCTGAGCTTCCTCTTCACTGCCCCAAGGGGCCTGGCATATATGGAGAAAGTGCACTTGTGCCCGCCTGTGATAGTGGGTAGAGGGGAGCCAACAGGCAGGCCTTTGTTTTGGGAGCCCCATAGGTGCTCCCTGGCCTCCAAGCGAGCTGTGGTGGGCTGCAGATGGTGGGATCGGGCCCTTCTGATTGGTGTCTTTGTAATTTTGGTTTAAATTTTCTAGATGTCTGAACATTATTGGGTCCCACAAAGTAATATATCTAATGAAACCTCAACTGGAAAAACCTTTCAGCGCACTATTTCTGCTCAGGTGGGTGCTATGCTGACCCTGGTTACTGGGGGATGCCTCTTGGTGGGGACCGTCTCTGCAAGAATGTCCTGTAGTATGAGCTAGCCTGCTTACCTCAGGCTCCTCAGGCAGCCACCCGGCGCAGTCTAGCCTCTGTCTCACCTTACTCTCCAACGTGAGCCTCCTGTACTCAGAATAGACATGTTCCTCTCTTGTCTCACCTCTCCCATGACACCTTCTCCAATCCCTGTAGCTGAAGCAGCCTCTCCTCTCCTCATTTTCTTAGAGACCTTTTCCTGGCTCCCTCTTTCATGCTGGTCAGAGCCTGCCTTGTTCTATATTCACCCACGAACATGTTGTCCCTTCCCAGCTCCCCAGCCATCAGGCACAGGCTGGTGGAAACAGGGCAGGCTGGCAGTGGGCCAGCCCTGGAAGACAGTTTGGGCATCTTTGCTTTGGTGATGAGCAACTCACCCTGCCCTGTCTGAAGTGGAAACCATTAGTTAATACCCAGTGATTCCATCTGGGGCACGCGGGTTAAGGAGAAGCATGTTGTTAATTCATTGTTGGAATTCTCCTTTAGGACACCTTGGCTTATGCCACAGCTTTGCTGAATGAGAAAGATCAGTCAGGAAGCAGTAATGGGTCAGAGAGCAGTCCTGCTAATGAGAATGGAGAAAGACACCTCCAGCAGGTAAAGCCGGGCCTCTGTGCCCAGGGAGATCACAGTGTGGGGTGAGGGGGGTGGGCCAGAAAGGAAAGGTGCAGCATGTGGGACCACTCACAGAATGCTTCTCAGGAGTCACAGCATCTGGCCCGACAGCATGGGCTGTCCTCGGGCTCCCCCAGATCACAGCAGGAACACCAGCATGAAGTGAAAATTGCTCTGAGTTAAAATAAAAAGACATTGGTGAAGACAATAAACCAGACGTGTATATGCACGTGCGTACACTTTGTACTCAGTGCCAGGAATATGGACACGGGCAGGCGAGATCACTCTTGTGCTCAGAGAGCTGACATTCTTTGGGGAAAGAGCAGCACCCAAAGGACCACAGAGAGGGCCCCATGGTTGGGGAATGGCCAGACAGCGCCCTGGAGGCCCCTCTGCCATCAGAGCTTAGGCCCTGAGAGCAGCTTCCTGGTGCTACTGAGAGTGGGCTGAGGTTTCTAGACATTCCTGGAAAGCAGCTTGTAAGAAACAACAGGCTCCAGTGGATAGAAGACATATGTAAGGAGTTAGAGGGTCAGTCCAAATCCCAAAAAGCATTTCTTCAGGGCCTCAGTCTTCTTTTGTAAAACGAGTCATGTTAGGGTTGACGACATGTCGCCGTCACATTCCATTCTAAATCTGTCACCCAGTGGTCATTGGCCATGGCTGATCTTATCTTGGGGAAACCGGAGCTCCGTGAGATCCTAGGAATTTCTGTGACGGGGGAGACCCGTGTTTCTTTATCCACCGTATCAATCATAAAGACGGCACCATCGCTTCCAGGCAGCCTCCAGTACTGGCCAGGAATCTTGATGGGTGGAGCCTTGTTTGCCAGGCAGCCCCCGTCCTGGGGAGCTCTGGTGCCTTCCACCTGGGCTGAAGAGGATTTCTGTGAGAGGAGGTTGATGCTGCTGAAGCTTTCCCTTCTAGGATATTAAATGTGAAGTTATATCCCCATTAAAATGCCTGCTATGGGTCACGGTTTTGGTTTGTTTTTTCATTTTGAAACCAGGCTTGATTTCCTCTTTTTTAATCCCAAAATGCCCCAGTATTTTCTGTGGCCAAATGAACATGGGAACCTCTGGGTTAGAGGTTAGCATTGGGGAAGCCAAAGTCATTGGTTCAGGAGCCACAGAACATTGCATTGGAGCCAGCTTTTGTCATTCTGTACTACTGAGCATCGGGATTGCTGCCATTTCTAATGAAATGCTGTAAGTTACAGAGTTCTCACCAAGCAGCCATGTGGAGTAAGTGGTACAGATATTATCATCCCCATTTTGCAGATAAGAAAGCCAAGACTTGGTGAAACTTTGCTTTGCCCGACATGATCGCACAGCTAGGTGTGTTGAGCCCCCTTGAACCTAGGCCTGTTCTGACCCCAGGACCACCAGAGCTCTCGGCATGCCACCGTGCTGGGTCGAGAGCTGGACCAGACCTTAGCAATGCCAGGGCACTAATCTGCTTGATTTTCCAGAAAGGAAGCTGAGGATCAGGTTCAGATAGATGGGAGAGTCATAGCTGAGTTTAAAAGCCCTTCTCTGTACTGCCCACACTCCTGCCACCTAGTAGGCTGGTGATGGCATCCTTGTAGACTGTCCCTTGGGGGGACACCGAGTCCTGGCATGACTACAGGATAACATTGGCAGTTGTGCTGGGAGAGACCTCAGGGCACTCACTGGAAGCGCTTTACCAGGCACCTCTTAGATGTGTCTTCTCATTTCCTTTTTTTCCCTAAGGGTTCAGAGTCTCCCATGATGATTGGCGAGTCAAGGAGTGACCTGGACGACGTGGACCCGTAGAGGAAGCTCCCATACTCACCACTGAGCCCAGTCCAGCTTCCTCCTTGATGCTTGGCACCTTTTTGAAACCAGAATCTCGTCTTTTTAAAAGGCCTGGAAGTGGAACTTGGGTAAACTGAAGTGACTTTGGAGGATGGTTACTCTTAACGAGAAGTCCCCTTCAGCTGAGAGAAGGAAAACGGGGTCACTCGTCATGAGCAGGGGAGATCCCAGAGCCAGATTCAGCCGCACCAAGGGCAGCCGGCCCGATGCCAAGAACAATTTTTGTCAAGGTTTTATCAAATAAAGCTCATGGTCAAAATTTTTATTATGTGAACATAAATGAGTGAGTGTAGACACATCGCTTTCTGTGATGCTGCCAGAGGGATCGCTCTGCCCTGGCTTTGATACCGAAGAAGAAAAGCAGAAAACCAGGCGGCCTTTAGGGAGGGGGCGCACGCTCCATCTTGTTGGTGATGTGAGTAGGAGCGTTCAGAGTGACGGACAGATGTGTGATGCAGACGCGCTTTTGCATTGTGGTATAGTAGAGTCCAGTTTACACAGAATCTCGGTATTGAATATGTCTCCTTAACCATTTGTGCAGAATTCCCAAGGGCTCGGGGGTCAGCGTGGATCCTCGGCAAGTGCTTCCTGGGTCCACAGGCGAGGAGTCGCTTGGCTCTTTATGGTAATTTTCTAATATCCTTAAGATTGTAAAGAGCAATAAAAAAGACCCCATTCTCCGACTTATACAAGGCTGCGCTATTTGAGGCCGGGCACTGAAAAAAACAAGTTGATTTGTTTAAAAAAAGTGACACCCCAGAAAGCACTTTAAGATTCAATTTTATTGACTCCATCAAATCCTCTTTTTTAACACATGGAGACATACTGAATAAACTGTAGTTTAAATCAAGTGATCACAATCATTCGCTTTGTCTTCAGACACAGAGTTGGAATCAGTTGTATGCAATGAGAAACTTTTGAGTTGGGAGGAGGGAGAAGAACCACCGTTGTATGGGTTTATAGCAATTTTACTATAAGGAAAAAAACTGATTTTTCTTGTTCACTTTTCATATGAGCAGACAGAGCGGTTAGAAATGCAACAGCCAGAGTGAGCTGCTCACCACTCGTCGGAAGGCAGTTGGCCCCCGAATGCCATTCAGATGGTGACACACCCCTCCTGGCCTGTCCGCCTTCAATCCCCTGTTCCCTGATTTACACTTTCTGCCTTACTTTGGACCACATGAGGCACCATGCTAGGATCCTGAGCCTGAGGCAGGGAGGGCTTCGGGGCTTGTGCAACCCCCGAGTGCCTTGTGGTGGGTGGACAGGCAGGCGGGCAGCAGCACCAGGTGTCTCACTATAGGGCCGGCATTGCCATGGGTTTTATCGATGGAGCCGTGTTGCTCCCTAAGGGGACCGCACTGGTGGGGAGCTCACTGCCGCACATGTGATGGGAATGGCAGCATTCAGGAGGGAACTGTGGGCAGAAGGAAGCTGGCGGAGGCCAGCAGCTCGGGTTAGGACTCTTCCATTGTTCTCACAATTCTCAGTGGGACATTTAGAACTTAATTTTCAGTAAAGGTATAAGCCTCTCTTCCTCCCCAGCCTGGCCCTCTCCCCCAGCCCCTCTGGGTGCTTCTGCTTGCTCTGGCAATGCGTGCTGGAATGGCCAGCCCCGCTTCCTCAGGAGTGGAAGGGTCACTGTCGCTGCTCCCATTATTTCCTATGGAAACAACGCCTTCCTCACACAGCCCACAGGCTGCCTTCACTGTCACCAGGGACGGGATCTGCCGACTCCGATTTGCCGGTGCAGTCCACGGGGGTCGTTTTCACTCACATGAGTAAAGACTCAAATTTCCGGCTGCCGTAGCCACAAAACCTGCTGATGACTTTTTTTTAATGTAACTCAACAAAAGTAGCTGTGACCGGCTTAGGTTAAAAGAGTTGTCATTTCTACTGCCAATTTTGTGGATGAAAATGTTTTTATAAATCTTACAAAGCGGGCTGCCGTCAAGCAGGAATTGCACAACTCGCTTTGCTGTGTACTCAGGACGTTCTCAATGAAGACAGAGCTTCGAGGACGTCTCCTCCTGCGTGCTGACCCCATGTCGGTGGCAACAGGCTTCCTGGAGCATCGTCCCCCCACAGCCGGACCCTCCGACCCTCTGAGGTGTTCGAAGGTCCCAGTGGGAGGGAGTCCTGCAAAGGGAGGGAGGGTCTGCTTGTGGAGAATCTGAATTCACTGTTGGTTTTAAGACTGGCAGAATTCTCATGGCTTCTCAGAGCATAAAAATAAAAAGTTTTTCAAAAAAGTAGAGTTGGGTCTGGCCGTTTCTGTATTTTTAATGGGTAGGACCAAGAATCTTGACTCATCGGGTCTCAGCCCTGAGGCCTGGGAGGGCAAGACCATGTGCCCAATTGCTGTCAGAGCTGGGAGTCAAATCTGTTTCCAAACAGGCATTTACCCAAGTCAGGCCATTCATCTCTTGTTCACCAGCCCCAGCTGGGACACTACTCCCCCAGGACATCAATACAAGCCCTCTCCCTAGGAAATTGGTCTGACCACCCCCTCCCAAGCCTCATCACTCCACACCAGCTCTTTCCTCTGAACTATAGCATTTGAATGAATGAATGAAAGATTTATTAAATAACTTGCAAAGCTTAGGGGAGACATCTGGGGAAGGTCTTAGTTACCTGTCAGATGGGGAGGTCCATGGACCTCAGGGAAGCAACCAAACAGAGGGGCATGCTCCTTTAATGCCAGTTAGGTGGCTCAAGAGCTTACATTCTACTGGGATACAATATGAACACCTTGAATAGAAAGTGTGGGCATAGGGACTGGGCCTCTTAATTTCCTCAATGCAGGGAACTCTGAGGTGCAGACACTCCCTCATAGTGGGGGCTTTCCCTGGGCCACTAGGGTGAGTCCTAAGCAGGACTTCAATCCAGGCTGTCTTCGCTGAGGCCAGTCCATCCACTACCACATGCCTTGGCTTTGATGACCAAGACCAGTCATTGAGTAAGCATGCTAAACACCTACTTTGCTAACAAAGATAGGGGAAAAATAAATAGTCCCTGCCCTCAAAAAGCTCACACTCCACGGCATCAGGAAGGGCCTCAAATAGACTGAATTGGCTTGAAGGGTCAGGTGACCAGGTGAGTTACTGAACTTGAATTTTCATCATCTGAAAATGAAATATTTGGGGGGGGGGGACAGCACATATGCATACCTACACACATGTAATTTATTTGCTAAACAGTCTTCTGAGTAGTGTGGATATTTTCTCATTTTAGAGAGGAGGAAAATAAGAGAGGTCAGGAGAGAGGAATTCACCAGCCAGTGATTATAAAGTGATTAAGTAGCCAGGTAGAGCCATTATCCCGCATCTGACAGGATCATAGGAGACAGCTGGTCATTCAAGCACTTTATACTTGGGTGATCTCATTGGAGCCTCTCGACATCCCTGGGAGATGTTAAAGATTTACTATCTCCATTTTATGGGTGAGGAAACAGGCACCAAGCTGTTAAGCAGTGGTCATGTAGTATCACAGACAGGCTTCAAAGCCAGGTCTCACCTCCAGCTCCCATGCTCTTTCCGCTAGATGACAATGGCTCCCTACAAGACTTTCATCAGCTCCTGTAGATTTAATTCTCTGTGCGGATGATAACCTAGTCAAGAAGCCCAGCCCTCGTCCACTGAGCTACAGTCCTGCATCACCAACTGCCTTTCAGGCATCTGAACTTCGGTGTCTCGGTACCCAAAACAATTCATTTTTCACCCCAACAATCCACTCTTGCCAACATTCCTGTTACTGTGTCGGGCACCATCATCTTCCCAGTAAGCCTGCAGTCAGCCTCCACGGTCATCCCCACGAATCCTACGGCCAAGTCTTATAACCCATCCCCAAAACTAGTTTAGACTTGTCCCCTCTTGTTGGATTACTGCAATAACCTGCTTGGTCTCTGTTCTCATGTCAACCACTCTAGTTAACTAGGTCCTAGCATGTCACCACCCAGCTCAGTAAGGTCCAGTATCTCTGTGGCCTCCAGGATCAAATACAAACAAACTCCTCTGTTGGCCTTTAATGCACATTAGTAATCTGACCCCTTGCTACATTTCAGGTCTGTATTTCCCTCTTCACACACTATGATTCAGCAGCAGTGCTCTAGTCTCCCCAGAAAACAACACTATTCCCTATCCCCACACCTTTGCTTTGGCTATGCTCAATGCCCGGAGTGTTCTGCCCCTTTACCTTTGCCTCCTAGTTTCCCTCGCTTCCTTCAAATCTCAGCTGAGATCTCCCCTGCAGAAGGAAGCTACTGGCGCCTCCCCCTCTCCCATATATCTGTGCCTAGTTATGTGTTGCCTCTTCTACTAGACTATAAGCTCCTGGAGGTCAGGGAACGGTTTCTGCATTCCTTTGTGTTCTCAGCACTTAGCACAGTACCTGCAACTCAGAAAGTGTGTTTTGACTGATTGATAGATAATGTAAGTTTTTGCAAGAAATTAGCCTTTAAATTGAATCTTGGAATCCTAAAATGCCAGAGCTGAGAGGAAGCCCAAAGGTCGTCTGCTCCAATACTTGAGAAAGAAGCTTAAGGTCAAGGAGCAGAATCAGTGACTCCTCAATGCCACAGGACTAGAGGCAGAGCTAGGGCTGGAACCTGGATCTCCTGGCTTTCAGTCTATTGCTCTTTCTACTATCCCATCATGGTGCTCTGTACTGGATAATAATGGCCAGGGCTCAGCCCAATGACCTGAAACTTGAAGGCTTACCCAATGTTTCCTAATCATGATAGTGTCCAAACATCCCTCAGTCCAGGGAAGCCAATGTTTTGTCATTTTCCGTACTTAAATCTTCTCAACAACCTGCTCAATGCTTGTCCCCAGCACCTTACCCTTTCCAGATAAAATCCAACTAATTTCTAAATTTAAAAGCTTGTTGGAGGAGCTGGGGTGGGGGAAGAGAAAATGCTAAGATAAGTAATTTAGGATCTAAAGACATAAATAATGCTAAGACAATGGGAATAATCTAAGAAGAAGAATTAAGAAGCTGCTTATCCTCCCCAAAATCCTGTGAGATTTCACCTACTGAAGGCAAAGGACAAAGAGAAAAAGATCAGCAGTAGGTTGAGTGAATATGAACATAATTAACAACATTCAGTAACTTCTTAGAGCACACTCCCCCTACAGTCTGATGACGCCGGCTTCCCTGGTGCTCCTCACACAAGACACTCTGTGTCTGTCCTCCATGCCGGGAGTCACTCCCTCATCGTTACCTCCTGACTTAACTGGCTTCCTTCTAGTCTTAGTTAAAACTTCATCCTCTCCAAGAAACCTGTCCCTGTCTTCCTCCGAGCAGGAACCTTCCTTTCTAGGTGTTCAGTAGTTGTGACTGGAGCAGTCAGTCCCCAGACTGCGCTTCCACGGGGGCGGCTGCCAAGAGTGATGACTGGGGACCCTGTACAGGAAGCATCGCTACCCCCAGGGCTCTTGAGTTCAGGGTCCGGGGCTATCGGAGGGGAGATGGGAGTCAAGGTGATGGTGGGGGTGGGCTGGCTACCTCCTGTCTGTGCTGTAGGATGTCTTGCTGCTTTGCCGGTCCTTGTTTTTACATAATTGCAAGTCTCAACCGTTCTATTTTGACCCCTCGAGGGCAGGGACTCTATTTTGCCTTTCTTTGTCTCCAGAACGCCTCGTAAATAAGAAGTGCTTACTAACGAATGCTTCTTGACAACTTATAATCACAATCGATTGTGAGGTTGACATTCAAACCTCATCAGAACCAAAGCGGTTTTGCAAGGCAGTTAACAAAGCACTTTTTTTTTTCATTTCAGCATTTTTTAACCTCCTCAGCTGGAGGAGAGATCCCATCTTTACTTTCTTTTCCCCTGCTTCCTTACCGCGCAGAAAACCCCCCATGTCTTCCCCACCCTCAAAAACTCCTCGCTTCATCCTTCCCTCTCGCTTTTGCCCCACGTCTCTCCTTCCTTTCATGGTTGAACTTCTTGAGAAAGCTGTCTGCAAGAGGTTCCTCCATTTGCTTCCTTCTCATTGTCTTAACTCTCTACAGCCTGGCTTCTGACCTCATCATTCCTCCCAGACTGTCCATGGCCTATTCTTAATCTTCATCCTTCTTGACCATTAGCACTTCTGATCACCTTCCTCTCTCTGACACTCTTCCCTCTAGGTTTTCTCACACCACTCTCTCCTGGTCCTCTTACTTACCTGACCCAGCCTTATCAATCTTCTCTGCTGGATCCTCAAACAGCTCGTTCCCACTCCGTGGTGAGCCAAATAGATCTGATCAAGGACTCAGAAAAGAGACCTTAATTATGTACCCTAATTCCTCTCGAGGTGATGTGGCTTGCAAAGGCTGGCTCCCTTGAAAGAACTTCAGGGGTGCACTTAAAACACTTTTGTCTGAGATCCTGACATCAAAACTATTGCCCCCAAACTTCAAGACATGTCTCTTATGGTAGAAAGCCAAAGTTTGATTTTTGGGGTCAGTTCATATGCAGATGTCTTGGAGAGGCAGTTTTTTGGCCTAGGTTTGTGTTAGACAAACCTTGTTGCTTTGAAACCTGCTCTCATTTACATCATGCTTTTAAAATGTTAACTGACTTCCAAAGACCTGTTAGATTTCCCAAAGACTTGTGGTGCCTAGAATTCACAAAACTTCAGATACTTAAAAAGATAAGCCTTTTATTAGATTTCCCATTCCTGTTTTGGTCCCAAGGTACAGCAGATTCAAGACAATGATTTACAAAACCTAGATGTTTGGAGGTCTGCTCTGATTTGCATCCTCTTTGTTTATGCCTTTAAAAATGTTAATTGACTTCCCTGAGACCTGATGAAAATCCTGACTCTTGGAACCTAGAAATCAGAAATTTTGATTGTATCTGAGTTTACTTCCAGGAGGTAGTAGACTATTGTAACAATAAAACTATGATAATATCCCAGGATGTGAAAAACTAAGTCTATTGATGAGAATACTTGAATTTTTGTACTTTGGATCTTTAAAAATCTTGTTCAAATCATCATTAAATGGAGTTCATGATTCTTCCCTGAACTACCCACATGGCCCGGTCCTTTTTTTAATTCGCATCTCTGATCACACTTAATGCTGGACATTAAGCAGGCTCTCAACACCCACTAATAGTAGGGGTTCCCTGTGGCTGGGTTATGGACCCTCTTTTCGCCCTGCGCTACTTCATGTGGTGATTGATTCTATCAAAGCATCCAGTGGAGTTTTAAGCTATTAAAACTGAAAACTCCACTAACATGTCCCAGCATTGCCTTTTCATCCCACGTCTCTGCTTTGGGCCAGGCTAGATCCCATTTCTGGGATAGTTGCACTCTCTCCTCACTTTTCTGCCTCTTCAAATATATAGGTTCGGGGCAGCTAGGTGGTGCAGTGAATAGAGCATCATCCATGGAGTCAGGAGGATCTGAGTTCAAATGTGACCTCAAACATTTGACACATTTACTAGCTGTGTGACCTTGGGCAAGTCACCCCCAATTGCCCTGCTTTCCTATATATATATATATGTATATATATGTATATATATATATGTATATATATATACATATACATATATATATATGTATATATATATGTATGTGTGTGTGTTCTTCAGATGTTCTTCCCTCTCCATGTGTCTCCTCCTACAGGAAGTCTCTCCTGATTTCTTGACTGGCTACACTTTCTTAGTTCTCATATCATCATGTATATGTTTATCTGTCTGCATGGAATGTCCCCCAACTCCTTTAATATAATCTTAGCTTTCTGAGGGCAGAGAATCTGGTTGCATTTTTTCTCTTCAAATCACCAATATCCTCCACAGTCTCTGGTAGATAATAGATCTTTAATACATGTTTGCTGGGTTAGGCATTTCTGTGGCTCTTTAAGATTCATTATGATAGCCCTGTGAAGGAAAGCATCGTGGGTATTTTTTTGCCTCCATCTCACAGATGAGGGAGTGGAGGCACAGAGACGTTCAGAGATCAGCCCGTGGTCACACAGCTGGCAAATACTCAGAAGTAAGATTCTAATCCAAGTCTTTGTCTTCATGTTCAACCTGCTCTCCATCACATTGGTTCCCTTAAAATAAGGATGTCGGCTCAGGTCACATAGGTATTAATTGGAAGAGACAGGATTCAAACCCAGGCCTTTTGACTCCATTCTATACTTTAGTGTCTTCTGCTCCAGCCCAGCCCCTTCACTCCATGCTGATGTTCAGTTGTGTCCCCAGGCTCTCCATGACCCCATCTGAGGTTTTCCTGGCAGAGATCCTGGAGTGGTTTGTCATTTCCTTCCCCAGCTCATTTTACAGAGGAGGAAACTGAGGCAAACAGGGTGAAGTGACTTGCCCAGGGTCACACAGGTAGTAGGTATTGGAAGCTGGATTTGAACTCATGAAGATGAGTCTTGCTGACTCCAGGCCTGGCACTCTGTGCACTGTGGTGCTCTCTAGCTGCCCCTAAGATTCCATAGAATCTTGGATTTAAAACTGGAAGGACTCCCAGAGGAAACTGAGGCATGGAGCAGTTCAGGGCCTTGCCCAGGGTTACAAAGGTATTGTCTTAAGGCAGGATTCAAAGCCAGATCTTCCTAACCCCAAGTGCAGTGTCCTGTCTACTGCCCTGGAAACTGACCCAGAGAGAAGGGAATTCTCAAAGATCACAAGTGAGGAGAAGCATAACAAATTTATCTTCCATCAGTCCATCCATCCGTCCATCCATCCATCTATCCATCCATCCATCCATCCATCCGTCCATCCATCCATCCATCCGTCTATCCATTCATGCATGCATGCATCCATCCATCCATCCATCCATTCATGCATCCATCCCTCCATCAATTCATGCATCCATCCATCCATCTATCCATCCATCCGTCCATCCATCCATCCATCCATCCATCCATCCATCCATCCATCTATCCATCCATCCATCCATCCATCCATCCATCCATCTATCCATCTATCCATCCATCCATCCATCCATC
>CM053584.1:20448156-20492056 GCA_028627135.1 Pseudochirops cupreus
TCCGTCCATCCATCCATCCCTCCATCCATCCATCCCTCCATCCATCCATCCCTCCATCCGTCCGTCCCTCCATCCATTCTTGCATCCACTGCAGCAGCTCTCACAGGAAATACTTTGTAATCTGCAAAATGTTATGAATAGAACATAAGCTCCCTGAAGGCGAGGATTGTTGTTGTTATTAATTGTTGTTGTTTGTTATTGGGTGTGTGTCCCTCACACCTAGCTCTTCAATACTCAATTGGTTGGTCCACTGCTGGAAATCAGAACTTTGACTGTTCTTGGACAGGCAGAGCCCCTCTCTCAACACTCCACTCCCACCCCACCCCGCCTCTCTCCTCTCTAGATGCATGGTCCCCATCATTCACCGTCCACTTGTCATATTAAAAGTCTTTATTTTTTAAAAGTCGTTCTATAAGAAAACAGGCTACAAAATCCAGAATAAATACTTTCAAAGTACAAAAGTCAAATGCTAATTCTAGAAAAGTTTAATCTTTATGTAAAAAAAACAACCCACCCCCAGCAAAGCCCTAGGGAAAGCCTATTCCAGAAACCTTTGGGAGCTGGGCAGCCTCCAGCATGACTGCCAACAGTGAATGGTGATAGCCTGGGGCCCCCGGGAACAAAGCCAGCCTCAGTGAGGAAGGAACTGGGGGGACTGCAGTTGCACAGCTGTGACGGCCTCAAGAAGAGCTGTCATTTCCCAAGAAATCTTTCCAAACCAGCCACAGTCAAGTAAGGAATCACAGACTTGGCTGCCTTCTGCTGGATTCTAGAGTTCTTCGTGAGGGCAGAATGAAAGACTGAGTCACTGTCCATGGGGCTCTTGGGCGAGGGCCTGGGTGGGTCAGGTAAGTCAGCCACTTTTCTGGGGCTGACACTGTCCAGCGTCCAGTGTCCAGGAAGCTGCTGTCGGTGGCTCTCCCAGCCTCTGTTGGAGGGCAGTGAGAAGGGGAAGGGAATGGCCAGGCACACCACCATGGCCTGACCCAAGTCCCTACACCCTCATTATTTCTGCCTTCAGGAGGGATGATTCAGAAAGTGAAGTGAGACAGTGAAATGCAGCCTCAACTATGGGTAGGATTGTTCTGTCCAGGCACCATCTTCCTTTTGTTGTGGTTCAGGTGTGTAGGACTCTTCTTGGGGAAACTCCCAAGTTGTCCCAGGGAAGAAAGGCTGGTCTCCCCTAGCAGAGACCTAGAAAGGTTTCACTATCTTCACTGCCTTGGGAGAAAGGCCCCTTTACCTTCTTTCAGACTCTCGCTGGCCCACTGAACCCTTCTTCCACCCTGGTACAAGCCCCTAGCACCTCACACCTAGACTACCTCAACAGCTGCTGGTGGGTCTGCCTGACTTACCTCTCCCCTCACCAGGCCATCTTCCACTCAGCTGCCCAGGGAGCCCAGGCCTGACCATGTCAGCCCTCTTTTACATAAACTCTGGGGGCTCCCTTCCACCTCCAGGGCCAGATTTTGAAGCCCTTTCTGACCTGGTCCCTCCCTCCCTTTCCAGTCTTCCTATGCCTTACCTGTCCTCTACATAACCTGTGCTCCAGGGACCCTGGTCCTCCTCCTTGTTTCTCCAAAGAGATGCTGGACTCTGAATCCAGCTTTGTCACTGGCTGTCCGCCATGCTGGAAGGACTTTTTTGCCTTTGCCTGGCCTACTATGTGCATGGCATAACACATAGTAGGCACTTAACTGCTTTTTGACTGACTTTCCGGAATAATGTTTTTAGATGTATAGAAATGCACAGGAGTATAAAGGAAACCAAATGTTAGTGAAAATAAGATGCATTTTTTTCCCATCCAAGTCCCTGGACCCCTTGAATCTATCCACGTTAAGCACCCACCACCTTCAGATGATCATAAATCTAAAGGGAGAGGGGCCTCAGGGACCATCTACATCTAGTCCAACGTCCTCTTCTACCAGAGGAAGTAGCTGTGTCCTGGGGACTGGAAAGGAGTTGCTCAAAGTCCCCCAACTAGTGAGGGGCAGAGGTGAAATCTGAACCCAGGCCCTCAATTCCCATTGCCTGTGCTCTTTTCACCCTGGCTCACTGCCATCCAAAGCAGGTGTGGTGGGGAGAAGGGGGAGGCCTCTGAAACCCAAGGGCCAGAAAGGCTGGTGACAGACAGTTATAAGAATAAGTGCTTGGATCCACTCCCATCTCTACAGATGGCTGGGCAGGGCCTGCAAATATGGACTTGACCTTAGCCTGGCTGTCTGCTAGGCATGAAAAAGCAGGAAAATGTTTGTTTGTTCTGATGACTGGCTTGCAAATACAGCTTCTGGGGGGTTGGAGCAGGATTTCAGAGGTAGGCACAGGGTGAGAAGCCCCTGAGGGTCTCAGGGAAGCCACAAGGCTTGAATGGCCAAACTGGGACCCAGAGAGCTGATGCCAAGTCCAAGGAGGGAAACACTGAGAGGCCATATTGCTTCCCTCCCATATTCCCCTGCGCCAGGGATCTCCTGCTCCAGATGTCAAAATCATGGAATGTCAGGGGTGGAATGGAACCCCTCTGGGTTCATGTGGAGAACCACCCCCTTCTTTTACAGGACAAAAGAAGGCACTCATAGGTACTGTATGTTCCAGCATTCTTTGTTCTAAGCCCCCACCCCACCACAATTCTGGCGTTCCCTGTTCTAGGTCCCCTCCCAGCTCTGACATTGCCTGTTCTAGGTCTCCTCCCAGCTCTGACATCCCCTGTTCTAGGTTCTCTCCCAGCCCTGATATTCTGTGATTCCTAGATGAGGTATGTTTCCGTTATCTCCCCTTTATGGTCTAGCACTTCTCCCTTTGGTTTGTGTTCTGGTTCTGGGAAGAAGAGATCTACGGACAGCTCAGCAAGACAGGTCCATGTGAGGGGTTTCACGAGTCTCTACCACCTCTGAGAGATTGCCATTTTAAGAGGAGGGCAGTATGCAAACAATTTCCTATGCCAAAAGAAAATAGTCACTAGTGAAGGAAAGGGTGGAAGGAGGGAATATGGATAGGGAAGGCTCCAGGGTCTTCTCAGTCCCCCTGGAATCACCAGAACCCAGGACTTCACACAAGGCTGCCTGCTCATGACATGCTCAGCACATGAGCCCTGGGAGGGGGGTGGTGCCCCTTCTTTGAGGAGGGTTGCAGAAGGCAAGAGCCTAAGGCCAGCTGAGTGAAGGCCAGCACCAAGGCACTGATCAGAGGAGGACAGAGGAATCGAGTGGAAATCCAGAAGGGGAAAAGGGTCCCAGTGACACCCTATGGCCAAGACCAAACCCACAGCAGAGAAGAGCCTTCTTCCCTCCCCTCTGTCACAAATCCTGCCAGGAAGCTGTCACTGGGAATCCTGCTGGTCACTGGGCAGCCGTCTGTTCTTGCAGCAGATGACGATGGCGGCTGTCGGGTGCCCTCCTCCACTGCCAGTGTGGCTCTGAACCAGGCAGGTGTTGTCCACGGGGTAGGCGCCCAGTGTGTTTGGGCCAGGGGAGTAGGCACTGCACCCTGTCAGCGTCCAGCCTTCTTCACAGGCCACCATCACCTGTCAGGGAGAGCAGTAGGCACCATGGGAAATGCAGCCAGGGAACCATTGCACTATGAGCAATTAATTGAAGACAGCGTCAGAGTCCGGGCAGGAAGGGGTGGGGGGGGGAGGGGGAAGAAAGACTGGGAGTGAGGGGGAGAAGGAGAAAGAGGGAAAAGAGCAAAAGGGAGAGAAAGAGAGACAAAGAGAAAAGGAGAAAGGAAGGAAAGAGAGAGGGAAAGTGGGGAAAGAAAAAAGGAAAGGGGAGGGAGGAAAGAGACAAAAAGAGAGGGAGGGAGGGAGGGGAAGACAGATGAGTAAGAGAAAGACAGTTACTGAAGAGAGAAACAGAAGAAGGGAGAGGGAGGAAAAAGGAGAGTGAGAAATAGGAAGGAGGGAAAAAAGAGGAAAGGAAAGCGGGACAGAGGGAGGGGGACAAAAAGGAGAGATGAGAAGGGCGGAGAGATACAGAGAAGAAGGGAAAGAGAGAGAAGGGGAGAATAAGTAGAACAAAGAAGGATGAGAAGAAAGAAGGGAGAGAGAAGGATGAAGTCAGATGAGGGGAGAGAAGTGGGTCAGAGAATCCGAGAAGGGGAAGAAAAGGAAGCAGAGAAAGAGAAAAAATAAAAGGGAGAAAGAATAAACAGAGAGCTCCAGCAGCAGGAGACAAGTAAAGAAAACCCATTCTACATGACCACCAAGTGCACAGAGTGTGAGGGAGCCCACCCACCGAGACGCAAACACAACGACAGGACACTTCACAGGAAGGAAGGAAGACCGAAGTCACGGGAGAGACATTAACAGCTCGTGTTGGGGAGGGGATGATGCAATAAAAATGACAGAACTACCTAAATTAATTTAAGATTTAGTGCCACATCAAACTGCCAAAGAGATATTTTATAGAGCTGAAGAATAAAATAAAATTCACCCAGAGGAACTTAAAAGTTTAAGCATCTCGAGGGATGAAATGAAAAAAAAATACTGGAAAGAAGGGGTCCTAGTGGTCCCAGATTTCAAACTCTATGCCAGGGGTGGGGAACCTGTGGCCTTGAGGCCACATGAGGCCCTCTAGGTCCTCAATCCAGTGAACTTTGGCCTATGTGTACAAAAATATTTGTAACAGCATGTTCTGTAGTAGCAAAGAACTAGAAACAAAATAAGTAGGGGAAATTAAATTGGGAAATGGCTGAACAAATCATGGTCTGTGAAGGTAATGGAATATCATCACTGTAAAGAAATTATGAAAGGAACACTTCAGGGAAAACTTCACAGACTTGTACGAACTGATGCAAAGGGAAATGAGCAAAACAATTTATATACTGACCATAACATTGTAAAGGAAAACCATTTTGAAAGGAGCTCTGACCAATGTGATAATCGATTATGATTCCAGAGGACTGCTACTGCCACATCCTTCTCACTTCTTGAGACCAACGTTTTCAGACATGACCAAGGTATGAGTTTGTTTTGCTTGGATAAGTGTGTGTACACACAAATCTGTATGTATGTGGAGCAGCTAGGTGGCACCATGGATAGAGCTCCAGGATTGGAGTCAGGAAGACTCACTGTTCAAATCTGGCCCCAGATGTACGACCCTGGGCAAGTCACTTCACCCCATTTGCCTCCGTTTCCTTATCTGTCAAATGAGCTGGAGAAGGAAATGGCAAACCACTCCAGTATCTTTGCCAAGAAAACCCCAAATGGGGTAATGAAAAGTCAGACACAATTAAAATGACTGGCCAACAACGGTAAAACAAAACATGTACCTGGGTATGCGTATACACACATACACACCTAAACATATGTACATATATGTGTGTATTATAACATATATACACGTGATACAATACAATGTATATATGTACACCACAGATACAGGTTTTATAGTCCTATATGTGTAGTTTCATAATTCACCATTTCGGTGTACATATATGCATATATAGTTCAAGAAAAACATATATGATCACATATGGAAGATTTCACTGTATTTTAAACAGCACTAGAGTTTAAATAGAAAACACAGGCGACACCATCAAGGAAACCTCAAACACACGGAGGCAGCTCCGAAGGGGGCTCGGGCAAGCGAGCGGCTTGGAGCCTGTCGTGTTACGTTTAATCTGTACTAATTAAGAAGTTTTATATACCAGAAGTTCAGAGTTTCGCATACCATCTCCTTTTCCTGATTTCCTTTGTGTGTCAAAATCATCATATTTATTAAGTTCATAATGAAAGTTAAACAAACCTGAAGACGAGAGGAGAGAATGATGAAGGGAAGGGAGAGAGATGAAAGAGAGTGAAAGAAAGGCACCGAGAAAGAAAAGAAGAAGAGACAGAGGGTCCGAGGGACAAGGAGGGCAAGCGTGTTTCTGTACCTTCTCTATGGCCTCCTTAGGTTCGTGTTCCTTCACCCTGCATTCCAGGTCCGGGGCGTGGCAGCAGGAGGCGTGAAGGCTCATCGCCCCGCTGCTCACACACTGGCTGTGACCGTGCTGGCTTTTCATGATGGGCTTCACCTGGTCCCCAAACTCCTCCCTTTGGGAATGGGAGGTGCAGCCTGCAGGAAGGGGGAGCATCGACTCAAAGCCCGCGGATGGTTTCACTGTCCCCCTCCCTCGCCCCGCCCCCTCTGGACCAGGCTCCCGCCCTTCCTGGGATCGCCTGCTTTCTGTTAGAGTGGGGTCACTCTAGTGCTGGCTGCCTTCCTCTCCACTTCTCCCGTCCATTCAACCCTGGCTGATCTTCGTCCTGTCGGGTGAAGTCCTCTCCCATGGTCAGTTACAAGGGGAGGAAGAAAACCAATGACCTAGAGTCTGCCCTGCCCTGTGCCTCAGTTTCCCCTTCTGTGAACCAAGGGAGCTGGGCTAGATTCATGGTTCCCAATGTATAACCCAGGGACTGGTGGGGTCCCTAAGACCCCTAAAGGGGGCTATGAGGTCAAAAATATTTTTTATAATAATTCTAAGGCATTTTCATTTCTAATATGATGAACATCAGTAGAAATAACCCATGTAAACAAAAGCATTTGTAAAAAGGAGTCCTGAGACCAAAAAATGTGAGAATTGCACTTTCTCCCAGAACCCCCCACAGCTAGGACATCCCCTGTTCTAAGGCCCCTGCCAGCTCTGACATTCCCTGTTCTCAGGCCCCTCCCAGCTCTGACATTCCCTGTTCTAAGACCCCTCCCAGCTCTGACATTCCCTGTTCTCACGTGATATCTCACGTGATACAATGCAATGTATATATGTACACCACAGATATAGGTTTTATAGTCCTATATGTATAGTTTCATAATTCACCATTTCGGTGTACATATATGCATATATAGTTCAAGAAAAACATATATGATCACATATGGAAGATTTCACTGTATTTTAAACAGCACTAGAGTTTAAATAGAAAACACAGGCGACACCCATCAAGGAAACCTCAAACACACGGAGGCAGCTCCGAAGGGGGCTCGGGCAAGCGAGCGGCTTGGAGCCTGTCTAGTGCTGGCTGCCTTCCTCTCCACTTCCCAGCTCTGACATTCCCTGTTCTCAGGCCCCTCCCAGCTCTGACATCCCCTGTTCTCAGGCCCCTCCCAGCTCTGACATCCCCTGTTCTAAGGCCCCTCCCAGCTTTGACATTCCTTGTTCCAGAGTTCCTCCCAGTTTTGGTAGTCCAAGACTCCGTAAACTCTATTCTGAAGCATCATTTGGTTTCCTGTGTAACTCGTGGCCAGCACGCTGCCCCAGACCTCCTACCTGTGACTACATGGCTCTCCTCAGCACAGTGGGCACGGACCTCTCTGGCAGTCTCCCCCTGGTGAGCTGCCTGGACGTGACATTGGGCTCTGGGGAGAACACAGCACCTGGCGATGGCGTAGACTCCCTGTCCCCCAAACGCATTGTAGGCCAGGCATTCTTTCCTGCCCTCACGGACCTGAGATTTAAAAACAATATTGCCAACAACGTCCCCATAAAATGAAAACAAGCTCACAGACGCCACAGCTCCCTCCAGATGCGCTTACAAAGGCAGCCCGTGATCAGAGCTTGGTGCCTTCATCTTGGGATCCCCCCAGCATTTCTGAGTAGCTCCTCGGTGGTGGCTCAGTGACCTTCCATGTCCTCTGATTCCTTCCCTGCCCTGACAATCTGCTCCAATTCTAAGGTGCTTTTTGCATCAAAGGCCCATCATCCTAAGATGTCCTGTGACCTCTTTCTTCAGAGATGTTCAGGCCAGAGGCTTCTCCTGGGCCATCAGGATGTCAGGGTCAAATTGCTTTTGGTTTGGATTATTGTTGCTTTTGCTATACTTTAAAATGGCAATTAGGTTATTGGACTTTGTATTCTGATCCATGATAGTCTCAATGCTTTGAAATTTATGTTTATCCCAAACATGGCATGGAATGCACTCAGTGGGTGCACAATCTCTTTATTCCCTTCTTCCCTTCTAGCTTGGGAAATACTGGGGTGTGGGGGGATTCCATTTTACAGGAGAGGAAACTGAGGCATGAGGAAAGAAAGGTAACACTCAGAAGAAAGGGGACCAGAATCATCTCCCTCATCTGTCTGGGACTGAGATTAGGGCCCCTACCTCTGGATCATGCTGAACCATGGCTGTCAAGGGAAGGATTTCCCAGGACTGATCAGTCCCAAGATGGCAGAGGAATGGCTCCTCCTAGGCCTCATAGCTGGAGGAGAGCCAAGAGAGAAATGCCTTGTGCTCTCCCAAGAGGGCACCTTGTTCCCTCCCTCTTTAGGAGGACATGCTCCCCAAGCCAGGCTCTCTGGGGTCGGATAGATCAGGATGGTGTGGGTTAACAGAAAGGGCCCTGGAAGAAGAGCGGGCTAACCTGGACCAGGCACTAGCTGTGGGACCCTGTGCAGGTCACTAATCTCAGTTCCTTTGCCTATAACATGGAAATGATGATGCTAATCCGATTCATTCTAATTCATTCCCTTATCCTCTCCAAAGCAGCCCGATCCACACAAGCTGTGAGTGCCAGCCAGGAAGCTCTGAGGAAGGCTTAACGGTAGTGATAGCCTTGATGGGTGCAATGCTGATGCAAGTATGTGCACCCCACACACACACATTCCATATATGCTGAGATCCCAAGCAATACAACACACACAGATACCCCATGAACACACAAACCCACATAACACACAGGTGCCCCTATAGTCATGCCCACAGCACACAAATGATGAGACTGCAGAATCACAGACTCAGAGACGAAAGGAACCTTCTAGGCCACTGAATCCCCCTCCCCCTCCCAATTTTGCAAATGGGGAAACTGAGGCACAGAATGGTTAAATCAGTTGTCTAGGACGACTCAACTAATGAGAGTCTGAGAAGGGGTTTGAACCTAGATCCTCACGAGCCCAAGCTCCGTGTGGCATTGACTGCCTCTCATCACTCCTGAGCATGCAAGCGCACGGCACACGCCTCTCCGCACACGTACAAGTACATGGGATGTCTGCATGGAAAGAGGCTTGGCTCTCAAGTCAGAGGCTGGGGCTCAAAGCCTGCCTCTGGGGCTCATTATCTGTGAGCTCCCTGGGGCTCATTGTCTGTGAGCTCCCTGGGCCTCGGGGTCCTTGGGGTGCAGGGAGGGTGGGACCAGATGGTCTCAGATTCCTTCCAACTCGGCCTCTCAGACCCTGTGACCTGGGCACAGCATGCTCACACAAGCATCACCTCCATCCGCTCTCCTCTCCTCTTTCCACTCTTGGAGAAACTGGAGCAGCTTAGCATCTCCTCGTTGCCGCTGCAGCGGGCCACAGCAACGGCCGTCCGGGTCGGGCCCGAGTTCGAGGACCACACTGTCCGACAGTACAGCTGCTCCTCTGAAAGAGTACATGGGCCCCCCCACCCCGAGGCCCAGATGTGAATGGAGGAGAAGCGAGGGCCCAGGGACCAGGCCATGAAGGCATTCTGATCCCCAGCAAGCAGCCGGCTTTGACAATCACCGGGAGGACCCACCCCAACCAGGTCCAGGGACAGAGGCAGAATGGTGAGACTGTTTTGTAGAGAAGAACTAGACCCACTACCCTGATCTCTGCAGTCACACATTATTTGGAGGAAGCTGGAGATGGGGACAACTTTGTGAATTTCTAAAGGTCAGGTCTCTGGGCCTCTGAGAGGATTGGGAACAGATTCCATGCTGGGATAGCAGTTAGCCAGTCCAGCACTGAAGCCCCAGCAGGGAGGAATGGCCTTGGGTGTCCAACCCAGAAGTAGCAGTGGCCATGCCACCCCTGGGCACAAACTGTGGGACCAAGGCTATGTAGAAACTGCAGTCAGTTTGAGCCTGCTCTCCCTGGTGCTAAGAGGGTAGAGGGAAGGGGGTACCACCGAGGTGCTGGGGGGGGGGAGGGGGACACATTAGTACTTCTGTTCTTGCTCTATCTTCAAAGTCAGTATCTTTTTGTAAAAGTCAATTGAAGTGAATTGGAAATGGAAGGTTGGCAGCTAAGAGTGAGGGAACCACCCAAAAAGGAGACTAGGGCTGGTGGCATTAGAGAAAGACACTCCAACTACCTAGAACTCTGAGGGGGAGGTAGAGCTAGCTTTGTTCTGAAAGAACTGAGTCAGAGTGCACTTAATAGAAGGAACCTTAGCATAAAGAAGGCCAGGGCTCAAAGGAACCTTAAAATGTGGCATCTTAGAACTGGGAGGGATATTCTAGAACAGAGAAAGTCAGAGCTAGAAGGAACCTTATCACATGGAAAGCAAAAGCTGGAAGGATCCTTAGAACACAGAATGTTAGAGCTGAAAGGGACACAGCAAGACAGTCTCCTCCTTAAAAGGGGCCTGAGAACAGGGGATGTCGGAGCTGGGAGGGGCCTGAGAACAGGGGATGTCAGGGCTGGGAGGGGCCTTAGAACAGGGCGAGTCAGGGCTGGGAGGGGCCGGCTGAGAATCCGTGTTTTAACATTGCATAATTTTAACACCAAACATAGCTTGATGTAATGGAGAGTCAGTCTTAATGTCAGGAAGATCTGAGTTCAAGTTCTGACTTGGAAACAGACTGGCTGTGGAGCCCCAGCCAGTTGGATTCACCTCTCTGTTCTCTCCAGGCAACTCAATAAGACCATAAATGGCCGAGGTGGGAGTCTCCTCCCAAATTAACATAATTATGACCGCTCACGTTTTCTGTGAGCTCGAGGCTCACAAAGTGATTTTCTCCCAACACTGTCGTGAAGTAGGGGGCAGAACTGTTATTACAATTCCCATTTTATAGGGGAGAAAACAGTGACCACAGCCCGCAGCTGCCACATTGGACACGCCAAGGTCTCCAGACTCTGAATCAGCACACTTTTTCCTGACAGGGTCCAAGAGGCAGGGGTTTGGAAGGAAGGAGAAGCAGAAGGAGGTGCGGAGCTCCCTGAGGAGCACCGAGAAGCTCACCTGCCCCGAGGCTGGACGGCAGCCCAGCCACCAAATTGGGGGTCAGCAGCCTCTGGTCTTCAGGAAACCAGGCCTCATTGATCACATTCTTGATGGAGAAATGTATCAGTCGCTGCCTCAGTTCTGAGATGGTCAGGCTGGGCTGGGCACTGAGGAGCATGGCAGCGATGCCTAAGAGAAAAGCCACGGACCACTTTGGCCCCAAACCATGCTCTCCTTCCTCCTCCCCCTCCTTCTTCCTCGTCCTCCTTCCTCCTCCTCCTCCCTACCCATCCTCCTCCCTCCTCCCCACACACCTGTGCGCAGGCCTGCCCAGACACCCCTGCCACGGGGGACTTCAGGGACTGCCCACTGCCCTGAGGAAGGGCATTCGGGGCCCTTCACACCTAGCCCCAGCTTTTTAGCCTGTTTAGACACAATTCGCCTTCCCCACTTTACATTTCAGCCCAACGGCCCCTGAAGGATTTTCCATCTCCAGCCTCCCTGCCTCTGCCCTTGCTGTCCTTCATGTCAGAATACTCTCCTTCCTCACTCCTCCTCTGGGATCCCTCATGCCCTGATGCTTCCCTTGTGGTTGTGGTTCAGGCGTCTGGTTGTGTTAACTCTTTGTGACCCCGTGTACCATCATCCATGGGATTTTCTTGGCAAAGATGCTGGATTGGCTGGCTCTTTTCTTTTCCAGTGGATTAAGGCAAACAGAGTTAAGTGAGTTGTCCAGGGACACACAGCTAGTAAATATCTGAGGCTGGATTTGAACTCAGATCTTCCTGACTCTAAGCCCAGTGCTCTGTCCACTGAACCCCCTAGCTGCCTTCCTATCCCCAACAAATCATGGTGTGGTTACTCATCTCGCACATTTCCTTTGCCTACTTTACTAGAGAAAAAGTCCTTTCTCCTAGCAGGAGTGTAAGCCCCTTGAAGGAAGAGATGGTTTTGTTTTTGTCATTGTATCTTTGTGCCAAGCAGAGTGCCTGGCCCCTCATGAGCACTTAGTAAATGCCTACTGGGTTCCCCTCTTGTCTTGCTTTCAAGACTAAAAGCTCTTGAAGCCAGTGAGATCTTGTGTCTCCCTCCCCACCTAGCACAGGGATAGGCATACAGTTGGTACCCAATAAATGTTGATGGGTAAAGCTCTGGGGTGCCCCACAGGAAGGGAGGAGCTACATACCCGCAACGTGGGCAGCAGCCTGAGACGTTCCACTCTGAGAGGTGAAGCAGGTGCTGCAGTCACTGGAGGCACCAATGATATCTTCCCCAGGAGCAAAGAGGTCCACACAGCGGCCAAAGTTGGTCCCCAGGGCTCCCATGGTGATTGGCTGGTCGTGTGAGTTTGTGGCTCCCACAGTGATGACCTAGAGGGAAGAAGGTAACAAGGTCCCAAGCAGGAACAACAGGGTCCAGGCCCAGGTCCAGAAGCATCCAATCAACTGTCCTGAGTTACAGTTCATTAGGACAAAGGCAGCAGCCCCGAGGCCTGTGGACTGCACCGCTTGATAGGGGAGAGGCCAGCTAGCCTTGGAGTCAGAAAAACTGGTTTAGAAGTGTCTGAGCATGGCTGGGGCAGGACAGGCAGCCAGACTCTCTCCTTCAACCCCCTTGTTTTATAGAGGGAGAAATGGAGACCCTGGAAGTGAAGGCCCAGCACCAGCCAAGGTTTCCTCCTGCCAGTGTCCTACATATGCCCCAGCAGAAGGGGGTGCCCCACAGGGATCATAGATTCGTACCTGCCTTTATGTTGGGGGCCTGTTCTCCCATCCTTCATCCCTCCCTTTCCCCAATTCCTACCTCCCATCCCATCTCAAAGGGCCTTGGCCTGCATTGTGTGGTTGTGTATGTTTGTCCTTCATTCTCAAAGAGCAACACGACAATCAGGGAATGATGACATGACTTGCAGTGACTTTGATTTAAGTGAGGCAGGGCTGTGCAGGGTCACCAGCCTCACTTTCTCCTCCAGAGCCATCTGGGTCCAGTGGCCAGATACTCATCAGGATGACCGGATATGGCCAGGATGCAATGGGAGGCCCTGGCCTTTCTAAGCTAAGGTCTTTTCAGGCACTCACTTAGAGTAAGGCAATGTTCAATCAGTGAATAGGCCTCTTTAAGAAGTGAGTCAAGGAATGGTCCCTTTAATTAAAAAAAATCAACTGTGAGGGAAGACCCTCAGGGTTGCTGGCCAAAAGAGAAACAGTTGCTATTTATGTCCCCTCTGAGTCAGGAAGGCCCAAAAAGTAACCATTAAGGTGCTTAGACAGGGCAGGGACCTATTGTTGTCCAATTAATGAGATCCAAAGTGAACTGGATTCAAGGCTTGGTCTTTGAGAAAGAAATTTAGCCAGTAAACTCCAAGTTAACTAAGTAGGTTTCAACCATCAACCAAAGTTTCCTTTCCTTTGGGCAGCCTTACCTCAGGTTCAGAAGCTGGGGAGTACAAGCAAGCATCCTCTTTGTAGTTGCCGGCAGCTGCGATCATCACCACCCCTGTGCGCACCATTAGCCTACAGGCAGTGTTCAGTATACGGCTGTATCCCCCAGCAAAGGGAAGCAGGATTACCAGGGGACTGTAGGGCTGGGCTATCTGGGTCGTCCGGATGAACTCCAGGCCTGTTTACCACACAGAAAAACAAAACCCACCATCGACTTATCTGAAGACAGTGAACAGCCTAACCTCTCCATTCCTGAGCAGGGCACTGAAGGCTCACAGGATGTGGAACTGAGGGATCTTGGAGGAAGCTGGTCATCAGCCTCCTCCCTTGCTGATCATGGAGCTGATGGCCAGAGAGGCACCCAGCATCACAGAGGCAGCACAGAAGCAGCATTTTCAGGATTGGCAGGGACCTCAGCAGCCATCTATCCAACCCAGAGATGACTAAGGGTCATCCAATTTCCTCTTGCAGATGCCCAATGATGGGGAATTCACCACCACCTCTTAAGGTACTTTCTAGCTGTGCGGGCCTGGGCAAGCCCCTTAATCTCTGCCTGATTCAGTTTCCTCAGCTCTAAAACGAAGATAATAATAGCCCCATCTCTGAAGATTATTGTGAAGATCAAATGAGATATTTGTAAAGCACTTAGCACATTACCAGGAAGTAGCAGGTGCTACAAAATGTGTATTCCCTTGCCTTCCCCTTATACCTCCCACATCAGGGCAGGGCTAATGCACCTCTACTTCCCAGAGTGCCAAACTCAGGGACCACTCCTTTCAGTCTAATCTAAACCAGTCATGCCACAGGGGAAGCTCATTGGATCAGGTCGATTTGGAACCAGGCAGATGACCACTCACCAATGAGCGAGCCGCTGACTGTTCCCTTGCCTTGACAGTTCAGGACCCGGAGGCTCCGGACGCTAGCCCCTTTTGCAACACCAGCATCCTTGCCACTCACCACTCCAGCCATGTGGGTTCCATGACTGTCACATTTACTGGCCTGCCAGAAAAACACAAGGAGTGGATAAGGATTAAAAATATCTCTCTGCTTACAATGGCTCAAAGGCACATCAGGAGACCCTTCATGACCCTCAGAACTGATGCCATGGAAGCAACAGCACGGTTTGGTAGGAACAACTGAAAATCACAGCTGACATGGCAGATCTGCTGGACAATGATGGAGGGGAGAAAGTCTCACCTGTCTGTGGAAGCGGGTGCCATCCTCCTCTGGAACATTCTCGAAGTCAGTGACAGTGACCTTTCCCTCAATCTCCCGATGTCCACTCTGGATGCTGGTATCCAGCAAGTATACTTCCACCTGGTCACCTTCATCTTTCACAGAAAACAATGGGAGAGGAAATAAATAATGACAACATTAGTGGAAACACTGAGCCGACTGTACCCACAAGTCTGTTTTGCAGAAGGTACCGTACCCCTGCGGCAGCAAGCTCCCCCGTCCCTGGAGCTGTTCCATCCAGCATGAGCTGAGCAAGGAGTGTAGGACAGGAAATTCCAGGCCTGGGTGGCAAGGTGGACTTGAAAACCTTTAAGGTCTTCAATGCTAAGATTTTGTGTTTCGGAACAACCTGACCAAGGCTCTAAACCCCTAAGTTCCCTCCTCACTAACCCAAGGCTCCATCTTTAAAAGTCTTCACTTTTGTCTTATAGAAAAGGCAGACAGAGGTCAGAAGATGGTAGCTCTTGAGCTGGAAGGGACCTCAGAGGCCACTTAGTCCAACCCCCTCATTTTACAGGTGAGGAAACTGAGGCTCAGAGAGAATTACTTGCCCAAGGTCACACATTTAACAAGCAACAAAGATAGGACTTGAATCTTCACGACAGATGGTTAAATGCCACCTCTTATGTGTAGCATTTCCTGATCCTCAGCCAACAGCCAGTGCTCTCTCCAATTATTTAGTATATTATTTTGTCTTTCTTTGTATTCAGGTCATATCTTTACAGTGGAATATAGGTTCCTTTGGGTCCCAGAAGCCTTGAGGAATAGACTTTCTCTGAGCTTCTAAGGCCCCTTCCAACTTTCTTAGAAGTCAACTAGACTAACCATCTAATTAGTACATAATTATCTCTGGAAAGTTGACATCTACTACCCTGATTACTGGAGTAAATATCTAATCAGCCAGGAGTACCAGCCTTCCTCCCCAGCTCACCATCACCTTATATCTATATTGTGTCTGCACACACACACACACGCACGCACTCTCTCTCTACATACACACATACATACACATATATGTATGTATGCATAGATAGTTTGTATATAGTGTATATAGTATGTGTGTGCATGTATTTATATGAATATGTGTGTGTGTATGCATATGTATTGTCTTTGCTAATAGGTTTCTTCCTGAAGGGACTGTCCTACTTTTGTTTTTGCATCTCCAGCACCTTGGACAGCGCCTGACACTAAGGGGAAGGGATTGTGACTTCATTGAGATGGGGATCTCTCAAGTGAGGACACTTCTTCCACCAAAACACATAGGCGGGCACCTTCTCCACAACTTACACTCTTAGAGATTGCCTTGGGCACTGAGATGTTGAGTGACTGACACACACAGCCAGTATGTGTCTTCCTGGCATCAGGCCAGCTCCTTATCCACTGCAGCCCGCTATCTCTTAAAAGGTGATTAATGGATGCCTGTTGATTGATTAGAGGTAGGGACTATTTCATTTTTGTCTCTATTTTTTTGTCCCCAGTAGAGTGCCAGGTTGGTACATGATAGGTACTTAATAAATGCTTGCCAAACAAACATACCCATACCCAACAGGAATTCCCTGTACAACATCTCTGACAAGTGGCTATCCAACTTCTGTTTGACCTCTAGTGACAAGGAACTCACCGGCTTCATGTCTAACAAGCCTAACAATCCATCAGCCTTCTCACTCACTCTACCACCCTTCAAATGAGGAATCCAAGTCCATTTAGGCCAAGTAACTGTAAGCAGGATTTCAGAATTTCCAAAGGACTTGAGGCCACTGAGACCATTTCCCTCCATTTCACAGAAGTGGAAACTGAGGCCCAGAAATCTCAAGTGCCCAAGCTCACACAGACAGTAAACATTAAAAGCAAAATCTGAAGCCTGTTTGCCTGATTCTAGGGTCTTTTCCACTGTATTACATACTTTCTCTTTCCTTAGCTGTTTTTATTTTGACAAAGAAGAGCTCAATTCTTGTTTGGGGGAGGTAATAGGGAAGATGGCAACTAATACCTTGGAATGACTATGATGTAAAAACAAAACTGTAATTTTAACTGTTTTTTAAAAGAATAGGGGCTGGTTAAGAGGTGGAAGGGAGGGAACATAGCCAGATGGCCCCAGCACGCAACCAGTGCCCAAGAAATATTTTATTTTATTTTATTGTTTTTTGGAGGGCAACTGGGGTTAAGTGACTTGCCCAAAGTCACCCAGCTAGTAAGTGTGTCAAGTGAGGCCACATTTGAACTCAAGTCCTCCTGACTCCAGGGCCAGTGCTCTATTCACTGTGCCACCTAGCCGCCCACCAAGAAATATTTTAACAACCAAAAAAAGGTGTATTAGTATTGGTGATGGTGGGGAATCCTCTACAGCAGAGGTTCTTAGCCCCATGTCAAATCACCAAGCATTTAGTAAGCACCTACTATATGCCAGGCCCTGGAGACACAAAGAAGGGCAAAAAAAAAAAAGTCATCCCTGCTCTCAGTGGAATGGAGGAAACAACATATAAATGAACAGATGTAAATCAGAAATAGGCTAAGTTTGAGATAATCAACAGAAGGAAGACCCAAGCATTAAGACAGATTGGGAAAGGCTTCCTGTAGAATGTGGGATTTTAGCTAGGACTTAAAGGGAGATGGGAAATGAAGAAGGTAGAGGTGGAGAGGGAGAGCCTTCCAGGCATGGGGGCAGCCAGAGAGAATGCCAAGAGCTGAGAGATGGAGGGTCTTTTTTGTGGTGCAGTATGGAAGCTGGTATCAGTAGATTGAATAGTACATCATTAGGGAGTAAGGTGTAAGAAGACTGGAAAAGCCAAGAGGGGATACTGTATTTGATCCCATGAGCAATAGAGAACTCCTGGAGTTTGTTGGGTAGGGGAGTGACTTGGTGAGATCTGCATTTTAGGAAGGTGATTTTGGCAGCTGAGCAGAAGAAGGACTAGACTGAGGAAAGATTTGAAGTAGTGAGACCAATCAAAAGGCTAGTCCAAGCATGGGATGATGAAGGTGGGCACCAGGGTGGTTATAGGGTCAGAGGAGAAAAGGCAGATATCTGGGGGATGTCTATGGCTAGCAGGTGCACCCTGGGCAAAGATCCAGCCAAGGAGACTAAGAAGGAATGGTCAGACCCATAGGAGAACCAGTATCACAAAAACCTAGAGAGAAGAGAGTTTCAAGGAAGACAGGGTGATCAACAGCAGCAAAAGCTATAGAAAGTTTGAAAAGAATGAGGAGTAAGAAAAAGATGCTGGATTTGGTGGTTAAGAGATCACTGCTAACTCTGGAGAGGTTTTGTTTGAACGGGGAGCTTGGAAGGCAGGCTTTCAAGAATGAAGACAGTGAGAGGAGAGGAGGTGGAGGCTTCTGTTGCAGAAGGATTGGATTTTCAGGATGTTAGCCATGAAAGGAAGGAGAAAGGGAGTGGAGAGACCAAGGGAGGGCTTTTTGAGAGACAGGAGTGTGCGTAGGAAGCAGGGAAGCAAAGAGTGGGGAGGACAGAGGAGGCCCTCTGGGGATAGAGGCCTGACAACTTCTTTTTAATCTTGACAATTGCATTTAACTGTAATTATATTTCACTTGCTTTCCTTTCTAATCCTAGGTATTTTGTGCATTTAAAAACATTATTTTGAGAAGGGGTTCACAGGCTTCCCCAGACTTCCAAGAGTCTATGACAGAAAAAAAAAAGGCTAAGAACATCTTCCTTATGGCAAGTTTGTGGGAAGATATGGATATATCTTCCCCATGAGACTGCAAGCTCTTTGATGGTCCTTTCCCTTTCTTTGTATCCCTAGTGCTTAGCACATCCTTATTGATGGACTGAATGAAAGGGAGTTGGTGGGCTGCTATCTGCACTTGTGAAGTGAAGCCCATATAAATAAATCATAGACTATAGGAATTTCAGAGCTAAGACATTAAGTTGGGAAGACACACAAGGAAGTTACCTTGATAAACCCTGAAGCCCCTGTGGAGATGGGAATCATCACCCTAATTTATAGGACCTCTGCCTCAGGGCCAGCCTCTTTCCTGGTCTATGACAATAAGATAGCTCATGGATGGTTGGAGTATCAGATGACCAAGATCAGCCAGTGTTTGGATAAGACAGAAGAGACACAAGAGGGCCCATGATGCCACTGAGACTTCCAGCCATAGAGTCCTGAACAGGTCTGCCTCCTCCCCACCAGCACTCAGGCACATCACCCCAGACCAGGCTCCCTGCCTATGTCCACTTGCTAGGCTTCCCCATCCTCACCTGTCCCTGGTTCCCTCCACCAGCTACCTGCCAATTAGCAGAAGTGGCCATGAATTTATAGCAATGCTGTGTGGGAGATGTGGAAACTGTGATCCCCAGCATTTTTCCCTCACGTCCATATGTATACCCTCTACTAAATGTTCCCTTCAAAAAAAAAAATCTGCCCTCAGCCCCTCCCTCCCACCAGACTGTGTGAGCAGAAGGCCTGAAATCAGAGCCAGCCTATGCCTTTGACACCTCTAGGCAGGAGGGTCTCTGCAGAATGAGCCGAACCCCACCAAACTTATCCAAGCCACCCTAGTGTTCACTTCTGATATGGGTGAAATGCATGACTAGTGTCAAGATGAAAGCATTCCTGCCCTTTCTGTGCAGATCACTACCCAGAAACCCATGCTTGAGGTGATCAGACATCACAAACATTAAAAAAAAAAAACCAACACTTCTCTGGACCTCAGTTTCTCCTTCTGTCAAACACAGGTATTGACTGAGATGATTTCTAAGGTCCCTTTCGGTTCTATGAGCCACCAATTCTCTTAGCCTATGCTATGGCTCAAACCAGGGGCACCACAGGGCACCCTATGCATCTGACTGAAATGAATCAGAAAAAGGTTGGCATTGGGGCTGAAAAACCTGAGAAAGGAGCTTATGTGGTTACAGCTTGGGAGAGGACAGAGGAAAAGCTGAGATTCACCAGTGCTCACTCATTCAGTGCTCCCATAGCAGTTTATTCAATGGGTGTTCAGACAATGACATCACTGGTGATGAGTCAATGGACAGACGTTGTCAAAAGTGTTTGGCCAATGGGTGCTAAGCAGTCATGGTCATCATGGGACTCAGTGAGTGGGCACTAAGTGATGTCACTGATGCTCCATGGGTGCTCAGTCAATGTCATCAGAGGTGTTCAGTCCATGGGGTCAGTGATGAGTCAAGAAGAGCTCACTGAAGGCTGCCGTGAGCACTGAGACCGTAGCTGTGATCTTGGCTGATCAGTTAACGCTCTTCAACCACTTTAGAAAAGGAAGAAATAACTTCTGATAATGAGTTCTGATAGACCTAAGAAATGGGACACTCTACATGATGCTGACATCCCACCTTCCAAAGTAACTCCGTCTAATTTTCTCTTTTTGTAAATTCTTTCTATTTTTACATAGTAAGGGAATTTGGAGGTCATTTCATTTGACTTTCATGTGTATGAGAATCTCTATCATGTATAGACAAGGGGTAGCCCAGCATGATAGTATTGACTGAGGAGGCCCTGAGGTGCTGCTGTTGCTGCTGCTACTGTTGCTGCTGCTGCTGTTGCTGCTGCTGCTACTACTTGCTGCTGTTGCAGCTTCTGCTGCTGCTACTGTTGCTACTCCTATTGCTACTATTACTACTTGCTGCTACTGTTGCTGCTGCTGCTGCTACTTGCTGCTGCTACTGTTGCTACTATTACTACTTGCTGCTACTGTTGCTGCTGCTACTACTACTTGCTGCTGCTACTACTTACAGCTGCTACTGTTCCTGCTCTGACTACTACTACTTGTTGCTGCTCAGTCCTACTCTATGTGACCCTGGGATTTTCTTAGCAGAGATACTGGAGGGGTTTGCCATGTCCTTCCCCAGCGTGTCCCCATTTTATAGATGAGGAATTGAGGCAAATAGGAGTTAAGTGACTTGCCCAGGGTCACATAGCTAGTAAGTGTCTGAGGCTGGACTTGAACTCAGTCTCCCTGACTCCAGGCCCGCACTGAGCACTGCACCACTTAGTTGCTACTACTACCAGCTAACATTTATACTCACTATGCATCAGGTACTATGTTAAGTGGTTTACAAACATTATCTCCTTTGATCCTCACAACAACCCTGAGAAGTGGGCCCTCTTATGATCTTCACTGGAAATCACTGGATCTAGCGTCTTCTGAACACCTGCTCTGAACCCCTTTGTACCTTCCCCATTACAGGGAAATAAAGGGGCATGTGACTGAGCCTGGTAATGTCAGAAGCCTGTCACAAGGTGCCCAGGAACCTTGCCAGGGAAAGCCTGTAAAATTACAAGGCCAGCACTGGCCAAGGTTTTCATTTCAAATCCCATGCCCTCATGACACAAACTCTCATGTTAATTTAGACTCCCAGATCAGACTCCTAGGCTTCAAGAGTTAGGAGGGGCCTGTGAACAGGGAATGTTAAAGCTTGGAGGGGCCTGAAAACAGGGGATGTCAGATCTAGGAGGGGCCTGAGAACAGGGGGATGTCAGGGCTGGGAGGGGCCTGAGAACAAGGGATGTTAGAACAGGGAGAGGCCTTAGAACGTAGATTGCTGGCCCTGGAAGGAACTTTATATCAAAGAAGGTCAGAGCTATAAGGGACTTTAGAACACAGAGTGTCCAAGCATAGAAAATAGAATGTCATAACTTAAAGGGATCTCAGAACATCCGAAGCTGGAACTGGAAGACACATGAACTTTTAGAACCATATATGAACTTTGAACACAGACTGTCAGGGCTGGGAGAACTTAGACCACAGGATTCTAAAAGGTGTTTTGGGGACATAGAGCAGTAGAATGAGAAAGGATCTTGTGAACTCCAGTGTTCTCCCCTGTTCTCAGGCAGCAGGGAGAGGAGCTCTGAATGTGGAATGTCAGTGCCAAAGGAATGGCAAGGCACCCTGTGTCAGAACCGAGAGGGCCTTTAAAGCCCAGAACCATAGAGCAGAGCAGGCATTAGAGTTGAGAGTGTCTGAGTGGCTGGCAGAGAGAAGAGAGGAGTCTGCCAAAAGCCAGAAACAAAATTGAGAGTGGCAGGGTCTTACTGGGTGGGCTGTACTCCTCTGATCTGTGTGGTGCCAGGACAATCCTGTCCAGGTTCCAGGGAACGCTCTGTGCGAAGACAAAGGCATCTTCTTCAATGTAGTCAACATGAGGTAACCTCAGTGCCTGCCGAGAAGCCCAAGGAACTGATCAACCTTTTCTGGAAACATTTGTTTTGGCCCAAACCATCAAAACTCCAGGTCTTCATTTTACTTCCTCTTTACTGAATGGTGCAGCCCCAGAGCCTGTGTAAGCCCACCAGCTCACCCACCTGCTTTCAGAGCCTTCTCTTAGGAAATTTCTTGCTTATTCTCTGCAAAATGATTGGAAGGGCATTTTTGTAAGAAAGAGTAAAATCACAGACCATTAGTGCTGAGAGGGGCCTTAGAACAGGGAGGGTCAGAGGAGAGAGGAAGCTTAGAACATAGGATGTCAGAGCTAGGAGGGAGCTTAGAACAGGGAAGGTCAGAGCTGGGAGGGAACTTAGAACAGGGAAGGTCAGAGCTGGGAGGGAGCTTAGAACAAGGCATAATTCCTTAGTGCTCACTCTGCACTAAACACTGGAAATGCAAAGAAAGGTGATAGCACAGTTCCTGGCCTGGAGGAGCTGATGATCTAATGGGATGAACAACTGTGTGCCTAGAAGACTGCACAGGATCCATTTGAGACAATCCCAGAAGGAAGGCTCTATTGAGGGGGCAGGTGGGGGTAGGTGGCTTCTTGATGAAGGTAAGATTTGTACTGAGACTTGAAGGAAGCCAGAGAAGCCAGGAGGCAGAGATGAGGAGGGAGAGTGCTCCAGGCATGGGGTACAGCCAGGGAAAATGCCCAGAGGCTGGAGATGGTCAATATTGAGATGATAGTGTAAGTGGATGAAGCATAAGAAGACTATAGAGATTGTGAAGGTCTTTACAATCCAAAGAATTTCTATCCGATCCCAGAGGTCGTAGAAAGGCACTGGAGTTTGTGGGAAGGGCAGTGCTCACAGCCCCCTGGGGGAGGCCCCCAGGATCTTAGGCCTGAAAAGCTGACTCTCCCCCAAGCCCTGGCTCAGAAGAGCTGCCCTTTCCCAGAGAAGAAACTTTTATCCTGTGTTACATCATCTTCAAGGAAGCTGCCCAGTGATGAAGAAAGCCAGAGGGACCTCCAGTCACGGCTTTAATGACAGCTCCGGTGTCTCTGATGCTTAATAGTTAAAAACCATCCAATCCAACAAATGCTTAATAAGTGCCTCCTGTGTGCCAGGCTAGGGACATGGATACAAAAGGCCAGCGCTCCTGCTCTCCTGCGCAGACTACTGGCAGGAAAGGGAGATGATCCAAGATACAGGCAGTGAAGGAGAACGCTGGGTAACCTGAGGAGGGAGGGCATGGCTCCATCTGAGGGGATTCAGGACAGCTTGGAGGAGAAGGCAGCACCTGAGCTCAGCCCTCGAGTCACCCAGGAATTCTCAGCAGCAAAGGGGGAGGTGCCAGAGGGGGTTGTTCCAGGCTGGAGGCTCAGCCTGTTCAGAGGACAAGGCAGGAGGTAGAACACCCCCTCTGGGAAGCAGCTGCCATGGAAGGAGAGGCAAGGAAAGTGCACGAGCCAGCTGTCACAGAGAAGGTGCTTAGATGTCCATGATTGTTTTCATTTGTGCAGGTGTTGTTTCTGCTGATAGAGTGAAAGCTCCCTGAGGCCAGGGACTATTTAGATTTTGGTTTTGTAGCCTCTCCACCTGGAACAGTATCTGGCACACAGTGGATGTCAAGCTAGTCTGGAGAAGGGGGAGGCAGGGACATGCAGGTGACCATGACAGCAGCTCAAAGCACAGGGACCAGGAGTAGGGGGAGGCTGAGCCGGACCAACATCTCCAAGGGTGGGAAGAGGAAAAGAGAGAGGATGGAAGAGCTATTTCTGTGTGTGTGCCCCCAGGTGTGGGTCATGGGGTCAGAGCTCTAGAGGCAGAGGGGCCAGCTGGGCCAGCTCCTCTATTGTACAGATGAGGAAACTGAGGCTCAGAGAAATGGAGTGACTTAGCCAAGATCATGCAGGTAGAGAGATAAGACATGGGGAGACAGACAGATAGACAGGATGGGGGATAGATGAATAGAGATGAGAGGGGGGAGAGAGGGAGAGGGAGAGACAGAGAAACACAGACAGAGACAGAGACAGACAGACACAGACAGACAGAGACAGACAGACACAGACATAGAGACAGAGACAGAGACAGAGACAGACAGAGAGAGACAGAGTGTGAGAGAAAGAGAGAAAGAGAGAGAGAGGGAGGGAGGAAGGGAGAGAGAGACAGAGACAGAGACAGAGTGACAGACAGAGACAGAGAGAGGAGACAGAAAGACAGACAGAGATAGAGACAGACAGAGATAGAGAAAGCAGAGAGACAGAGAGAGATAGAGGGAGACAAAGAGAGACAGGGAGACAGAAAGAGACAGAGACAGAGAGACAGAGAGAGACAGAGAGACAGAGAGAGACAGAGACAGAGGGAGATAAAGAGAGACAGAGAGACAGAAAGAGACAGAGACAGAGACAGAGACAGAGACAGAGAGTCACCAGCTCCTGTGCTAAGTGCTGCAAATACAAATAAAAGAAAGACTTTCCCTGCCTTTAAAGAGATCACATTCCAGTAGGGGAAAACAAGATATAAAGAGAACTGGAACTAAGCATCAGCAGTGGGATTTGAACCCAAGTCCTCGGGCTCCACATTTCAGAGTTGTTCTCACTCTGCTGCTTTCTGCATAAACACTTGCTCAGTGATGTAATGCAAGGATTACTGTTCCCATTTAAGAGATGAGGAAACTGAGGCTCAGAGAAGCTAATTCCTTTCCCCTTTGCCAGGGCTTCTCCAAACCCACCCCGGAGGCTACCCCCCCCCCCCACCTCCTCCACATACAAGGCTGCTTCTCTTTGATAATCCAGCCCTTCCGCAGTAGTAAATGCTCCCTCCCTGTGGGCAACCTCCCTTGGAAGGCTGGAGGGCTGGGGCTGGGGAGCCATCTACAGGCCTCACCATATCCAGCACATCACTGCTCATCTTCACCAGGAAGCCAGGGAAGAGGTCTTGGAAGACATGAAGGATCTTGGTAAGGTAGCCGTGCTTGGCAGCCCGAGCCTGGAGACGGCGGATGGTGCGCTCTGTCTGCGACTGGTGAGTTTCTTCTTTCAGCACCACCAGGTAGTTGCCAGGATGTCTCCAGGCATGCTAAATCCCGACACAAAAAGGCACACAGCAGTTGACAAATGTCTCATTTGATCCTCACAACAACCCCATCAGGCAGGTGCTATTATTATCCCTGTTTTTCCCCATTGAGGATACTGAGGTAAACAAAGGTTAAGTGACTTGTCCAAGGTCACACAGCTAGTTTAGAGTCTGAAACAAGATTTTAACTCAGGTCTTCCCAACTTCAGGATCAGCACTCTATCCACTTGACCAACTAGCTGTCACTAATACCTCTACTTTAGGACCCAAAAGCAGATTAGAAAAGATCCTGCCTTCAAGGAGCTTAAATGCTAATAGAAGGTCTACAGCATGTGCTTGCTCATTGGAGAAGGATGAGGGTGAGCCCCTCTCAGCATCCCTGACATGGGCAGACCTAACAGGCAGAGCAGACTAGGCTTGGACCCCCCAACTGATGCCTTCAGGGGCTAACGTTCTGTGTGCTAAGGTCCCTCCCAGGGCCAGCATTCTTGTTTCAACCCTCATTTCCAGCTCCAACATTCGATGTTCTAAGACAGCCACCCTGGACCACACCTTTGGCACCTTAGCCTGGATGACTCCAACCATCTTCTACCCCTATCCTCAGAACACCACACATACATACATACACATACACACCACACACACTCACTCTCTCACCATATACCAACTTTTCACAAGAATCAATCAACAAGCATTTAAGAAGTACCATCTACGCTTGGGGCTTTGTGCCAGGTGCCAGAGACACAAAGACAAATCTGAAATGATCCTGCCTTCAGGGAACTTACACTCGATTGGGACAAAGAACAGGTATAACGCATATACACATATGTACAATATACACACATAAACACATATACATGTATTTATATATGCGTACATACATATACACATACATATCTGTACAAATATATACAGATACACAGCTGGGTGGTGCAGTGCACAGAGCACCAGACTCTGAATCAGGAAGATCTCTCTTCCTAAGCTGTAATCTGGCCTCAGAAACTTACCAGCTGTGTGAACCTGTCTAAGTCACTTAACTCTGCCTCAGTTTCCTCTTTTGTAAGATGAGCTAAAGAAGAAAATGTTAAACTACCCCAAATGTCTTTGCCAAGAAAACCCCAAATGGGGTCACAAAGAGTCACACGTGACTGAAAACTTACTGAATCACAACATATGTGCGTATGTACACACATATATGAACATAGATGCAATATATTTATATATGTGCGTATATCTGCACACACATATAATAATTATAAGGTAATGGGAGAAGGCACTAACCACAGGGGGGTGGGGATGAGGGCAGGCCCTCCCCTTCCCCAGCCCCAGACCTTTGCCAACCCCATCCTCCCCACCAGGGACTTTCAGACCCAACCAAGGCCCAGATGAGGGGTTAGCAAGGTTGGTTACCACCCAGAATGTACCAGAAAGAGAAAAACAAAGAAGGTGTCCCCAAAGAGGCACATTTTTTTGAGTTTTCTATTTGTCTTTATTAAGTCAAATGAAAAAGAACTTTTCATTTAGCAAGCATACAAAAACCAAAATATAATGCCATTATATCCATATAGCAGATCCATAAGCAAAGGATGAGTTCAGACTTTTTTTTTCCTAACCATATTTCAATCTATTTGAGAAGTCATTCCATTTGTTCAGGTTGCTGCAACAGCAAATTCAAGAATGTAATAGTCTCTGTGTCTCACATCTGCTCTAAAACCTATTTGAATTGATCATTTTATCATGCAATTTTCACAAATAACCAGGTTTCTTGAAAAAAGTGCTGTCCATTCTACAATTAGATAGAAAGAACCCCTAATACTTCGATTTAGTCACCATTGCCAAGGAAATCAGTTTCTTGGCATCCATGCATTCCAGAGTTCACTAGTCGGTCTTTCTTAAGCTTCCAAAATATGAAACGTGAGAAAGGCAAGGCCCAAGATGTGTAAATAAAAGCTATGTTTTCTGTCCACACCCACAATCTGCTTTTTTTTTTCTATATGTAGCACAAAGGAACTGTTGGTTTTCTCCATTTCCTGAAAGAAAAACTCTGTTTTGTTGGACTTAAGAATTGTATTAACAATTTGACTGAAGTTTTTTATTTTATTTAGGTTAGCTTGGGGATTGTTCCTGAGAAAGAATCAAATCCCAGTTTGAAAGAATAGTGTTATTCATTAGGCAGGGAGTACATTATAGCACTTGTATAAAATGAGCATTTCCATCTACAGCCCTATGGTTGGGTGTCTGCAATAACTTCTTAGTGATCTTCAATCTTTTGGTTTTTCATTGCCTAATCTCTAAAAGGGAGCAATAGCAGATAGCTCTTCCATAGCATCATAGGAGGATGAAGATAAAGATTCTATGAAGAAGCCCTGCTCTTTCACTGTTTAAAAGACATTTATGGTTAAGAAGACATTCCCCAGAGTTTGTACTTACATTCACTATCAGGCCAATTTAAAAAAAAAAAAAAGATCAATGGAACTGGGATCTTTCCTCAGGAAGATGAATTTAAAATGCTTTGGGAGAGAACGAGGAATATTTTCTAATAGGTTGTGGGTATTCGAGAAAACATAGTCCAATGATCAGAAATGGGTGGATGTGGAAATAATACAAAAACTACATGGGGCAGAGTTTTAAACTGCACAGTTAAAACTTTGGAAAACAGCAAATTCTGAGTGTCTTGATAATAGAAATTTTCTTACCCTGGTTTGCAAAATTGCAAGATATTTTTGCAAAGAAGGGAAAAGGAATCAAAAGAGATGAATTCTATCTTATTGGCAATATTCTTGGTACTCAAGGAACTCTCTGAGGTCTTGGTTGGTTACTTTGAAGCTGAATGTGTCACAAAGTAGATGGTGATTAATTAACAGGACTATATGAAGTCTGGAGACTTTGTTTCCTCATAAAAATCTCTGCTAAAAACACCATCAAAAAGATCTGATTCTGAAATGCTGACAGTACCTAATAAGCACAGCAGCTTTTATTTCTTTCCCCACTTAATGGTTTTTTATTTTTTCCAATTACGTGTAAAGATTGTTTTCAACATTCATTTTTGTAGAATTTTGACTTCCAAATTTTTCTCCCTCTTTCCTCCCCCCCAAGACAACAAGTAATCTGATATAAGTTATACATGTACAATCACGTCAAGCATATTTCCACATTACTCAGAGGGACATTCTTTATCCAAGCACATGTTCATGTGCCAGAAAGTATCTCTTTCTCCCCAGCAGGGAGGGATTGCTCTTAAATCAAGCCACATGTCTTCCAGCAAGGGCTCAAAGCTTCCAGTGGTCAGGAAGTTATTTTTCAATTTTCCAAAGAAAGAAGGTGGGGGTGCAACTTTCAAACCAGCATCTCTAGATGTTCATTCCTTGCACTGAACACAGACCTTCACCCTTACCTCTTTCACAGATGAGATGGGAAGGAACTTGCCCTCCAAGGACTGAGGCTAAGAGTGAGGTAACCCAAAACACCAGTTAGTGGGTCTTTCCTGGAATTACAGAATTTGGGGAATCGGAAGAGACCCCCGTAGTCCTACTATAGACCACAGGAATCCCTGCTATATCATTTCCCAAGCTGCCTCTCCTCTCTCAGACACAGGGCCGGGGCTAGGGCTGAACAAGATGAAGCTCTGGGACTGGGAGGAAAGGAAGGAGCCCTGCACGGAGAAAGCCCCACACCCTTAGTTCCTGGGGAACTTTGAAAACCTCCCTGTGCATCCTCTGGCTTTCAATGTCCTCAGACTGCTATAAGGGGTTTCAGGAGCGATCTTGTAAAATACTCTCCAGCTTAGGTTACATCTCCAGTTCTGGGGGCAACTCTAACCTTCAGTGGTCTCTGTTCTCACACTCACAGTTAATTAGGATTGATTTTCGATCTGAAAAAAGGCCTTTAAAACTATGGGGCCCAGCCCTTTCACCTTACTGATGAGGAAACTGGTGTAATGGATAGCTCGTAGGCTTGGATTTACTGCCGCAGTCACTGACTGTGGGTGACTCGACATCTCAGCCTCGATTTCTTCATTTGTAAAATAGTGATAATATTAGTATCCACCTCACAGACCAAGCCCAGGGCCGCTTCAGTTTTTTCAGTCTGTTCTATATCCTAAGGTTTGATGTTCTAAGCTCCCTTCCATCTCTGACATTCTGTTCTAAGCTCCTCCCGCCCCTGACATTCGCCGTTCTAAGCTCCCTTCCACTTCGGACATTCTCCGTTCTAAGCTCCCTCCCAGCCAGCTATGACATTCTCTGATCTTCATTCTAGCACGCTGTTCTCTGCATTTCAGCATTCTAAGCTCTAGGGCGTCCATCAGCCTTTCGCTGAGCGCTGGATGTCAGTGCCTGAGGGCCCCTGCCGCCCGGCCAGACTCCTGTCTTGGGCCCGCTCCCAGTCCCCTCAAGCTGCCCGCGCGCCTACCTTGTTGCTGCGGTAGAAGGCTGCCGATGCCACCTGCTTGACAAAGTCGGTCTGATTGTCCTCCTCGGAGGGGAAGGCGAGCGCTAGAAGATCGTAATCCCCTTCGTCGTCCTCCTGCGCGCAAACCGGGCCAGTCCCTGGGAGCAGTAGCAGAGACAGCCCCAGTCCTAGCAGGAGCCAGGCAGCACTTAGAGTGCAGGCGCCCATGCTTCTAGCGGCGTCTGGGGGACCCGACCTAGTAGATTGGAGGGGAGGGCCGGGCTGGGTGTGGGGTCAGCAGCGGTGGGGCCGGGGAAGGTGGCAGCACGGTGCCTGGAGGGCAGCAGCTTAGCCCGGACTGCGCCCCGGGGAGGCGAAGGCTCTGGGCTCGGAGCCTAAGGGCGCACGAGGCTCAGCCCCGAGCTTAGGTCGGAGGGTCCGAAGCCGGGGGCTGGAGCTGCAGGACAAGGGTCAGGCGCGAGTTGGGAAGCCTGGCCAGCAGAGGAGGGGCTCGCGGGACCAGGATGGCTGAGGGGCAAGGATGCCTACGAGGTCGCCTGGCAGCTCCACAAGGAGCGCGCAGGGAGTCCCCTTCTCGGGGACCCTCCCTCCTTCCCCGCCCCTCCTCTCCCCCACACCAGTCCCTAGCGTGCGGATGCGGGCTCTGGCTAGGGAGCTGGGGAAGCTGCAGGCCAGCGGGCAGGTACAGGGCTGGGACCTTCCCGATCGCTTTATGCGAGACTGCTGCGCTCCAGGGTTGCGCTCTGGTTCGCTCTGCCGCGCTCGGAAAGCTTTCCCTAAATCTTGCGGGGCGTGGACTGTGACGCCCAGGGCGCGGGGAGATCACGCCACCGAGATCCCATCGGACGATCTTCTCAGATTAAACATTAACGGGGCGGGGGAGGGAGGGTCCCCCCCCCCCCATTCGGGGAGGTCCCTGCCTCTTTTCCCTTTGTCAGGTCACATTACCGTACTGTGCAAAGAAGCAAGGAAAGTGGGGAGAGCGGCCTCAGAAGGGGGTCACACCCTCTCTCCCCACTCCCTTGGCTCCCAAGAAAAGGGACTAAGAGTCCTCCCCTCCCCCTGGGGCGGGTGCGTCGGATCTCGGGTGCAGATGGACTGCAGGAGAAGCGGGAAGATGAAGGCAGAGGAGGGGAAGGCGCTGCGGGGGGAGAGTGTGGGGTAGGGGTGAGGAGAAAAGGAGGAGTTGGGGGAGGGGGGAGACGCCGGATGGAACCTGGAGCTCAGCCTTAGAATTAGGAGCAGCCCCGTTTCCTGTCCCAAATGGGCTAGGGCGGGAGGAGAGGAGAGTGGGAGGAGATGAAGAGGGGGTTGGTGTGAACTTAGATTAGAGAAGCCGGGCGGGCCTCCAGGGCTCAGACACAAGCTGAAAGAGCCCGGGTCTCCCAGATCAGGGGCTGAGGATTGTGTCGGACCCCGGCCCCCGGCCACTGTCGAACTGCCGCGGACGTTCACTTGCATGCTCTTGGAGAAGGAACTGGGCTTGGCTGCCTCTAAGATTCCTTCACCCCAGGCACACGAATTTAAAGGCTGTCAAGTCCTGTTAAAAGCATTCCCATAACAGCTAACATTCACATAACACCTATTATGTGCCAGAAATCGTGCTAAGCGCTTTACAAAGATCTTATTTGATACAACAGCCCTGAGAGGTAGGTGCTATTATTATCTTCAGTTTTACAGGTGAGGAAACTGAGGCAGACAGGTTTTAAGTGACTTGCCCACGTTCACACAGCTAGTAAGTGTTTGAGGCAGGCATTGAGCTCAGGCTTCCTACCTCCAGGTGCTCTGCTCTGTCCACCCGCCACCTAGCAGCCTAAGTTCTGTTCTAAGGTCTGTTAACAGGATTTTCCTGAGCCACTCTGTAACCTGAAAATGAGGAAACAGCAGGCCAGAGATGAAATGCCAGTAATCAGGTAGCCTCTAATAAATTAGTTTCATTATGAGGAAGAGATTCCCAAATCAGGAATTCTCCTGATCAGAATTCCACCTTGCTGAAGTGAAGACAGAGATTATATGTGTAAATCACAAGTGGGAAGGTGGATTGGAAATAAGTCGTTCCCAGGGCCAGAGGGTTTCCTGAGACAAACCCCCAAATGGAAGCCAATGCAACAGCTCTGGGGTCTGGTGGGAGCACTCCACTTCTTGGGGGCTGTTACTGAGTGGGTCGATGAAGCAGAGTTCTGTGACAGGAGCAGTTTCTACAGTCTTTGACTGGCTTCCCTTCAGGTAGGGAGGCAGAAGATGTGAGCCTCGACAAGGTTTCACCGATCAGTTCAAGCTGCATTGTGAGTCTCACTCACAAGCTGGAAAAGGCAATTCTGATCTATTATATATAAATTACACGTATCATATCAATCATTATGAAAATCAGAATTCCCTCCACAGGTCCCTCCTAGCTCAGAGGTTCTTTATTCTAACATTTTGTGTTCTCAGGCCCCTCCCAGCCCTGACATTTCATGTTCAGAATATGAGAGACAGGAAGAATCCTCAGAGGTCACCTAGCCCAACCTCTAAGAGATATACGTGAAGATGGCGCCCCAGGGGTTGTATAGTTCAGGTATGGATTGGCCTGTATACTTCCAAGGGCTCTTATAACCCTGTAATTATTCTGTGATTATGATTCTGTAATAAGTGATGTAACAGGGTAGGGTGCTACAGTGAAGCAAAGAGCACAGGATTTGGAGTCAGAGGATTTGGCTTCAAATCACAGTTCAGATGAGTGACCTTGGACAAGTGACCTTGGCCACATGATCCCTCTGGGCTTCAAGGCCTTCTCTGTAAAACGATGGAGTTGGATTAGATCAGGGATTCTTACCCAGGCATCCACAGACCCTCAAAGAGATGGAATACCTCTAAGTCAAGGAGGCCATGGATAGATTTCAGGGAGGTTTGCAGACATGGATGAGGGAAAAAACTGACATTCTCATTTTCACTAAGTTCTGACTGAAATTACGATTTTTAAATGAGTGTACTCATTTTAGTACTTGGCTGAACCTGTATGAGGAAGTCAATCAGCCAGTCAGTTAACAAATCCGTTAAGGGCTTATCAAGTACCAAACACTATGCTAAGGAGATGAGAGATCCAAGGAAAGGCATGCCCATGCTCCTGCCCTCCTGGAAGGTGTTCCCAGAGGGAAGACACGAGCAGCCTGGGTAGTGGTGGTGGGGATTGAGAAAGGCTCTTACCAAGGTAGGATTTAAGCTGAGACTTGAAGGAAACCAGAGAAGCCAGGAGGGAGGAGAGGAGAGGAGGAGCAAGGACATTCCATGTAGGGGGCAATGAAAATGTCTGGAGTTGGAAAGATGGAGGGCCTCGTTTGAGGATTAGCAAGGAAGATAGCATCACTTAGATGGGAGGAAAGTGTAAAAAGACTGGAAAGGAGAAAGGGCCAGGCAATACAACAATTTAAAGGCCAAACAGAGGATTTTATGTCTGATCCTGAGGTAGTAGGGAGCCACTGGAGTTTATTGAGCAGGGGAGTAATGTGGCCTGACCTTTGATTTAGGAAGATCACTTTGACAGCTGAGTGGGATGAGACAAGGCAAAGGGGTTCACCAGCAGCCTAATGCATTAGTCCAGGTGGAAGGTGTAGAGGGCCTGCCCCAGGGGAGTAGAAGGGACTGAAGAGGGCATACCCAAGAGATGTTATGAAGGTAGAGTAGATGGGACTTGGGAACAGACTGGAAGGAGCTGAGGATGCCCCTGCCATGTGAGCCCAGGTACCAGAGAGGACGGTGGTGCCCTCGACATAAAGATAGTGAATCCAGTTTAGGTAGAAGAGACAGAGCTCACTCATGTATGAAAATCTTTTCTGTTCCTCCCCTTACGCATTAGGCTTAAATGATGGTCTTGCTCCCTCCTCTTCACTATCTCAGCACTTTTAACTTCCCTTATTATATTAGTAACTTGCAATTATATAGAACCCTAATTATGCCCATTATCTCATCTGATCCTACCAACGATCTTGTGAGGTTGATAGAGTAAGTACTAGGATGCCCAGTTTATAGAGGGGGAAACTGAGGCAAGAGAGGGGAAGTGGCTTGCCCATTCATGTATCTAGAATGTTGTGAAGTCAGAAGTTGGAGGCTCCCTTCCATCACACCCCGTCTGTCTGAGCGTTTATGTTCTGCCTCTTCCCTCTCAGAATACAGAATTGGTCAGGGCAGAAGCCCTGGATTTGGAGCCAGAGGGCATGGATCAAGGTCCTAGATCCTTTGTGTGCTTGGGTAAGAGTCTTCTCTGGGCTTTGTTCAGTTCCCACAATAAAGGGGTGGACTAGATGACCCCTGAGATCCCTTCCAGGTCTAAATCAATGATGATCTGTTTACCTCCCTGGGCCTCAGTTCCCTCTTCTGTAAGACGATGGGGTTGGATTAGATGTTAAGGTCCCTTCTAGCTCCAAAGCTATCATTCTGTTCCTATGTCTTATCCCCACCAGGGTTCCAAGCCCTTTGGTGGCACAGACTCTGGCTTGTTCGTAGAGTCATAGAATATTTGTGCTAAAACTGATTAGTCCAGGGAGTCCTAACCTGGGCTCCAGGTCCCCAGAGGAGTCTGTATGTAATTGTATGTAATCCATGAACTTGAACAGGAAGAAAGGCAACATTTTCCCCCACTTACTTTGAACTATAGACTTTCCTTTAGTTATTTTGTTTCTTTTCCCCCCAAAACTTCAGTTACTTTAAAACCTGATTGTGAGAAGGGGTGTCCATAAGCTTCAGCTAAAGGAGGCCGGAACATACAAAGGGCCCTGGATCCAGTCCAACCTGCTGCACGCCCTTCCGCTTTACACATGAGGAAATGGGCTGAGGGAGGTTTGTGACCTGCCCAAGGTCACACACATATAGCTAGGAATCATGACAATTATAAGTGGGGGCCCTTGGAAACTGGAGACCTTCATTCCAGGCCAGGGGGTTTAGTGCGATAGAAAGAATTGGAGGAGGGGAATCCCAGGATGTGACTTCCTTCCCTTCCCTGCTCTTCTTCTCCCTAGCTGTGAGACCTTTGACAGCTACTTCTCTGTGCCAGTCTCCTCAGCTGTGAAATGAAGGGATTAGTCCAGGTGACCTCTCCCTTCCAGATCTCACATTCTGTGTTCTTCCATCCCTCCCAACTCTCACCGAAGGCAGTGATTTTCAAGGACCAAGGTTCAAATCCCACCTTGGATATAAACCACCTGTTTGACCTTGGACAAGTCTCTCAATGTCTATGAGCCTCAGTTTCAGCTTCTGTAAAATGGAGGAGGTTGGACTAGAAGGATCTGTGTGATGCTGGGTCAGTCACAACATCCCTGGGCCTTGGTTCATCTGTAAAATAGGAGAGTTGGACTAGGCAGCCTGGACAGTTCCTTCTAGGTCTTTATCAGCGATCTCGTGAAATTTGGATTCTCCCTACATAAGCTCATCTCTGATGGTGAAAGATCAGAGCTACAGAGGTGGCAACAGGCAGGCATCAGGCTGAATGTGGCTTAGAGTCTGAGCCATCCCCTCAGGGTTGTGCATCCTTAGATCTCTGATATCAGCTTTATTTCTTGAGATTTGGTTCTTTTTTTTTTGTGAAGGGAGGAAGGCAAGGCAATTGGGGTTAAGCAACTTGCCCAAGGTCACACTGCTAGTAAGTGTCAACTGTCCCAGGCCACATTTGAACTCAGGTCCTCCTGACTCCAGGGCCAGTGATCTATTCACTGTGCCATCTAGCTGCCCCAAGATTTGATACTTTACATAAAAAGTAAGTGAAAGAATTGGTGATGTTTAGTCTGAAGATGAGAGGGCTCAAGGGGAACATCTGAAGGGCTCTCTTGTAAAGCAGAAAGGAGACTGTTCTGTTCCAATCCAGAGGGCAGGTGACTCTCACTTCTCTCAGTCAACAACCATTGATGAAGCCTCAGTTTCCTCATCTGCAAAATGGGAGTAAGAGCACCTACCTCCCAGGAATATCTTGAGAACCAAATGAAATAGCAAGTGTAAACCTCTTTGCCAACCTTAAAGTGCTATTGGAGGGGTAACTATTGCTTTTCTGACCCGTGATGCTGATTCTTCAATTCTACTACATAAAGTTTTGTGCTACATGGAATGCAACCATGTGTCCATGATGCAGTGTGGGTTAATGGATAGAGAGAACTGGCCCCAGAGTCAGAAAGGCTTGTGTTTAATTCTTGACATTGATGTGCACTGGCTGAGTGATTCCGGACAAGTCACTTCGCTGCTACAATTGGCATTTTGGCCACTAGAACTTGGGGAATTCTGGGTTAAATGCTTGGCCAACAGGTAGACTCTCCTCGCCAAGATTTCTATGGCTGTGTGTCTCTGGGCAGGCCTAAAAACTGGTCTCATCTTTCAGGCTCCCACACAACTCTCCAAGACTGAGATTCAGAGCAAGAGCTGATCTGGACTGAAAGGGGAAGTTCCCTCTCCTAATTATTCCACTAACAGTAATTAGCTCATTTTGGGCTCGGGGACCCTGAGTCCACATGGTTCCCTCCTCTTCAGCTTTATTTCAGATGAAAAGTCAGGACTATAATCTCCCCAGTCAGATAAATTCCTCACATTTAGGCAAAAGTTGGACTCCCTGCTTTGACTTATATTTGCAACTATCTCTAAACATTTTGGTTTCGACCCTTTACAATCTTAAAAATAGCTTTTGTTTATGTGGGGTTTAGCTATTTATATATAGTGTATTAGAAGTTGAAATATCTCTGTATTATTATGCAAACAGTTTTAACTTTGTGAACTCCCTGAAAGGGTCATGGGGATTCCGAATGCCTCTGGGTCACACTTTGAGAACTGTTAACCCCTGGCCTCTTTGTGGCTGAGGCAAAATTCAGGTTGTTAGAAACATTTGGGTAGCAAGGCAACCAATGATATTACAGCATTTGTGGATAGCTAAGTCGGGGATGGGGAGAGAGAACCAACCATTTTGAGGGCTTCACTCAGTTCTTGAATACGTGGGTAACACCAGTGGCATTAGTCTGACCATCCTCTCCAAGATGCTTGTAGGGCTGCTGGCTCTCCTAAATATTCCCCTTCTTCCCACCTTCTCTTTTCTCCTTTCTTTGGTTGTCCCACAGCTCTGCTTGGCCCACCTTCTTTTCTAGTCTACTTCTTGAGTCTCTAGTCTATCCATTCTAAGAAGTAATATACACAAATGCCTTATTGGTACCTCAGAGTTCTTTTCATTTGTATTTTTCCTGATTAGTAGTGCTTTAGGGCACTTTTTCATAAATATAGATAGGTTTGATTTCTTCTTTTGAAAAACTGCCTGTTTATATCCTTTGGTCACTTATCAATTGGGGAATAGCTCTTATTCTTATAAATTTGACTCAGTTCTATACTCAGTATATATTTGAGAAATCAGGTCTTTATCAGAGAAACTTGCTGTTACAATTTTGGATATTACTTTATTGTCCATGGTACCTTTTAGCAAAATATAGTTTCCCTGATTATCCCTTTTAATTAGGTCTACATGATTGATGTCCCTGCCTCTTTGGGGGGGGGGGGGCATTTTAGATTCTTCTCCATCCTTTTATTTAATTGTTCGTGTATCTCTTCTAAGCAATATGTTGTTGGATTCTGGTTTCTAATCCATTCTGTTTATGGGAGAGTTCATCCCATTCACATTCACAGTTATGATTACTAACTGTGTATTTTCCTCCATCCCATTTTCTTCTGTCACCAAAATATATAGCGGCTGATGACCTGTGAAATCGCTGATGGCAAAGTAGTCGTGGTTGATGGACTTTACCCTTAATCAATCATGGGAGCTCCCCTGCTTCTGAAGATTAGTTAATCATAGAACTTTCTTTGCTTCTGAAGGAACCTCCCAAGAACTAGGGAATTTCCCAGGGACTCCCTAAGGTCTATAAAATCTCTCAATCCCTGAGTATTGGGGTCCCTAATAAATTGATTGATTGTGCTCAGAGCTCTGCCTCAGTGACTTTTATTGTGGATTGGAATTTTGTAGCCCACACATTTCTATACCCAATTAAGTACGTGTATATATACATATATGTGTATGTATACATATATGTATGTATTCATATATATTAATTCTTCCCTCTTTGAATCAATTCCAATGAAAGTGAGGTTCAAACATTGCTCCCCCATCTTCCCCTTAACTGTAAAAGTTCCTCCTTATGTGCCCCTTTTATCTGAGAAAAATTTCCCCATTCTATATCTCCTTTCTCCCTTCTCCCAATACATCCTTCTTTCTCCCCACCTCCATTTTTTTTTTGAAATCATTCCAACATAATCAACTCATATCCATGCCCTCTGTCTATGTAATCTCCTTTTAATGGCCCCAATAATGGTAAGGTTCTTAGGAGTTACATGTATCATCTTCCCATACAGGAATATAAATACCTGAACTTAATTGAGACCCTTATGAGTCTCTTTCATGTTTACCTTTTTATGCTTCTCTTGAGTTCTGGGTTGGAATGCCAGATTTTCCATTCAGTTCTGGTCTTTTCAGTAGGAATGCTTGAAAGTTCTCTATTTCATTAAATATCCGTTTTTCCCTCCAAAGAATTATACTCAGTTTTGCTGAGTAGGTTATTCTTGGTTGTGATCCTACCTCCTTTGCCTTTTGGAATATCATATTCTAAGCCCTCCATTCCTGTAACATGGTAGCTGCTAAATCTTGTATGATCCTGACTGTGGCACCATATTTGAATCGTTTCTTTCTGGTTGCTTACAGTATTTTCTCCTTGGCTTAGGTGCTCTGGAATCTGGCTATAATATTTCTGAAATTTTTCATTTTGGGATCTCTTTTAGGATGTAATCTATTTCTATTTTACCCTCTGGATCTAAGATATCAAGGCAGTTTTCCTTGAAAATTTCTTGAAATATAATGTGTAGGCCTGTTCTTTGATCATGACTTTCAGGTAATCCAATAATTCTTGAATTATATCTCCTCGATCTATTTTTCAGGTCAGTGGTTTTCTGATGAGATATTTCACATTTTTTTCTATTCTTCATTCTTTTTACTTTGTTTTTATTGTTTCTTGATGTCTCATGGAACCATTAGCTTGCCCAATTCTAATTTTTAAGGAATTATTTTTTCAGTGTGATTTTGTACATCTTTTTCCATTTGGTCAATTATGTTTTTAAGGAGTTATTTTCTTTAGTGAATTTTTGTGCCTCGTACCATTAGGCCAGTTTTGTGTTTTAAGGTGTCGTTTTCTTGAGCACCTTTTTTGTTTCTCTTTTATCAAGCTGTCAATTCTCTTTCATAATTTTCTTGCATCACTCTCATTTATTTTCCCAATTTTTCTCCACCACTCTTATCTCTTTCTTTAGTTCTTAAAGGAATTCTTGTTGGGCTTGGGTCTAGTTAGCATTTGTTTTTGTAGTCATTTTCACACTGTTGTCTCCTTCTGAGTTTATGTCTTGGTCCTCCCTCATACCGTGGTAGTTTTTTTATGGTGATATTCTTTTTTATTATTTGCTAATTTTTCCAAACTATTTATTGACTTTGCATTTTATATTAAAGTTCGGCTCAACTCGCCTGGGAGTGGGAAGGTGCTGCCTCAAGGCTTTTTGTGTTGCTGTTTTCAGAACTAGTTCTGGGGACCTGCGAGTTTTTGCTGTTTTCAAGGCAGGGTGATATAGGGAGAGGTGTGGTCACTGTTTTCCTGGTCTTTGCCTAGGAAGGGTCCTGGTCCCCTGAAGCTACAAACACTAGTCCTCCTCTTTGCCTTGGAACTGAGACCAAGGTCCCTGTTCCCTTATAACTAACCCTCCCCTCTATGACCAGAGCTGTATATGTTGCCAATAGACTTGTCAATCAGAACCATCTGTACCCAGTGCCAGCACAGGGCTCCCCATAATCTCTTTCTGACCAGTTGTCTGACCCTCTTCCCATTTGGGGCTCCTGAAGAGCTGCTGCTGCTGCTGCTGCTTTGTGTGTGGGCTCTGGACAGACTTCCACTCCAGTGGCCCAAACTTCTTGTCCAGTCTCCTAATTTTCTTAGTAGGTGGAAAAATGTCTCACCCTGACCTTTTGTTGGCTCGGCTACTCCAAAATTTATTTGAAGCATTATTTTAAAGTTGTTGAACTGGATTGCCTCTAATCTGCCATCTTGGTTCTGCCTGATATCAGTCATTTTTATAGGAGTCTTTTTCAAGAATTTGTCTTGAACCTTGTCTTCCTTTCCCCACCCCCTACCACAATCCAAAGCTGTTTTCTTCCTGAATTCCTCTGGGATTTGACCCACCTGAGGATAGGGGTTGCATTATGTGGATCTAATGTCTGATTATGAGATCTAGAGTAACAAGAGACCATCTAGTTTCATTCACAAATGAAGAACTGTTTTGTTTACAGATGAAGAAACAATCACAGAGAATTTAAGTGGCTTACCCAGGTTCACACAACTAATATGGGTCTGATGTTGGAGTTGAACCCACATCTTCCTGATTGCACAATGCTAGGCTGCCTCTCTCTGAGTTCTTCTTCCCTTCTCTCTCCCAATCACTCCCCTTCCCAAGATGGGCTGGAGAGTTCTTTCCAACCCAGGCCACTGGAGAGAAGAGCCCTCCACCCCCTTTCATCCCAGGAAAATTCTAAAAGAACAGTTTCATTGTCCTCATCAACTTCAGCCTGTCCCCGGAGGGCAGAGACAACCCTCCCTGCCCCCCCAGGCTGTGTTCAGCTTGAGCTGCGCCTTCCCCTTCTTGTGTTCATTGGTCACTTTCTCACTCCATTTATTCCTTTTAGAATGGGGGTATCTGCTGGCTTTCCTTTCCCAGGCTTCTTTCCATGACTTTATCCCCTCTCCATGAGCTCTTTCTTTCTCTGCCAAGTTGGTGGCATGTCCCTCCTTTCCTCCATCTCTTCCTCCTTCCCTTCTTCTTTCTTCTTTGTCTCTACTCTGCTGTCCTTCGAAAGACAGAAACTCAAAATACCAGGCCCAATTACTTCAGAACTTCAGGCCTGCTCTGAAGGGAAGCTAAGGCCCTTGTGGGAGTAATGGGAAGAATGCTGGGCTGGTGAGCAGGAGACCTGGGGAACTGAAGTCAGGGAACCAGTGTTCAAATTTCCCTCCCTAGTGCTACCTCTCTGGGCGTCAGTTTCCTCATCTGTAAAACAAAAAAGGAAGGGAGTTGGACAAGATGGTCTCTGAAGTTCCTTCCAGCTCTAGACCTGTGTTCCCAAGACCCCACAAACTCTGGGTTCTAGTCCTGGTTCTTCCACTCACTTTCTTGGTGACCTTACTTTACCTGGGCCTCAGTTTTCTCACATTTAAATAAGAGATAATTAGTCCGCCACTCACTTTCAGTGTACCCTTGGGCAAGCCTCTTCTCCTCTCTGGGCCTTGGTTTCCTTATCTGTAAATCCAGTGGATTGGGATGGGTGGCCTTGAAGGTCCTTTCTAGCTCTCTAAGCCAGCCCAGTGCCTGGTTCATAGTATGAACTTTATAAAATGCTTGCTGTTGGACTCCAAGGACCCAGCAAGACAATGGGAGAAAAAAATTGTTGCCAGCTCTAAAATACTAGAGAAATGGAAGGTGCATTTATTGTAAGAACAGAAGGGTTTTTCTGGGAACATTGGATCTCCCTGGGCGATTTCACAAGAGTAATTAAGCATTGCGTCTGTGGTTTTTCTGGTTTTGGCGTTCTTCTGTGAGATATTTCCACTCTCTCCCATATTCTCACCCCTGTGATTGCAACAGCCTCCTCACCAGCTTCCTCTGTTCCCATAACTCTCCCTCCATTCCATCCAGCACATACTGGCAGCCCGAGCTTGCCAAGGCCCTGGTTTGAGCTCGGCCCCTTCCCTGCTCCAGCATTCTCACTGGTTTCCTCTAGCCTAGAGGTTACAATCAGTCTGGCATTCAAGGCCCTCCACATTCCCTGCCTAGCTACCTACCTACCTACCTTTCCATTGCTAGCTCCAGAGCTAGAACCCTATAGAACAGGACCCCTGGTGTTTCTTCCCTGAGCACTGAAATCCACAGGAACACTGATCCTTGGGACTGGAGCTGTTAACCAGGGACCGTACTCTTGGCTGTCAAAGATACTTGGATAACTGTCTCAATATAATTGGTTTCTTTTGTAATACTGTATGTTTCATTTTATGCATTTACAGACATGATTCTTAGAAGGGGTCCATGGATGGAGTGACTGCCCCCGGGAAGAAAGAGGGGTGGCCAGGACACAAAAAAGGTGAAGAAGCCTAGTCTTCATGGCTTTACTCCCACTTGGACAGGGCTTTCCAGGCTAGAGATAATGCTAATAATAGCTTATACGGCTATGTATGTATAATGTAATATGTATAAAATACATGCATATGTACTTCACATATTTGTGTATGCACACAAGTAAATATATATTTTATATATGTGTGCATACAGAACTATATGTTTTATATGTGTGTGCATGCACGTAAATGTATAAAAGTGCATTTTGTGTATGTGTGTATGCATACACACATACTTTCTCAGTGGATTCTTACAGGAGCCTTGTGACATAGTTATGAAATAATCCCCATTTTACAGATGCCTATATAGAAACTGAGGCTAAGAGGGTTACGTGATTTGAACCCACATCTCTGTGGGTCAAAACAGAGCACCCTGGTCACTATGCAATGCTAACTCAGGGTGTTATTGTCCCTGTGTTACAGACGAGAGAACTGCTAACAGATTAATGACCTGTGGATTTGAACTCAGATCTTCCTGGTTCAAAGAGCATCAGCATCCTGGCCGCTCTCCAGGAGGGAGGGGCAGAGTAGGTGTAATCACTTTCCTTTCCCAGAGGAAAACTGAGGCTCAGAGAGCTCAGGTCCATCCTTTCACTAGACTATGAGCTTAAGCCGGGACTGGGTATTTTTCCAGAGCCAACATAACTCTTTGGACTCTGAACTTCCGTTTAAAATACCTGAGCGTGCCAAGGTCAAAGGAAGGGGATTCTTTGCTCAATCCTCTCCCACCTGCTCACCCTCCTCACAGCCTTCCCTCACCCTGAACAGTTGCAATGTCTAGCTCTGCCAGGAGAGGTCACCCCACAGCCAGCTACGGGGAAAGAGGCTGCTGGGCAGAGCATACCTGTCAAGGCTGGCTGGGCTCCCAGTGGCTGCACTGACGCATGACATCCTTCAGCTTCACCGAGAGCTGGGCTGGGAGTCAAGGGACTGGGGTTTCCCTGCCAACTTGTAGCACTATGGCCCTGAGCAAGCCCCTTCTAGCCCTAACATTCTGTATTCAGAGGCCCCACCGACCTCTGACATTCTATATTCTAAGGTTCCTCCCAGCTCTGCCATTCTATGTTCTAGAGTCCCTCCCAGCTCTGACCATTCTATGTTTTAAGGTCCCCCCTAGCACAGATGTTTTAAGGACCCTTCCAGCTCTGACGTTCTCTGTTCTAAGTTCCCATACGGCTGTGACATCACATACCCCAAGCTTCCCTCATCTTCTAATATTCTTTGCTCTAATAGTCTGTTCTCAACTCTAAAGTCCCTTTCCGTTCTGTGCGTCCTACAATTGTAAGAATCTTTGGTTTGACAGTTAGTGCTTTGTTAGTGGAATGGATAAACAGTCAGAAATCTTGGGGCCAAGTCCTGGCCCAGCCATTAACTTGCAACAATTTGTTACCTGGGCCTTAGTCTCTCCACTCCCCCCAGGAAGGTGTTGGATTAGATGATATAGCCAAACCTGTCCTATGTTTGGTGATTCATCTTCAGAAAGGGGGACCTGAAGTCTCTTCCCGCTGACAGTTGGGAATACTGCCTGGCATGTCTACACCAGCAGCATTGCCACTGGGGAGAGTTTCGAATGACAATGCTGGAGCCCTTGGGAAGGAAACTCAACTAGTGACAACTCTGAAGGGTTCCCAACAATCTCAAACACTCCAGCGTCTGTAAACTGCATTATCACAGCTCAATTCCAGGTGGTGTTTGTTGAGAGTAGTGTTGAGAATAACTGCCTTGTCACTCAAGGCCACACCTTCTCCACTCCTTGGCCTGGGTCCCCTAACTGCCCGTCCTGCTTTCAAGATTGCAGCCCACAAAAGAGGAGTGCTGAGATCACAGTAATAATGTCCGGCATTTCCAAAATGCTGCTACTAATTAAGGTTTGCAAAGGACTTTTCATCATTTGATTCTCACAATAACCCTGTGATATCCCCATTTAACTGAGAGGGAGACTGAGGCATGGAGAGATCCCATGGCTAGCTGATGTCTGAAGCAGGACTCAAATTCGTGGCTTTGCCCCCTGGTGGCCTGCATGGGTTGTGGATTGTGAGCAAGGAAATATCTGAGAGCTTACAGAATCACAGAACTGGAGTTGAGAGCCCCCTCAGGGATCACTAAGGCCAGTCCTTACCCAGCAGGAATCCCCCCCCCCCAAAACCTACTAGAGAAGAGAAGAGGTAGAGCCAAGATGGAGGCGTAGAAGCAACAAGGTTCCACAGCTCCCACATAGCCACCTCAAATACCCATAAAATATGACTCTAAATAAATTTTAGGGCTCCAAATCTCACAAAAATACAGAAAAATAAATCTCCTGCTGAAGGCAGCTTGGCAAGAAGGGCTCATCGCAGCATGCTGGGAGCCGAAACTAGCCCAGCCTGAAACCCCAGCTTGGCCCCAGGGCAGCCAGGACAAGCTGCAGCTGGAGCCTTCAGGAGAGTGGATCAGGGGCACCTGTGGCAGTTTCCAGAATTATCAAGCCATAAGAAATAAGGACTAAGTGAAAGGTCAATGGAACTCAGCTAAATTTGGGGGAGAAAAGCAGTCTGG
>CM053584.1:20492556-20510151 GCA_028627135.1 Pseudochirops cupreus
TATAGCCTTCTCCTGGCTTGGAGAATGTCACAGCCCTCTAGACCCACTGCCCAATCACAAAGCTACAAGGCACGGGCATTCCTGGAAAACAAGCCTGGCGCCACAGGCTCCACGTGACCACATTCAGCCTATTAGGGAACAGAGTATACTTTCAAATATCCAAGAGTCCTCAGAGTCACGTAGCCACTTTAGCAAAGGGGCTAGGGGCAGGGAAGATCTTCAGATTCCCATACCATTCGGCCCCAAGATCTTTCATGCCCATTACATAGACAACTTAAATCTGAATTAACATTAACATTTCTTAAGGACAACACAATTCCCACAAAATAAGAGACATCACATTTGCAGGATATATAACATAGTCAAAACAAAAATGTCCAAATAAAGTTCTCTTAGGGGTAGAGGGTGTCCTTCCCTCCCCCACCACAGGGGCCCAAAGGTGCCTAGGCAGTGATGGCCCAAAGGGGCCTAGGCAGTGATGGCCCAAAGGGGCCTAGGCAGTGAGTGGGACCCAAAGGGGCCTAGGCAGTGATGGCCCAAAGGGGCCTAGGCAGTGATGGCCCAAAGGGACCTAGGCAGTGATGGCAGCCTGAAATTCTTGCCACCATGTATGTGGTGCCCCCCTTCCTCTTGGGATGGGCCCCTGAGCAGCGACTCCATGGCTACATATAGCATCCTGGTTCCACCTTCCCCATGACTTCTCTGTGCCTCAGTTTCTGCATTTGTAAAATGAAGATGACACACAACTAGGATGTGTGAACCAAGGACTGCCACCTTACCTGAGGGGTGGAGACTGCCAACAAGAGACCTGAGATGGGACATGGTCTGTGACCCAGTGCAGAGAATGCAGGAACATCCCCAGCACTAAAAACAATTGCACAAAACAGAATCTTAAACCCTCACATCTCAGAGGTGGCTCCATGGCACAGTGCATAGAGCTCTGGGCTGGGCGTCAGGAAGACCAGAGTGCAAGTCTGGCTTCTGACACTCACTAGCTGTGTGACTCTAGACACATGACATGTGCCTGCCTCCCTGTACTCGGCTTAAATGGGGAGAAAGACAGTTGCCAGGATTGTTGTGAGGATCAGATGAGAGAATATCTGTAAAGCACTTAGCCCAGTGCCTGGCACAGAGTAAGCGCTTAGCTCCCTCTACAGCATTTCCAACAGTTGGTCTCTACCTAAGCACCCCCAGGACTGGGGAAACTACTTCAGGATTCAGAGACGGCCCATTCCTCCCAAGGGCAGATTGGTTAGGAAGTTTTCCCTTAGACTGAACTGAAATCAGCTTTGGGATAGCTTTTACTCCAAGAACCCAGGCTTTTGCTAAAGGGTTTGCAGAATGATGTCTCCCTGAGCAATAACCCTGTGGTTCTTTCTGGGGTTTCTGGGGCATAAGGGATGATTTGTCCTTACACTAAATGTCCCTCCGCTGGCATAATCAGCAGAGACTCTCCTTCTAGAATATACTTGCTTCTCAGCAGGTCACCTGATAGTCCCCTCCCCACCCCTTCTTCTAATCTGCCAACTCCCTGGAAGAAAGCCAAAATCCAAGCATTGTAAGGTAAGGAAGCCTAATTTAATGCATGATTCCAAACTGACAAGTTATCACTTGGTGTTCTTCAGGGAAATGCATGGGCTTTGTGAGCTGCTCTCATAGATCTCTGGTCTACTCCTGACTCATTTCCCTGAGGGCTGTATTCTTGATGGCTGGAAGGAATGCTGTCAATCAGACGGGTGGATGAGGCTGTGCTCCCCAAAGTCTCTCCTGGCGCTTTGGGCCACAAGGAGGCAGGGTTTGAACCCACGTGTCTATTTGCAAGGTTGGGAATATATGAATCGTCCTCCTGGTTCTGCTGGCTTTCCTCTGCATCAGTTCAGAGGAGTCTTCCCAGGTGTCTCTGAAGCTGTCCTCCTCCTCATTTCTTAAGGCTTAGTCCCATTGCGTTTTATTTGTAACGAATCTGTGGTTTCCCGACTCTGAAGTCTGCGTTTTACTTCCTCACACGGCCTCCCGCCCCCATCAATCCCTTCTTCCTTTACAGGTGATAAAGTTATAAAATGGAGGCCCATAGAGAAGTGCCTTGGCCGCATCCCTCAGTTAGGTACTGGAAAGGTCAAGGCTGGACCCTGATCTCCTGACTCCTGATTGGTTCAGACGATCTGACTGTGTGGTGCCTTCAAACTACTTCCATACACACTTAAAAGCCATAATAATAGTTGGTTGATAATATTAACAGTAAATGAATGATGTCATTGAGGTAAAGGATGATGAAAAAAGGAGTCTGGCCGGTCAAAAGCCAGAGAGAGGGATGAGGGGAGGACCCAGAACCCTAGTGAGGAAGCCTGTCCAGCACCCGGGACCAGCCTGGAGGTGAGGGGTGGGTGAAGGAAGGGAGAGAGAGCCTTGAGGTGCCCTGAGACTGGTCAAAACCACCATCACCTGGACCCTGGGCATCCTGCGTCATGCGGGGCATGGAGAGTCTGCCCATTCTGGTGCAGCTGTGCAGAAGATGGGCCCTGGGAAGGGGAGGAACAGGAAAAGATCCTTAGAGGGAGGCAGCTCGGTGTTGAAGTGGGACCTGAGTTTGAATCCTGCCTCAGACACTTGCTATCTGTGTGACCCTTGGCAAATGACTTGGGCCCTCTTAGCCTCAGTTTCCTCATCAACAAAATAGAATAATAATAGCACCTACCTCACCAGGTTGTTGTGAGGACCAAGTGAAACAACAAACGTGAAATGCCTTGTGAACTTTAAAGCTCGGTATAAATGCCATGTGCATATAAACAAAGCCCTGTGTAATGGCATAGATACAATTGCATCATATAGGGCCACTGTGGTCGGGGGGGCATGCCTCCATCCTCCTCCTCCTCTGCATCCCCACTGGCCCCCCCGCGGCCCTCTGCCAGCCATTATGGAGGCTGCGGGGAGGACATGTCCTGGGCTCACAGAGTGGTCCCAGTTAGTCAGACCTCTGCGCCGACAGCTTGAGTTCTGAAATATTAGCACAAGAGAAAGGCTGCCACCTCCCTCGTTTTGTGGACAGGGTACCAGACTTGGAGTCAGGAAGGCATGGCTTGAATCTTCTCTGAGCAGTGTGACCCTGGGTCAGTCACATACCTGGTCTCTTCAGTTTCAAACTGAGAAGCCTGTAGAGGGTGTATGCCAAGTCAGGACAAGAAGGGAAGGCATAGATGAGTTTCAATCAGCATTAGTGGATGGACTGCCCACATGGAGGAGTTCATGTATCAAGAGAAGCATATTGAGAGTCATAATAATCCCTCACATCCCCCCTTTCTTACAGAAACCCTGTGATTTGTAAATATCCCCATTTTATAGATGGGGATCACTGAGGTGAGGTGAAGTGATTCAGCTAAAGTCATACAGTGAGTTGGAGGCCAGGCCCTGGTGAGGGCCACTGACCCCCAAACCCTTCTCTAGCCCTAGGAGTCTGGCTCAAAGTCAAACAGCTCCTCATCTTTGAGGGTGCCCCCGGGCCCATCCTTCAGTCCATAGTACAAATCCTCCTCTTCTTCCTTGGGCTCCTCTGGGTTCATGTCAGATTCCTCCATCGGGTCAGGAAGGCCTCCTTCAGAAGCTGCATTCTTGGGGGTAGCTGGCCCCGGCTTGGACCCGGGCCAGAAGTTTGGAGAAGTACCCTGGCAGGGCTTGGGGCTGGAGCTGTTTTCATCATCTCCGGTGGCATCAATCAGAACAAAGTCTGGGTAGCGATCAGGCTGAGAGTCTGCTTTCCTGGACCAAGGCTCTTCCCCCTCTGGAGGGGATGGGTTCCTGCTGCTGCTGCTGCTGCTGCTGCTGCCACTGGAGTCCAGCTCATCTTTAAAGGAGGCCAAGGGGGCAGCAGTGATCTGGGAACCGGTCATCTGGCTGGGGAGAGCAAAGCCACAGAGCAGGAGAGGTTAGGGGAGGCTGGCAGAGGACAGCGGAGGGTTCCTGAATGACAACCAATGCCCATGTTTGTATAAACCCCATGTATTCCTCAACCATCATCACAGGCTCAGAGAATCCTGCATGGATGGCCTGCCCTGGTACCTCCTCAGCACAGGGGAAAGGACCTGGGTCCTCCAAGGCTCTCCCAGCAGAGCCCAAGCTCCCTGAGAAAGGCTTTGAGGAAAGGAGGGTCCCTTGGTGGACTGTGTTGTCTGAGGATGAGTCCCGTGATGGAAGAGTTAGCCTTAGGGGTAGACTCTGTGTGTGTGTGTGTGTGTGTGTGTGTACATGTGTGAGAGTGTGTTATGTGAGTCTGCATACATGTGTGTGAATGTATATATGTGTGTATGTGTGTGTGGTGTGTTTTTAACCATAGAAATCCATCCCATGACTTAGCTATTCCCAACAATACAATGACCCAGGACAGTTCCGAAGGATTCATAATGAAAATGCTCTCGCTCCAGGGAGGGAATTGACAGAGCCTGGGGGCCGGAGGAAGCTGCTTTTTCTGCTTTCTTCCTTCCTCTCTGTCTGTGTTTCCTTTCACAACCTGACCCACACAGAGCTAGGTTTTACATGGCTTCTCATGTATGCTCAGCATCAGATTGCTTGCCTTCTCATGGAAATGAATGTTAAAATTGTTCTTGTGGTGCAGTGAATAGAGCACTGAGTTCAAATCTGGCCGCAGACACTTACTAGCCATGTGACCTTGGGCAAATCACTTAACCTCTGTCTGCCTCAGTTTCTTCATTTGTAAAAGGAAGAAAATCACAGCACCTGGCAAGGCTGCTATGAGACTCAGAGTGCTTGGCACAGTGGCTGGCATTTAGTGCTGGCTGTCATCACCACCATCACCATCACCAGGCAGCTAGGCATGGGGCAGTGGACAGAGCTCTGAACCTGGGGTCAGAAAGTCGAGTTGTAGTCTGACCTCAGACATTATTGGCCATGTGACCCTGGACAAGTCACCTTACTGCTTGCCTCAGTTTCCTCACCTGTGAAATGGGTACAGTAACAGCAGCTGCCTTGCAGGGCTGTGAGAATCAAATAAAGAATTTTGTGAAGCCTTCACGCAGTGCCTGGCACCCAGTAGGTCCTTTAAAGATGCCTATTCTCCTCTCTGTCCATGCCCATCACTACCCCAGGCATGCAGGCAGCGGTGACCAATCGGTCAATAAACAGCTAAGCGTGCTTTGTGTGCTGTGCGCTGTGCAAGCTCCTGGGGATCCAGAGCAATGAATACGGTCCCTGCCTCGGGTACCTCCCCGGTAATCATGCCCTCGTCACTCTGACCTGGACTCCTGCAAGGACCTCCTCACTCCTCTGCCACCCTCCAGGCTCTGCTCTGTCCAGTCCTTCATCCACATGGCGCGGCGCAGATCTGACCACACTGCTCCCCAGCTCAGCAGTCTGCCTCGGGGACAAGCTAGAGAGCCCTCTGTGGAGCAGCAGTCAAGGCCCCTCCCCTATGACCCTCCACTGCCTCTCAGACTCTCCAGCCAAACTGCCCCAAGCTCTGCGCTGTGGGATTCCCCTTCAGCCTCCATCTCCAGTCTCCACACCCAGGCCCAGGCCTTGTGGGCCATCCCTCCTCACCTCCTGCCCTTGGACTCTCACTCGTGCCCCTGCCCCCTAATGACCTTGGCTGTGTAGGTAATGCATTTGGAACGTGTGCACTCCTTCCTGATAGGACTTTCATTCTTGCCTTTGTCTGTCCTGCCCAGATCCAGAGCATCATTTCTGGGGTATCAGAAGGTAATCCTAGCAGGAGGGTCCAACTGCCAGGCCAGGGGCAGAGCCTGTGCCTGGGTTAGGGTCCTGCCTCCTCCTCCTCCTTTCTTCCCCCTCACGTTCTCCCAGCCTGTACCCCCTGACACACATCAGGACCCCCATCCTCCTACTTTCTTACTATTGAAGGCCTTCCCTCACTGCATTCTCCTGATGGAGACACAGAGGCCACAGACACACTCCCCCAGACTTTTCGTGCTCACCTATGGCAGGAGCAGAGCCTGCTTGCTGTGCCTACCTGCCATCAGCGGAGACACAATGAAAGGGGATGAAAACCTTCCATCTTGCTGGAGGGGAGACCCTCGACCCTCTCTGATTCTTGGAGGCTGTTCTCACAGAACTCAAGGAGTCCCAGGCTGCTTCTCTGCCTTAGAGCCTCAGTTTCTCCCAGAAGCCTCATAAATAGTAGTCATTTCCCACCAGAAGCTCCAAAGGCCTCTTTGTCTCCAGCATTCTTGGAGTCTGCTGTTGCTGTCTCCCCAGCTAAACTGTCAGCTCTTTGAGGGCAACAGCTGCGTCCTTCCCTCTCATACTTCCCACAGGGGCAGGCCCAGAGCCTGCCACACAGCTGGTCACTGGCCTTCCATCACTATCTTGGGGCCTGGAGTCGATAAATGCTTATTGCCCGGCTGATTTCTGTACTACTTGGTATCAACATTCTACGTGGAATCTTGGAGCTGGACAGCTCAATGGTCATCTAGTCTGATATATCCCTCAGAGCCTCCCCCACTACACAACATCCTCAGCCTTTGTGAAAGACCTCCAGCTGGGGGAATTCACTGCCTCTAGGGCCAGCCTATTCAACTTGGGCATGGCCCAAATTGCTAGAAAGATCTTCCTTGTGACAAGCCTAAATTTGTGTGTTTGCAGCTCCCGTCCACCCCATTGCTGCTGGTTCTGCCTTTTGGGACCAAGCAGAATAAGCCTGACCCTACCCCCATAGGACAGCCCTTCAGATCCTGGACGCCGGCTTTCATGTCCTCCCTGGGCCTTCTCTTTTCCAGGATAATCATGGCCCAGTGCCTTCAGGTGCTCTGACTGATCTACCTCAGAGGGTCTTTCACAGGTGTCCTCCCATCGACGAGCTCCCTAGACTTCCCTCCATCTGCCCCTCTCATTCTCCCTATCCCCATACCCCATTGGGAGCACAGGCCACTCACCTGGCCTCAGGTTGACCTCCGTGGTTCTCAGTCTCCACCATATCCCGGCTCTGGTGGACAACGACAGTTGTCTCCATGAAAGACTCCGAGCGGGGAGCCCTTCCTTCTCCAGCTTTGAGCTCAGAAGGGGGCAGGCTCAGGGCTGACAGGACACCCTGGTCCTCCCCAGGACCAAAGACCTTCATCTGGATGTGGTGATAGTCAGTGGGGCTCTGCATCGAGGCCTCTTCTTCTTCCAATCTAGAGTAAGGAGGCTGGGACCTGGAGGAGAGAGGAGGGAAGGCTGAGCCGGGAAGCAGGGACTGCCATGGGAAGAAGAGGGGACCTGCCCATTATATCATCTAGTCCCCAAAGGAGCGCTGGGATGTAGGCAGGGATTATGACCGCTAAGGAAACCAAGGCCGGGAGGATGGTTTCATCCTTTTGTTTGTATGTGGAGCACCTAACATCCCTGGCACACAGTTGGAACTTAATAAATGCTTGTCGATTAACTGATTAAAGTCATTGGAATTCACACAGCTTGTAAGGATCAGAGCCAAGTCTGGAACCCAGATTTTATGACTTCCGATCTAGTGTTTTGGGGTTTTCCCTCACTATCGCACTAACTCTTATGGAGAGAGGAGGCCCCAGAGGGGCGATCCCCCTGTTGGTGAGCAGGGTGGCTTGGGATTCTTCTCCAGGTCTACTGTTCTCTCGCTCCTGTGCTGTGAGACCTGATCCAATCCACCCATCCCACTGAGAGGGGGTCTCTGATCTTTCAACTATCCTAATACTTCTTTTCTTAAGCAATCTATGAATCTTTCTGAGTATTTGTCTGTGTTTTGGGGTCTCTGTGTGGCTTTTCTAATAAGTGATTGCCCATGGGGATGAGAGGGGCTCCCTTGGAACAAATGGTGGGGTGTCCTGACTGTCTGCCCTCCTGGCTGTCCCTCAAGCAACACACCTGATCTCCCCTCTCCAGACATTTCCCCTGGCTCTCCCCCATGCCTGGAGTTCCCCCCCTCCTGAGAGAAGCTTCCCATAAGTCCCAGCTAAAATCCCACCTAGTACAGGAAGCCTCCCCCCATCCCCCTAATGCCTCTGTCCTCTGTCTCTTGATCACGTCTATGGCTTGTTTGTACACACTCGTATGTCTGGTATCTCTCCTACTAGATTGGGAGCTCCCTGAGGGTAGGGACCATCTTGTGCCTTTTTTTTTTTTTGTATCTCCAGTTACAAAGCCCTGGGTTAGCCCAGGGCTTAGCATACAGAAGGAGCTTAATAAATGCTTGTGGACTTGTTGACTGTTCTAGGAAGGGTTGAAAATACCCTTTTGCAGTACAGTAGAAAGAAAGTTAGCCTGGAGTCAGCGGATCAAATTCTGACTTTGCCACTTTGCCACCTGTGTCCTTGGGCAAATAAACCACTCCTTGTCTCCAGGTTTCCTCCTCTTGAAAATGAGTCCTTTGGCCCCGATGGCCTCTAAGATCCCTTCTGTATCTGATCCTAGGATTCAAACACATCCTACTTTCTTTTTTGGTCTTTGTAGTGAGATATTTCTAATTCAGCTCCTGCCAAGGGTTTCTCCCCTTGACCTTCGCTTGGGGGCAGGGCTGAGCACAACTCAGGACTCATTAAAAACAGATTGGGAGCTGTTGAGAGGGAGGCCCTGGCCCTAGCACCTACCCCTTCTTTTCAGGAATGCCATGCTGGGCGGTTCCCAGAGCCTTCGGGGACAGGAAGCTCTCAAAATCCGTGTCAGCGGGGACGAAGGCAATCTGCGGAGCAAAGAGAGAGATCTGAAGCTGGACGAACAGATGGACCAGTGGCTCTACCCTGTGCCCCTCCTGGCTGCCCCCTCCCCAGCCCAGAGCCTTAGAGGGCCCCCAGGGGAGGGGCGGCCCTGAAGAAGGCACCTTGAAGGGGCCCCCGCCTTGGCGAGGCCTCCCCACCCCAGCCTCAGTTTCCCCCTCTGCACTGTGAAGATCACAAGCCCTCCTGCCTTGTGCCTGGAAACCTGGGCAGGAAAGGGTGTGTAAACCTCTCCAAAGCCTCTGCAGGTGTGAATGACTATTATGGGAGCCATCAAAGCTTCTGGGCAAACTGAAGACTGCCCAAGACCACAGGGTTCCAGACTCTGGACTCTGTGTGTATGGGTGAGGGCGGGGGTGTATGTGATGTGGTGTGTGTGTGGGGGGGGGTGTATGTGATGTGGTGTGGGTGAGTATGGTGGGGGCTTGGGGAGTGAGTGGGGGGTATATGTGCTTGATGGGTAGGCAAGGCTCCCCAGCTATTACATGGGACACAAAGGAGCTCATGGCGACTCCACAATTGTGAGGTTTCCCTGAGGAGACTCTGGAGTGTGTAATTCCCATGATTCACACAGTGGATTCACACTCCTTCCATCAAGAGCCTTTGCACTGGCTGCCCCTCATGCCTGGAATACACCCCATCCTCAGCCTCAGCCTCCCTCATCCCTTACTCCCTCTTCCTCCCCTCTCTCCTCATCCTCACATCCCGTCCTTCTCCCCAACCACACTCCTCCCCGCATTCCCCCACCCCCACATTTCCTCCTGATCTCCCACTCATCTCCTCTCTTTAGAGTCCCCAGTCTGCTTCAAATGGCCGACCAAGTGCCATCTCTTACAAGGGGTGTGATCTTAGTCTTATCGGACTGCAAACTGAATCCTTGTTCCAGTATGATTGGGCCAAACGAGAAGCTACTCTGATCTCAGCTGAGCCGGGAGTGCCCAGGAGTGGTGAAGGGCCCATGCCTCTGTTCTCTGTGTTGGCCAGGCTGTCTCTTGGCAGCATGTTCGGGTCTGGCCTCAGAGTTCAGGAAAGATTCGAATCAGTCAGAGAGCGTCCAGAGGAGGGTGGCCAGGATGGGGAAGGGCCTTGAGTCCATGTCATATGAGGAGTGTCTGGGGGAGCTAGAGAAGACTCAGGGGGCCACAACTGCCCTTGTCTTGTGGACCAGACTTTAGCCTTGTTCCATTTGGCCTCAGAGGCAAAACCAGGAGCAACCAGGGGAAAGTGACAGAAAAAGGAGGTTTGGGAGAGAAAGCAGGGGGAATAGAGTGGGCTGCCTAGGGAGGGGTGAGTTCCCCATCCTGGGTGGTATGAGTGACAGGATGGGGATTTGTTGGGGATGTTCTAGAGGGGGTGGATTCTGTTAAGGTGTGGGCAGGTGGTCCCTGGGATCTCTTTTGATCCCTCAAACCACACTGTGAGGTGTAGGAAGAGGAAATATTATTAGGTCAATTCTACAGTGGAAAACGCTGGAGTTCAGAGAGGCTGCTGCTAGGTGGGAACACAAGGTTGGATCCCAGATCTCCCAACTAAAGGCCCTGGGCCCATGTGAGAGCACTGAGCTACCATCATTGACTGACAGAGCTCCCTCGCCCCTACCCTGTAGCTCCACTCTCCCAGCTCACAGGCCAGCAAAGGCCATCACGAGGACCCAGGGCTGCCTCCAGCTGCCCAGGCTGGGGAGGCTGTGGCTTCACCGTGGATCTCCTTTCCTCCCAGTGTGTGACCTCTGGTCTTGGCTTCCTGGGACAGCAGTGAGTTGACTGTAAATAACCAGGCAAGTGACTCCAAACCGGTCAGGACTGACCCTCCACACACTCATTTTCCCGATTTGGTGGTGGAGCCACGGGCATGGGAGGGGGAGGACGAGGGCTGGTGAGCAGAGGGACTGGGTGTCTGCTTCTAGGGGTTCCGGATAGGGGGCCGAGGGCACAGAGCACCAGACTGGAGGGGATGACAGAATCAGTCTGCCAGTGAGGGAAGGGGCTTAGTGGAAGGAATATAAAGTTCTAGAATGCAGCACAGAGAGGGTCAGAGCTGGGAGGGGCCTGAGAACAGGGAATGTCAGCCTGGGGACCCATGCCTTGGTCCAGGTTCCAAATCTTTTTCTGGGTCTCAGACCCCTTGGTCAGGCAGTCTGGTGAAGACCCCTTCTCAGAGTCATGCCCGTGGCCCACCTCCATGATTGAAGGGCCCATTAAATTTGTTAGAGGTCAGTGAACTTTCCCCCACAGAGTACCCAGACCCCTCGTCAACTCTCCATGGACACGTGGGTCTTTGAATCCCAGGACAAGAGGCTCTCCAGGCCCATTTTACAAATGAGGAAACAGGCTCAGAAAGAGGAGACTGTCCCAGTCTCTGGTTCGTGCAGACAGATGGAGCCCCTAGAGGAGCCCATGCCTGGCTCAGCCGTTTCTTTGATCATTCTGCCCCTGCTCTTAGGCTGGTGCTTGGCATGTTGTATGGACAAAATAAATGGTAGTTGACTGCATGCATACACAAAGGCAGAATACACACATACCTCCAGAATTACCCTCTACAAAAGGAACAAAAAGACAAAGCTACACACACAGAGATCCTGTGGAAAGGCATGCATCCATGGGCATGGACACACACGGCCTCTATAATCGTAGCAAATACTGCATGTGTGTGCACACAAACATATGCATCCCTACAGAGCCCCAAGAACTGCATATATGTGCATGCAAATACACGTGTCCCCAAACACTGCATGTATGTGCACACAAACACATGTGTACCCACAGAGCCCTCAGACAGGATGCTGCCTGTTTCCTGCCTACCTTGGGGTAACATTGGCACATGCTCCAGACGACCCCTGCGATCAATGAGATCCCTCCAATGACGCAGAAGGTGATATACACCTGCGGCTGGTCCGCCGTCATGATGAACATGCCCACGGCCAACAGGAACAAGCCCAAAATGATGAATCCATAGCGGAAAGTCTTGTCTTCAGCCATGGCCCTGTTGACCTCCCCAGCTCTGGCTCACCCCTGGGGGAAGAGAAAACTCTTCCTTGTGGGGGGTACACTGTCAGCACCCAGAGGTGTGTGTGGGGTGATCGTCCAGATCCTCCCACCCCCAGCCCATGGGAATTCATAAAGCAGGGCTCTGGGCAGGGCACATCATGCAGCTGGCTGGGGTCTGTGCTAACTGGTTTCTAATGGGCCTGGAAGACCAGCTGCCTACGGCCCCAAAGTTGCACGCTCCATTGGAGATGTCCAGCTGCCCTACCTCACGCCTCACTCTCACCTTCCCTCTGGGGCTGAGCTGGCTGTGTAGGTGTGGGACACCCAGGTGGGAGGGAGCAGCCAGGGAGGGAGGGAGGGAGGGAAGGGGCAGGCTTACAGGTGCTGGGTACCATGCCAAAACCCTGACATCATTCCAGCTGCCCAAACCCTGTCCCCCAGTCAGGGGCTGAGCTCGGGAGGCTCCCATCTCACTTCACTGTGACCCTCCTCCTGTTTCCTTAGGAACCCTTGGCCAGTGACCTTGACTCTCCCCTCTTCACCCTCATCCCCCATGGCCAAATCTCTCTACTACCCCACACGCTGCCTCTCTTCTCACCCTGATCCAGCTCAGACCCTCATCCCTCTCCCCTGGACCATGGAGAAAGCCTCTTCATCAGACAGACAGCATGTGATCCATCCCTGTCCTCATCCATCCAATGCTAAGCTGCCTGATTCCTCCTCCGAAGGCAGACAGAAGTCTGACTCTTTCCCTCCTCAGCTCAAACATTTTCCATGGCTCCCTATCAGGCAGCACAGAAGCTCTTCAGTCTGGCCACAAGCCTTTCATAGCCTGGCTCCAGCCATCTCTAGGTCCAGGGCAGGCCCTCACCCTTTGGCCCCCAGGACACTGGCTGTCCCGCCTCTTGTCTCTGGGGCTCTCCTCGTCTCCCCAGCTCCATCTCTTAGGATCCTGAGTTTCCTTCAGTGTTTGGCTCCTAGGCCACCCCTTACAGACGCCTGCTTGCTCCCCACCCAGAGGGCTCTCTCCTGCCCTTCAAATCAGAAGTTGGTAATTATCTGCTCTCTTCAATGGAAATTCCTTAATGGAAGTCACTATTTTTCACTTTGCTTGTATCTATAGCATCAGGAGGGAGCCTGGTGTAGTAGGGAGAGAGGCTCAGAGCAGAGAGATCCAGATTCAAGACCTGCCTTTGACTCATGCTGGCCAGGTGGCCCTGGGTAAGTCATTTAACCTAAGACTCTCAAAGACTAAGAGCTGCTGAAAAAGGTCTTGAGCTGCATGGACAGAGACAGTTTGCAGCACCAGCGAAATCACAAATCTGGTCCCTAGGAACTGGCTCATGTGGCTGTTGTTTTGTCATTACAGTCGTGTCTGGCTTTCTGTGAACCCATTGGGGGCTTTCTTGGCAAAGATACTGGAGTGGTTTGCCAAGTGACTTGCCCAGGGTCATCCAGTTAATAAGTGTCTGAGGTTGCATCTGAACTCAGAAATATAGGTCTTCCTGACTCCAGATCCCGCACGTTATAAGTATTTCCTTTGATCCTCACATTTTACAGTTAGGGAAACTGAGGCAGCAGAGGTGCGGTGGGCATGGCGATCAGCACCCAGATGTGGGTGGGGGTCTTGCTAAGGGTCTCCACAGCTAGCAAAAGTCTGAGGTCAGATGTGGAGGGAGGCCTTCCTGCCTCATCCCGTGGGCGCCCACTCCCACCGTTGAAGTAGGAGCTCCTTGAGGGCAGGACTCACAGGCTCAGCATCTCTGCACCTGCCCCAGCAGCTCCTAACAGATGCTTAATAAGCATTTTGTTGAATTTAACTGGATTAAAAACGTGAACAGCCAATGCAAGGATTCAGGCACGAGGGGCAGTCCACTGAGAAGGGTTCATTCATTCATTTATCCTGCGTTCCCCCCCACGCAGAGTATCCAGGCCACCAAGGCTCCCTTTGTCTCTGTCTCCCTCCCTCCCCATCCCGAGGCTGGGAAAGAGAAACTTGACCTGCCGAGTCAGCCAGGCCCAAACTCCCTCCCCGCCCCCCAAGCAGGCTCAGTGTGAGGCCTGCAGCAGAGTGGAAACCGCTCTGGATTTGGGCTTTGAGTATGTGGGTTTAGATCCTGGTTCTGCTTCCTGGTACCTGCGAGATCTTTGACAAGCCCCCCACACTCCCCAGTAAAATCTGTCTATGAGTGGTGGAGGGATTAGAACCCAAGGGCAGTTAGCAAATGTCTAATCTAACCACTTTAGAGACAAGGCCTAGAGGGCTGACAGAGGGGCAGATGTCCTGGGTTCAAATCTCGCTTCTGAAACATCTTACCCCTCTGCCCTGGGACAAGTTGCTCCCCATCTCTGGACCTGCGCTGGGGGGTTTCTGAGGCCCCTTCCAGCCCTGGACCTCTGACCACAGGCACATACTCGCTCAGGGCTTCGGGACATCGGATCCCAGCCCCTGCCCTGCCCCGCCCAGGTCCCAGCCGCCATGCAGGGCACCCCCCCCTCCCCCCCCCCCCCCGGCTGCCCTGGGCAGTGATCGGTGTGTGAAATGACTTCACACTTACTCGTGTGTGCGTGTATCTGTACATGCGATACACACATGCTGTTGTCTGGTCTATACTATTGTACATCACCGAATTCTGGTGAGGAAGCGGCAGAAGAGGGAGGGAGGGAGGGACGGGGTGATGTGGGACAGAGCGGGCAGCTCACCCCAGCCATCCCTGCCTCTTAAGTGGTTAGCTCTTAGAGCCGGGGTCTCAGCAGCTGCCTCTGGTGCCTGTCACTCCTAGCTGCCTTGGGAGCCAGGCAGAGCCCCAGGCATCACCCCAACTTTCAGAGGACAAAACCAAAGCCCCCCACCCTGGTCCAGCAAACATGGCAGGATTCACACCCAGGGTTCCTGCTTCCAGGCCTCTACTTTTTCCCTTTCACCACAGTTCTGGTGGGCCTGGAGAGACCCCGGAAGTCAGCTAGTCCAACCCACCCCTTTGTGTAATACTTGGGAAAACTGAGGCCTGCAGAGGACAGATGACCTAGCCATGGTCACTGAGGGCCAGGACTTGAATCCAGCACTGCAAATCCAGACTGTTCTGAGGCCTCAGGCCACCCCTCTAGCCTTTAATTCAATCAGAATTTGGTGAGTGTCTGCTGGATGCTGTGCTCACAGCTTGGGGGGATTGCTGCGGCTGGGCTTTCGTTCTTGAAGAGGACCAGGGCATCAGGGAGGTGATGCCATGACATGCAAGTGCATTGGATTTAAGTGAGGCAGGGCTGGGCAAGGTCACCAGCCTCGCTTTCTCCTCCTGAGCCAGAAATGGATCAGGATGACTGGGGATGGCCCAGGATACAATGGGGGACCCTGGCCTTTTCATAACAAGTTTCAGTTTGACTGAGGCAGCCCCCCTTCAGTGATTAAGGCTTCTTAGGGGGATTGAGAGAGCCAAAAACCTCTAAAACACAGTCCCTGTCCTCAGGGGGCTTACAGTCTAGCAGGAAGGAAGGCTATAAAAGGGGACCAAAAACAGGGCAGAGCATCTCAGCTCTGGCAACAGAGGACCTGGGTTCAAATCCCACTCTGTCATTCCCTGTCTGACCCTGGGCAACTAACTTAACCTCTCTGGGCCTCAGTTTCCTGATCTGTAAAATGGGGAGAGACTGAACTAAAAGGCCCTGAAGTCCATTCCAGCCCTAGATCTAGGATATTGTGGTGCCTTAGGTTATTCTCTCCACAGTCCCACAACAAGTAAGGGACCAGAGGTACAAGAGAAATAGAGGGCAAGGTTTGGAGTCAGAAACCCGGGATCCAAGTCCCACTTCTGGCCCTTGCTGGGTAACCCTGGGCAAGTCACAGAACATCCCTGGGTCTCAGTTTCCTCATAGCCACTTACCCAAAGGTAAGCTCCCTGAAGGCAGGGGTTGGAGCCAGAGAGACTTGTCTTGGGAGCCAAGCTAAGCTGCTGCGTTCACCCTGGCAGCCTTACAGAGTCCTCGCCCCCAGCCTGGGCACAACAGCAATAAAACTAAAATGTAGGCAGCACATTGAGGTCGCAAACACTTCACACATATTATCTCATAGGATTTTACTTTACATTGAAGGGCTTGGACTAGGTCAGTGGCAAATGGAAACAGGTCCCTTTGGGACACATATTGACCTACAAAACCACAAATTCACATGGTCCGTGTTGTATTTTTGTTTATTTTGTTAAAAATTTCCCTGTTGCCTTTGGATCTGGTTCTGATCTCCTGAGGTCCATGGGCTGCTTGGTTGTCTGCTCTGGGCTGGATGACCTCAGATCTCCCTTCCCGCAAATCTCACAAGTCTATAATCCAGCCCAGTCCAACCACCATTTATGAAGTGCCTACTATGTGACAGGAATTGTGCTAAGTGCCAGGGATATAATTAAGAAAAAGGAAGATAGTCCCTGCCCTCAAGGAGCTCACACTCTAATGGGAGATGGAGACAATACATGATACTCTCTTGTCATGAGATAATATCTGTAAAGCACGGAGCACAGTGACTAGCAGGTGCTTAATAAGTGTTGGTTTGCTTTGGAACCACAGTGGAGTGGGGAAGAGAGACCTAAGCCTTCAGGAATAGCCTGACAGCCCTGAGGGGAGATATAGCTGTCCTTGATGCAGAAGAGTGAAGCCAGAGACATGCTTACGTTACTCTAAATGTGTCCTTTTCATCCTTTTTAGTGGTGCAAAAACCTTCTATTACATTCACATTCCATAATTCGCTTAGCCGCCCCTTAACTGATGGGCACTCTCTTGGTTTCTGGTTCTTTGCTTCAACAAAAGGACTGCCATAAATATTTTCGTTCATATGGTCCTTTCTGTCTTGAAAAAAAAACCAAAAAACCAATCTCTTTGACCCAGTATTAACATCACTGAATCAAAAAGAATATGCACAATTCAGTCCAAATTCCTTTCCAGAATGTTTGGACATCTTTATAGCTCCACTAAGAGTACATCAGTGTCCCTGCCCAATAGCCCCTCCAACAACTGCCATTTTCCCTTTGTTATCTCACAGGTGTGAGGTAGAACCTCAACTGTATTTATTTGTATGTCTCTCTGTTAAAGATTTGGAGCATTTGTTCATATGGTTAACTAGCTTAATTTTCTTCTTTTTAGAGAATACACCTATTCATAATCTTTGATCACTTATCTACTGAGGAAAAACTCATTCTTATATGTGTATATTAATATTTTGAATTTATTTGTGCAAAACTTCAATTTCGTGTAATCAGAACTGCTCATCCGATCTTCTGTGATGCTTGCTCTCCCTCAGTCAAGAACTTTTTACCTGTCATAGAAGAGAAAAGTAGTTCCTTTCATTTGGTTATGATATGCCCTTTTAGATAGAGGTCACCATCCATCTGGAACTTATTTCAGTTTGTGGTGTGAGCTAATCTTCATTTCTGCCAGATGGATTTCCAGTTGTCCCAGAAGTTTTTGTCACAGAGAGAATCCTTACTCCAACAGTCAGAGTCCTTGGGTTTCAATCTTGTTCATTCAATCTGTTTCATCAATCAACTTTTATATTTTTAACCATTTTGATCATCACCACTTTGTAGTTGAGTTTGAGATCCAGATGCTCACTTTCTTTTTATTCTTTCCCTACAGATCCTTGACCTTTCAGTCCTCCAGAAGGACAAACTCCTTCATTTTTGTTTCCATTTTTCCTATTGAGTAATCCTTCGGATTCTGGTTGGCATGTCCTAATTCATTGTTCCTGGCTTTATAGAAGTGACTCTTTGGAATCTGGTTGGCATGTCCCAATTCACTGTTCCTGGCTTTATAGAAGTGACTCTTTGGAATCTCGTTAGCATGTCCTAATTCACTGTTCCTGGCTTTACAGAAGTGACCCTTTGGAATCTGGTTGGCATGTCCTAATTCACTGTTCCTAGCTTTATAGAAGTGAC
>CM053584.1:20510651-20541739 GCA_028627135.1 Pseudochirops cupreus
CTTTGGAATCTGGTTGGCATGTCCTAATTCACTGTTCCTAGCTTTATAGAGGTGACCCTTTGGAATCTGGTTGGCATGTCCCAATTCACTGTTCCTGGCTTTATAGAAGTGACCCTTTGGAATCTCGTTAGCATGTCCTAATTCACTGTTCCTGGCTTTACAGAAGTGACCCTTGCGAATCTGGTTGGCATGTCCTAATTCACTGTTCATAGCTTTACAGGAGTGACCCTTTGGAATCTGGTTGGCATGTCCTAATTCACTGTTCCTAGCTTTACAGAAGTGACCCTTTGGAATCTGGTTGGCATGTCCTAATTCACTGTTCCTAGCTTTAGAGAAGTGACTCTTTGGAATCTGGTTGGCATGTCCTAATTCACTGTTCCTAGCTTTACAGAAGTGACCCTTTGCAATCTGGTTGGCATGTCCCAATTCACTGTTCCTAGCTTTATAGAAGTGACTCTTTTTCTGGCTTTATAGAAGTGACTCTTTGGAATCTGGTTGGCATGTCCCAATTCACTGTTCCTGGCTTTATAGTGGTGACCCTTTGGAATCTGGTTGGCATGTCCTAATTCACTGTTCCTAGCTTTATAGAAGTGACCCTTTGGAATCTGGTTGGCATGTCCTAATTCACTGTTCCTAGCTTTACAGAAGTGACCCTTTGGAATCTGGTTGGCATGTCCTAATTCACTGTTCCTAGCTTTACAGGAGTGACCCTTTGGAATCTGGTTGGCATGTCCTAATTCACTGTTCCTAGCTTTATAGAGGTGACTCTTTGGAATCTAGTTGGCATGTCCTAATTCACTGTTCCTAGCTTTATAGAGGTGACTCTTTGGAATCTGGTTGGCATGTCACCAATTCCCAGTCCACCTCTTGGAGGATGAAGATGGGACATAAATAGACTGGCTTGTATGCTCTGGGCAGACACCGGCATGATCCAAACTCCCATCGATAAAACAGTGTGTTCTTGTGCAAGGGTTCCGATCTCTTTCCCAGACTGCCTGCCCACTCTCTCCTTCAGTCTAGGTGGTCTCTGCTGCTCTGAAGATATTGTTTCTATTTCTATGTTTTTTCATCCTTGTCCAAATACTCTCTATCCTGCTCCTCCCCTCATGTTCTTGGATTTCTTCCCATAATGCAAACTCTTAATAAACAATGTTTCTCGGCTCTGCTTTTATTTATTTATCCATTTGAATAAGTTGTAGTCTTACAGAGTCAAATTCTAGGCATAAGCCCCATCCCACCAAGACCCTGGGACCATTGTTGATGTTTAGTTTGCTTCTTTGTCTTAATATCATCAGTTGGTCCAATTTCTTGCTCCTCCCAAGGCTGAGCTGAATTGTGGGTTCTCTTTCTTTCCAGACACTGTCTCCTGGGAGTTAGCAGTCCTCTCTTCTGCTTGTCTTCCTTGGATGTTGGACACATTGCTTAGCCTATCTGTGGGCAGGAGACAGCTTCTACCATCCCTCTCCTTTCTCAATTTCACAGAATCTCTAGGTTGGAAGGGATCTCAGAGGCATCGACTCCAACCTGGATCTGAGCAAGAATTCCCTCGGTAACATTCCTGACAAGTGGTCATCCAGCCTTTACTGGAACATCTCTGGTGATGGGGAGCTCACTACCTCCCAGGGCAGCCTATTCCACTTTGGGATAGCTTGAATTAGGAGGAAGTTGTTCCTGATATCAAAACTCTGTCTCTTCCTCCCATTCTTCCTGGTTCTGCTCCCTGGGGTCAAGCAGAACAGGCTGGAGCCCTCTTCTTGAACCCTCTGAGCCTTTTCTCTTCAGACTAAATGTCACTGTTTCTTTCAACAGCTCCTTGTTAGAACGCCCAGGGCTCCAGATAAATCTAGTCTCACAGAATCATAGACTGAGAGTCCAGTAATGTCATTCATGTTGCTTAAAAATATTGACACATATATACTTACGTGTGTATGTACCACACACGTGGCCTTTCCCTTAGTAGGTTGTCAGCTCCTTGAAACAGAGACTCTTTGCATTTTGTGTTTGGCTCCCCAGCGCCTAGCACAGTGCCTGGCATATAGAAGGTGCTTAATAAATGCTTGTTGACTGATTAATGAAGTTGGAAGGGACCTAAGACATCACTTTGCCTCCTCATTTATGGCTGAGAAAAATAAAGTTCAGAAGAGTAACTTATTCAAGGTTGGACAAGGAGTGAGCTGTCCAGCACAGAGCCTGGCATGCAGCAGGCATATGCCAAGTGTTTGTTGATTGATTAAACAACATCCATTGATGTCTTGGGTTGTGCTTCTCTATGTTAGAGAGGCTAATGCCACGGTGAGAACCTCTCTGGGCTCCCTGACGTACTGCCCTCCCCCCCACCAACATTGCTCTGTCCCCTTCATCCTCGGCACCATCGATGAGAAGCTGGAGCTGAGGAATGAGTCTCGAGCCGACTGGGAAAGATCCCGCCAGGGGGCAGCAGGGAGACACCGACGTGGTCTGCCTTGGGCTTGGGCAAAGACGGTAGCTTGGCCAGACCCTCACTCTTACTCTCTCTGTCTCTCTGTCTCTGTCTCTCTGTCTCTGTCTCTGTCTGTCTCTGTCTGTCTCTCTCTCTCTCTCACACACGCGCGCACACACACACACACACACACACACACACACACACACACACACCTACCTGAGCAGGTGAAGAGACCTCTCCATTAGAGTCCTTTTACATACCAGACCCTCTCTCCCTCTCCAGAAAACACTGAGCCTCAGCTCTAGCTCAGCTGGTCTCCTCATGTGCCCAGCACAGCCTGTCCCATCTCCCACCTTGGAGCCTTTGATGGAACTTTCCTGTTCCCCTTCCCATCCCCAAGTCCTCCACAACCTTCATGGCCCAGCATAGGCACTACTTCCTCCAGGAAGCCCCCCCTGATCACCCCAGAGATATCTCTCTCTCCTCTGAGCGCTCACACCCTTCATATTGGCAAACGAATCCTATCCTGCCTTAGGCACTTATTTGGTGTTTGTCTCATATCTTATATTGGCTGGCATTTACCACCAGTGTAGCCTTGTATAAACCAAATCACCTCTTGGAGCCTTAGTTTCCTTATTTGTAAGATGAGGGCCTCTGAGGTACTTTCCTTCCTCACACTCTCATCCAACCCTAACCCCAAGTACCTCCCCTCTGTACCCATTCTTGCTGATCTTGAAGAGGCAGCTGATAACTTAGGAGACAAGAGATAAATATAGGATTCTGGGAAGAATGCTGGGCTTCGATCTGAGTTGCCACTTGCTAGCTCTATGACTTTGGTCAAGTCACTTTCTTCCTATGGGACTCTGTTTCCCCTTCTGTAAAATGAGGGGGCCATATTTCATTATCCCTAAGGTCTTTTCCAAGTTTGATATTCTATGTTTTAAAAGGTTGGGGTGAGGATGGAGCTCGGGAAAGATGGTGACCACTAGAGCCACAAACAAGGCTGTCCTTAGAATGTCCTGATCAACAGTAGTTCAGGTCATCTGAAATTAGAATGAGCTGCCTTGGGAGGCAGGGGAAGTCTGGAGACAAGCGCTGGGGACCACTTGTCAGGTGTCTTGTAATGGGGTTTCCTCATCAGGTAAAGGTTGATGGAATCCCAACCTCCCAGCCCATTGTTGATGGTCTCCATCCATCATCTATCTCATGTCCAAGGGCAGCATTAATGACTGTGAATGTGGGCATCAGCCCACAGGCCTGGAGTAGCCACACTGATTTGGAGTCGGAAGAGACCTTGGAGGCCAGTTAGTCAACCCTTCATTTTGTAGATGAGGAAACAACCCTGAGAGGCTTAGGTTAGAGTCACTGGCTCTGAGTCATATGGGTCATCAGTGACTCAACCAGGACTTGAACCCAGATTTCCTGACTCTGAAATCATTACTCTCTCTCACCTGTCACACTGGCTCTTAAAGGTCAGCTCTACTGCCCCATGCTTCCATTCCAGAGTCTGAGGGCTTGACTTCTCTGTGATTCCAGGGTAATTGGTGCCCGAAGGACTAGATTAAAAACTAGGGTACCCAGTGGGGGCTGAAATGGGAATTCCCCAACTTAACATACCTGTTGGGGGAGCAACAGCTCCTCCTGGATCACCACCAAGCCCAGACCTTAGCTCACCACACCACCTTGGCCATCACTTCCCCTCCCCAACATCTGGCACAATCCTTGGCACAGAGAAGACACATAATAATTGCTGGTTGTTACCTCACCCATAAAATGAGGGGCCTGGATTTTAAAGATCTCTTTATGCTCTAACAGTTTGTGAGCCTATAAACCTCTCATGTCGGGGAGCTCTGCTACCTACAATTACTGGACAGCTCTAATACCACAACTGAGCTGAAGTTGGCCTCCTGGTCAAAGCCCCGCCATGCCTGTGGGCATCAAGAGGAGCAGCTCCCTGCCTCTCCAACCGAGGTGAGTGCACATGGCTTAGTCCAGCTGAGGCTTCTCCTTCGTTTGCTCTGTGACCACGGGCAAGTCATCTGGGCCTGTTTCTTCACCTATAAAATGGGAGTGATGGGGTTGGGCTGAGTGACCTCTCAGCTCCTTTTTGGGCTAAAATCCAGGTTCTATTGTAACCTCTTGATTGTTTGGAGGGTTGGCTGTCTTGTAAAGCTGGGAATTCCCCTCAGTCCAGCGCCGGGTGGTGCCACCTTCTCCCCCATCTTCTGGGGCTGTGGAGGCACTCACAGCCAGCTGCCTTCACTCTTCCTGGAATGGGAATGGGTGGGGGGAACCTCACACCCAAGTGGGCTCTTTCCCACACTTGCAACTCATTAACCTGCCTGCCTCGAGGGAAATACTTCATGTTCCCCAGCTGGAAGGACCCAGAAACACTTAGCCTGACACGTTTACAATTAACCCTTTGGGAATGGAAAGGGGGCCAAGATCAGGAAGAATCACAGAATGAGAGGACAAAATGTCAGAACTCTGACAAGGTCTGGGAGCAAATGTAAAACGTCAGAGAGCGCTGGGCTCAGAATCAGGAAGACTTGTCTTCATGCGTTCAAATCTAATCTCAGACACTTATGAGCTGTGTGACCTGGGCAAGTCATGTAATCTTGCTTGCCTCAGTTTCCTCATCTGTAAAACGGTTTGCTCATCTGCAGAGGGAAATGACAAAACCAGCTGACTATCTTTGCCAAGAAAACCCCAAAAGGGGTCGTGAAGAGTCGGATACCACTGAAATGACTCAACAAACAAGAAGTCACAGCTGGAAGGGCTGTTAGAACATGGAATGTCAGAACTGGGAGGGGACTTAGAACACTGAATGTTAGAACCTTTGACATAATTCAGTAAAATATCTTCCTTTCACAAATGGGGAAACTGAGACCTGAGTTAGGGAAGTGACCACAAAATGAGTTAGTGGCAGGAGTAAGGTTAGGTTCCAGGTTCCCAGATTCGTGGTCCGGGGTTCTTTCTCCACTGCCACGTGCAGACTGGTATTGTTACCTAGGAATTGTCACGTCCCAGTGGGGTGGTGGGTCATGTGTCTTCGCCAGAATGAGGAAGCAGTGATTCTTACCTCAATTCAGTTCAAGAAGCATTTATTATGCAACTATTATCTGCTCAGTGCTGGGGATATGTGGGGGATCAAAACAGTCCTTATTCTCAGCAAAAATCACTGTTATAAGGACCAGGGGAGCCACCAGAAAAAGTGGAAAAAACTGATAGAGCACGAGATTCAAAGGAACTGGGCTACTCACTAGTGGAATGCCCTTCAGTAAAGCACATACTTTCTAGGCCCCTTCCAGCTCTGATATTCTCTGTTCTAAGCTCCCTCCCAGCTCTGATATTTCCTGTTCTAAGGGCCCTCCCAGCTTCTATATTCTGTGTTCTCACCCACAAAATGAGGAGTTGAAGTCCCACCCAGCTTTTCTATACTGATTCTCCTTAAACTGTTAGCTCCATAATGGAGAGAACTATGTCCTTCTCCATCCCTTGTAGCCCAGGCCTTGGAGAAAGGAGTTACTCAGATAAAATCTGGTTTGCTGTGGGTTGACTTGTGGACCAATCTCATTGTCCTGAATCCTTCCCGTGCTCCCTCTGTGCCTTTCCCAGGCCAAGGAGCCTGCTCTACTCAGGCTTTCCCTGGTGAAGGGTTTGCCAACTAGACCTGTCTATCAGTCAGTGATGGTGCTGGGCCCCACCTCTTCTCCCTAGCTAGCTCAGCCTCCATCCACACTAAGGTTCTAGTACCTGATAACAGCTCCTCCTGGCTAGCCTGGCTTTTACAACAGCCTAGGAGATGGGGAAGACAGAGGTGCTTCTCCCCATTTTACAGATGAGTTAAATGAGTCTGAGAAAAGCTATCCGTCCCGGGTCTTCTTCTTCTATCTGTTTTGTCTCCCAGGGATTGGTGGGGGGAGAGTAAGGAGACAGAGTAGGGAAGTGGAGTCATAGAGACACTGACATCTACCCCCAGCCCCCATGGGAGCTGCTTCTGTGGAAGGCCAACCAAGTATCCAGCAACCAATAACAACCCCTCTCATCTCTACTGTATTCTAGTTTACAAAATTATTTTCAGAGTCATTATCTCATTTGATCCTCCTAATATCCACCAGAGGTCTATAGGACGGGGATTTAGATTCCCATTTTTGAGATGAGGAGAACATGAGAGAGGTGGGAGCATTTGGCCAAGGGCACACACCAAGTCAGTGGCCCATCAAGGACCCAATCCCGAGTCTTGCTTGAACTTAAGCCCAAGCAAGAACTGCTCTTCACTCCCATTAGCCTTGACTTAAGGTTGTCTCTGGAGAGTGACAGCAGCCAGTCTGGGCTTCTGCTCCTCCATCTGGGTTCTTGGTCAGCCTCTGTCTGGCCACCAACAGCAATTGAGCAGCCATAGAGACCTTGGTTTAGGTGGGGCTCTCAGTCATAGGCCACGGGCATCAATGCTCTCATAGCTGGGTGGGGGGCTGACCCAAGCTGTGCCTTGGTTTCCCCACATCTCTGATGGAGGAGGAACAAGCAGGGCCCCATCCGATATGCTTCGGGTCAGTCCTACCGGTCTCACGCCAGTGGCCCTGCTGTATGAGGGAGGTCCATTCTCCTCTTCCTCTTCTGGGACAGGCGGGCTACAGGTCATGGCCATCTCATAGGTGGGGACTGAGGTAGAAGACCAGCTACTAAGAAAGGGGAGCAAAATGAGAGAGTGTTAGTGGAATGGGGAGGAAAGACAGGGATGGAGCTGGAGTCATAATAATGCTCTCATATTTCTGTAGCATTTTTACAGAGTCAAGTAATATATGTATAAATTAAAAACTTAGTCTCCGAGAGAAAAATGACTTGTCCACCAGTACACAGGCTTTGCAGGGAAGAGTGTCACAAATATTGAGCCAGAAGAGACATTAGATGTCACAGATTCTAATGCCTTCATCTGACAGATGGGGAAACTGAGGCCCTGAGAGGCTGGGTGATTTGCCCATAGTGGCAAAGCTGATAATTATCTAAGGTAAGATTCACACTCAGGTCTTCCAAGTCTAGTGCTCTCTCAGCTCTGCTTCCAAGCTGTCCTAAGCATTTCTGTAGTAATCTAAGGCTAACACAGCTCTTTACACAGTGCCTGCATCCTTTCAGGAGAGGCTGTCAGGGAATGAGCCCTTCCTCCCCTCCTACAGAAATCCGACTGAGCTCAGTGTCTGGCATGTGGTAAGTACCCACCCTCCTTTCTGTCTGGCTATATGTCTTTGGAGCTTCACCTCCTTCAGGAACTCCAGGAAAGTAAGGAGAAAGGAAGGGAGGTGTCTAGTCTTGGCTCTTCTACTCACCAGATGGGAGACCTTAGGGAAGTCCCTTCCCTTCTGAGTCTCATCTTCTTCCTCTATACCACTGGTTCTGAACCTGTGGGTCGCGACCCCTTTGGAGGTTGCCTAAGACCATCAGAAAACACATATTTCCAATGGTCTTAGGAACCAAGACACTGCTCCTCTATCCGTCTCCAGGCGAGTCCACCCACATGCAGATACACCCACATACGAGTATTAAAGGGTCACGGCATTAGGAAGGTTGAGAACTACTGCTCTATACAGTACAAGGGATGAATATGGCCCTTTCCCACTCTAGACTCCCCTCTCTGTCTCCTCCCGCTCTTCCCCAAGAAATACCAGAATTTTGCAATTAATTCAACAAGAGAAGAGCCTCCCATTTACCCACATGAGTGTAAATGATCCCCTAATTATTTCTTAGGTGAGAGTCTCATCTCTGACCCCAGCTGGCTCTTCCCCATCTGCTCTATGGTGACCATATAGGTCTGGGCACACAAGGGGTTGAGACAGGGCTTTTTGGTTCTTCACTGTTGCCACAGATGTTTAGATCTAGAAAGGACCTAGAGAGGGAGTATGGTATTAACCCAAGAAGTTTGGATGGGGAGTTTACCAGCCTGGCTTCTGGTCCCTGTTCCATCACCGACACTCTGTACGAGCTTAGATAACTTGTGATCACTCTTAGGGAACCACTGGAGAATGTTAAGTAGGGGGTGACAGGGTCAGCCCTTCACTTTAGGAACAACTTTAACACTGAGCGGAGGATGGATCGGAGTGGGCAGAGACTTTCCAGAGGCAGGCCCACCAGCAGGATACTTCGATAGTCCAGGTGTGAGGAAATGGGGGTCTGCACCAGGGTGGGGGCAGGATCAGAGGAAAGAAGGGAGCACGTAGGAGAGATGTTAGGAAGGCAGAATCAACAAGCCTTGGCCACAGATGGGATTGGGCGGGCGGGGTGGGAATGAGAGACAGGGAGGATGATTCCTAGGTTGGGATGTGGAGGATGGTAATAGCTCCCTTTAAATCCCAACTAAAGTTGCCTCCCCCAACCCTGTTTAATTCTAGCACCTTCCCTCTGTGAATTATTTCCCATTTATCCTGTAGATAGCTTGGTTTGCATATATTTGTGTCCATGTTGTCTCCCCCATTGGACTGTAAGCTCCTTGAGGGCAGGGACTGTCTTTTGCCTCTTTCTGTATCCATAGAACTTGGCACAGTGCTTGGCATGTAGATGTTTAAGCAATATTGATTGATTGAAGTTAGGAAGAGGGGAGGCCTTGGGGAAAGAGATAGTGAGTTCAGTTTGGGGCAGGCTGAGTTTAGATACTTATGGGACATCCAATTTGAAACATCCAGTGGGCATTTTGTGACATAGAGTTGGAGGAGAGAGACCAGGCTAGATATATAGGTCTGAGTGTCGTCTTGATGGAAATGGTCATTAAATCCAGGGGAGCTGATGAGATCAGGAAAGAGAGAACATCCAGGAAGAAGAGAAGATCCAGGGCAAAGCCTGGGGACACCCAGAGTTAATAAGCATGGCCCGGATGAAGGGCCAGCCAAGGATACTAAGAGGCAATGGTCAGAGAGGTAGAGGGAGAACCAGGAGAAAGCCATGCCTCGAAGTCACAGAGGAAATGCAGGGGGAGAAGAGAGGCAGTGGGGTGGGGTGCCACAGAGACCTCAGGAAGGATGAAGCCTGGGAAAAGGCCACGAGATTCAGCAGTGAAGGACTGGTGAATCTGGAGAGGGCAGCTTCAGCCAAATGATGAGACCGAGGAACTTTTCAGAGGGCTTAGAAGAGGAAGTGGGAGCAATGGAGGGTGTTGACAGCTTTCTCAAGAATGAATGAATAAGAATCTATTAACCGCTTACCATGTACTAGGACTCAAATATGAAAACAGGACGAGAGTTTAGCTGAGGGGAGGAGAGAAGCAGGGAGATTGCTGGGATCTTGTGAGGGACTTTTTATGGATTGGGGAGACAGGCATGCTTCTAGGAAGTAGGAAAGAAATCAATACATAGGGAAAGACTGGAGAGAAAGAGAAATAGACCCACAGAGAAAGACAAGGAGAGAGAATAACTCTATACATGAGATGATTCAGTCCCATTTCAAGAATAAAGTGCAGCCAACCTTGGGTCCTCATCTGGGTAACTAGATGGTCTCAGATAAGCCTTCCTGATGTAAATCCTACTCCCGGTTCTTTTCTCCCCTCATCCCTCATTATGAGCAAGTTGGATTAAGTGACCTCTGAGGTCTCTTCTGGATCTAAATTGTATGGCCTGGAGAGGTGGGGAATGATGGCTGTGGAATGCAGTATAACTTGTCAGATGGTTTTGCTGAATTGCCTGAAGTTGGGTGGATGATCTTGGGATCATCTGAGTAGACATGATAATTGAACACATAGGAACTGATGAGGTCACTGAAGGCAGAGGGAAAATGGAAAAAGGCCCAGGACAGAGACTTGGGGGACATCCAGTTAGTGGACATAGATGGAAATCCAGCAAAGGAGTCTCAGAAGGACAGGAAGTACTTATAGACACGGAAATGAGGGAGTTGTCTGAAGAGACCAACGTGGATCCAACCAAGTGAGATTTTGAAAAGGCATCATCAGTTTTTTGTTGGGTTTTTTTTTTTAAAGACAGAACATATACAGGCAAGGGCAAGTAACAGAGTCTGAATCCCCAAGTGTGGTAGAGTCTTGTACACTGTACACTGTAAGAACAGTGTCTGGTTGTCAAAGCTCAGAATGAGCTGAAGCTGGCAAAGGATGCTGAGGATAATGATGAAGGTTTGGGTCTTTGTTGGTCAGGTTGTGGAAAAGAGAAAGATGAAAGAAGGGACAGGCTCTTGGATATAGTGATGGGATGGACAGAGTGACAACTCTGAGCCGCAGAAAGAAGATAGCTACTCCACTGAAGTTTTCTGTTTTCTTTGCCAGGGAAAATTATCTTTGATTAGGAAAGGCTGAGCAAAAATGGCTAGCAGGAAAGCCTCTGATAAGAGTACTAGCACCTAGCTGCCCTCTATGAATTCAAGTCACCAGCCCAGAGAAACTTCAGTGAAAGGTCCCAGAAGGATGGATGGATGTGATTTCTGAGCCACTCTCAGTGACATCTGAAAGGTCATGGAGAATGGAGGAGATGCCCCCAGATTGAAGAAGGTAAAATGTTAGCCTGGTTTTCCATTGTAAAGGAGAGTTATCTACAAACCATAGACCAGAAAACTCAACTTCAAATCCTGGCAAAATTCCAGAATCTATCATTAAATGAATGGTTAGTGACCAACTGGAGAAAGGAGATGTGGGGGGAGGGGTATCACACAACTGTGATGGTGAGGATAAGATGAGATATCTGTGATATGCTTTGCAAACTTCAAAATGCTATGTAGATGCCGAGCTCTCATCACCAACCACCACCACCACCATCATCATCATCATGATTAATCTGATAAGTGCTCATTCAGTCTCGGCTTAAAGAGAAGCAGAAGAAATCTAATCCCCCATAAACTACTTGGAGGCATCTAGCCTGTCTCCCTACCAATCCATAGTAAACAAATTCAGTCAGTCTTTGTATGGCATGATCTTAGAGCCCCTTCCCATCCTCCTTTGGTGGGCTTAAGCCAGCTTAGTGACATTCCTCCTAAAGTCTGACTCTACATCATACTGCACAGAAGGTCTGGCCAGGACAGAGCACCAGGGGATAGTTGAACACCTTCCCAGGTTTGAACATTCTGTTTCCCTTGATATAGCCCAAGATGACAGAGATCCTCCAGAAAGCCCTGTTCAGATGCATCCTCATCTTCTCCAAAGCTATAACAGACCAGAGCACAAGACCAGAACAAGACTCTACCATGCTAAAAAAAAAAAAAAAAAGGCTCAGATATGGTCCTGGCGTCCAGATGGGTCTGCTTCCTGAGATCAGCCTGCCTGGGTACTAAGAGGCTCATCACCTGTCTGTTGATGACATTCTTTAGCCATGGCAATCCATGAAGATTTCATTAGCTCTCTGATAGCCATGTTGGATTAATGATTCCTATGGAGTTGACAGCCCACCAAAGCCCCCAGGTTATTGGAAGTTAAACTACAGTCTAGTCACCCTCTTGTATCTTGTAATTGTAAAACTGATTTTTTTAACCCAAGTGTAAAAGTTTACATTTATCCCTAATGAACTTCATTCGACGAGATTCAATCCTATACTATCTAGGCTGTCACCAAACATTGAGATGCAGACTGTCATATAGTCATCTCTCTCTTCCAGTTTTATGTCATCTGCAAATTGGATTTCCTGCCACCCGTGACTTTATTCGAGCCATTGATAAGATGATTGACAGCGTAAAGCTAAGCACAGATCCATACTACACTCTACTTCCTCAGGGATTGCTAAATAAGTCAGAATTGCCTTTGCTGCTATAAAAGGTATGGGATTCTATGACCCCATGGCTCTGCTCTGGACCCCTCCACCGCCCGCTTCCTGGCCCCTTCATATCCGTCTTATTCCACTCTGCCTGATCCTTCCACTGTGCTTTCAACAAGCCCTTGTTCTGTGTTAACAAACTGCCCTTCAGAGGAGACTTGGGTCTCTCCTTCCTTGAAGTGAATTTTTTTCTATTTTGTATTTATTCATGTATGTGCTTGTTTTTCTCCCAATAATATATAAGCTTCTTCAGGGCAGGCATGGTTTCAGCACCTGGAACAGTGCCTACCAAATAGTGGCAATTTCCAAAAAGCTAAAGCAGCAGTTCTCAACCTGTGGGTTATGTTCAATTTGTAACAATGTAACAATGAAAATACATCCTGCATATCAGATACTTACATTACAATTCATAACAGTAGCAAAATTACAGTTATGAAGTAGCAATGAAAATGATTTTATGGTTGGGGGTCACCACAACATGAGGAACTATATTAAAGGGTTGCGGCATTAGGAATGTTGAGAACCACTGAGCTAAAGGAAATGGAACAAAATGTACAAGTTAACTCAAGTTTTAAAAACGAACACATCTTGATAAGATAACTCTGGATTTGGCATTTTCATTCCAGGCCCTGCTGGGCCTCTGAATCATTCTGTGGTTTTGGATAAATGAGATCTCTTGGGGCCCTCAGTTTTGTCATCTACAAAATGGCAGAGTTGGCTTAGATTCAGGTTCTGAAGCTGGGGGTCCATTAACTTGTTACAGTTTGACAGCTGTATTTCACTATAATTGGTGTCCTTTGTAATTCTACGTGATGTCATTAAATGCATTTAAAAGCATTATTTGGAGAATGGGTCTTCCATGTTACATGAATGTAAAAGAACCCTTGGTGCAAGATGATTTCCACAGTCTCATGCTACTCTCATACAGAAAAATAGATTTAGAGCTTGAGAAAACCTTCAGGATCCTTGGGTCCAATCCCCTCATCTGACACATAAACTGAGGCTCACGGGGGTTGTGACTATGAGCCCCATGAGAGAACCACAGTGCCTGGCACCTTTGTTGTGGTTGTTCAGTTCATTTCAATCATGTCCAACTCTTTGTGACCCCAGTTGGGGTTTTCTTGGCCAGGATACTGAAGTGGCTTGCTATTTCCTTCTTCAGTTCATTTTACAGATGAGGAGACTGAGGCAAGCAGGGTAAAGTGACTTGCCCAGGGTCACATAGCTAGTGCGTGTCTGAGGCAAGGTAAGTCTTCCCGAGTTCAGCCTTGGAGCTCCATCCACTGTGCTACCTAGCTGCCCCTCCTGGCCCATAGTAGGTACTCAATGTTTACTGAATGACTTGCCCAGGGTCACATGGGTCATAAGTATCTGAGATAGAGATTTGAACCCACAGCTGATCCTGGGCTCCCCACAGGCTCCTCATGAAGGACAGTCCCAGGTCAGCTTGGTCTCCAGGCTTTCTCATCAATTCTCCTTTTCCTAGAAGATGGTTTCTGGCTAAAACCCTAGGAGTCCTCCCAGAAAACCCCAAAAAGGACCTGGCCAATGGGTTTATTTGCCCCCTCTGCCCTTCTGTGAAGCAGCCTGGCACCAAAGCCCTTACTGACTTTGCTGCTTTATCTGCAGGGATCTGGGAAGAGGCCCAGGCCAGGAGATGAGAGACAGAGACAAAGACAGAGACAGAGAGACAGAGACAGAGGAAAAGAGAGGGAGAGCATGTAGAAGGGAAATTAACTCTGAGGACACTGGTCTGGATCCTGGACCTGGGAGAAGGGAGAGCAGAGAGAGTACTGGCCCACAGCTAAGCACAGGAAAGTCATAGAATAGAACCAGAGAACAATTGTAGACAACCCAATGTCAGAGCTGGGAGGAGCCTGAGGATATAGAATGTCAGAGTTGGGAAGGATTTTGGAACAAAGAAAGTCAACCCAGACTGATTTTCCATAACTCTCCCTCACATACTCAGTGTTCCAGCCAAATTTGCTCTACTCCCTGGACATAAGATTACATCTCCCTTCTCTGGACCTTTGCACAGGCTGTCCCTCACACCTGGGATGCCCTCCCTCCTCACCTCCAGCTCCCCTCAAGGCTGAGCTCAAGGGCCGCCTCCTCCATGAGGCCTTCCCTGATCTCGGTCACCCCATCCTCACTCCCCACAGAAATGCCACATAGAGTTTGCATCTATTTTTTTGTGCAGGGTTTTCTCTCAGCAGAATGGATTGTCCCAGAGGGTGGGGCTGTGCCAGTTTTATCATTCCATCCCAAATTCCTAGTCCAGAGCAGGCTCTTAGGAAATGCTTGTTGAAGACAATGGTTTCCTTCCCAGCTCAAGTCTGGAGCTGCCTTCTCCAGGAAGCCTGCCCTGATTGAGCCAGCTGCTCTGCCTTAGATCAAGTGCTTGGGGCTGGGTAGCCATCAGGGAATCCCAGGCTTGCCACGGATCAGACCTGGAGTTAAATCCCTTAGAATGTAGCTAGTCCCAGCAGGGGATCTGTTTGGTCTGACTGGGCTTGTTTCAAGAGTTTTGGTTTCTCTGTCTGTCTCTCTGTGTCTGCCTGTCCTCTCCTCTTCTCTCTCCGTCTCTGTGTGTATCTGTCCTTTCCTCTCTCCTCTCTCCTCTCTTCTGCTCTCTCTCTCTCTCTCTCTCCCTCTCCTCTCCTCTCTTTTCTCTCTCTCTCTCTCTCTTACTCCTCTCCTCTCCTCTCTTGTCTCTCTCTCTCTCTCTCTCTCTTTCTTTCTCCTCTCCTCTCCTCTCCTCTCCTCTCCTCTCCTCTCTTATCTTCTCTCTCTCTCTCTCTCTCTCTCTTTCTCCTCTCCTCTCTTCTCTCTCTCTTTCTCTCTCTCTTCTCTCCTCTCCTGTTTCCTCTGTCTCTCTTTCTCTGTGTGTCTCTCTGTCTCTGTCTCTCTCTGTGTCTCTGTGTGTCTCTCTGTCTCTGTCTGTCTGTCTGTCCCTCTGTCTCTGTCTCTCATTTAACAGGGAAGGGGAGAGGGGCTGAGCACAGGGAAGCCAAGGCAACAAGGAAGGGAGTTTTTGAGAATGGGCCAGACGGCAGCCAGAGGGAAGAAGAGACAGGCAGGACAGCTCTGACAGCTCCACATCGTTGGGAAAGATCATCTCAACATCGGTCATGTGTGTGCAGTGTTTTAAGGGTTACAAAGTGCTTTCTGCACCTCTTCCTTTGATCTGGCCACCCTGTGACGTAGACACTAGCTTGGTCTCTCCATTTTACAGATGAGGAAACTGAGGCCCGAGGGAAGCTGAGAAGTGGCCTGCCCAGGGTCCCCCAGTAAGTATGTGCCTGAGGTGAAATCCAAACCTGGGCCTTCCTGACTGTAAGTTGGCCATTCCATCCTTGACACCAGGGGTTCCGAGCTGGGACCCAGGACAGAGAGGCTTCTCAAGGGTCACAGGAACCACTGTGTGAATGACTCTATTATCCTAGGGACATCTCCAAGTAGTCATGTCAGGGGACAAGTATGAACTTGAGAGAAAGTGACTTTATGCTGCTAAAAACATGAGGCATCCAAGGGTTCTTTACGGGAAGTGGCCTGTCCATTTAGGGTGGGCATTTGTCTCTGCAGCCCATCGTCTAGGTGTGGGCCTAGTTACTGGATTCTAAATTTCCAGCCTCGTGGGAAGTGCCGCATACCTCTGGAATAACAACAGCAATGGTAACAACCGTTAGCACTGAGGAATGCCAAGCACTTTACAAATGCCATCTCATCTTCCTCATACTCCACCCACCAAGAGGGCTGGCCCCTGTGACTGAGACAAGAAAGAGAGGGAAGTAGGTCGATAAAATGAGTCAGTCCATCAGCTGTCTGCCTGCCACTCTGTGACCTTGGACAGCTCCCTCCCCACCCTGGGCCTCAGTTTCCTTCTATGTAAGATAGCCACTCAGGTCCTTCCCGCTCCAGCATTCATTCAGTGACTCATGCCTATTCATTTATAAAGTGTGTATGGTCCTTTACTAGGCCCTCTGGGGAGCGCAAAAACAGAGAAGACAACTTCTTCATTCCCCCTCTTCTCCTCTCCCCCCTTCTTTTTCCCTGTTCACCTCTTGGCTATCAAGGCTGCCAGAGAGCCCTGGATTAGGAATCAGAGGTCTGATGTCTAGTGTGGGCTCTGCTGCCCCTCTTGGGCATTTTGAACTTTCCGGGGTTCAGTTGCTTCCTCTGGAAAATGAGAGGGTTGAATCAAATGATTCCTAAGCCTCACATCCCATCCTGCCCCCCGGCTCAGCCTGGCTCGTGACGGCTCTGAGAGCCAAGGGAACCTCAGAGGGCTTCAGAGACAACACTGACCTCGGAGGCTCCTCCTCACTAAATCTGGGACTGTACACTGAGAACCTGGGCTTGGAGGCCCTGGGTTTGAGGGGTTTGAGCTTAGATTCTATCTAGTCTGACCACCTCCTTTTCAGGTGAGGAGACTGAGGCTCAGAGATGAGAAGGACTCCCTGCACCCCCAAACCACACAGCAGTTAGTAGTAGGACCAGGACTGGAGCATCCTCAGGTTCCTCCCAGCACACTCATTCTCTGCTCTGAGGCTCCTTCCAGGTCTGAGATTCTCTGTTCTAAGGCTCTGAGATTCTCTTTTCTCTGATCTAAGATCTCTTGCAGCTCCAAATATATTCTAAGGTTCCTCCTGGTCCTGGCATTCTATGTTTTAAGGTTCTTCCTGTCTCTGAAATCCCATGGTCTATCCTCTGACATCCCAGATTTTCATTGTAACGGTCTAATGTTCGACTCCAATGCCCAGCCTGTCGCAGCCCCCTGAGGCTGCACACAGACTGACCACTGAGTGAAGATATTCAGATGCCACCAAGGCTGAAGGTGATTGTGTCCCTGCCTGGACATGGCTGTGATCCAGGGCTCTTTTGGGTAAATACAGGACTATGTACATGGACAACAGCTCTCTCTCCCTCTGATCTGCAAGCAAGCAGGAGGTCCCAGTCCAAGCTGGTTGGCTGGGTCCTGGAATTGTTCACTGGCCCAGCAGGTAGAGGCCACACCGAGGCTGGCCAGGTAAAAAGAGGCTCATGGAGGATGAGGACAGCCTGCCACTGATCCTGAATCTTACTGTCATTGGGCCATTTGGGTCGTGTCCCATTTTGTGACCCCTTTGGGGTTTTCTTGGCGGAGATATTGGAGTGGTTTGCCATTTTCTTCTCCAGTTCACTTGACAGATGGGGAAACTGAGGCAAACAGGGTGAAGTGACTTGCCCAGAGTCACACAGCTAGGAAGTATCTGAGGGAGCACTATGAGGGAGCAGGGAGGAGCCTGTGGGCTGGGGGGCTAGAGGGGAGAGGGGCAGAGATGGGGGGAGAAGGCTGCAAAGGTGATTCAGTCCTCCATCTTCTGGTTCCTCTTGGGCCTGGGCTCTGGACAAGATGCGAGCCAGGCAGCCCAAGGGCAGAGGGCCATCAGGCCCATCCCATCCAGCTCTTTCCCTCTGGGGAGCTGGGGGCCACCTGGGGGGGGGTGGCAGCAGGGGCTCAGAGGCCCCAGCCCCACCACTTCCCAATCACAGGAAGCCTTACCCTGGGCCTCAGTTTTCTTGTCCGTAAAATGACAGCAGGTGGGCAGCACTAGAAAATGCTGAGATAATTCTAGCTTAAACCCTGTGTTCTGGGCTCTCCAGGGGCTCTGGACTGAGGCACCGTCCTCTCAGCAGAGAAATCTCCACAGCCAGAGTCATGGCATGATATGCTTAGATCTGGAAGGGCCTTCACAGGCCATCCAGTCCATTTTAAAGATGAAGAATCGAAGGCCCAGAGCCACAGAGTGACCCAGCTTCACTGTGCCTCCTCGGGCCTCCTGCCCGGCTCCTCCACAACCAGCTTCCTAAGAAGATTCAGGTTCAAACCCTGGCCCTGTCACTCCTTAACCATTACCTTTAAAAAAAGAGTCATTTCCTGGCCCTATGCCTCAGCTTTCTTCTCTGTGAAATGGGGGTGACCATACTGGAGCAGAGGAGGGAAAGCACGCCTTACTGTCGAAAAAAGACTGTCATACTGACTGTGAGACCCTGGGAAAGTCACTTAACCCAGGGTGCCTCTGATCTTCATTAGAAGTGAGTGTTTTTCACCCAGAGTTCCCTTCATTGATGAAATAGCGGTCCAGACCAAGACAATAGCCGTACCCTTATCGCCTTGGGCAGGAGCTGTGAGGATCAGGTCTTAGCAAACGGGAAAGGATTACCCCACGTCAGCTCTCATTAGCACTAGGCGATGGTCCCTATGTTAATAACTGGTATTTACATGGCAGAGTCCTTCAGAGCCATCACCTCACAACTTGGTGAGGTGGGGGCTACAGGCATTATCACCCCCATTCTACAGATAGGGAAACTGAGGCTCATACAGATGCCACGGCTTGTCCAGAGTAGGGAGTAAGGAGTAGGAGTAAGGGAGGGTCAGAGAATGAGAAACCAGGCCTCTCTGATTCCAGTCCAGGCCTCTGCCCACCATGGCATCCTGCTGTGTCTAGTGCTCCCCTCCCAGCTTCCCCACCCCCTGCCTGGGCTGGGGTCCAGCTGGTCACCAGGCCCACCCCATGCAACTGACCTGCAGCTCCACTTGTGGGTGGGTTCGGCTGTGAAGTAGCCCAGGTCCCTGGGGAGACGGCTGTGGTAGCATCGAGGGGCTGCCCTGATGTTGGCCTTGGCTGACCAGAGCAGGCCCCAGAGGAGCAGCATGCCCCCAACACCACAGCAGAAGAAGCTGACTGACCTCAGCAGGGCACTGGGGGGTGCAGTCGTGGGGGCTGGGGTGCCGGCCAGGGGGGCTGCCTTCCCAGGGAGAGAAGCTTTCATCCCAGGGCTCAGAGATGGCCCCATGTCCCCATCACTCCACCAGGCAAAGCAGAGTGTCCCAGTAACCAGGACCACCGCCCCCGTGATGGTCACTCCATAGCGGAAAGATGAGGCCACCCTCCGGTCACAGATCTGAACAAAGAGAAAGAGAGAGCAGACAGGCAATGTGAGGGGCAATCAGGCAGGGCGGTGGGGGTCCCAGGCAAGACCTCAGGGACCATCAAGTCCAACACCCCCATTTTATAGATGAGCAACTGAGACCTGGGGATGTTAAGTGTTTCACACACAAGGTTACATGGGAGAGGCAAGATTTGCACCAGGGTCCTCTGACTCAGGGACAATCAAAGACAAGCCTAGATGACTGGACATCCCTCCCTGGCTTGCCTCCTTCTAGGGGCCCCTCCTTCTCGTGAAGACAGAATGAATGGGAAGCCGCCCGGAAGAGCATAATGGTGAGTGTGACCGTGCAGAGAGTGGGGCACCACAATGGGTGGTGGAGGACTGTCCCAGGGGCCGCCAGGAGGCCCCGAATGACAGCTGGGGGCCGCTGCTTCCTGCGGGGAGCCCGTCCCCAGCCTCCCAGCACATACTGAATTATCATTTATGTTGGCACTGAGCCGTCCCTTGGCCTGGAATAAAGTAGGTGCTGAAGCCCTGAGCTGGCAGGTCCTGGGGACGCCCTCTAGCCTCCCGGCTGCTCTGGGCCATGACACGGTTATGTCTCATCTTACCAGTGAGGAAACTGAGACTCCAAGAGGTCGTGCCCTGCTGCTGATGACCATCCAGCAACAGAACTCAAACCCAGAACTCTCCTGACACCCAGTGGAGTCCCTTTCAAGCTCCCTGAAGTCAGGGAGTGTTTTGCTTTCATCTGTGTATTCCCAGAGCCCAGTACTCAGTAAGGGCTTAATAAATACTGATTTATTGATGGAAGAGCAGTTGAATCCAGACAAAATAGGGGGAAGGCCTCCGGGCATGGTCAAAATTAACAGTAGCTGGTACTGATGGATACAGGCTGCTAGGGGGCGCCATAGTGCACAGAGCACCGGATCTGGAGTCAGGCAGACTCATCCACCTGAATTCAAATCCAGCCTCAGACACTTACAGGCTGTGTGACCCCGGACAAGTCACTTATCTCTGTTTGCTTCAGTTTCTCCATCTGAAAAATGAGCTGGGAAAGGAAATGGCAAACCCCTCCCCCAAAACTCCATGAAAAATTGGATGTGACTGAAAAATGACCATACACAGCAGGTGCTTAATAAATGCTCATTGATTGTAAAACACTTAATCTAGGCTCTCATTTATCACCCAGAGAGGTAGCCTTAGTTCAGTGAAACGTCTGGGGACCTGGGTTCTAATCTCAGTGTGAGGTAAGCCAGTACAGAACAAGCTTCATCCCATCCTTGGATCTCAATTCTTCCATCTGTACAATGGGCTGAGGGTTTGGCCTTCTTCCTCTAAATTCTGGCTTTTGTCTCAGGACTCTGCTTGGTCCAGGAGGACCCCCAGCCCGCGGCTACACTCCTCCTTGCCAAGTTCACCTTCAGCATCAGCATCTTCTCCCCTCCCAGCTTCTGTGGACCCCAGTGCCTTATCTAGGGGAGCTGAGTGGTGAGACCCTGGGAGGCAGGGGCCCTGGGCCCTGGACCTACCTCTATTGGCCCCTGCTGGATGGCCTTGGCTACCGCCCTGTTCATTCCAACCAGAAGGTAAGCTCCCTGAGGGCAGGAATGATTTTATTCTTGTCACTGAATCCCTTTGACTTAGCTCAATGCTTGGCATACATTAGGTACTAAATAAATGCTCGCGCGCGCGCGCGCACACACACACACACACACACACACCACAGTGGGAGTAGGTAAGAGGATGTTTCTAGGGACGTGCCTATAGAATAGACATTTAACAAACTTTGTTAACTGGGCCGTCCAGCCCACAGCTGCTGCCCTGGACCCTGTGGCCATAGTCTGAGGAAACCCAGTGACCCTTGTTGGGAACAATGTTTTTTGTAATTGAAGGAAACGCTAACTTTCAATTCGTGTTTAGCAAGAAAAAAAGGTGTGATTTTTCTTCCATTCAGATGCAAGTGCCTAGACTCCAAGGCTGCCCTGGCCTGGACAATATAGACTGTGCGTGTGACCAGTTGGATCCCAGGTTAAGAACTCCTGATCTGGTCCAAACCCCTTCTTTTACAGATGGGAGAAACTGAGGCCCAGAAAGGTTGAGGGACTTGCTTAAGGTCGCACATCCTGGGAGAAGCAGAGCCACCTGCCCCTACACAGGCACCTTCAAAGGCCAGCTTTGCTTTCGACTCACCTCTGCCTTCCCTTGAGGCCCTCACTGCTTTGGGACTCAATTTCCCTCACTTGGCCAGGGATTCATCTACATTCTCTAGCACTGCTCAGTAAGTTTTCAAATCAGGAGAAAGCTCCAGAACTAAGAGATAGCAAGAAAGCTCCCTCCCTGTAGGGCCCCAAAGAACACAAAACAAAACAAAATCTAATTTTCTACATGCAGACCCTGAGGTTGTTGGGGCCTATCATGAGGGAGGAGATTGACCCTCAGCTTCTTCCTCAGATTATCCCCTGTTTCTTTACTTGAGAGAATCCCTCAGCCACGCTGAGGACAGGAAGCCTCCCTGCCAAATCCCCCCCAAGACCCCAGATGTCACAGCCTCCAATCCTGGAATGCAACGAAGTCTCCGTCGGAGGGCAAAACCCCACCCTGTTTGCCCAGGCCACACTCCCCACTTCCAAGGGAGCAGGTTGAAAAGCCCAAATCCCAGAATGCTGCCCGGCTGGGCCAGTCCCTGGGGGAGACTTTGGGGCTTCAGGAATGCCTTTTAACAAAGTCCAAGAGGGGAAAAGTGATTAATAGTCAGCTAGTGCCCTGGCACGGGTGAGTCACGGGCAGCTCTTTTCCACATCCTCTCCCCAGAATGCCACATTGTCCTAGGAGAGATGGAGAAAGTCCTTCCACAGCCCAGACCTGAATACAATGTGTGGACGTGCCTGGTGGGGGAAGGGGAGCCCAGGCTGGAGCACTGGGCATGCTGGGCCTCAGGCTGGAGGGCACTTCATCCCAACCTGGCTTCCTCCAGTATAGGAATCAGTAACTTAGATGTGAGAGGTACCTCTCAAAGGCCCTACTGTCTACACTGCCCCTGGGCTCAGCCAAACAGGAGCTCCCTCCACACTCGACATGGAACCAGAGGTTGGTGAGCAATGCCCCTATTTCCTAAAGTAAATCTAGACAAGTGATGAACAGATCAGACTTCTAGGATGCCAGAGCTGGAAGGAATCTTAGAATACCGAAGGTGAGAATGGAGAGAACCCTGGACCAGAGAGTGCTAGAGCTAGGAGCAGCTTGGGAACCTAAGGTCAGAATCAGGAGGAGGATTCAAATCCCGATCCTGGTGCTCCCTTTGCAGCAAGCCTTTCTGCCGCCTGGTGGCAATGGGCTGTCCTGGAAGACGGTAAGCTCCTAGCACTGGCCAAGCCCAAACAGAAACCAGCCAGGAGTGCCAGCAATGCTCTAGAGGAGCCTCCCGTCCTGGGGCAGCAGAGGGGGCAGGCTGGCCTAGTGGATCTCAGTCAGCTAACACAGGCCACTGCTGACCTTGGTCCCATACACAGCCACTGACTTCAGAGAATCAGCTCATTCCCATCCATCTCCAAGACTCCATCAGGCACCAAGGAAGAGAAGACATCTGGCCTTGGAGTCGGAAGACCTGGCATCAGTTCTCACCTGGCTGGTGACCTGGGGAAAGTCAGTGCATTTCTCTGAGCTAGTTTCCTGTTCTGTAAAAATGTGAATAATAGCTTTTTTACCCCCAACCTTCCTGGGTTTTTGTGAGAAGCCATATCCAATAAGGGGTCTATTAATGGCATGACAGTTATGAACTGTATTTAGCAACATCATCCTGCAGACAAGGGAGAAGGTAGGGTCCCTGCCTTTCAGAGCAACCCCTCTAATTGGGGAGAGGCCCCCTCCCACAGAAAGAGGCAAGGATGCTGAGATTCAGGACAGGTAGACAGAGGCACCATCACTTGGGCCAAGGGTAGTGCTTAACCTCACTTGGGGACAAAGAGAAGAAAAAGGGTCATGGAGGCAGAGCTGGAGGAGATCTCATCTAACCCCTTCATTTCACAGAGAAGGAAACTGAGGCCCAGGCAGGTGCCATAACTTCCCCAAGGTCACCAAGGGGCAGAACTGGGATGCAAACCCATGACCTCTGACTCCCAGTCTTTCATCAGGGCAGTGGTGGAGAGAATCTGAGCTTAGAGGGATGTGTTTAAGGGACAGTGAAGAGGTCAGTGTGGCTAGGCTGGAGAGCATGGGTGGAGGCGAAGCTTGAGAAGACTGGAAAGGTAGGAAGGGCCTTGAAAGAGAGAGAGAGAGAAAGAGAGAGAGAAAGTATGTGTGTTCTGGGGGTGATGGGAGGCACAGCTCATCCTTGCTTTAGGAAGATCACTGTCACAGGATGATTGGAATGAGGAGAGACTTGGAGGGGGAGGGAAGAGGGAGGGAAGGAGGAAGGCACAAAGACAACTATCACCACAGTGTAGGTGAGAGGTGCTTTGGGCTTGGCCTGGGGAGAGGCCAGGTCGAGAGTCCTGAGGGGCCACACCTGATTATAATGTAGCTGTGCCCTTGAAGGTCCAGCCAAGGACATTGAGAAGGAGCCATCAGATGAGTAGGAGAAGAACCAAGAGAGAAGAGGGTGGAAAAGACCTAGAGGGAAGAGAATGTGAAGAAGGTAGTAAGCACGAGCACCACAGGTCAGGAAGGGTGGGGCATGGAGAAAAGGCCATTCAATTTGGCAGCCAAGAGATCATGGGTCACTTGGGAGACTGTGATTTGGGGGAATGGGGAGGTTGGAAGCCAGACTACAGGGGGTTTTAATCAAATGAGAAGTTAGAAAGTGGGGGCCCTGTTGACTCCTGGTTCGTATTCCAATGCTCTTCCCCCTGTCCTAAAGCTCTGTCCTCTCCCTCTTTTGGTCTGAGACTCTCACTCCAGTTGTCTCGGCAGCAAGTAAGGACAGTGAGGACAGAGGGGGTGAAGGTCACCAGGACTCTGCCCCTCCACCTTTCATCCCTGCTGTCCCCTGGACTCTCCTTTCTCACCTGGCCCTCCCTGCTAGGGTCCTCACACCCTGCCACCTCTCTCTCCCCCAGTTCCAGCTTTCACCTCTAACTCCAGGCAGGACTCTGGGGTGTGGGTCATGCCCACTCCACCTCAGCAGCTTCCACCATCATACCGTCCTTCCCCTCCCCACTTATCCCCTCCAAAGCACCCCAAGCTTCCCTTTGCCCCAGGTGAGAGGATTCCTAAGGACAGTTCTGCATGGGGATTGGCTGCTCTTCTGGGGATTTAGAAACAGGCAAATTTTCCCCTCTTTGCCCTTTCCCATCAGCCCCAGGTCCATCAGAAATCCAGCTCAGACTGGAGGAGCAAAGAATGGCTACAAGGGGTGGGGGTGGAAGGCTGTTCTGTTAATTTGTCATGAGAGAAGACAGCAAAGGAAGTTTTGAAGCAGAAGCTAACAAGCAGGGAAACTTTGTTCCTACCCAATTTCATTACATTTACCTTCATGCTATAAAAACTGCCTGGTAGAAGGGCCTGACTCAATGTGCCTGGCTCAGAAGTAGCTCTTTCCTTGATTCTCCTTTGTATGTTCTGATGTTCGTGGTAAGAAGTGTTAAGATAAGTATACAAAACAGAAATTCATTTTTAAAAAAAAAGACTTGGAATGTAAATCTCTCTTCCCAACGAGACCAAATTCCTTAATGTCAGGAAAGAACCCCGGCTGTGGATTCAGAGAACTTGGGTTCTAATTCTACCATCATCACTTACCTCCTGGGTAAGGCCCTTAATTCTCTGGGCTGAAAGACCTTGGCCAAGTCATTGAATTTCCCTGGCCCTCAGTCTCCTTCTCTGAAAACGAGGGGGCTGGACTAGAGGATGTCTCTTCCAGCTTTCCAGCTAGTGTCCTATGGCTATGCACAGCTTCCTCCTTAACAATAATGACCCTGCTTTAGTTTGTTGAAGCTTATGAAGTTCTTTCTTCACAACACCCCTGGGGGGCAGGCAAGGTGAGGATCCTTCTCATTTGACATATGGAAGAAACTGAGGTCAGTGACTCAGGTACTAACTCTGGTGCTGGAAGAGGCCTCGGAGCCCATCTGAGGAAGAAACTCAGATCCAGAGAAATCCAGCAACCTGCCCAGGTCACACAGTTAGTGTTTGAGGTGGGATTTGAACCCAGGCCGGCGAGCATTCCACCATACTGCCCCTCTCTTATGATCCACGATTCTATAAAACTGTCAGTGTTTTTGGATTCAAAGAGCCACAAGGTCCTTTCCCCCATAGCAGGCTGCCTGGGATCCAATTACTCAAGCCTGGGGAGAATGGCTTGTCCCTCTGGCAATGACCAAATCACCCCCAGGGGCCCAGTTCCAAGCCTTCCTGTTATCTCCATCCTTGTCTCTGCCCCTTTACCTGAGCCATGCTGGCTTTTAAAGAGAGATAGGGTCGCAGGAAGGATTCATGAGCATAGGGGAATTTATACTTATCAAGGGACCAACCATGGCCAGGCCAGGCAGGCTGGGCTGGGGCAGGAGTTTAAAGAAGCTTTGTTCCTGGGCTGGGAGCTGGACCACAATCACATCTCCATCAGAGGCACTCGAAGAGAGCGATGTTCAGGCTGGACCAGATGCCTGTAACAGGAACCAAGTGTTTGGGGGCTGCATTCCAGGACCGCCTGGTTCCCACCATTCATCATCCATTTTACCTACCCTCAGTGGAGAAGCTAGGTCCCTGGGAACCCTCTATCCCAGCTGGGCTTTTGGTTGGTGGATTGTTTGTATGGCCAGTGACAGCCTCCACTTTCCCCCAACTTCCCCTTCCAGCTCATGCACTCAAATGGTCAGGGTTGGGACACAAGAGGTCAGCTCTGGGAAGTATATTAGAACAGAGCGTGTTAAAGCTGGAAGCTACAATCGAACCCAGAACATCAGGGTTGCAAAAGCCTTTAGAAAACAGATCACAGCTGGAAGGAACATTTATAAAGGAACAGGAAGATTACACAACAGGTCACAGATTACCTCCACTGATCGAGGAATGTCAGAGATGAGGGAGAGGCTGGCCACAGGGAACACAGATTTAGGTCTGGAAAGGACTTCAGACTTGGGATTTGAACCCAGGCCTTCTGATGTCAGAGACAGTACTCTCCCCATTGTACCAGGCTGTCTTAAACAGAGAGCGATTGAGGGGAGAGGAAGGCGTCTTAGACCTTTAGAGCTCGAATGGTGAAGTCTTAGAATGCAGAGGGGAGGAAGCCTTGAGATCCAGAGTCAGGGAGGTGTCTTAGAACCTGGAGAGTCAGTTCTGGGAAGGAAGGAGCTTTTAGAACCTAGAGAGGCGGAGCTGGGGGGAGATGGAGGGGGAAGGAGGGTCCCAGAACGTAGGGTCCCAGAGGGCGGTGTACTAGAACACGGAGGAAGACCTAAAGCTGGCAGGAACCTTAACGGTTAGTAGTAGTCCAACCCGTCTCCGTGGCAAACATCCCTTCACCGCCCCATTTTGCAAAAAAAGGAAACAGAGGCACGAAGGGGAGGCTGCTGGCACTCCCGATCCCTTCCGCACGGGACTGAGGAGGAGGCTCGGGAGCGAGCACGGGATCCCGAGCCAGCCAGCCGGAGGCAGGCTTGGCGCCCCGAGTGGAGCGGCGGAGGTTGGGGGGGGGGTCCCGGGGCGCTGCCCGGCCCAACCCAGCCCCGCCCAAGCTGCAGCTTGATGACCAAGAGCAGCCAGCAGGATTCCTGGCCGAGATTGGGCAGTCCTGCCCAGGGTCTCTAGCGCTCCGCGCGGGCCACCAAGCCGCCACCCTGCGGCGCCTGTGGCCCCCCACCCTCCGCCAGCGGACCTACTGACCTCTCGGAGCCTGGATCCAAGTTCGACCGTCCAACCCTCTTCGGGTGGGTGGCTCCCTGAGCCCCGGGCTCGGAGGCAAAGCCTGTCCACCCTTCTGTCCCTCAGCCTGCGAGCCCCCGGTCTGCGGGAGCTCCCCGAGGGCGGAGTGGGGCGGGGCAGGGGCCCGTGGCCGGGGCCGAGCCAGCTTCTTAAAGGAGCAGCCAGGGCTGACCCGAGCCCTGAGAGGCGGCTGGGGCAGGGCGGGGGCCCAGGCATGAGTCACCGCCCCACCCCTTCTTTCCCCCCCACCCCACGCACCCACACACGCTCCTCAGCCTGGGGCTTGTGTCCAGTGATAGCCCTGAGCCCGCCCGGAGCTGGCCTGGAGAGCCCAGTCGGCTCATTCTTCCGCGGGCCTGGGGGCACCCCTCTCCCGTCCCCTCCAGCAGCCCTGACCAAGGCCACGGCTGCCGAAAACCACCTCATGGGCTCCGAGGACTCCTTCCCCTTCCGTCCATCCGGCCCCTGGGCCCAAATTCGGAGGAGCGGACCTGGGATCCCCAGAGATCACTCATTCCACCCAGGACGGTCCAGTCCCGTCCAAGCCAAGTCCTAGTTATTAGGCAGATATAAAGCGTTCCTTCAGTGCTAGCTTCTTGTGCTAGGCGCTGAGCACACCGGAACTAAAGTTAAAGCAGCCTCCGCCCCGCAAGGAGATCTAGCTTCGGAAGTCCCTTGTCAAGCACTGTGCCTCAGTTTCCTCACCTGTAACATAGGGATGGTGGGGAAGGGACCAAATATCACGTGACTCCCCCGTGCTGGACTCTGTATATTATCTCCTTTGACCCTCACAACAACCTTTCGAGGTAGGTGCTATTATCAGCTGAAGGGAACAGAGGTTAAGTGACCTGTCCAGAGTCACACAACCATGGTAAATATCTGAGGTCAAACTGGGACTCAGGGCTTCCTGACTCCAGGCCTAGTGCTCCATACCCCCGTCACCAGCTGGCTCTGACTCTGGGCATTGGTCGCGGCCGTTTCTGTGGCACCTTATCGAGCATTTATCCCCAAGAACGAACATTTGCCTAAGCTGTACCCCCACCCCTTGCCGCACCCTGCCCCCCTTCACCCCTTGGCATCACCAGCTCCCTTCTGCGCTCAGCACCTGACTCCTCCTGGGCGGGGGAGCGGGCCCTGATCCCTCCGGTGGCCGATACCCTCCTTGCCCTGCAAGAAATGACTTCAAATTTGTTTTCTGTTTGCTTCTCTACATCCCTAATGTCGCCTCCCCTCCGCCTTCCAGCCGAAGGACCGCAGCTCCTGTGGGAAGGGATTATTTCCTCTTTTGTCTTCAGATTTCCAGAGCCTAGCACCTAGTAGGAGCTTTGCTGTGGGTGGAAGTATTCTCTCCATTTTACAGATAAGGAAACTGAGGATGAGGATGAGATGAAGAAAGTGTTTGGTTTTGAGGACTTGGGAGCTGGTATTATTGATCACAGGCTTGGGAGCTCAGAATGTAAAACCAACAGATCCCCTCCAGATCATCCAGCCCAGCTTTATTTTACAGAAGAGGAAGCAGGTCCAGAGCAGGGAATTAGCTCTACACATCACACAGCTCTGCCCTCCAGCCCTCTGACTGCTCGCTCAGGGCTTTGCCCACTGTACCACACTACCTGGGTGGCCTGACCGACTGGCCTGCAGACAGACGATAAACAGCGGAATGTTTGGCTTCTTCCTTGATTGAGACCCCCGATTCTAGGCATGGGCATCACTGGGGCAAATCTCTCTCCAGCCTTGGTTTTTCCATCCTTCAAATGGAACTACAAGCGGCATTTTAACAGAATTAACCAGAATTTTAACAGAATTAGCTCTTAAGTTTCTTAGAAATGCAGGTGAATGTGGGAAGCAAAGCAAAGAAGGGTGAAGGGAGGCCCAGGAACATCATAGCTCACATCCTCCAGGATAAGCTCATGGAGACTGAGTCTGTCTGGATACTCTGCATCTCCAACACCCTCAGTTGCCGGGAACATTATGCTGACTGCCCTTCAGTTTCTTTCTGTGTATTGTCCCCTACCCTTTCAGATTTTAACCTCCTGGAGGGCAGGGACTGTCTTTTTTCATTTGTATCCCCAGCACAGTAGCTGACATGTAGTAGGTCCTTAATAAATATATATTGACTATTGTTAGAGAGGATATGCCTTCAAGCTGCAGCCCATCCAAGCTCCCTGAACTGCCCAGAGCCCAAGGTCCTGAGGGCCAGAGGGGGAATGGTCTTTGGGTATCTTTGCTTTATGCAAGGGAAAGAATAGGAGCTTGCTTTCCTACTCCACCCCCAATACAGTATAATATGAAGTTGTTCTGAGATAAGGAGAAGATATTGACCTGCAGCAAAGTGGTAGGAAGCACACAGGATTGAGAGAGTTTGAGGCACTGGGTTCGAATTTTACCTCTTTTACTTACTGTCTTCTGTGTGACCTTGGGCAAATCACTTAAATTCTCTGCCCTTAAGTTTTCTCTTCTGTAAAAATAACAGCATCTGACATGCCTTCCTAGATCACTTAACCTCCCTGGGCCTCAGTTTCCCCATCTGTAAAATGAGGGGCCCATGGCCTCTGATCCTCCAATCACAGGTCTTCAGGGTCATGAGCATAGAGCTCTGGGAGGATGACATGAAGCCTGGGAACAGCTGACTTCTTCCAAGCTAACCCTGGACAAGGTTCAGTGCTTGGCATTATGCCTGACACACAGTAGGAGCTTAATAAATGCTTGTTGATTGATTGGCAGGTCAGCTTAATGAAGCTCTAAGATTGTTCCTCCTGGCAGCCCCCTCTTCCTTCAAGGCAGGAAGACTGGGCATATATAGGACCGGCAGCCCAGTCTCCTCGCCTACCATGTGACCTAGCAATGGCAACAACAGCTGACTTTTATACAACATTTTGAAGTGTACAAAGTGTTTTATGTACAGTATCTCATTTCCTCATCACCATAACTCCAGATTGGTTTGACAGCTAACCCTGGGAGGTTAAGTCACTCATCCAGGATCACACAGTGAGTCACCGAGGTGGGGCTTTCAACATGACTTTCCCATGCTACCTATCATGACAGAGCACCAGGGCTGTTCCATGCTACCTATCACAATAGAGTTCCAGCCCACAAGTTGGGAAGACTCATCTTCCTAAATTCAAATCCAGACTCAGACAGTTACCAACTATGTGACCCTGGGCAAGTCACTTCACCCCATTCACCTCGGTTTCCTTATCTGTCAAATAAGCTGGAGCAAAATACTCCGGCATCTTTGCCAAGAAAACCCCAAATGGGGTCACGAAGAGTGAAAATGACTGAAAATTGGTGGAGCCAAGATGGCAGCGTAGGAGCAGCAAGGTTCTACAGCTTCCACATAGCCACCTCAAATATCCATAAAATATGACTCTAAACAAATTTTAGGGCTCTAAAACTCACAAAAATACACCTCCCACTGAAGGCAGCTCATAGGAAGGGATCACCTCAGCGCTGGGAGCCAAAACCAGCCCAGCCTGAAACTGCGGCTTGGCCCTGGGGCGGCCAGAACAAGCCACAGATGGAGCCTTCAAGAGAGTGGATCGGTGGCAGCTGTGGCAGTTTCCAGAATTATCAAGCCATAAGAAACAAAGACTAAGTGAAAGGTCAGTGGAACTCAGCTAAACTTGGGGGAGAAAAGTGGTCCGGCCAAACTACTTCTAGGGCAAGGAAGCAGCAGAAGCAGCGGCCCTGCAGCCGTCTCCACATGGCTGCTTCAGAGCTCCCGGCCTGCAGACTGCAGGGGGGCCAAGTGATTGTTCAGAGGCTAAGTGCTCTTGCGTTGAGCGGCCTGGATCTGGATTGTGGTCTTGGGTGTTGGTTGTGGGGTGCGTTTTCAGTGAGCCAAAGCTGGTGGGGGCTGCAAAAAATGGCATCCCCCTAATAGCTCCAGCAGCTGTGAAAGCTCCAGCAATTTGGGACAAAGCTTTCCCCTCTGGAAGCAGAGTTCCACAGAGCTAAAAAATCAAGTAATTGACTGGCAACATGACCAGGAAAAGGAAGCAAAGTAGGAACAGCAACTGAACTTTAGATTCCTTCTTTGGAAACAAAAAGGATCAAAGCATGGAATGGGAGGAAGACAACACAGTCAGAACTCCCACACCAAAAGCTTCCAAGAAACATGAAGACTGCCTACAAGCCATAGA
>CM053584.1:20542239-20561061 GCA_028627135.1 Pseudochirops cupreus
CTACATCTGGTAAAGGCCAAAGGGGCAATCCTAGCCTCAGCTGGGATGGGACCCCTTCTGGCTCAGCTTACCCATGAAATTCCTATGAAAAGGAATGTTTCCCACCTATTCCTGAGTCTGGCTGTGAAGTGGTACCGATACTGCATGAATGGATATCTGTGACTTTACCTGAATTTAAACAGAGCCAAGGATTTTTTATCCTGTCATATTTGGAATGTCATATGTCCCTGCTTATCCCTTCTATAGCAAGTTTCTATGATCAGAGCAAGTAGTCAGTAAAAGATATGAACCATCTTGTTTTGAGGTTAACAAATGTAAAGGAAAGCTGAATAAACTGAATAATGGTTTTGAGGGATTTAGAAATAAAGATAAGAAGGTTTGGGGACAAATGAGGGGTTATCCAAGCCCCTCCTGTCTCGAGGTAGTTGATATCAGTTTCAGAAAGGTTTAAGTATGTTGAGAGTGTGTGAGGAAGTGTTTTTAGAAAGCAGAAAGATTTGTAACTGGATTATAAAATTTTGAGGAAAGCAATAGGATCAGATTGATTCTTCTAAGAACTATATATAAATGTATAAGATTGGCTTTCAAAAATTTCTCTATGACAGAAACTCAAAACTTGAGCGTGTTTGGTAATAAGATCAAAAGTTCAGATTTTTAATGCAATGTTGTAACTGTTTGTGAAACTTTATTGTAATGTTTGTGCCTAGCCCTGTGTGGCTAGAAAACTGAACTTCTCATGACTCTGTGTAAACCTAGCCTTGCATGGCTAGGAAATTTAACCATTTCTATGTGCCTTTGGTATTAAATCATGTCTCTGTGAGCCCCTGTCAGGCCTGACTACTCCAGCTTGTACCCTGCTCCTGAGTGAACATCTGAGCCAAGGGACCTGGAAAAGACCATATCAGATGCAAACAGCTTCTCCAAGAATCCAGGCCTGCACAGGAACTGTTATAACTTTAGTTTATTATTCTGTGTTCTCTTTGTGTTACTTTGATCCCCCTTACTGTTGGAAAGCTCTTATGTGACAATTTCTGAAAGTTTACAAAGTTTTCAATTGAGTATTGCTAAATTGGTGTAATGAGTTGTAAAGCAGAACAGTGTTTGCTGTTCCAATATGAATTTGTAGTTATTCATGAACTAAGCAAAAGTTATCATTTGTAACTGAGCGTATATGTAAAAGATTCAATTTCTGAAGTGTCTTTTTCTTCCAAAGTGAAGATAACTAGAGGATAGACAAGCTTTGTGAAACAAGGACGTATGTCTGCTATTCAGTTGTGAGGTTTAAGTCAGAAACCTCTTTTGTTTAAGGTCTACAGTTATGTATGTAGCAGGTAGAGATATTAAGGACAGTTAAACAGTCTGAGTAATGGATTATACTAGCCCATACTCACTCTACTTCGGGGCATTTTCCTACTTCTTTTAGGCTCTTGTTTGTTTACCCTTTTTGCTAGATTTGTATCTTTTAGGTGCAACACCCTTTGGATCTGGTGTCTGCTAAGTTCCGGACATTGGCTACAGCCCCCTGCCCCTTCACTGGTGGACCCCTCCCCTCTTCTGAGACAGGGACAGCACTACAACCTTTTTCAGCATAAAGCAGCTTGGGAAGCTGAGACCTTTGTCCCTTGTCCCCAAATGAATTTGTGTCTTATCCGTTAAGGGGGAATGATAAGATCTGGGATGCTTTGTTGTAACCTCAGTTTGTAAAATCTCACTTGTGTTCAGGCACCTATGTATGTAACATCAGTTTGTAATAAGCCTGTGTAATTAAGCTGTAAAAGTCACACTTTCCTTCAGCCATAAAGGCATTAACTTTAACTCTGCCTCTCCCATGCCCCCAGCCTCTTCCCTGAGCTTGTGGCTTCTCATGAACACATTGTCCAAGCATTTAATCAACAAATGCTTAGTTTAGAGACCCCATTGTTCTTAGTGGCCAGCTGCACTTAAGAACCTTGAAAAACACTATCAGAGAAATGACTCCCTCCCAAGATGGGACCTCCTGAAATCCCTAATCAGTCTAGCTTCCAGACTTGGCATCTCTTGAAACAACCAGGCCTATCCTCCCAATAAGCCATAGTTGGACCTATGTCACTCATCCTTGACCAGAAGTTACTAGTGACGTGACAAGGCAAAAATCATACCCCTCACTCCCCTCCCCTCTGGTTTTTTCCAGTGAATTATGGGCAATGTGTCTGCACAGTAAATATAGAAAGTGCAGGTCCCTTTAAGCCCCAACTCCTCCCTAACCCCTCCCCAACTCCTCCCTAACCCCTCCCAAACTCCACCCCCACCCACCTGGCTAGCATAAATTAACCCTTCTACCCTGGGGCCTCAGCCTCCCCCCCCTGGATTTTTCAGTGGTTGGATTGCCCGCTTCTCGCGAGATTCTAATAAAGAGACCTTTCTCTATTTTCACCTTGAGCTGTCTCCAAGTAATTGATTTGGGGATCTCTTTATCTCACACACAGCCAATAAAAGAGTGAGCCAGGGTCTCTGCTGGAGCATTTTGGGAGTGCTCCAAGTTCCAGCTCCACAACCAGCCCAAAGACACCCTCCACCCATGCAAGGTGGTGGAGCAGACACAGTCAGAGATGTACCTGCAGGGTGGCAGGGCCCCTCATTCCCTTCTCCATATCTGCCCAAGTTCCCAGTCCTGGGCCCTCATTGACCAGTTTCCCCCTTTCATAGGTTACCATAACTCACTGCTGACTCACACTGAAATGGCCAGGAACTAGTTAAGTGAAAACTTCATCGACTTAAGATAGGAGTCAAGAAACTGGCCTAGGGTAATTTGGAAATCTTTCCAATCTGTGGTCCGACTTGGGACAGAGAAGTGGATCCCCAGCAGTGGCCACCCCCTGGATCAACTTTCCAGTCCAGTCCCCCTTGCAGATGGAAAGCTGGTCACTGGAGATGGCCATCTCGCTGGGGCCTCCAAATAAAATGGCAAATCTTAACTGAGTGACCACAGAGTCCAAATAAAAAGTTTTAGGAGCTTTTATTAGCCAGCTGGCGGCTGTCCTTCTCTTGCCAATTTGAAGGCATCAGCAGCCTAGCTCAGAGGTGCAGAATCTTTTACACAGTACATTGTTTGGCTAACTAACATAATTTGTTACTAAACAGGTGCAAACAGAGCTGTTACTAAGGTAAGGGGGGGTGGTGAGGCAGGGGGTTGTGAAGGTAAGCGGAGGGGCACAGACCATGACCACCAAGCAAGAAGAAGAAAAATGAAGAAACATACAAATTACCCTAGGCCAGTTTCTTGACTCCTATCTCAAGTCCGTGAAGTTTTCACTTAACTAGTTCCTGGGCATTTCAGCACTGACTTTTTTGCTCCATGTTTATGGTAGAGTTTATACTATGAGCTCCCAATCTTATTTTTATTATGAACTTTAAAAACAAACACAGAGGATTTAATAGGAAGCTGTGAACTCTTATGAAAGGCTTAAAAGGGAGGGGGAGGGAGAATGGAGTATTGCCCGGCTTGTCTGAGTCTCCTCCCAGACTTCTCCCTGCTCTCTTAGGTGGTTTTTTAAGTGCTTCATTACCCAATCAATCAATCAGTACACATTTAAGTAAACACTGGGTGCCAGGCTCTGGGGCTAGAGGAAAAAGTGAAGGGCTCTCTGCCCTCAAGGAGCTTATATTCTAATGAGAGACTCTACCATATGGAAACAGACACTGGGAGGGGCAGGTGTGAGCAGGCAGGGGCGTGGACACTTCAGGGATTGCTAGGTGATGACTAGCCCTACCCGGAAGGCCAGCATTGGCCCAGGTGATAACTGGCCCAGCTGGCAGAAGGCTGGCATTGGCCCGATCTCCTTCCACACCCCTCACCCCAGATGTGAGACACATCCCAAACAAAACTCGTTATGGCTCTTTCCAAACCCAAGGGAATCACCGGGCCACCGGGTTACTGGGCTGAAAACCTTGGGCTTCTCTGCCCAGCCTCCAACTGTAACCAGTCCAGCTTCTGGTTTCTCTCACGGCCACAGCCCTGCCCTTGCCCACTGCCGGGCTAGTGCAGGTCCCTGGCCTCTCATCTCTCCCACTGCAGTAGCCCGGCCTCAGCTTCTTCAGTCAACCAACAAACATTTATTAAGCGCCTACTATGTGCCAAGTGCTGTAGGCGGCTGGGGACACAAAGAAAGGCAACAGACAGTCCCTGTCTGCCGGGAGGTCGAGATCTCATGGGGGAAGATGATTTACCAAAGGAGCAGCTTTCATTTTTCCTCTCATTGGCTCCGCAGCTGGAACAGCTGTCTTTAAAACAGCCTGATTAAATCAGAGTTGGAGGGAGCACTCATTCACTCACAGCGGGTGGGGAGGGGCAATTCTGGGGGCCACTTCTCCCTCCCCCTCTTCTGAAGCCACATTGGGCCTGGGCTTTTGGTTCTGTTTGGGGTTCTAGGTGCAGGGAGTACAGTTTCTGCCCATGGCTGGAAACTGTTGCCAGCCCAGGAATGAAGTTCAGAGGAGCTGACACCTGGGGTCACTGACCCCAGGGGCTTTGAACTGACTTCAGTTGGACTAAAGCTCAACTATGAGCCTGAAGGGGTAGAGAGGGGATTATGCCCCTAAAGTGTTGGAGGAAACATTTTGTCTATTCTGTTATGCCTTTGAAGCAAATATCCATCTGCAAAAATTAATCTGATCTTCTGGAGAAAGAAATGGTAAACTCCATGTCTCTGCAAGAAAACCCCAAATGGGGTCACGAAAAGTTGGCCACGCTTGAAACGACTCAACAACAATCTGATGTTAAATGGAATTGGGGTGCTAGTCCATGGGTCCCCTGAAATGTGAGGACCCAATCAGTGGAGGATCAAGCCTGTGAGAGAGGAGAGATCCCCCCCACCCCATTGGGTACTGGAGAGCCCTTGGAGCCACCTCCACACTCCGAGAGCAGGGCCAGAAGAAATCAATGGTACATTAATTATGTCATCATTAGTATTATTTATCCCCTACCCCCCACACAGTGTCTGGTACAGTCTGCTTTTTCAGATGTTTATTGTTTGGTCGATTGTTCTCCACAAAACCAGCCTGTTTGAGTTTTGAAGTCTTCACCAGATTAATCAGAGGCCCCAACTTTTCCCTCCTTTGTCTCTATTTCACAGATGAGGACCCTGCAGTTCAGAGAGGTTACATGATTTGTTTAGGATTACGGAGTTAATAGGTCACAGAAATTCATGAAGAAATACTCACTAACCATAAATGAAGTGAGATCATTGTTGGTGGAGAGAGTAGCTGCACTGAGGAAGTAGTTGTAATGCCAAGCAAAGGCAACTTCCAAGGTTCAGAATACCAGCATAGTAACTCTGTTTTATTCAGTGACAAATTAAGGCAAAAACATTCACAGAACAGAGAAAATTAAAATACAGTGTAACTAACATTCATTTAGGAAATGCAAAGTAGCCCACCTCTGGGCAGTACACTCATTTAGTCAGTCACCCAAAATCTCTCTCTTCTCAAATGGAGATTAGTTTCCTATCATAAACAAAGTACTTTCATTTTGTCAGTCACAGAGCACAAAAAAGTCAAAAGTTTCCCACCCCTGGATGACAACTGAATTACAATACCATCCATTAACATCAAGTACTTTCTCAAAAGGGGCAGAAGAGCACAAAAGGCCATCCATCCTTAAGCTACAAGCTTAAGATATCATCACAGCATTTAATAAGCCTTTTCTTAATCTTGACCAAGTTCTCAGCAATCTCTGTTCCGGGGGAGACAAAGTTTAACAAAGCCACAATGTACATTGCCAGTGTACTCATTAATTCATTCTCTGCCTGCAGAACAGTCCCAGAACCCCTGAAAACATCAGCAAGACCATCTTCCAGGATTTCTGTATACATACAACAAGAAAATCCTTCTTCAGGGCTTCTAAACAAACAGCAAGGTTCCAGGACCTCTGCAACAACAGTGCTGTCCTTCACTAGCGGACAAATCTGGCAAAACAACATCAAAACAAACAGACAAAATATCAGCATCACAGCCAAGCCTCCTCAGTCCTCGGCAGCTCCGAGTGGCAGTTCTCAAAAGTCCTGGGCTGCTGCAACTGGCCCCTAGCAGTCTCTCAGCAACTCTGCCCCCAGGCAATTCTCCTTCTCTCTGCCTCCACAATACTGCTGCCACCAGTTCCTCCCAGTTCAGCCATCTCTCTTCACATCAACAAGTCTATCCCACAAGGGGGATTCACAAGCTCTGGGTTTTAACAGTCGACCCAAAAACCGAGCCTATACAGGGGGATCTTTAAATTTCATTACCATTACAGTAGTGGATTAAATTGTGCCTGTAACTCTTATTTTATTTTTAAATTTAAAATTTTTATATTTATTATTTTAAAATGCATTGCCTGGAATATAATCAGTACTGAATAAAGTCTTCCTTCCTCCCTTCCTTTCTTTTTCTATCTCCTTTCTATTTATCTCTAACTACCTATCTGCCTACCCACCCACCCACCCATCTATCCCGTCCATCTATTCATCACTGGTATCAGAGCATCGAGCACGTGGTAGCTGATCTCCCTACACACATCAGCCCATGAGGCCAAGCCATAGAATCCACTTCTCCTATCTTCATGGTGGGAGGGGCCTACAGTCCCTCCTCAATCAGTCAGTTATACCACATGTTTCAATAGTCTCCCTCACATAGACTCCAAATGTGCTTCTCTTTCTTGAAGAGCTTTTGTTCTCTTGAACAATGATGGCTCACCTGTCACTCCTGGAGAAATCTGTGTGTGTGTGTGTGTGTGTGTGTGTGTGTGTGTGTGTGTGTGTGTAACTAATCAGGAGTATACTGTAAATATTTAACAACCAACTGGGGGGGAGGGACGGCAGAACCATCTGCACACCTTAGACTTTTAAGTTCCATCACTTTTTAAAGTCCATTCAATCAACAAAACAATAAATCATGTCTTGATTTGTAGCCTACAGTATAAATGCTCACACTGAAAAATGAACAGCTGCCCCATCTGGATCCTCCTGCCTCTGGTCTATGAGGAACCTGTGAAGAGATGAAGAGTGTTAACTGTCATATAGAAAGAGTTTGTGTTTTAGCTGTCATAAGCAAAGTGAGTGAGTTTTCACTTTTCAACTGCTAAGAGACTGATGGTTTAACTACCATTACAGAGCAGGGGGGTTTCACCTCTCTGTACCACTTTGATAGTCTGGTGGAGCCTGGGGCCATCTTCTCAGAATAAGGCTTTTAAATGCATAAGATAAAAAACATAGGATTACAAAGGAAACCTATTGTATTGAATTACAATTACCAAATTTAAAAAAAATTCACAGATCCCAAGTTCAACCCTTATTCAAGAGTGAAAGTGAACAGTGATGGTTTTTAGAGAAATTTTGAGAAGATAGAAAGATAATAATGAAAATTTATTTCCCAAGAGAACTGTCTTTACTCTTAAGGTAAAACATGAAGCTAATTTCTTGAGGAATCTTTGAGGACTTCAGAGAGTAGGTACTGTGCTTAGTACTGGGGATACGGGTTGGGGGGGAGAGAGAGAGACAAAATCACAGTCCCTGCCTTCAAGGAGGTCATTCTACTAGAGAACATGGTATGCAAAAAATAGTGGAAAGCAAATTTACAGAGTAAATGAAAGGCAATCTCAGGGAAGGTACTAGTAGTGGGTGGATGTGTGGGAACCAAGAAAGACCTCCTGAAAAAAGTGGGATTTAAGCTGTGTCCTAAAGGAAGCCAGGAGGCAGAGGTGAGGAGAGAGGGCATGCTAGGCATAGGGGACTGCCTGAACAAAAGCCCAGAGTCAAGAGATGCAGTGTTGTGAGCAAGGAGCAGGGGACAGAGAGAAAGATCTCATGACCCTCCCTGGATGTCGGCACCCTGGGACGAAGCCCCTATCTCCTCATGCTAGTTGTAGTTCTGTCAAGGTGCCTTTGGGGGCTGTGAGGTCAGATGTTTGAGCACCAAACCTCCCTGTAGCCTATGGAAAAGTCACAGAGGGGATAAGTGTAGCAACCGGGAGAACTCCAGAGAACAGAAGATTGGCTTCACGCTGTCAACCCATAGTGATGTTGTGCTAGCTATTGACCAGAAGAGGGCGCTCTCCGCATGGCCAACTGAGAACTCCCCTACTGCTTCCCCTGGGAAAGTGTAGAAAGTGGTCCCTGAGCTGAATCTTGGAAGATCCATGAGGCACAAGTCAGATGGGAGAGCATTCCAGGCCTGGGGGACAGCCGGAGCAAAGACAGAGAAGGGGGATATTCAAGCGTCTTGTACAGAAAACGACTAATGGATCAATTTGACTGAAACATAGAATGTGTGAAAAGGGGGAATGTGAAAGAAGACTGGTGAGGTAGGCTGCGGTCTGATTGCAAAAGGCTTTAAATGCCAGGCTTGAGGAGTTTCTATTTTACCCTAAAGGCAATAGGGAGTCAGCATAGCTTGTTGAGTAGATGACTCAATTAAAACTGCTTGGGCAAGATTATTTTGGCAAGTGTATTGGAAACAGTAGAACAAGAAGACAGTATGCAAAAATCTGGTGAGGAGAGAATAGTCAGGAGCCTTTGGTCAACAGGGTCAGATGCTACAGAAAGGGTAAGAAGGATGAGTATTGAAAAAAGACCCTCAGATGTAACAATGAAGGGATTTTAGGTAACTCCAGAGAGAGCAATTTCAGTTTAGTGTTGATGGCAAAAGCCAGGCTGTAAAGGGATGAAGAAAGAGAGGAGAAAAAGGCTGGAGGGATATAGAATAATAGCATGAAGCAATGGTACGGTCTACTAAAGGTTTTTTAAAGATGGAGGCGATCAAAGAGCTGGAAACTGAGTGTGTGCCCATTAATCAGGGAATGTCTCGGCCAGTTGTGGTGAAAATGACTGTGCTGTAAGAAGCAATGAGCTGGTTGGTTTTGGAAAACATGAAAAGACTTGTATGAAAATGAGAAGTGAAATTAACAAAACCAAGATAACATTATGTACAATGACAGTGACATCATTTAAAGAGTCATTTTGAACAACCAAGTTACTCTGAGTGATATGAATCCTCAGAAAGTGCTGTCCCCCTCCAGAGAGAGAACCGTAAATAAAAGTACTCGCAGTCCAGTTTTACATCTCTTTATATATCCAGATCAGATGGCGGCTTTCTCTAGTGTGAAGTGGGGAGGGACAGAGGGGGATAATTCAAAGCTTAGGATGTAACCAAAAAGACAGAGAAAACAAAGTGAAAAACAAACATGGGGGAGATCTAGGCACAGCTGTAGAGAACTGTAGATAAGGAGGGTTTTGAGATGATAGAGAAAGAGCGCCTGATTGGGGGAGAAAACTCCCAAAGGAGGCAGGAGATGAGACAAAGACTCAAGTGGGAGGATTGGACATGGTGAGCACAAGGGCTATGTTTTCATCAGAGCAGAGGAGCAGAGAAATAACGGCCAATGTTAGGTTCCACAAAGCATCCCGTTGGGGAGAAGAGGGAACTCATGGATTGTTCATCCATTATTATCCCTGGCTTCCTCATCGACCACCCCTGTCTTTTTTGCTTTCAGGGTCAGCCTATCTATCTGCCGCATTGTATAGTCATGAAGAAAGTGTGCTTACCAATCTAACAGTCACACGTAAACATGGGCTATAATTGTTCTTGTGAAAATGGACAAAGGCAAAGGTGCCTTTGTGGCTGACAGATACCAAGATACTCATTCATAAGAGGAACAAGGCAGTATCCTCAACAACTGCCTTGTTGCTGAGCCATGGAATGTCTAACCCAGTGGTTCTCAACCTTCCTAATGCCCCGACCCTTTAATACTCATATGTGGGCGTATCTGCATGTGGGTGGACCCGCCTGGAGACAGACAGAGGAGCGGTGTCTCGGTTCCTAAGACCACCAGAAATATGTGTTTTCTGATGGTCTTGGCAACCCCTCTGACCCCCGTGAAAGGGTCGTTCGACCCCCAAAAGGATCGCAACCCACAGGTTGAGAACCATTGATCTAACCTATGGCTTGGTATATTTCCCTTACTTAGCACCATGGTGGATCCCACATTCTAGGTATGGTTGGACTTTCTGGTGGTGACTTAATGGGACCAATCATAAATGTCATGTGGTTTCAGGGATAAAGGACTCCCTGGGAGTACAATACACCACCAACTTCATGACATTGTTGTGAAGTTCAAATAAGATATTGGAAAATTTATGGCTATGTAAATATGACTAAAAGGGAACCAATAACCAATTTAATAAGCATTTATTCTTTGGATCATAAAATCATGGAACATAAGGCTATGTGCGAGAGAATGCACTTGAATTCCACTCCTGGCTTTGGTGAGAAAAATTTGGGTGAGAGAAGAAACAGCAGTAAAGAAATAGAAAAATCAGATGGTCCCTGGTCTCAGGGAACTTAGTCTAACGGGGAGACAGCACCTGGGGGGGTGGGTTTCAGCTGCAAGTCAGATTGAAAAGTAGTGCCTAGGTGCTTAGGCTGCAGCAGCCAAGCAGATCCTTGTGTCCTCTCCTCAACGTCATTTCCACTGATAAAAGTCCTGTGAGTTTCTGAGGCTGAACCTTTGGCAGGGCCAAGGACTTTCTGTTCTGGGTCTGCACTTACAGCAGCCAGGCTGCTTCTTCCCAGGGCTTGCCTGTCAGGATAATAGCTAAGGGTATTAGGTAACAAGCATTGGCTCTTGGGTTCAAGATCCTGGGTTGTCTCCATCAAGATCTAAGGGAAGGTGGTCCTCAAGAATGTGGTGATGTGGCTTGAAATGCCTGTCCCACACTCCCTCCTGTCTCTTTCTTAGGGTGTCCTGATGCTTTAGGGACACTGATTTGCCTGCCCTGTGCATGGCAGTTGGTTGGCAGTTACTGGCCACAGGAGTTACTTCCCCAGATAGTGGCTGTGAGGGATGGGCTGGAAGCAGGACCAGTGGGTGGTGCTGCCACATTGAGAACTCATGAGGAAGGAAGGTGGATCCCTTCACCATAGTGACTTCTTGGCTGTAGGGGCTGGTCTGGAAGCACATTTGAGGGTTTGGGGGATAGTGCTATTCTTCAGGCTCTTGGGTTCAGGGTCCTGGGTTGTCTTCCTCGGGGTCTGAGGGAAAATGAGGGCTAAGGTGGTAGTGATGGTGCTTTGACTGGTTTCCAGAGGCCAGCCACTTGGGGAAAGCAGAGCCTAGGCTAGGCTTGGATGCTACCCAGCTCAGACAGGCATCACGGGCACTGCTTTGCTCCAGTGAGAATCTAGGTGACATTATACAACATGAAATTGGGGTAATAGTCTGGGAAAGAGGTGTGGATGGAGAGATTAGAGGGCCAGTGAGCACAAAGAAGGGGACTGGTAAAAACAGATGCAATGATAAAAGATTTTGATCAGATAAGAGTATTTTGGAGTCCAAGAATATTGAAATGGTGACAGACAGCTAAAGGCAAGATCACGAGGGCTGGCTAACTCTGTGTGTAGGTAGAGTGGGGTAATAGATTTGAGTAGATTGGGAAATGAGTAGATGGAGATTAAGGTATGTGAAGGAGTATCAACATGTGTGGTGGAGGAGGCCCAGAGTCAGCAAGACTGAACTATGGCTGGGCACTGAATTCAGGAAGGCAAGTGTCTTGATGGTCCATAGATAACTATATTTTAATTAGATGAATCTCAAATGAATGGGGAGCAAGGAATAGTCCAGCTGACCACCTCGAAGGGTGAGTGGAGGAAGGGGGAATGAGAGAACAAACCAATGCTGGAAAGGGTGGTCAGGCAGGCTGGAGCCCTCAGGAGGCAGCCAGGTCTCAGGGCAGCCAGAAGGTAGAAAGAGGATGAAAGGCTTAACATGAAACCAAGTTTCTTACCTTGGGGCAGGCAGGATGAAAGGCTTAACACAAAACCAAGTTTCTTACCTTGGGGCAGGCATTCCAGAGGGCACGACTGAAGGGGCAGGGAGCTCTGGAGTGGTACATTTAGGGTACCAGGTTGAGGGGGGACTTGAATGACACCCAGGGGTTTAGAGTGGTTGGGATGGGGAGGACAGGAGGGAGGGAGTGTATGCTAAGCACTGAGGAATGAGTCCAGGCAGAATAACATTGGCTGGAGAAAGGTCCATTGAGGGAGGGAGCTGGAATGGACTGGTCAAGGTCATTCCTTGAGATTCAACCTCTTAGTGGGTGATAATGTTGAATCCTGGCTGCAGCAGGAAGAGCAGGCAAAAGTATAGCTTCAGGGAGTCTGGACAGCAGGCTGGACTTGGACCAATCTGGGTGGATGTGATAAGAAAGACACCTCTCCCTCCCAGGGCCCTGGAGAAAGGGGACCTGGATCTGGGGCTGAAATGAGGTACCCTGGGAAGTTTGTGGAGCAAAGGGGCCACATGCAGGAGGCTTAGTGCTCTCTTGGGCTGTACCAAGAGACACTGTCTCTAGGATGAAGGCAGTGAGAGTGCTTCCGTCCTCTGCCCTGGTCAGGCCCCTTTGGAATACTGTTGCCAGTACTGCATGACACTTTTGAGGAAGCGCGTTAGTAAACTGAAGGGCAGCCAGAAGAGGGCAATTTGTATGATGAAGGGACTATATTACATCACATGAGGATCAGCTGAAGAAATTGGGAGTGTGTAGCCAGAAGAGGCATAGGTTCATCCATTTTGAGCAGAAAGGGACTGTGGAGGTTATCCACCCCCCAACCTCCTGATTTTACAGATGAAGAAATGGAACTGAAAGCTGATGTAGGAGTCCTGGGAAGATGATGCAAAGTTGAAAATGCAGGGTGAACGTTAGGAGAATCTGGCAAGTCACAAAGATCTGTCCCAGAGTAGCATGGGCTGTCCCAGGAGGCAGTGAGTTCCCCCTATTCCTTACCATTCTCCATTCACCTTGGACATCTTGTCATCTACTCTACTAATGTTGATACCACCCAACTGCCCAAAGGGTCCAGGACACAGAAAATGCTTAGAACCTCTGCTTTAGAACAAAGACCCAGAAAGGAAATGAGAGCCTCAGAGGAAGAACTGTTAAGGACAGCAGGGTTTATTACTCCAATAACATACTCCTTGAAAATTTTGTTGAGCCTGACAGACATCTGTGACTGCAGGAAACAACCAAAAGGACTGGAACAAAAAATTGAAAAACTGAAAAAAAATATCCAAAAATTTAAGGCATCTCCTTTAACTAGGGGCATGCAGAATCGTCTTCGCTTGGTATCAGCCCACATGGGTTTGAGTCTGGAAGTGCAAGATGGAGCGGCAGCTCCTTCACCTTTCTCATTCAGAGTAAACTCAAGTATTCTGTTTCCTTGTTGGCTTACTGCATGTTAATGAAAAACCATTTAAGCAGCTATAGGGATGGATGAACTGATGAAATCTCCCTCTCTCTATCTTCCCCACTTCCCTTTTCCTCTCTCCCCCTCCTTCCCTCTGCGTCTGTGTGTCCCTGTCCCTGCATCTCTCTCTCTCTAGCTCTTGAGTGAAGAGGAAAAAGAATTCCTTTCTCTTCCCTGGGCTACCATGGAGCTATGATCACATGTCCCTGCTGTTCTTTCCCAGTCTAAGGTTATGACTCTTGGAGTTTGGAAACATTGGAAGAGCCACCAGAGGTCCAGCAACTGGAGCCTAAAGCTGCCATGCCTCAGGTACCACCTCACTCTGCTGCTGTGGGTGCCTCATTCCATTGGTGAGTTCTTCCCGGAACCTCTAGTTTGGAAAAGCGCCCATATCAACCAGCCCTGTTCCCTGGACTCTACAGTTCTGCACCCACATTTTTCATCTTCCCTTTTATGTGTTGTCCTTCCCCATTAGAATGTAAGTTGCCTGAGGGCAGGGAAGCTTTCTTTTCACTTACATTTGTATCCCCAGTGCTTTTCAATTCATTCCCTCAGTTTTCTAGCAGCTGTATCAGTGGAGTTCAGGGGAGTCAGTCAGTCAATTAACCTGGCAGTAAGACAATATCCAGCCACCAAGTGAACAGCTCATTTTCAGCTGTGCCCTGCTGTAATGCCATGCACAAGCAGATTCCCCAAAGAGTGCTACTGTGAACAGTTTTTAAGGTTCGGATTACACAGTACAGTGAACACTCCATCTATTCCATTACAAATCAAGGCAAACATTCACAACAAATCATAATATAATATTCACAACATTACATCTTATCATAGAAAATCACAATATGGAGTTCATAACAGTTTAATGTTAGAATGCCCACGAAATTTTCACTATAGTGGCCACAATATTTAGAACAAGGAACAAAAGAATAATCATCTGGTTTCCCTAAGGGGAAACCCTCCTTACTTAATCATTCAATCAATTCATAATACAATAATCAATCTTCCACTCATGGGGCAATTATAGATGAACTTAATCAATCACTCATCTAGCAAATCAGTCACTAAGTATCATCAATCACAAGATACAATCATTAGAAAATTACACAAACCCTCCACCCCTACGTGTCTAGTAAACTCATTCAATATCCAAGGAGAGGCCTTTTCTTCATCTTGACTCTGCGTGGTCTCTCAGATTCCCTGGATCCCCTTCCATGGTCCCAGCTCCTACCTGAATTCATCAAACAGTTACCTGGATTCAGGGGCAAACAGCTCCCAGGTCCTCGTCCAGTCTTCCAGGAAGTCTCTGGCACACACCAAAGTTCACAGGGTTCATCACATCTCAAATCCTTAACCATTCCTGTTTCCAGGAACTCAAAGATCAGCCAACCCGTGAACCAACAAAGGCTTATCCCGGTCATGCTTCTTCAGTCCTCCAGCAGTTCAGCTGGCCCTAGGACCCAGGAGAAATCTCAACTTTCCAGGAGGCCTTCCAGGAAGCCCTCTCAGCCTTCCAGGTGGCCTTCACCAGATTCTGGTCTCAGAAAAACTCCAACTCAGTTCTCAGTCAGCTTCCAGGTGCTGGGAGAGAAACTCTCACTCACTCTCCCTCTCTCAAGAAAACTCCAACTCAGCTCTTCAGTCCAGCAGCCCAGCTCCCAGATGCTGGGACAATCCTGCTTCTTCCAACAGGAGCCACCAGGAGGAAGATTCCCAATTCTGTTTGTCTCTAGAGCTCTTCTTATATACACACACTGGCCTCTTGTCTCAGCCAACCACCTTCTGCCATGTCAGCAACAGGGGACTTCACACCCTCTCAACAGGAGGCAGAGCTCACACCTTTCACACTTAGCCCTAAGTTACTAAGGGCTAAGTATCTGCTAAATTGATTACTATTACACCTGCCTTCTTACCAGGAAGAATTTGGGGGAGTCACCATTTGACCCTATTCTCACAGGGGCCAAGTAGGTATATAGTGAGGATAGAGTGTACCCCAGCTTTGGAGGATGTTTTTGGTATTTCTGGTCTTGCTATCCTCCCTGAGTAAATACACCTTTGTAAAAGCAAATTGATATTAACTGGTTAATTGATATCAAAGAGATAACAACTGGTCAAATTGTTATTGAGGAGATATTAATTGGTGATTGACATTAGACAAATGTTACCTGGGTGCACAGTGAAGAGGTTTACCCACAAAGAGGGTTAGGGTTGCCTGAGACCCCAAAATACCAACATGCTGGGTCCTACTGAAAGAATTCGACTCAAGTCTTCTCAGCCAAAGAAAAACAAAGTTTATTGAAAGTTCGACATATTTCTCCATATTGAGTAGACTCTTAAGGAGCCTAGGTATCTGTGATGCTTGCATTGGGCAAGCAGAACAGAGTAAGTCTGCCATAGAATAAGCCTGTGCTAAGCCATCCTACGGCACTCTCACACCACATGGAAGGAAGATGGGATTCTATATACAGAAAGGTTGTGGGAGGAATCTAGGGGTGGTCTAGAGGAGGAGTTTGGGGAGGGTCTTCAGGAGGAGTCAGATGAAGTCAGACTCCAGTAATGAGAGATTAAGGGTTGGAAGTTGCTGGAGGCTACCTGGAGACCACAGACAATGGTGGGCCAGGCCAGTTCAAGGGTGGGAACAGGAGCATCAAGGGTGGGAAACTATTGGAACAAAGGAGGGCTAAAGACTTGGGCAGAGCTGGAACTTAAGGCCCATAACCTCAGGCTAATGCCTTCCTGAGGGAAGATTCCAGGAGAGCTCAAGGGGGCTCCCAGAGCCTATACCTCATCACATAGTATTAGGGGAACACATCAGATAAGGGCTCATTAACTGTGGTACCAGAGAAACCCCCCAAACTTTCAGGATTACTCCTAGAACTCTGGAAAGAGATGTAACCAATGAGGACACGGGAACCCAACCTGCAAGTTCAGGTAGCCTACTTGCTACAGTTCCCAAAACAACTGGCCTCAAAAATGGGTAAAGAAGAAAGGATCTAAGAATCATCAGGTTACCTTAAAACTTGGACCATAAAAAAAAGAGGTACTATATTTCAAAAAATCATGATTGAAACTGCTCAGACCTAATAAAATCAGAGGGCAAAGTCAAAATAGAAAGAACCCACCTCTTGAAAGAAACCCCAAAGTGAAATCTCCCAGGAATGGTCCAGCTTACAGGTCAAAGAAAAAAAAATCGTTCAAGTAGTCAGACAAAAAATTCAAATATCGAGGCTCCCACAATCCGTGGCACTCACTGTCACTGCCAATCAGCTGGCACAGTCTCTGGAGCCTAACCACTGCTTAATGAGGATTTGCTGGTTGACCGACCCCTGGCACAGAGACACCAAGGAGCTCTGGGATCATACGGAGCTGGCTCCAGTCCTGGGATGAACCCCAGAGGGTCAACTTCTTTCTTTGGTTCAGAAATCTCTAAACAATATCTTAAGTCTAGATTTCTGCCCAAATTGGGCAATAGACTCCCCATTCCCACATAGGCACTCAGTGCATGAAATGGTTATTGCATATAAGACACACTTTATTGCAGCCACCATAGAAAATGCATGACACAAATGAGTCATAGGCTCCCATGAATAGGAAATAGATAAGGAAACAGAAATCACTCAGGCCATGGGATTTTTTAGACGTTCCCCACCCTTCCAAGATAAAGATCCTTTGGGGGGGAGGGGTCACTAGGAGAGACCGCTGAGCAAATAGTCCCATTTACCTCAGACATGAACTTCTGTAATTTCGCAGAGCATTGACAAGATTCAGACTCAAAGCACATTATTCAAAAGAGACCAAAAATAGAAAAGAATCTGTGATTTTGGTAACAACCTGTGTCCTCTATCAGTACAATAATTATGTAATGTTTATTTAAAAGGTATAGCAAGAACATGCAAACATTCTCCTCCAAAGGAGGGCATAAATCTTCCCCCAATACACACACACACACACACACACACACACACACACACACACACACACACACACACACACACACACAGAGCTGACAGCTCCATCTGGCTTGGAATCTTGGCTCCAAGGTTGCCTGGCTCAAACTCCTGGGTCAGGGACTTCACTGTCTGACAAACAAAACAAATCCAAACCCCAAGCCTGATTCTTGGAGCTACAGGACTTACATTAAAAGCAAATCTGACTTTTAAATGCTTAAATGTGTGTGGGATACAGAGATCCCTAAAACAATAATTCAGGGACGTATCAAGGTGAAAATAGGTAAAGGTTTCGCAGTCCAACCCCTAAAAATGTCCGGGGCTGGAGGGCCGTCAGACCAGGGCAGAAGGACTAATTTGTGCTAGCCAGGTGAGCGGGGGTAGAGTTTGGGAGGGGTTTCAGGATGAGTCTTTACACAAAGCAAAGAGGTTAACAGCTAAACCTCACAAACTAATGAATCTGCTATTTTTGAGGAGTTATATTGCTGATATTCATAGTTTAGAGCTGGCCACTAAAACAAAGGAAGTAAACGTTTCTCTACCTAAGGAATGCTTTTAAAAGGATTAACCACAGAATCAATACTTTTAGGCTAGGGAGAAATATAGCTTTTATGACTTATTTGCAGAGGCTGACAAATTGATATTACATACATAGGCACCTGAAAACAAGTGAGATTTTACAGACAAAGTCACCCCAAAAATATTACAAAGGCCCCTCAGCACCACCTCATTCCCTTAACAGATAAGGCACAAATTCTTTTGGGATCAGGGATGAAAGGCTCAGCTTCTCAGGCTGCTTCATGCTGAGAATGGACGTGGAGCTGTTCCTGTCTAAAATCAGTCAAGGGGAGGGGGGGGGTTGCTGCAGCCAATGTCCAGAACTTGGCAGATGCCAGATCCAACTGTGTGGGGTGGCACTTTGGGCAGTGGCTCACCTTGAGCCATCATGGAATGCACCCAGCCTAGAAGACACAAATCTAGCAGAAAGATTAAACAAACATGGGCCAAAATCAAGCAGGAAAAAAATGACCAAAAGTAGAGTGAGCATGGGCTAGCATAATCCATTACTCAGACTGTCCTTTACATTTCTACCTATTACATATACTAGGTATCTCATAAGATATTATTCACTAACATAACTGTAAATCTTAAACAAAAGAGGTTTCTGACTTAAACCTTACAACTGAATAGCAGACATATATCCTTGTTCTACAACGCTTATCTATCCTCTAACTATACTCACTTTAGAAGAAAGAGATACTTCAGAAATTGAATCTTTCACATACACACTCAGCCACAGATGTTAACTTTTGCTTAGTTCATGGAATAACTACAAATTCATATTGGAACAGCAAGAACTGTTCTGCTTACACAACTTATTACATCAATTTAGCAATACTCAATTGAAAACTTTGTAAATCTTCAGAAATTGTCATATAAGAGCTTTCAAACATCTTTTCTAACAGTAAGGGAGAATACCAAAGGTGCATAGAAGTGGTTCAGTTTTCTAGCCATGCAAGGCTAGGCTTACATTACAATAAGGTTTCACAAATATTACAACAAAAATCTAATCTTATTACTAGACATACTCAAATTTTGACTTTCCATGATAAAGAGATCCTTAAAA
>CM053584.1:20561561-20590531 GCA_028627135.1 Pseudochirops cupreus
GGGGGGACACACTGGGATGGCTGTTTTGGGGAGGTGGGTAGGGGAAAGAAGGGGAGAAAATATGCAACTCAAAATCTTGTGGAAATGAATGATGCAAACTAAAATAAAATTTTTTAAAAATGTAAAAAAAAAAAAGAAATAATATTTTTCTCTAAAGTGCTTTCCAGACTCTTGGGAAAAGCTTCTGGGAAAGGTGAATGATGTGTTGAGTACAAAAAAGCTTTTCATTAAATGAATGGATCAAAAGGCATTTACCTCTCTTTATTCCGTGAAGGACTGGAAGAATTCACCCTTCTGGAGGTGCCTTTTCCCACTCAAAGGAAACACTCTCATCACCTCCCATTCATTTGATATAGATCTCTGGGAAAGACTCCATTGATTCCTCAGGGGGAACAGCCCAGGAGGAATGGTATAGACAACTTGGTTGCTCAGTTCTGGAATGTTAACATAGGCTGGAACTTAGGATATCTATTCCTTGTCCAAGGTTTCCATAAATGTTACCTGGCATTTTCTTGGGTCACAAAGGCATGGGAGACTATGCCAGTCTGGACAGCTCTCTCTTTCTGAGACAGAATAGCTTGTTTATTAAGCTGATTGGAAATAAAACCACTGACAGACTGACAGACTGGTACTTACATGCAGAGTGGGGGTTCAGTCACTTTTTCGCTCTTGTCCAACTCTCCATGGCCCCATTTGGGGTTTTCTTGTCAAAGACACTGGAGTGGCTTGCCATTTCCTTCTCCATAAATACAGGACCCTGGGTTAGTATTATTTTTCCCTTTGCTACGACCTTGACCACAGCCTGTCATTCTGGCTACCTTGCCGACCATGTCTTGGAGCCTGCCTTTGTCTACCTTCAGGCATATTCTCTCTCCCTGGGACAATTAACTGCCTCTGATTGCCATCAGGTCTCAAGTTGGCCCCATCTGTGTATTTGAGAAAAAGGAAGAGGGGATTCCAAGCCATTTTATGTAGGGATGCTCTAGTCTATTTATCACCCTGGGTTACTGCATCCATCTTCCTCCAGGGCTATGATACTGCCCAGCTACCTTGAGATTTCTGTAGGAAGAATGAGGGATAGCCAATTGACACTGTTATACGGTTCTTGTTTTTCAGTCGTGCCTGACTCTTCATGACCCTATCTGGGGTTTTCCTGGCAAAGATATTGGATTGGTTTGCCATTTCCTTCTCCAACTCCTTTTACAGATGAGGAAACTGAGGCAAATAGGGTTAGTGACTTGCCTAGGGTCACACAGTTGTTGTCTGAGGCCAAAGTTGAACTCACAGGAGATGAGTCTTTCTGACCTCAGATCTCATGCTCTGTGCACTGCGGTGCTCCCTAATTGGAGCTCACATTTTTTACAGCACTTTAAGGTTTGCAAAACACTATAAATATGGTCTCATTTGAGCCTCACACTCCCCCTGTGAAGGAGGCGCTGTCATTATCCTCATTTTTGTAGATAAGGAAACAGATTTAGCGAAGTTAAATGACTTGCCCGGGGTCACACAGCCAGAAAGTGTCTGAGACAGGATTTGGACCCAGTGTAACACACAGTGCACGTTTGTTACACTCTCATTAGGGCTGCTAGCACATTAATAAGGAGTCAATCAAGCTTTAAGGACTAGTCCCCAACACAGACAAGTAGTCATTACCCTGGCCCCCAATGCCTGAAGGCTGGTCAGTTATATCCTCGCCCTCCTGTCCCCCCACAGGGCTCTCTGCTACCCTGAAGGGAGTTGAGGTGCCTAGTCCTTGCTGACTGCATTGCCCCAGTTTTAAGGGCTCCAGAGCCCCAGCTCCATTTAATCACTTAAAATTCAGATTTGCTTTTACAAAGGAATATTTATCTCAAAAGGATAGGAAGAACAAACATGCAAACTTTCTCCCTCAACACCTGGAAGGCAGAAGTTCTCCCCCTCTCCCTTATCCTCCTCCCTCCCATCCTGGCTTCCATGCTGGGCTGCCAGCTGAGTCTGGCTTGGAATCCTGGCTCCAACTTTGCCAGCTTGAACTCCTGGGTCAGGGGACTCCACCACTTACAGCTCACACTGAAAAGGACAAACAAAACAGATCCAAACGCCAGGCCTGATGTTTGGAGCTAAAGGCTTTAAAAGGGAGAGGGAGGGAGGGAGCCCTTCCCCCCACTCAGCTTAGTACATGGTGCCCATGCTAGGGAGGAACATGAGCTTCACCCCTGCATGAAAAGCAGCTGGAAAGAAAGAGCCATAGTGTCCCAGTCTGGCAGTTGTAAAGATGAAGGCTCTTGTGCCACACAGCCAGCAGGAAGAGGCTGCTCCCACCCACATGGCAGGGGAACACAGAAGGTCTTTTCCCAGAAGCAGGTCTTTGCTTCTCCCCCATGGGCGCCTCCTTCCTGGGAGATCCTGGGTGATCAAAAAGCACTGTTACATGAACACCACCCTCTCTAGGGTCCCTTCTTGGCACAAAGCACTGACCTGACTCCTCAACATCCTGGGTTGGCTCCGACTAGAGCTGGTGACCAGGCCCTCTCTGCCCAGCAGGGCTGGGTATGTCCCCCTGGCTGGCGCTCTGCCACGCTGAGATATATCTGTGTATGTCAGTATGTGTGCTTTGGTGTGTGTGTGCGTGTGTGTATGTATGTAGGGGCAACACACTTTTAAGTTTTATCTGAATTATTAACATTTTCTCTACCACTTTCTTGAGTCTAGACAGCCCTCACTGGATGCTTCCATCCCTGACAACTATTGCCCTTTATTTCTGCTGCTCTTTGTGGCTAAATGCCTCAGAACCAGACTGTCTACAGTAGGTCCTTCCTCTTTCGCTCCTCGCTCTCTTAAACCTCTCACAATCAGGCTGCTCCTGTCATCATTCCACCAGCATTTTCTCTCCAAAGTTACTAATGATCTCTTGGCTGCCAAAGCCAAGGGCCTCGGCTCAGTCATCATTCCCCTGGACCCCTCTGCGGCCTTTGACCGCTGATCTCTCCTTGATTCTCTCTTCTTCCTGGGTTTAAGGATGCCTCTCTGCCACTGTCTCTCTCTGTCTCTGTCTCTTTGTCTCTGTTTCTGTCTCTCTTACTGTCTCTTTGTCTCTGTCTCTCTCTGTCACTATCTCTCTGTCTCTGTTTTTGTCTCTCCTTCTCTGTTTCTCACTGTGTGCCCTGTGCTTTCCTGGTTCTCCTCCTCCCTCTCTGACCACTCCTTCTCTCTCTCCTGTTGGATCCTCCTCCAGATCATGCCTCTCTCTGACTGTAGGTGCCCTCAGCATTCTGTACTGGGTCCTCTCCTCTTCTCCCTCTGTATTACCTCACTTGGTGATCTCATCAGCTTCCATGGATTTAATGACCATCAATATTGCTGATGATTATTCAGTCTACCTATCCTGCCCCAAACTCTCTGCTGACCTCTAGGCTCACCCCTCCAGCTGCCTTGGAGATATTTCCCACTGGATGTCCAGTAGACATCGACATGTCCAAACTGAACTCATTATCTTTCCCTCCTATGCTCCCCTTCCCCCTTCCCATTCTCCTAGTCTGAGGTTTATAACCTAGGTGACATGCTCAGTCCTCACTATCTCTCCCCTCTCCCCCATCCAATCTGTTGCCAAGGGCTCTCTGTATCAACTCTGTAGCATCTCCCCAAAATGACCCCTTCCCTCCTCTGATGCTGCCACCCCCCTTATCAATTCCCACCTAGACTATTGCAATGGCTGTTGCAGGGTGGGGCGGAGGGGGGTGGAAATCTGCCTGCCTCAAGTCTCTTCCCACTCCAATCCAGCCTCCGTTCAGCCACAGCCCCTCCCAAGTGGCCCCTTATCACATTCAGGATGAAATAGAATGTCTTCTGTTGGGCAGTCTTCTCACACCTTAGTCCCACATATGTGCTCTGGGATCCAGTGACTCTGGTCTCCTGGCTAGTCCTTGCACAAGACACCTCCCCCTCTTGGTTTCCTTCAAGTCCCAACTAAAATCCCAGAGGAAGGCTTTCCCAAGCCCTCTTACTTCTCGGCTCTCCATTTGTCTCTTATCCTCTCCCCCACTGATGCCAAGCTCCTCGAGGGTAGGCAGTGTTTTTTCCTCTCTCATGCCCCCAGTGCTTATCATAATGCATGGCATAAAGTAGGCACTTAATAAATATTAATGACTGACTATTGACATACAAGAGATTAAGAAGTGAAGGGTAGGAAGAAGATGGCAAATCCAGCTTATGCTTGAAGACCTCTAAGAATGGAGAAAAAGTGAGTGCCCCTAAAACCTGCCACTAATAGTGGCCTGTGGGCTTCCAGGGTTAGAGACACCCCAAGCAGAGGGAGGCCCTGCCTTCTTTCCCAGACTTTCTGACACATTGAGATATATCTATGTATGTCAGTATGTATGCTTTTGTGTGTGTGTGCGTGTGTGTATATATGATTGGGATGAGCTTCCTTAAGCCCTAATCCAATGAAAGAGATTATCAAATGTTCAAATACAGAAGGCCAGAGCTACAAGAAACCTTAGAACATAAAATGCTAGAACAGGGGATGTCAGAGCTGGGAGGGGACTGAGAACAGGGGATGTCAGGGCTGGGAGGGGCCTTAGAACAGGGAATGTCAGTGGCAGGGGCCTTAGAACAGGGAATGTCAGGGAAGGGAGGGAGCTTAGAACAGAGAATGGCAGGGCAGGGAGGGGCCTTAGAACAGGGGATGTCAGGGCTGGGAGGGGGAACCTTGGTACATAGAGCATGAGAACACAAAATGTGGAAGTTGGCAGACTGATTGTCACCTCAATGGAAAGAATGCTTTATTTATTTTCAGAAGTCCTAGGTTCAAATCCTAGTCCATGCTTTTGTGACCTGTGTGATGTGACCTTAGGGAGAGCACTTTACCTCCTGGGCCTCAGTTTCTTCCTCTGAAAAACTACAGAAGCAGACCAATGACATGGTTGGTAGGGTACTAGAATCAGAAAGACTTGGGTTCAAATCCCTCCTCAGGCCCTCACTATGACTTGGGCCCAAGCATGTCCCTTCCCTGTGCCTCAGTTGCCTCATCTGTAAAATGACTGAGTTGGATTTGATAAGCTCTTAAGTCCCTTTTAGCTCCAAATCTGTGACCTTGGGAGCCCCTCACGCAGCTGGGATTTGGGTTCCCCCCAAATTCTCAACCTCAAACCTCTCCTTCACAGTAAGGAAACAGGACTTACAAGGGTAGCTCCCTTCCATTTCTGGCACACAGGGCAGTGAAAGCATTAACCAGAGGCTCATGTGAACAAAGCTCACCTTTGAATCTTGCCAAAAGATGAGGAAAGAGCAAGAAGGAAAGGAAAGGGCATCCCAGGGAGGCCACTCACCCGCCACCTGGCACCCGGCTTCTGCTTTTAAAACTGTCTTTTACTCCCTCCGAATGGACAAAGGCTATTTAAGTTACTATTGGCCCAAACTCTTGGTATATCAATTCAACAAGCATTTATTAAGCACCTACAGTTTGCCAGGCACTCTGCAAAGCCCTGGAGATACAAAGAAATGCAAAAAAAAAATTTCCTTCTTTCCAGGACTTCACAATCTAAAGGGGGGAAGTATATAACACGTAAATGACTGTCTCTGTCTGTCTACACACACACACACAAACACACACACACACACACATACACACATACATATACACACATGGACTCATACATACACACACAAGCACTCACACATACACATATATACACATGTACACATACATACACACATACACACACACATACACATATACAGTAGGGAAAAGACAGCCCCTTGGGGGCCTGAGAAGGGCCTCCTGGAGTGAGCACTGTCTGAGCTGAGCCTCAAGGAAGCTGGGAAACAGAAAGGAGGTGAGAGGGAAGACTATTTCAGGAATTTGAGCCAGTGCAAGGACACGGAGGTGGAGGATGGAATGTTGTGGCCCAGGAAAGCATGTGAGATCAGGGTGGGGCCAGGAGATGAAGACATCTGAATGCCAAACAAAGGCGTTTCCATCTGATCCTGGTGTAGTTGGAGATGACACAGTCAGGCCTGTGTTTTGACCTATGAGTGGAACGTGGACTAGAGTGGGAAGAGACCAGAGGCAGAGGGACCAGTTAGAAGGAGATTGTAGCTGTCCAGGCAAGAGATGCTGAAGGCCTGAAGGCCAGAAGGCCAGAAGGCCTGCAATTGTTTTAGTGGAAAGGAGACATACACGAGAGCTATTGCAAAGAGAAGAATGACATCATGTGGCAGGGGATTGGAGACCTGGGATAAGTGAGTGAGGGCGTAGAGGTGGCACTGAGATTTGGGAGCCTGGCTGACTGGGAGGCTGGCGGCACCTCCAGTGATAATGGAGAAGTGAAGAAGCAGGGAGCGTTAGGGGGGTCGGGGGAGATATTGAGTTCCATTTTGGACATGTTGAGTCTAAGATGTTTTCAGGACATCCAGTTTGAGGTGTCCAAATGGCAATTTGGTCACATGGCACTGGAGCTCAGGAGACAGACTAGGTCTGGATATGCAGCTCTACGAACCATGTACAAAGAGACTGAACCCCAGAGGGAAGGGGGGAGAACTGATAAGATCATCAAGTGAGACAAGGGTGGGGAACCTTAGGCCTCAAGGCCACCTGTGGCCCTCTAGGTCCTCAAGTATGGCCCTTTGACTGGATCCAAACTTCATAGAACAAATCCCTATCATAAAAGGATTTTGTTTTATTTTTATCAAGGGGATTTACTAAGGGGATTACTTTTATTAAGGGGGTTTTATTAAGTTTGGATGAAGTCGAAGGGCCACACTTGAGGACCTAGAGGGCCACAAGTGACCTCGAGGCTGCAGGTTCTCCACCCCTAAAAGACAATAAAGACAAGAGGGCCCAAGACAGACCCGTGGGAGTTTCCCAGGGTTAGTAGGTGTGACATGAGTGAAGAGCCAGTAAAGGGGACAGAGGAGGCATAGTCAGAGAGATAGGAGGAAAATCTGGAGAAAATCATGTCACAAAAAATGAGGGGAGAGTACACAGAAGGAGAATGAGACCAACCCTGTCCAATGATAGAGGGAAGTCAAGAAGGATGAGGATGAGAAAGGCCCTCAGACACAGCAAGATCATGGGGAGCTTCTAGCCGGAGGCTGCTTGACAGTGGCAAGCTCCCTAGTTCATTCACACTTACTTCAGCAAAAACCTCAAGTCCCACCAACCCAGAAAATGCTCAAGAAATCCAGGGAGAAACTGCAGTGATTTCCTTCATCCCAAAAACTACACTGAAGATTCACCCAGGAAGAGTGTCATCTGTGTCTCTGAAGAGGGATAGCCTCTCCCTTCATATATCCAAGTCTTTCTGCTTTTTTCTAAATCCACTAGCTCATCATTTCCTACACCACAGCAATATTCTGTCCAATCACATTCTATCTGATTGTCCATGAAAGTTTTCCCCTAGTTTTCTGCATTTCTTCTATTCTTGGCTATATAGGTTTTATTTATACAAGAAAATTTTAACTTAAAATTATCAAAATTATCCATTTTACTTCAAAAACGGTTGAACAACCATGCTCTCACCTTATAATATGATTTAAGGTCTGATACAACTACATCTGGTTCCTTCGTATCTTTTTCCACTGGTTTCCTTGAAGTTCCTGACGCTCTGCTCTTCCAAATGAAGAACCCTGTGTTCAGTAAAATAATTTTTTAGTAATTTAATTGGGATAACATTACATAAATAGATTAATTAGGTATGATTGTCATTTAAAAAATTACATTGGCTTTACTTACTCTTGAACAATAAATATTACTTCAATTACTTAGATCTAACTTTATTTGTATAAAAGGTGTTTTGTGTTTATATTCCTATAGTTCCTGTGTCTGCTTTGGCAGGTATACTCTCAGGTTTTTTTTTGCATTGTCTAATTATTTTAAATAGTCTAAAACAATATTGAATAATATGACTGACACACAGTATAGTTTTTCTGTCTTTCTCTTTTCCTTAAATCTATTTTAGTTTTATCTTAGTCTGAGATCATGATTACTACTCCTGCTTTCGTTTTTACATAATTCTATTCCTGACTTTTATTTTATGTTTGTGTATATCTCTCATTTTTATAGCATTTCCTGAAAGCAACATATTGTTGAATTCAAAATTTTAGTCTACTAGTTTCCATTTTATGGGTAAATTTATCCCATTCACATTGTAAGTTATAATTACTTGTACATTTTCTTCTTTTCCATTTTTATTTTTCCTCACTCTCCTTCTCACCCTATTCCTATCCCTCCTCATTCCTCTGCTTTCCTTCTACCCACTACCTTGTCTCCAAGAATCCCTCCCTCATCTTTCCCATGCTCTTATCCCCTTGCCCTCTTGGTTTTTTAAAATTTAGAACACTTTTATACTCCCCCTCTATATTGTTCCCTCTTTAACCCATTCCCTTTAATGTATATACCCTTCTATCCTGCCCCCCCACCCTGTTCCCTCACCTTCTTATTTCTTTATAAATTTAGAAGACTTTATACCCTTCTAAATGTATGTGTTCTCTCTTTAACCCAGATCCAACATGAATAGAGTACCAGCCCTCCTCCCCCATCTGATTCTGATGTAGTTACCCACAAAGAGGGTTAGGGTTGCCCAAGACCCCAAAATACCAACATGCTGGATCCTGCTGAATTTGACTCAAGTCTTCTCAGCCAAAGAAAAGTAAAGTTTATTAATAGTTCACCATATGGGATAGACTCTTAAGGAGCCAGTCTATGCTAGGTCATTCTATGGCACTCTCACACCACATGGAGGGAAGATGGGGTCTTATGTGTAGAGGAATCTAGGAGTGGTCTAGTGTGAGGATTAGAAATATGTGCAGATTGCAAACGGTTGTGTCGAGGCACAGGGAAGTGTTTGAGGCCTGGGAATTAGTTGGGTCACGTGGAGGTCAGAGCATATTGCACTGTCCCCAGCCAGGGGATGCTGCATTGCTCAAGATTCTCTTGTGTGGGGTTACCTGATGTTCCTGATTGGTGTCTCCACACCCTGGGGCCTTCATACCCTTGTGATTGCTCTCCTCCTCTCACAGTTCTGTTCAGCTGGGCTCTGTCACTTGTGGTTTGTGGATCTGGGGTATATATAAGACCTAAGCCTTGGAGGTAGTTTGAAGCCTGCCTTAAGATCTGGCCGTAAGGCTTCCCCATAGAGAGACCTTAATAAACCTTTTCTGTTTACACCAGACTCTTCTGTTCTAAAGTGTGCTAGCACCAGCTTAAGTAGGGTAAGTAACCGTTGCCCCTGCTGGCAAGTTAGGGTACTCTGAAAGAGAACCCTGACAGTCTAGAGGAGGAGTTTGGGGAGGGTCTTCAGGAGGAGTCAATGAGGTCAGACTCCAGTAATGAATTTGGGGAAGGTCTTCAGGAGTCAAGATGAGGTCAGACTCCAGTAATGAGTGATTAAGGGTGGGAAGTTGCTAGAGGCTACCTGGAGACCACAGACAATGGTGGGCCAGGCCAGTTCAAAGGTGGGAACTGGAGCATCAAGGGTTGGAAACTGTTGGAACAAAGGAGGGCTAAAGACTTGGGCAGAGCCACAACTTAAGGCCCATGACTTCAGGCAAATGCTTTTGAGGGAAGATTCAAGGAGAGCTCAAGGGGGCTCCCAGAGCCTACACCTTATCAATTCCACCATATCAGATCTTCCCCTCACACCTCACAATATTTATTTCAATCTCTCGGAAGAAACCTTATGCTTCTTCTTGGGGGGGGGGGAAGAGGGAGGATGAGTTAGTTGTATTTACTGTATAACCAGATATCCCATGGAACCCTAGCTTACCATGAACAGTCAGAGCTTGGATCCTTGCAAAACCAAAAGTATTCCAAGTTACTTGACTTTTAAAGTACCAGAACTAAGAAACTTGGCCCAGATCTCCCAACTTAATACTCCCTTTCTCTACGGTTTCAGAAAGGGGAAACTGAGGCCCCGAGAGAGGAAATTACTCACTGGAGGTTGTGTGAGTTAATTTGGGAGGTAATTCATAGAGTTAATTATATTTGCAATTCTTAGGGCCCTGAGGGGAATTGTCTTCCTTTTGCAAACAAGGAAACAGGATTCGAAGGCCCGGACTTGCTCCAGAAGCCCAGGATTTCTAGATCCAAGGATATTGGAGACCACCTCTTCTGGGGAGCTCTCAGTTCTCTCCGGTTTGGAAGCAGAATCACAGATCTAAATTGGAAGAAGGTGTCTAATCCAACCTGTCTCTGGCATTCCTTAGGTCAGTTCCTCTTCACAATATTCCTGACAAGGGCCCATCAGCTTTCTGCTTCGAGACCCCCAAGGGAGGGTCTCTCCACTCTGCTTTGGGGCGGCTCTAGGAGGAGTTACTTGAAATCTAATCCCTCACCTTTCGATTGAAGCCCAGTTGTCTACATAGGCAGTCACGTGCATTTCTAGCACCCTTTAAGGCCTTTTAAAAATTGCGAGCTTGACAAACACCAACATGTTAGTATCAAATGCAGTACTATTAACTTTTTACAAGGTTGGGTTTGTTTTTTTTTTTTAACGTGTATCAAAATGAGCTAGTCAGTAACCACTCTGCCGCTATTCTGTATCCCCTCCTGAACGTCGTTTTTGCTTTCTCCATGTTTTATTGACGGGCTTTTTAGCCATTCACTTCTGACCTCATCTCCCCATCCTAAGAATACTTCTGGGCCTCAGTTTCCCCATGAGACACTGATGTCTTTGGTTACTTTTCTCTCTAAATTCCCTCTGCCTCCTGGACCGCTGTCTCCCATCTGCACAAGTCTGGGCTGAGTCAAATGAAGGGAAGGGAATAAGTATTTATTAAACTCCTACTAAGGGCCAGGCATTGAGTTTTAAGGTTCCGCCTCTTCGGCCTCATGTTCCTCTCCAGAACAAGGAGCGGCAGGCCCGGGTTATTTCTAAGGTCCTTTTTTGCCGCTAAACCTCCTCTCCCCCGCCCTCAGTTTCCCCGCCTGCACGAGGAGCCCCAAGGATCATAGGGAGTTCCTCGCTCTCCGCCGGGCAGGACAGCCCACGAACACGGGGCTGAGATCGTTAAACAGCCACAACCGTCTCCCCTAAATAAACCCTCACCCCCTACCCGCCTCCCCCCCCCCGGAGCACGCGGGGTCTGACCGGTTCCAGGGGAAGCCGGGTGGGAGGGGGCCGGGGCGGGGCGCTCCGGAAGACCTCAGCCAATCCAGGAGCCCCGCTCCTGGTCCGATCCTCTCCGCGCCTCACCATTGGGCGGCGCCGGGGTCTCGGCCCACCGAACCCTGGGGAGGCCGAGCCAATCGGAAGGCGGATCGGGGCCCGGACCGGCTCCGGGCCGAGAGTGTCGGCGGGCCTGGGCGGGGCGAAGAGAGGGCGCGAGCGGCGCTTTAGGGTTCGCTCCTCCCTCATCTGCGCCCCGCGCCGCCGGGGGATACTCCTGGAACCTTTGCTCAGCACGTTCTCGGGAACTCGTTCGGACGGAACGCGGGGAGAGCATCTCCGGGAGTCTGCAGCTGCGCGCGCGGAGAAAACGCCCCCGGCAGCTCGCAGTGTGCGCGGAGAGAGCGTTCCCGGAGCCCCGCCGAGAGCGCGGAAAGAACGCCCTCGGATCCCTCCAGTCTACGAGCGCCCCCTGCGCGCGCGGAGAGGCCGCCCCCGGGCTCCGCAGAGCGCGCTCCTTGCGCGGGACAGGACGGGACGGGACCACGCGAGCCGCGTGCCGTGATGGAGCCGGCCGTGTCCCTGGCCGTGTGCGCGCTGCTCTTCTTGCTCTGGATCCGGGTGAAGGGGCTGGAGTTCGTCATCATCCATCAGCGCTGGGTCTTCGTCTGCCTCTTCCTCCTGCCTCTGTCCTTCATCTTCGACATCTACTACTACCTGCGCGCCTGGGTGGTGTTCCGGCTGAACAGCGCGCCGCGGCAGCACAAGCAGCGAGTCCGGCACATTCAGAAGCAGGTGGGGGACGCTCCCGGGGCTGGGGGGAGTGCGTGCGCTGTCCTCGTGTGCCAGCTCCCTCCTCCCGCTGCTTTCGGGCCCTCTCCTCCCCCGTGCTTGTCCCCTCCTCCGGCTGCTTGTCCCCCCTTCCCCACTCCCCCCCCCTCCATAAAGCACGACTTGCTTTGCCTACATTCAGTACTTTGTCCTGTAAGCCCTTCTCTCCTCCCCGTCGAAGTTTCCCTGAGGAATGCTGGAGTCCCCCCCCCCAGATATGTGTTTGCACCTCCTCGTTCCCCTTCCTCCCCTTAAGGTTAGATGCTGAGGAACCATCCCTGCCCCCTTGCCTTTACTTTGGGAGATGGGGCAGAGGAACCAGATGTACGTGGGCCATGCACCCCGTGTCTATTACCGATTTGAGGAGGGAGAATTCAGATGTCTGAGGGGAGTTGTGGAAGCAGGTGCCTCTCTCCTCTCCCCTCCGTGGCCTCCAAGGACCCTACCACAAGTTGCTTCAGGGCCAGGGGGCTCACTGGTTCAGTTGCACATGGTGTTGGGATGGGGGTGAGCGCAGAGTTTCTTTACTGAGTGGGGTGGGGGCCCCCATTCTGAATCATATCAGGGGCTGGAAGCAGAGAGGCCTAAAGGTGACAAGGACTGACCTGTGCCTAGCCACTCATTGACCACCATGTGACATTGGGCCAGTCACTTCCTGTCTCCAGCCTCTGTTCCCTCATCCGAAAAAGGAGAGATTTGAGCATGCTGATCTTGCAGTTTTTTGAGGTTCTAGGTCCTTGACCACAGAGAGCTTTGGCAGAGGGTGTTGTGGAGGGGGAGGAGGGAGAGGCTCAAAGGGGCCCAGCAAGATATTACTGTGAGATTTCTTTTCAAGGATGAAAGGGATGTTGACATACTTCTCCCTCCATTGTGTATCTGGGCTTTCTCTAGGCTAGCTGAGGGGAGGCCAAGGAAGGACATGAGCCCTAGAAGGAAGGCTGCAGCAGGCCCCCAAGGACAGTAGAATGGCCTCCATTTGTCTAGCATCTCCAGTATATTTCTGGCCAGCACCCCTCACAGCTTCCGAGGAGAGAGCCCCACCGGCTCCGATGTCCTTAGAGCCTGAATGAGGTGAAGGCCTTGGGCTTCTCCTTGCAGAGTTGCCTGTTTTCATTCTCAGAGACTACTGAGTACTTCTCCCTCTCTGACTTTCTGAGCCCAGTTGGCTTGTAAAGGTTTGGGAAGTTGTGATGTCATATTACAAGTGAGGAAACTGGGGAAGTGACTTTCCTGACCAGGGCTCAACCCACTTCAGCATTGGGTTCCTGGCTCTTAACACACACTATACTCTCATCTCTCAGGATCTTAGGCAGCTGTCTACAACTTAGTTGTAGAAAACGTGCTAACTGGCTTTAGTGGAGGAGGTTTCCTCACCTGGGAGTTCCCAATAGCAGCGAAATCCTATTGACCCTTCTAATCACTTTCTTTGTATGGGAAAGGCAGTGTAGTCTAGTTGTCTGGAGAGCTGGTCTCAGAGTTAGGGAGGTGTGGGCCCAAGCACACAGAACCCTGGGTCTGGAGTCTGGAAGTTCGCTTGTAGCTTCAGGCACTTCCTGGCTGTGTGACCCTGGGCTTACTTACCCCTCTGTTTGCCTCAGTTCCCTCAACCATAAAATGGAGCCAATGATAACCGCAGTTAGGTAATATTTGTAAAGCAGGTTAGCACAGTTCCTGGCACAGAGTAGGCCCTTTAAAATGTCGACTGATTAAGAAGTGCTAGTGGGTTGATGATGGATTGTGTGAATGTAGTATTTCTGCCTAGAAGGGGTTTCAGTGATCTCCCTAAACCCTGTCACTTGACTAATCAACGGGAAAAGCCGAGGTCTGGGAGAAGGGTTTGGCCACACACACACTAAGTGTAACCGCTGCTTTTTCTTTATGGGTATAGCACGTTTTTCTTGTTCCGCTCCCTCTGCCTATCTGCCCCTGGCATTGGCAGCTTCTGTATGGGACTTGGCTCCATCTCGAGCATGAATAGGGGAAGGTGGTGCTGGGCATTCCTGGCCCTGCCAGGCCAGTGCCCATAGGCTTGGCACTATGGATGGGGCTGGGCTAGGAAGAAGAGCCACCTGGGCCCTGCGGATGACCCAGCTGTCAAGGGAGGTGCCACCTGTCCACCCACCAACGTCACAGTGCGCCTGGGCAGGATGGCCACTTCACAGAGCATAGGCTGCCTGCCAAGGCCCTGAGCCATGCAGCTCTGCTGCCTTTGGATGGCAGGGCTCATGTGCCAGTTTTAACAAACAAGGCACCAGCTTTGGGCAGGAGTATTAGGTTCAATTTGTTTTTGTCCTTGGCACAGTGCCTGGTGTGGGGTGGGCACTTAGTGAATGCTTGTGGAGGGCTTGACTGGTTCTGGTCCTGGTCTGTGTGCTGTCGCTTTTCCATATCTGTAAAATGGGCTTCCCTTCCCCAAACCTCAGCAGGCTCCAATAATGTCCCAGTGACCGGGCTTTGGTGATACAGAGGAATTCCCCAGGCCCCCAGGCTGGGCACTGGGGATACAAAGTCCCTGCACCCACCGGGGAGCGTATGCTTTCCTGAGCCCTCTCACAGCTATGACAATGCTCATGGCAGGTCACAGACCTGAGCAGGACCTCTGAGGAAACTGAGGCCAGACAGATAGCAGGGGCAAAGGGCCAGGATTTGAACTCCAGTCTAGTACCTGATTCTAAGTTCAGGCCTCTTTCCATGTTTTTTATTTTGGGAAAAGGGAAAAGAATAAGGCATTTATATAGGACTTAGTGTGTGCCAAGGGCTCATGTGATCATCCCAACAGCCCTACAATGTAGGTGTTGATATTACCCCCCATTTACAGTTGAGGAAGCTGAGGCAAACTGAAGTTAATCCACTTGCCCAGGATCACACAGCTGGGAAGTGTCTGAGACCACATTTGAACTCAGGTCCTCCTGACTCCAGGCCTGGCATTCTGCCCATCGGGGCACTAGAGGCCTCTCTATTTGTATTAATTTTGTTTATTTTTTAAAAACCTGCCCTGTGTGCCTTAGATGGTTCTTTAGGGCACTGAGAGCTGATTTGTCCAGGGTCACACAACCAGTGGGTATCAGTGGTAGGATTTGAACTCGGCTCCTATGATCAGTGTTGTGACCACTGAACTCCTCCTCCTTTGTACTTCATTGTGTGGGGGACTGACCTTGGCCTTTGCCTCTGGCCAGCCGTGGCCTCCTGCCCAGGGATCGCTGGGCGCATTTCCAGCCACAGCCACTCATGGAAGGTCTTGCTTGGGGTGGGGGGCGCGGGGTGCAGCTAGGATCTCCCTCAGGCAGAGGGAATGCCCTCACCAGCATCTGCCTGAAGGACAGATACTTTGTATCTGACAGTGAGAGCCCCCTCTCTCAACTTCCCAAGTCAAATTCCTTCCTGTTTGCATCTGGGGAGCCCAGCACCCCTGGGCTCACAGGTGGGAAGGAGGCATTAGGAAGAGGGAAAAACAGGGCCCAGTGAGTTGGAGCCAGTTGTCCTGGGGAAGAAAAGGTTGAGGTGAGCACGCAGGAATTGAGGTTGTCTGTGGGCTGGTCACTCCCTGTCTGTGGAGGGCTGTCCCAAAAGAAATGAGCTCCAGTTTAGTCAGCCATGCCCCTCATTTCACTGAAATGGAAACTGTATGTATGGGGGTTGGGGACAGGGGGAGGCTCATGGTACACACTTTGGGTCCCATAGGTGCTATATCAAGATTTGAACTCAGGACCTCTGACTCCAGCACCTGGACCAGTTCTTTTCCCATCCTTAGCAGCTGTAATGTAATTTCACAGATGCTGAATGAGGGATGCTGGAGGACCAAGGCCCAACGCCACAGGGTAAATGAGCCTGCTGGCCCTCTCACCCCCAAACTGGGGCAGATGAGGACCTCCCTGTGAACTAGGTGGTCTGTGGGGCCGTACTGAAATGGGCCAGTGTGGGAGTGGAGATGAGCTTTGGAAACCCTAAGACTGTGGCAGGAGCAGAGGAGGAGCTACCAGATACAGATCAAGATTCACTAGTGATGGAACCATATCAGAATATTGGTCTGAGCTGAGCTGGAGGCTGGCTCAGAGACAGGAGGAGACTTGAGGCAGGCCACAGCCCAGCATGTCAGGACTAGAACCCAGATCTTGTGGGGGGCAGATGGCAGTCCACGAGCACTTAGGAAGCCTCTGCCTGTACCGTTTCCTGAACTGGCTGCTGGGGCTTCTATAAATACCTGTTTTTTCAGTGCTGGGCTCTGTTCCCTATCTTTCTGTCTGGTCATCTATTCCATTAGGTCAAGGATTGTTGCCTTCTTTGTACCTGCGTAACTAGGCCCTGGCACATGGCTCTTAACCACTCTATCGATCGCCAAACTCTGTGCTAAGCACTGGGAATGCAAATAAAACCTTGCAGCCAGTCCTGGCCTCAGGAAGGTCTAATCAGAATGGGAAGAGTAGATAATAATCTAGATGGGGGCTTGTGAGCCAAGGAGGGATACTGTGGTCTGCAGAGTCCCAGAGAGGAGGGGCTGTAGATTGACACGCCTCTTCTAACAGCAATGGCAGCTTTACCTGTGATTGCAGAAAGGGGCTAGCGAGTAGATGCCCAGGGAACAAAGTAGAGCGTCCTTGGGGCAAGCCCGGGTACCACAGAGTACCTGGTCACCTCAGCCCTGCCCTCGTCTAGACTGGGGGGCCTGAGTTCGTAGGCTGTAGGCAATGCCATAATGCTCCGTGACATGAGCCTAGAGAAGCTGCTGAGGGGAGAAGGGGGAAAACTGAGTGTATCCCATTTCTCTGGTGTTTGAAGGCTTACAAATTGCCACCCTGAATTTCACCCCTGTTCCTTCTGACCCTGGGGGTAAGAATGGTGAATGCAACATCCTATCTTTGGGTCAATTTCCTCCTTTGTAATGAGGTGGTGAAAAACTAGATGGTGTCTAAGATCTAATCCCTTCATTTTCCAGATAAAGTGACTGTCAGGGGAGAAAAGGTTTGTTAAGTAAGCTGAGAGCCAGGATTTGAACCCAGGGCTTTGCTTTTTTCCTCTCCTGAATTCTGGGTTTCTGGAGACATTAGACTTGATCTGAACCTGTAACAATGGGTGTGAGTTAGGTTGGCAAGCAAATAAAAGGCGAAGGCTTCTATTCAAGTCTGTTTCTGTCAAGCCCTGGCCTAGCTGCTGTTAGGTAAGTTCGGTGGAGGAAGAGCAACTGGGATGGGTGGAATTGCCAGAGAAACATTGGTTAGATAAGGCAGCCCCACCCCTGGACCCTGGATGAGTCCCTGACTACCAGGACTTCCAGGAGCCTCTCAGTAGGACACCTGGTCCCACTTTTGGGACTTTGAACCCTCTCAGACTCTAGGCCTTGAGCCCTACAACCTTGTTCTGACCTCCCAGCTTTGCGCCACTCCCTGGATTCTGAGATCTGCTGCCACTGAGGCTGTGCTCACAACTTCTCTTGCTGTTGGTGGGTGCTCAAGTGTGACATTACCTCAAAAGGAACCAGGAAGTTCCCCTCCCACACTTGTAGTAAAAGGACCTAGGTTCAAATCCTGCCTCTGGTGCTTATGGCTTATGTGACTTCAGGTATGCCACTTAAACTGGGTCTGTTTCCCCCTCAGTAAAATGAGGGTTTTAGACTAATTGCCTCTTGGTCCTTTCCAGCTTTGATCTCCCCTCCATGCATTTTTATAAGCTGTGTCCTCTGCCTGGAGCACCTTCCTTCCTCCTTTCAGTGCTCAAATGCCTTGGCTTCCTTTTAGGTATAACCCAGGCACTGCCCTTGGGGCTGCAGAGCTCACTCTCTTCTCAGATTAGCTCGTTTATCTTTGATGTAGATGTTGTATCTCCTCTGATTAGAATGTAATTGTGAGGTCCTTGCTCTCCAGGAGCAAGCATGATGCGGGGTTCATGTGTAAATAACCAGGATATCTAACAGTACACCAATGGCTCTGGCAGCTGCTCTGACCATGAAAGGCCAGGACCAAGGCCCAAAGCCACAGGATAAATGAGCCTGCTGGCCCTCTCACCCCCAAACTGGGGCAGATGAGGACCTGCCTGTGAACTAGGTGGTCTTGATCTGAACCTGTAACAATGGGTGTGAGTTAGGTTGGCATCTGAGCTGAGCCAGGAAGGCAGGCAGGAGGAGAGCAGGGCCTTACTTATGTCAGATTCAGTATCCTTGACCTGGAATTGGAATTTCCTCTTGAAGAGTGAACTGAGGCTCAGAGAGGGGAGAGAGTAGAATTCAAACCCAGGTCTCTCAGCCACAAATCTGGGCTGCCTCCCTGGCCCCCACCCCAGAGGTCCCCAGGCTGCTTTGTCAGGAAGCCTCCTGAGAGCCTTGTGGGTTTACAGAGTGCTTTATGAGTATTATATCATGCGTCCATTAGAACAGCCCTGAAACTTAAGGACTTTTATTCCCATTTTGCAGATGACCAAACTAAGGCTCACAGAGTTCAAGTGAATTACTTAGGGTCATACAGCCACCGTCCAAAGCGAGATTTTAACTCAGGTCTCTTGACTCCCAGTCCAGTGCTCTTTCCACCAGTCACCCAGCTACTGAATAGACAATAATCAATAAACATTTATTAATAGCCTGCTATGCTCCAGGCACTGTACTAAAAGCTGGAGAAATGAATAAGAAAAAGAAAGAGGTGGCTCCCCTCATGGAATTAATGGGAGAAGACATTATACAAAAGGGGGCCACCAGAAGGTACTGACTGGGGGCCTAGTAGAATCAAACCCCTACAGTGTAGCTAATGGGAAATTGAAGACTTGAAGACTCCAGAATCTCAGCTCTTCCATTTAGAGTGTGTGACCTTGGACTAATCGCTTTCCCTCTTTTAAGTCTTAGTTTTATACTTCAGTAGAATAAGGGTGTTGGACTCCAGGATCTCCAAGTTTTCTTTCACCATCCAGCCTATTTTCCTCTGAGTCATGGTGAACACTTGTGAAACTGACATCTGAGAGTGCTCCTTGTGTGAAACTGACATCTGAGAGTGCTCCTTGTATGAAACTGACATCTGAGTGTGCTCCTTGTGTGAAACTGACATCTGAGAGTGTCCCTTGTGTGAAACTGACATCTGAGAGTGTTCCTTGTGTGAACCTGACATGCTAGTACTCCTTATGTGAACCTGACAGTGTGGGGCCTCCCCAAACCCTGCTCTTTCTGCCTTGGGGGCCGAGGGGAGAGCCAACCTGCACAGCTGGAAGTACCTGAGAGCCACGTGAGTTTAAACAGCTTCACTAGTGTGGAGAGGACTGGGTGAAACCTAGCCAGGCAGGTGCCAGGGACTGGAAGCTCTGTGGTACATACAACATTCACTCTTCTGTAGGCTACCTGGTGTCCTGGCCTGGGGCAGTGATAGTCCCTGTAGCAGGCAAAGGAAGCATTGATTGTAACTCATTCTGAGCCTCACTTTTTTAGAATGAAGCCTGGGGTTCTAGGCCTAACTTGGCCATGTGGATGACAAGACCTTGGGGCATACCTCTTGCCATCTCTGGGCTTATTTGGAGCTTTTTTTTTTTTTTGGAGGGGGAGAGAGGAACCAACTTGTAATTTCTTTTGGGGGGGGTAATCTTATCAATGTGGGGAAGTCCTAGTGAAACCACTCCCTCTACCTGGAGATTGCCCCTGCCCAGGAGTTCCTGATCTTCAGTAAACAACAATGGCTTCTTATCTCTTACCACTCAGTGGATCCTCCACACTGGCCTCCTCCTTACTCTTCATAGCTCACATTCCCTTTCCACTTCTCTGCTTTGGTGCAGGCTGGTGCCCCATCACCACCTTCCTCAGGAGGTCTGTGGTCCTGCTCCCACCTCCAGATGATCCTGGGCTTATTCCCTGTGTGCTGTGCACTTGTGTGTGGGCTTCTCAAGGAGTGTAAGCTCCTGGAGGCCCGGCCTCATTGTTTTGCCTTGATGTCATCTCTAATACTAGACCAGTGCCTGCTCAATGCGGATGAAATGAACTTTTGGGTTGACTGATCAGAAAGGTGGTCTCTTTAGGGCCTTATCCTTTGGGGGACGCTTTGTCTGAGCCTTCTGCCCCCACCCCTTGGGCCCTGCAGGTGCGAGAATGGAAAGAAGAAGGGAGCAAGACCTTCATGTGCACAGGCCGGCCAGGCTGGCTCACAGTGTCGCTGCGTGTCGGGAAGTACAAGAAAACTCACAAGAACATCATGATCAACCTGATGGACATCCTGGAAGTGGACACCAAGAGGCAGGTGAGTGAGCGGCCTTGGCCCTCCCAGGAGGATGCGGTAGCTCCCCAGGAGTCTGTTCTCTGGACTGATCCTGGATTTAAAGACCAGGTTAATGAGCCCCTAGATCCTTGGTGCTGCAATCTGCACCTGTCTTCACCTGCATTGTTTAGGGAGCTGGGTAGGACTATAATTATTCCAGCTTTACAGGCAGGAAACAGGCCTGGAGAAAGTAGGTGCCAGCCTTGGAGTGGGAAGGCTTGAGTGGCCGCAGTGCAGCCCTGTGAAGGGGAGGCCTCCCTCAGCCAGAGTCAGATCCTGTCGGGCAGAGGCCTGAGGCTTCCTGGAGATCCTCTGTGCTGCCGGGGCCTTCTGGGCAGGTGGGAGGTCTCCCCTGAGGCGGTGAACTAGCCTGTTTACTGGCAGATGGTAAAAGCTTGTGCCCCGGAGGCAGCTAGATTGAAGGCATAGGATGAGGGGCTGGGCCTAGAGTCTGGGAGATCCGAATTCAAATGTAGCCCCAAATACCCTAGGCTTAGACTTAACCTCTGTTTGCCTCAATTTGCTCACCTGTTAAATGGGGATGATGGCAGCACCTGCCCCTGGGTTTGTTGTGAGGATCATGTTTGTAGGCATTTCGTGGTGCCATGTGGATGCTCTTTTCCTCTCCTCTGTCCCATTCACAGCAGTTCTCTTCTCTTTTCTTATTAAGATTGTCTCTGTGGAGCCTTTGGTCACCATGGGGCAGGTGACAGCCTTGCTGAATTCTATCGGCTGGACTCTGCCGGTTCTCCCTGAATTGGATGACCTCACAGTAGGTGAGGCAGTGCTGTCTGGGGGGAGGGAGGCAGGCGGGGGCCGGAGCAGACCCTGGGCCACTGGGGCAGTCACCTGGGTGGGGGGCTTGTCCAGGAGCCTCTGAGCTGGTAGCTCAAGGAGGGTGGAGTCTGGATCTTCTGGGACCCCAGCCTGCTCCCAGGCAGGACCCCAACTGACCCATCCCAGATGAGCCAGAAGGGCCTGCTGAAGTTACCCATCAGGAATGAAAGTACTTCAGAGCTCTCCCCAGAGAGACAGGCAGGGAGGAGCAGGAGGCAGTTGGGCCCCTCAGGAGGCAGGGCCAGAGTTGGAGAGTGTACTAGCCCACCTCTTCTCCTTACGCCTTTGTGATCTCAGCCAAGACACTTCACTTCCCAAACCTGTTTCACTCTCAGTGAAAAAAGGGGGCTGGACTTTTGGGCTTAGGGGGCATGGCTCTCCAGCTGGAAGGGCCTGTCAGGCTTAGCCTCCTTGTTTTATAGATGAGAAGACTGAGGCCCATCTGGATGAAGACCTGTCCTGGGGTATGAACCCAGGTCCTGAGTGCACCCATCACTGCCCCATGCTCTAAGGAACATGGTGACTGGGGGAGGCCCTCAGGCCTCGCCTTGCCTCCTCAGCCTGGGGGTTGAGATGAAATGGTCTGTAAGGCCTCTGGGCCGCTGATCTGATGAGGGCATTGGAGGGGCATCAGTGATGACTCTGTAGACCTCAGAATTGAGGACTGATGAATCTGTGGCAGCTGAGACAGACTGAGAAGTGGTCAGAGGTGTGGGAGGAGACCCAGGAGGGAGCCACCTCCCAGGAAAAAAGTGACTGGAATGGGTGCTGGGTGTCAGCCCAGGTGCCCCAGAAGCAGAGGCTCAAAAGCCAGACTGGTCTGCCAGACAGTGGCAGCTAGGAGGGTGGGCAGGATCAGGAACCTACCATCCCCACCACTGGTAGCAGTGGCACTGTCAAGCAGACATGAATTCTAACCCAGAACCAGAATCAGGGCTTTATTTAGAGGCTTAGTTTCCCTCTCTTGTCTAAACCAGAGCCTTGAGTGCTGCCCACACAGTGTGGAAAGGAGACTAGACCTGACAAATGGCTAAGGGTCCTTAGGCCCTCACCTGCCTCCTTTAGGCCCAGTTTCTTCCTCTTGTGAAAGGAGGAGGCTGGCCTAGCTCCTTGAGGCCTTTCAGGCCCAGGACCCTGCTCACCATGACCCTGGGCTGCATCTTTGGCTGTCCCAGAGGTGGGGGAGGACACCCAGGTGAAGCCTGTGTTGGGCAGTGCTGGTCCATGTTCTCCCCATGGCAGTAGTGTGGGCCATAGCAGAGCACAGTGCCAGGCACAGCCCGTAATCTCTTAGCAGGTGTCTCCTTGGCCGAGGTCCCGGTGTTGATTGTAATCTAAGCAGCAAGCTAAGACAGATGAACCAGAAGGGAGGGAAGCGACTCCCAGTCCCTGCATTGCCCAGGGAACCAGGTGGAAGCTGGGAGGCCGAGACAGCAGAGCCTGAGCCCACATGGCATCAGAGAGGATGGGGGAGGCAAGAACATTGCAGCCTAGGATTCTGGTGGCCGCGTGTGCGTGTGTGTGCAAGTACATGTGTGTTCACACATCTATCTGTGTGCAGAAAGTCTGTTTCAGAAGGAAGGAGCCTGTCAGTGCCTGACCTCTGGGGCCCAGGTACAAGCTTGGAGCCTCTGTCCTAGACCGACTTGGAGTCAGGGCCTCCCCTCCTTCCAGGGCTTTTCTCCTCGGATCAAATATAAGCAGATGGAGACAAAACACGGAGGCCTGGAGGCATCAGCAGATGCCAGCCCCTTCCTCTTCCTGGGCTCCTCCTCCATTATTTCATGAGTGGGTGTCTCTCTAGGAGGCACGGTGGCCAGAGCAGCGTACTTGGGGTCAGGAGGGCCTGGATTCAAATGCTGCCTCAGATGGTTTCGTTGAAGTGTGTCCAGAAAACGACTCCATTTCGGCGAGCCTAAGTTTCCTCCTTTGGAGAATGGGGATGATAATAGCCCCCTATTCTGGTTGTTACGAGGTCTGTGTGATGAGAGGAATATCCATAGAACATGCGACTAGACCTGCAGGTGCTGGCTGTGTTTTTAGGTCACTTGTACATGACGTGTACAAGTGTCAGCTCCTCGAGGACAGGGCCTGGTTTTGCTTTTGCTTTGTGTCTCCAGTGTCTAACACATCCCTGGCCCATAGCGAGCTTGGACAAATGCTTATGACTTTTCTCTTTTTAATTATCACACTGGTTATTATTTTAAGTGCTTCAACAACATTGAGATAAGCCCATTTTGAAGCTAAGGAAACTGAGGCTGAGAGGGTGCAGTGCTTCCACAGGCAATAGTCTCTGGTGTTTTCAGGGTTAGTTGTCCAGGTTACTCCCCTAAGCCAGGCACTCGAGGGGTTCTTAGCCCAGTTTTATGAATGGAGAAACCTAGGCCATGGTGGTGGTACCAATTCAGGGTCTCAGATCTTTCCCTTTAGCCCTCTCTGCATGTGAGTCAGGTCTCTCCAGGCCCGGAGACTCCTACCACATGTTGTGTGTCCTGGACACCTTCTCAGAACCACGTTTTAAAAGGCAAAAATAGAATGCACAGGGTTATGAAGATGACCAAGTATAGTAAATTAGGAAAACATTCAGAACCTCTCTGGAGAGGATGATCCAGAGGTCTTAGGTGTCGTGGTGCTGGGAACAGAGTTCAGAAGGGTTAGCTGTTGCATCGAGGGCTTTGGGGACAGGCCTGGGCCATCCTCTCCGATCTTTGGGAAGTCACGGAGTATCCCTGGACCTCAGTTTCTGCATATGTAAAATGGGAGGCCAGACGAGACGACCTCTGAGAACTGGATGGTTTGGGCCTGATGCCATCTATGTGGCCCTACAGACTGGAGGGAATCTCATGTCAGACCATCCAGTTTAACCCACTCAGTAGTTTGCCTAACAAGATGTGGGTTATAAGGGCTAGAACCAGGGTTTGAACACAAGTGCTCTGGCTCCAAAGTGTAGGCTCCCTGTGGCCTCTTGGTGCCTGGCCCCCTTTGGCAAAACCTTGGGATGCTGAGCATGGCTTCTTCTGGCAGAGAAGGCCAGGGGCCTGAGGCATGTCTCTCTGTACTCAGGAGGCCTGATCATGGGAACCGGCATCGAATCGTCATCCCATAGGTTTGGGCTGTTCCAACACATCTGCACAGCCTACGAGCTGATTCTGTCCGATGGGAGCTTTGTGCGGTGTACGCCGGTAAGGGAAGGGAAAAGAAGGGATGGGATTGGGGAGTGGAGAAAGGGGAGCAGACAGTGGTGTCCATCCTGGGAGTCCTGACTCGGCAGAGCAGAGCTGGACCGAGTGGCTCTGATGATCTTCACCACAGTGGCTCCCATGTCTTGGTTGCTGATTCACTCCACAAACTCTGCTGGGCAGTGGGGAGGCAGAGAGGAAAGACGGCAGGCCCTGCTTTCTGGGGACTTAAAACTTCGTGGGAGGAATGGTCTTCTTGACAACCTTTGACATTTTGCCATCCATTGCAAAGCAGCTAGTGTTTAAGAGAACCTGCTGGGAGTGAGGCATGCTGGGGATGCACAGACAAAGTGAAAATTGCCCCTACCCTGAGGGCTGAACCAAGGGTATCTTTGAGCAGGAAGCAGGCAAGCCAGGTGGGGCCTTGGAGGTGGTCTAGCTCAGTCCCTTCAGTACCCAGAGCCCAGGACAGGGTGGGGGATAGAGCCATGCCTCCATCCCACACCCAGTGGTCTTTCCTACTTCCTGCACTCTTGACTTGAGCCGGTCAGCTTGGTTTACGCACCTACTGTGTACCAGGCCCACAGCACTGGGGATACACAGAGAGGTGAAAGACGGTTCCTGCCCACAGGGAGCTTACAGTCTATTGGGGGAGACAGCCTGCGAATGGGGTCAGCACCCTGAGCAGGTGTGTTTGTGGGCCTCTGTTGTAGACAGAGAACTCGGACCTGTTCTATGCTGTGCCCTGGTCCTGTGGCACACTGGGATTCCTTGTGGCTGCGGAGATCCAGATCATCCCTGCCAAGAAGTACGTGAAGCTTCAGCTGGAACCCGTGCGCGGCCTGAAGGAGATCTGCGCCAAGTTCACCGAGGAGTCCCAACGGAAGGAGAACCATTTTGTGGAAGGTCTGCTGTACTCAGTGGAGGAGGCGGTCATCATGACGGGAGTCATGACGGATGACGTGGATCCGAGCAAGGTAGAGATCTAGGGGCAGGAAGAGGGCCCGGGCTGGTAGGGAGAAGCTGGGCTGTTGGCTCAGATTGGTGATGACAGGCCCGTGAAGTGGTGGAATGGGCTGGATTGGAATCGTTGCTCTGGGGTCCCAGCCAGGCCTCTGACCTGCATGCCCTGCATGGGTGACTCAGGGCAAGTCATTTCCTTGCCTAGCCTCAGTTTCTCTGTATGTTAAGGGTGGGTGATTTTTAAGCTGCCTTCCATTTCTGGTATCTTGAGAGGTTTGCCTTCCTCAATAACTCCAACAGTAACATTGAGAGGGAGAGAGCAGAGACTGAGTCCTGGGGCCCAGAGAGGGCGAGGCCCAGGGCTCCCCAGCTGTCTAACAAGTCTCAGCATGGGGTTGACCCCCGCTGTCCTCACTCCCAGTTACATGGCCTTTTCCCTAGACGTAGGTATAGTATCAGTCTCAGAGCCACCCCTTTATTGTACAGATGAGGAAACTGAGGTGTGCAGAGGTCCCTCAGGTGGTTAGTGACAAAGGCAGGATTCGAACCTTGATCCTAAAGCCCCATGGATGGTACTGAGACTGTGCCCCTAGAGTTGTGGGATGGGCCAGTCACCAGCTCTTGAATGAGATGCTCTATGTCCTTGGGGGTACAAGGTCTGAACAAAACAGCAGGGCCTGTATATACCAAGAGAAGAGCTCGTGGGTGTGTCTGTGGGAGGGCTCTCCTGACCAACAGCTCTGGGCAGTGTGGGCTTATGATCCCTGTTTTACGAATGAGGAAACTGAGCCCCAAGTTAAGTGACTTGTCTAAGGTCACACAACTAGTCAATAACTGTGCCAGGAGATGAATCCAGGATACTTTGCACTGCCCCGGAGAACCAGGCTAGGTCTTGATGTTGGCTGGCACAGGCACAGGCTTGGGGGTATCATGTGCAAGGCGTATTGGGGGAGACCAGTTTGGCCATATTCTAGTCTACTAGGACACAACTTATGAAAAGGCTCAGCTTGGTGAGCCAGGCAAACAGGAGAGGAGAACGGCAGGACCTGTTGGCCTTATAGAGGAGGGGCATCTGAGGAAGGAATGGGAAGCTGAGTGAATGGAGACAACCATAGGCAGAGTGCTGCCAGGAAAGGGGCAGGAACTGGAGGCTCAGGAGCCAGGGTGGAGCTGGAGATAGAGCCTGGGGAGTATGTTGGCAGCACTCAAGAGGCCCAGGAGGGCAGGGGCCGCAGGAGAAAGAGAGAGGTGAAGGGCACTGCTGGAGCAGTGGGGGCAGGGACAGGGATGTATGTGAGGGGGCTGCTCTTCAGACCCATGCTGCGAGAGTGTGCAGGGCCCATCATGCTCATTAACCCACATTTCTCTGACTTAGTGACAGGGCAAGGTCTGCTGGCTCCCAACAGTCTCCAGGGCCCCCAGCTTGCATCCCTCTTCTCCTCCACTGCCCCCAGCCATCCCTTCAGCCTCCCTGGGGACAGAGCCACAGCCTTCCCAGCCCCCGATGACCTTGCTCCGCCAGCCCCAACTCCAGCCAGTGAGACAAACAAGCCAGGCATTCTTTGCTGCTGACTTAGCAGCTGGCCGTGATTGCCTGGGACTTGTTAATAAACAGCTCAACACAGGGTGTGTGAATGCCGATAAAGGCAGGGGTCACTGTGCAGGGAGGGGGCAGCAGTTACCCCAGGCTCTGACTGAGCTGCAGTGATGGGGAATCCTTCCTGGCTTTTGTTTTGCTTCTCTTGTATTCAGAAAGAGGGGCAGGCTTGGCCCTTCCCTTCCCTCCCCCCCATTCTCTGGATGGAGCCTTAGAAGCTAGAATGCCAGGGCAGGGAGGGGCCTGAGAGCTGGGGATGGCAGGGCTGGGAGAGTATGTAGAACACAGAATGATTTTAAAGCATAAATAAAGCTAGACTGCTTGATTTGGAGGGGCCCTGAAAGGCCTCTCTCAAGTTCAAAACTCCCTATTTTTACACAAGAGGAAACCAAGCCCTGAAGATAAGACGCTTGCCCAGGAACCACACAGCAAACAGCCGTCGGCCTCTTTTCATTCAGAGGGCCCCAGGACCTCTCTTGGAGAGTCAGTGCATCTGAACAAATGAACATCCCGACAGGCTTGTCGCCTGCAAAGCGATGGCTCACTGCCAGCCCCAGCGGGCACCTCTCCGTCAAGAGGGAGAGTGTCAGCACAATGCCAAGCAGCTGAGACGGCCTCCCCAGAGGCCAGGGAAAGGGAAGGGATGGGGAGGAGAGGGCTGGCCAGCCCCAAGGGTTCCTGCAGGCAGACTGAGGTCAGAGGGACACTCCACCCACCCAGGCACACCCCACAGTGATGGCCTGTTTATCTTTCTGATATGAATTAGCAGGCACTCCACCAATCTAGCCTTGGAGTCAGAACAGCTTAGTTGGGCCTCAGTTTCTGTTTTCCAGATGAGGAGGTTGAATTGGATCAGCCCATCCATAAGCATTTATTATATTTTCTTTTTTTTAAAAAACCATGTGGTCAGGGGACCTAGGAAAAGTTAAAAGCAGGCGCTGTCCTCCAGGAGCTTGGGGTCTAAAGGAATGACAGCCTGCGAATGGCTATAAGGAGGAAGACAGGGAAATCTTAGAGAAGCAGTGGTCAGGGTTGGGGAGGGGAGGAAACCCCCCCATGCCCAGAGAAGGGGTGCCCTGCGCCCTGTCCCTCCTTTACATGGAAACACAGGTTCAGAGAAGGGCCTGGCCAAGCCACAGGCAGCGGGCTGGGAATCCTGAGTGAGGGTTCGAGCTCTGCTTCAGGGCAGCTCTTCTCACCCCCTTTCTGAGCGATTTCCACTCTACAGTAACTCAGTGGCAAGAGAACGGTATCTGTAGAACCCTTTCCTTTGCAAAGGTGGCTAGGGGGCCCCATGGTGCACAGAGCACAAGGCTGAGAACCAGGAAGACTCCTCTTCTCCTCTTCCCAAGTTCAAATCTGGCTTCAGACCCTTCCTAGCTGTGTGACCCTGGGCAAGTAACTTCACCCTGTTGGCCTCAGTTTCCTCATCTGTAAAATGAGCTGGAGAAGAAAATGTCAAAACTCTCCGGTATCTTTAACAAGAAAACACCAAATGGGATCATGGAGAATCAGACACGACTGAAGCAACTGAACAACAATAAAATTCCTTTGTAATGATAATGATAATCACAATTTGTAATAATAGTCACGTTAGCTGAAATTTAGCCCTCTGAGGTTCGCAAAATTATGTGTGTATGTTCTTTAAAAATCTCCTTCCACTTTGAAGATGACTTGTGGCAGGACCTGCTGGGTTCTTGGTTGGCTCAGACTCGGTGTCCCTGCGATTATGTCCAGCCCATCTCTTAGCCCTGGCACCTGCATAGCTCATTTATGCTGTTGACTAGCGCTTGAGTCCTGTTTCTGGGGACCTATGCTAGGGATCTGGGAAATGGAGAAAATGAAGCCAGAGGTGTGAAATATAAAGTGCAAAGGATCTTGAGACGCCTTCTCCAGAGCCAGGCTCTCCATGGACATAATCTGATTAAGGAGGTTCAGGATTCAAGTGAATGGGACACTCAGCACTTCAAAAGATCCAATATAGTTTATTTAGAATATAGGCAAGTGGGAAGGAAGTCAGAGACAACAGAGTAAAGGCTTAGGAATGGTAAAATAAGAGCAACTATGATTTATATACATACATACATATATATACATACATATCCATGATCATCACCGATGCGGGGAAGCACCAACACCTGACCACCCATCAGGGTCCCACTCAGGACAGGCAGGGCTCCAACTGCATAGCAGAATATATCTGTACATATTTACAGTCATCACTGATGTGGAGAAGCATCAACACCTGACCACACAAGCTGGG
>CM053584.1:20591031-20625820 GCA_028627135.1 Pseudochirops cupreus
CCCCCCAAGAACAGTGTTTCCTTGGAATAGCTAGTTCCAGGAGTTGGGCAGTTAACCATATCTCTTCTCAAGGTCCTGGCCAGGGTCCCAGGAGAAGCACAGCCCTCATTTTCCCAGGATTTTCTGTTCCAAAACAACTCAGGGTAATAGAAAGGTCTTATTGAGTTAGGTTAGGGCCTTGGTTTGTGTAATCTTATTCCTTACAGAGGGGCTTACCTTGCCCCTTCAGGACACATCAGGATCTCAGAACTCTGCCTTGCCACTTGTTGAATGGACTCTTGCTGGCTTGGCTCATCTCCCACCCTCCATATTGGCTCGTGTGGATCCTGCCCCTTGTGCCCATTCTGTCTTCACTCCATCTCCTCCTCAGGCAACTAGGCAGGCCCCACCTTGGCCTCCACTTCCCAGCTCTCACATGCACTCTCTCTTACACACACACACACACACACACACACACACACACACACACACAGTCACTCTCTCTCTCCCTCCTTCCCTCCCTTCCTCTCCCTCTCTCTCTCTTCCTCTCTCCCTCTCTCTCCTTTCTTCCCTCTCTCTCCTCTCTCTCACTTCTCCATTTCCTGTGGCCTGAGTGAGCCCATCACTACTTCCTGATGCTCTTATATACCCTGGCCAGAATTACAGACAGGGTTATGCCTGTCTCCCATTCCCCCCCATCCCCTCAGTGTCCCAAGTTCTTGACAGATACAGACTCACTGTTACTGGGTGGGACAATGCATAGTGTTGGGTTTGCAGGTCAAGAGACCCTGAGTTTGAATCCTGTCTCATACTGTTATTAGCTGAATGACCCTGGGAAAGTCCCTTAACCACTTTGAGCCTGGTCCCTGTGATTGCAGTGACCTCTCACTGTTGTTGGGAGGGAACAGGGCCTTAGAGTTGGCCCAGCACTTTATCAGTGCCCACTGTTATCACTGGGATTGGGAGGAAGGAAAGCTTCCTTCTGGCTGGGGGGAGTGTGACCTAGCTGCCTGAAGTGGGGGGTTTCATGGAGTGCCTTCTGATCCATTCAGTGGCAGGTGATCCTTACCTGTGGCTCAGCTCCCACCGTTCAGAAATGGGGCCCATCCTGTTCTGCTTCCTGCTTCTTGGGGCTCTGCTGAGGGGAGGCCAGTCCATGGACAGGTCAGCTCCTGGAGGGCAGCGTATGCTTTCCCTTCATCTTCAAGCGTCTAGGCACCTAGATCAGACAAAGTCCTACTAAGTGCTCCGCTCCCTTGTCTGGCTCTGCTGTGTTCCGGCCAGCCGGGGTGAGCAACTCAGCATTAGCCATGTCTGGCCACCTTCCCCTTCCCCCTTGTTGCTCCCAGGCTGAGCTCCCTTTCTACTTTGGCACCAGACATGGGAAGGAGGCACTAGCCCCTCCTCAGCCACTCTGTGTTAGCTTGCTTTTGCATTGACTTCGGCCCCTGGAGGATCCAGGTCTGGCCAAGGTCCCTGGCATGCTGTTGACCCATAATGCAGGCCTCATTATTGAATTAAATCGACATGTTCGAGAAACAGCAAAGGAACGAGTGAGCCTGGCGCTTCTCCCTGGCCGGTGGGGCAGGACCTGTGTAATTCAGCCCTGGGCTGCATTACTCACTGTGCACTATTCTGTGATTTAGCCCCAAGGATCCCCAAGTGCAGTCCTCTTGTGAAAGGCCTGGGAGGATCCAGTCAAGCAGCCAGGGTCACCAGGTCCTTAGGTCTAGTGGGGACACGGGTGATGAACATACTCTGACGCCTAATGGCAGGCAGGAGATAAGGAACATGGGAGATGTGTGAATCCTGCTGTACCTTCCCTGCTCACAAATGATCCATGAAACTAAGAGAGGTGAAAGACCCACAGGACATAGAATGTCAGGGCTGGGAGGGAGCTTAGAACAGGAGATGTCAGGGCTGGCAGGGGCCTTAGAATAGGGAATGCTGTCAGGGATGGCTGGGACCTTGGGACACCTTGATAGAACAGAGCTAAAAGCTGGTCAAACCCATCTTTTCCTTCATTTCATAGAGCAGCAGGCCCAGAGGCAGTGAGTGGCTTGGCTTAGACCCCTTCTCTGATCTCAGGCTCTTTCCACTTTGAAAAGATGTTAAGTACCTCAAAGATACAAGAACCATGAGTCCCATTTTTAACCTTCCCCCACCCCTGCCCTCAAAAATCTGAGTAGCCCCCTGGACTCCTGTTTTTCCCTGCCTTTAGCTGAACAGAATTGGTGACTACTACAAGCCCTGGTTCTTCAAACATGTGGAGGAGTATCTGAAGAAAGACCAGAAGGGGCTGGAGTACATCCCCTTACGACACTATTACCACCGGCACACGCGCAGCATCTTCTGGGAACTCCAGGTAAGGCTGGGTCGGGGTGGTAAATTTCACTCCCCCCCCCCCCACTACAGTCTTCATTAAAGAACAACTTTTTCCACTTTGGTGAGAGGTGGGATTCTAGAATTTGTCCTTGTCCTGGGCGTCTGTTCTTAGGCGGAGAGGGTCTTACTTCTGAGGAAGGAGTTCAGCAAAAACACTTTGCTTGGGAGCCATGTCTAAAGGGTATCCTAAAACTTTAATTTTCAATAGCTTCAAATTGCACTAAGATTTCTGGGACACCCTGTATCACTATCTTTGATGTGGACAGCCTGGGGTTAGTCTGTTACCTATGGGTACCTCAACAGGCTGGAATGATGGGGTGAATTTACCAGGATCAGATTTATTGGGGATAAGAAAATGTCAAATCCAGTGCCAGAGTTCAAGAAGTCAGCTGTATAATAGGTATAGGATGAGGAGATAGGGGAAAACACCAGAGGGTTTTAGTGGACCACAGACTCGCTAGTGTGACCAAGCAGCCCCCAAAACATGGTGGTCTTACTCTGTTAATACAGGCATCATATCCAGGTGCAGGGAGGCAGGAATCCTGGGGCTTTTTGCCCTAGCCAGATTGTATGTGGCACGTTGCATCCAGTAGAAGGCACCACTTTTTAGGAGACGTGTTGACAAGGGAAGGGACTGTACCATATGAAAATCCGTTGAAGGAACTCTTTCAGCCATCCTGCATTTTTAAAACGCCTACTATGTGTCAGAAACTGTACCAGGCACTAGAACAGTAGTTAGAAATTAGGTTTAGCCTGGAGAAGAGAAGGTGTATTGGGGCTTGGCCACATCTTCATTTAGCCAAAGGGCCATCCCTGGCAGAGAATGAGGCACAAGACGGAGCCATTCCCTTTGGTATGACAAAGCCCTTCTCACCATCAGGAAGTAGAGCTTGGACTTGATGGGAGGTGGCCGACTCCCTGCCCTGGATGTTTTGGAGCAGACTGAGTCTCCTCTGCTCTGGGATAGCATCCTAGGAATGCCTTCAGCTAGGGAGGACAGGCTGGCTGGTCCTTGGGGCCCCTCCCAGTGCTGAAGGTATCCCCAACCCCACCCGTCTCTCCTGTTCCAGGACATCATCCCCTTTGGCAACAATCCCATCTTCCGCTACCTCTTTGGCTGGCTCGTGCCTCCCAAGATCTCCCTGCTGAAGCTGACCCAAGGCGAGACCCTGCGCAAATTGTATGAACAACACCACGTGGTGCAAGACATGCTGGTCCCCATGAAGGTGCTAGAGAGAGCCATCCAGACCTTCCACAATGACCTCCACGTAAGGCACCCTCCCCTACACACTTGCCTCTAACTCCACGGTAGGCTCAAATGCCCTTGAGCAAGGCACTGCCCCTGGGGTCTGGTGAGGGGACAGGCCAGGCCATGACCGTCCACAGCTGTACAAAGTGCATTTCCAGTTACACTGTTGCACACGATTCCCACACCATCCCAGTGAGGAGTGCAGGCCAGGGCAGGGATCTTACAGATCAGGAAGCTGAGCCAGAGAGAGGCCCGGGCAGGGGCTTGGTGCAGAGTCCGAGGCTTCTCCCCGGGTCTTCTGATGCCACATCTTGGACTCTGTTCATGGACACAATACTGAAATGATTTCTGTGGTCTCTTCTGGCCCCAGCAGTCCAGGAGTCCAATGTCACAGGGGCAGAGGATCCTGGAGCTCCAGCTGGAAGGGATCTCTGAGGCCATCTTGGCCATACTCCTTATTTTACAATTGAGAAAACAGATCTAGAAAGGTTAACTTACTTGCCCAAGGTCATACAGTCAGTTAGCAAGCAATGACTGAGCTCCTGCTATGTGCTGGGCTCTGGCTCTATCCCTGTGCATGCAGAGAAAGGCAGAGCTAGTGCCTGCTCCCAGAGACCTCACATTCTGGTGGGGGAGGTGATGGGCAAGCAGCTCTGTCTGAACAAGGCAGATGGAGAATCAATTGGAGATGTTCAACAACAGAGGGATGGCAGTAGCGTTGGGGGGATCAAAAAAGGGTCCTTATAGGTGGTGGGAGGTTAGGTGTGGCTTGAAGAAAGCCAAGGAGCAGAGATGAGGAGGGAGAGCATTCCAGGCCTAGGGGCCAGCCAGAGAAGGTGCCCAGGTGGTGGGTAGGTGGGGGGGAGGCCAGTGTTGTGGGACTGCAGAGTATGTTGCTGGGCTTGGGGTGAGGGGCGTGGAGTAAGGTAAAGGAAGGGATCGGGTTATGTAGGGCTGGAAAAGCCAAACACGGTTTGATATTTGGAGGTGATAGGAAGCCACTGCAGTTTATTGAGTAAGGAGATAGAGATAACAAGGTCAGTTTGAGAGCTCAAGTGGAGAATGGACTAGAATGGAGAGAGCCTTGAGGCAGAGAGACCAGCCATTAGGCTGTTGCAAAAATGTAGGTGTGGTGCTGAGATTGTGTCATCCAGAGGTGTGGAGGGCCTGCCCAGGGTGGTGGCTGTGGCAGAGGAGAGAAGGGGCACATGTGAGATGTGCAAAGGTGGGCTCAACAGGCCTTGACTACGGATTGGATGTGGGGTGTGAGAGAAAGGGAGAGGTTGAGAGGTGGGAGTCTGGGGGACCAGAAAGATGGTATCATTTTGATGTTATTAGGGACGGTAAATGGGAAGACAGAGTTCAGTTTGGGGCACACTGAGTTTAAAATGCCAATGGGTCCCCATGTCGAGATGTCCAGTAGGCAGTTGAGGGTGCAAGTCTGGAGCCCAGCAGAGGTTACTTTGAGAAGTGTCCGCTTAGAGATCACTGTGGAATCTGTGGTTGCTGATGAGGTCGTCAGATGGATAGTATAGAGGGAAAAAGGGCCTGGGACAGAGCCTTGGGGGCACCCACAGTTAGTGATCATGACTTGGACCAAGAAGGAGCCAACCTGATGAGGGGATGAAGAGCCACGACAGGGCTGTGTCTCGGAAACGTAGAGAGGAGAGTTTCAGGCCAAATAAGACATCAGGTTTGGCAGGGCTTGGGTCCCCTCCTCTTCCCCACTCCCCAGCCCTCAACTTCTTGGCCAGACGTGAGTGGGCCTTGACCCCTTTCCCTCTCCTGTGCAGGTCTATCCCATCTGGCTGTGCCCATTCATCTTGCCAAGCCAGCCAGGCATGGTCCACCCCAAGGGCGATGAGACAGAGCTCTATGTCGACATTGGGGCCTATGGAGAGCCACAGGTGAAACACTTTGAAGCCAGGTCTTGCATGAGACAGATGGAGAAGTTTGTTCGAAGTGTGCACGGGTGAGTAAGCTGGTGTCCTGTCTGGGCCATGGGGGCTTGGCCGGCAGAGCTGGGCTTTGGGAACGCCAAGAGACGGACAGAGAAGTCCGTTGTGGGGCAGTTGGAAGACAGGAATTTGTGCCTGTTGCCTGCTGTCCTCTGCCCTGCTCAGATGTAACCCAAATGCCAGGTAAATAAATATGTGGGATGCTGTCATGTAGTGAAGAAGCCATGCCCCAGGGTCGGGTTAGAGCAGGCTGCCTGGAAGGGAGGCAGCACCAGCCCCTTAACGGATAGCTCCTCTCCCAGTGAGAGTTCCACCAGACAAAAATGGAGAGCCAACCCTGAATTTTCAGGGTGGTGCAGTGGGCAGAGCACCAGGCCTAGAGTCAGGAAGATCTGAGTTCAAATTCAGCCTCAAGCTGTGGGACTCTGGGCAAGCCACTTAACCCTGTTGGTCTCAGTTTCCTGCTTTGTGGTAGGGTTATGATGACAGCACTTCCCCCCCCCCCCCAAGGTTTTTGGGAGGGTCACATGAGATGATGATTGTAGGAGCTCTCTTGAGTGCGGATGCTTATCCCTTTCACCCCTCCAGGTTCCAGATGCTGTATGCTGACTGCTACATGAACCGGGAGGAATTCTGGGAGATGTTTGATGGCTCCCTGTACCACAAACTTCGCAAGGAGCTGAACTGCCAGGATGCCTTCCCTGAGGTGTTTGATAAGATCTGTAAGGCTGCCCGGCACTGAGCCTCCCCCTTCCCGAGCCCCAGTCTGCCCTGGCACACACACAGGGCATTTCCCTGCCTGGGTCAGGCCTTGCTGCTCTGCCCACCCGCTCCTCCTTCTTTGAAACAGCCCTTCTCTCAGAACGAAGAGGCTCAGCCTTTTCCTCTCAACCCCCTGCCAGCAGACTTTTGGAAAGTCCCCAAAGCCAGAGTTCCATGGAAGCACTTTGGATTGCTCCTGACCATGCTTACGAGGCTCAGGAAGGTGCCTTCAGGAGTTGCCCCTGCACGTGCCTGGTGGCTTCCTCTCCAGGAAAGGGAGGACCTCCTTTGGGGCACACACAGGTTTCTGCCAGCGTCCATGTCCCTCAGCTAGCTTCCTCCCACCATCTTTCCAAGCTTCTCACCCAGGCTGCATCAAATGAATGGTTCTTCCACAGACCTCGCTGCAGCATGTCCTGCCCCAGTAGGTAGAGCCAGTCCTCAGTGCCTTGCTAGTAGCGGGCACTTAATAACTGCTGCGTGAATCTCCAGTGGCTCTGGCTCCAGGGGCTTTAGCACTGCAGCCGATTCCCTCAGGGAGTGGGAGGCTCCAGATGCTGCTGGAGCACGCTGTAGTGTGGCGGTGCTCCTCCCTGAAGCCACCATCAGCCTGATGGGGCCCCGTGGATCCATGTTGGCCTTGCTTGTGCAGTCAAGAAGACAGCCTGGCTGCCCGAGTGACCATGATGCTGCGTTGGACTTGGGTGAGATGCAGTGCGGCCCCCGCATGAAATTGACCAACAGTATTATGTTGCGGCTTCTCCAGCCTCGAGTTGTCCCTCCTCCTGCCCACGTCTTAACAGTGGCTGGCGATGGTTCATTTCAGTGCCTTACACGAATCCTGAGCCTGGTGAGAGCTTGGGATGGTTCTTGTCTCCTCTTCCCTGGGGAGAGGACCCCTCCCAAAAGGTACACTGCCTCTTGTCCTGATTCCTGACTTCATCCTGATTTATGCAAAGCTTGTTTGGAGGCTCCCTGGTACGAGTAGACTCCAGACTGGAGGAGGCTAAAGCAGGCTGCAGGATCAGGTGGGGGGGGGGGTGAGCTATGCCCAGGCACCAGGCGTGGTCTCATGGCCTCTCTGGATCTCAGAGGACCCCCTTCAGTTGTCAGTTTTTCAGAATTCCTTCTTCCCTAGGGTTGTGAAGGCTGCAGGAATCACCTCATTGTGATGTTGGGAGACCAGCTTGGCAGGATCCATGCTTTTTTTAGCTAAGATATCCCCAAAAGGGCTTGTGGTCAAGCCCAGACATGTTGACCACCTCTAGTGGTCCTGGCCAAAGGCTGTGGGTGCCCAGCTGCCTCGGCCTGCAGGCGGCTCCATCCCAGCTCTGGTCTCGATGCACTCTGCCATGTGTCTTAACCATACGTGCTATGCATTGCTTGGGATGTTGGTGGTGCTCTGGTGGGAGAGGGATGACCCTGGCCCCGGGGAGGACTTCTGCCTCATGGGCTGCTTGGCTCCTGTGTAAGCCAATGATTCTACCTGGTGTAGAGGAGAGGTCATCAGCAGCAACTGAGCCCATCCTGGTGACCCAGGCCTTGGCCCACCAGCATCTGCAGCCTGGAGCACAGACGGGAAGAGGCCTGCAGCCAGCCAGGTGCCACTGGGAAAAGCGCGTCTGCCTCAGATGCATTCGCCATCTTGGAACTCCACCAAGAGGTGCAGCTCAGCCACAGTGACCAGAAGCCTCTAGGAGCCCTCAGATTAAGCGTCTGGGCATCTAGAATTGGAAAGCAGTTAAGTTTTAGAATTTGCCTCAGGTTCCTGCTTCATCTCAGTGTAACTCCCTGGATGTCCTAGGACAAGTCACTAAGAGCATCTTCTGTAGCATGAGCAAGTCAGACTTGGTGATCACTAAAGGCTTCTCCAGCACCACTGTTTTGTAATGGAGTTTTTTCCCAGCCCTTACATCCCCTGTTCTAAGGCCCCAACATCCCCTGTTCTCAGGCCCCTCTCAGCTCTGACATCATCTGTTCTCAGGCCCCTCCCAATCCTGACATCCCCTGTTCTCAGGCCCCTCCCAGCCCTGACATCTCCTGTTCTCAGGCCTCTCCCAGCCCTGACATCCCTTGTTCTCAGGCCCCTCCCAATCCTGACATCCCCTGTTCTCAGGCCCCTCCCAGCCCTGACATCTCCTGTTCTCAGGCCCCTCCCAGCCCTGACATCTCCTGTTCTCAGGCTCCTCCCAGCCCTGACATCTCCTGTTCTCAGGCCCCTCCCAATCCTGACATCCCGTGTTCTCAGGCCCCACCCAGCCCTGACATCCCCTGTTCTCAGGCCCCTCCCAGCCCTGACATTCCCTGTTCTCAGGTCCCTCCCAACCCTGACATTCCCTGTTTTCAGGCCCCTTCCAATCCCGACATTACTTGTTCTGAGGGCCCTCCCAGCTTTGATACACTCTGTACCGTGAAGGCAGAGATGTCAACTTGAGAATAATTAATGCAAAACTCCCGAGTGGAGCCCAGACCAGATTAAAATGTAATTGGGCACTATTTAACAGGTCATCAGTATACAACAAAGATAATGTTAATTTGTGGTTCTCTACATCCGTGATGCTGCCTCAGGCCTCTCTGGCTTTGACATCTGGCCTTTGTTCAGGTTCTGATGTTTTGTGCTCTGAAGGCCCTGTAAGCTCCCAGTCTGGTCTGACGTGTTTCTGAGGTCCCTTCCAGTTGTGACATTCTGTTCTCTGGTATGTTAACACCCTGCAGCTCATGCAGTCAGCCATGAGCCTCCTATAACTTCAGGTGGAGTCCAGATCTGGGGCACAAAGTGTGCATGTGAAGAGTGGCGCTGTGGGACCACCAGAGTGGTGTGGGCGCTCTGATTCTTGTGACTGGTGGAAGAATTGTGATTTCTTTTGTGATGAAAAATGAGTCACTGATTGTGGGGGTGATTGTGGGGGTAGGCACTGCTTAGGCTGGAGAGGCGGCCAGCAACCCTGGAGGAGAGCCCTCAGGCTCTTGGAGCCTGGGCAGCCCTGCTAAAGAAGCCATGAATGTTCTTCCCATCTCTTTGATTGTGTGGCTGTTGTCAAATAAAGTAACCCAGGAACCAAACAGTGTTGTCTCCCATCTTTTTGATCATGGGGAGCAGCGCAGACGACGAGGGGTGTGGGGGAGGCTTTCCTATCTTTTCCGTGCTGCAGCCCTGATGCTGCTCTGACAAGAGGCAATTTCTTCTGGTAGCTTGTCCTGGTCACCCGACCAAGGCAGATCAGCTCCCGGGGCCCCCTCCCCTATACTAATGGAGAGGGAACAGTGGGTCCCCTTCCAAGGGATCCCTGTTCTTCCAAGAGTACAGTCATGAACAATATGACTTCTTGCAGCAAAGGTCAGATTCTTTTAAGGGGGCTGTGCGGATCCATAGTCCATGGAGGGAGATCTCTCCGTGTGACTCGGAGGGGCTCTGGATTCCCTGGCATCTCACCGTGGAGTACAGCTTGAGTTCACTAGTTACATACCCTGCTAAAGCAAATCGGCCCCTGGCTCAGATCCCCAGCATCAGGCGCTCTCTATGCTGGGGCTTACTCTCAAGGCAGGGAAGGGTGCCTCTGTGCAATGCCTGGCCCACCTGTTTCCCTTCTGCTGCTTCCTGTCTGGGCCACACCTCTCCGTCTCCAGGCTTTGAGAGTCAACTTGGGTGGCTTCAAACAAAGGTGACGAAAGCCATGTTGACTGGTTAAACAACCGTCAGAGACCTCACAGATACTTGGGCATGCAGTTGCTGACAGTGGGCCAGTCAGCCCAACCATCTGGGAGGCAAAACTTCATGCTATGACTAACAAAGCAGTGTTCCAGAGCAGGACCTCATGGTGTTACTGATTAAGCAGTGTTCCAGGCCAGAACCTCATGGTATGACTAACAAAGCAGTGTTCCAGACCAGGACCTCATGGTGTTACTCATTAAACAGTGTTCCAGGCCAGGACCTCATGGTGTGATTGATTAAGCAGTGTTCCAGAACAGGATCTCATGGTGTGACTGGGGGCTGTGCTCAGTCTGCCCTCTCTCCTTCCCTCCTCTGCTCAGGGAACAGCCATGGAACCAGCACTGCCTCATTTTGGGAAAAAGCATGCCAGGTAGCCATCCTGGGGTCCATTCATTGTGCCCATGATGGACACACTGCCTGGACAGACGCATCCCCCCTGGCACCACTCCCTTCTGTGTAAGCTCCCTGAGCAGCTCTGGCATTTTGTGTTTGTGTCCCCAGGACCTAAATGCTTAGTGCCTGCATCCTTATCCCAACTCCCACTCTCACAGAAGAGTCAGCCCCCTCCCAAAAACAAGTGTGTCTCCATTTCCCCTGCAGGGTTCCAGGGGCACTTCCTGAAGGGCCAAACCCGAATTCCGGTGTTTTCTCTCCAATATCAGTTGTTCTCAGTCATTTTTCAGTCATGCCCAGCTCATATGACCCCATTTGGGGTGTTCTTGGCAAAGATGATGGAGTGGTTCACCATTTCCTTCTCCAGCTCATTTTACAGATGGGGAAACTGAGGCAAACAGGGCGAAGTGACTTTCCCAGGATCATCCAGCTGGTAAGTGTTTGAGGCCACATTTGAACTCATGAAGATGAGTCTTCCTGCCTCCAGGCCCAGTGCCACCTAGCTGCCCCATGGAACATGTGGATTTCTCCAGTTTTGAGGAACCTCTCTCTTTCATCATAATCTTTCCAGGATCAGGACATCTGCTAAATTAGCTAGAAATTCTAACATCGTCATCGTCCCCTAAACATCCCTGTTCATTGCAGTTTAGTCAGAAACAGAGCGCCGGATTTGCAAGAGGCCAGAGAACTGGCTGTCCAATCCCTTCATCTTACAGGTGAAGACACGGGCAAAGAGGGACCCGAGCTGCTGGGCTCAGCCTCAGAGGGCAGAGCCAGGATGGATGAGCAGAAGCTATGAGACAGTTGACCTTGACTCCGTGTAAGGGGGGCAGGAGGGTCATTGCCATCCACAAGGACGGAGGAATTCCTTCTCACTGCATGTCTGCAGGCCCTTTGCTGCGACTCCAAAGGGACCTTGAAGGAGGATTAGATCAGTCATGAATACAAACCTCTCAGCTAGGGGTTCTTTGCCTGGGACCCACGGACCTCTCAGGACTCTGGAGAGATTTCAGGGGGATCCAGAACACCGATGGAGAAAAGAATGACATTTTCACTAACTTCTGGTGCAAAATTCCTTCTTACTCTTACGCATTTTGTTTTATATATTTAGAATTCTCATTCTAAGAAGGGATCTCTAGGCTTCACCTGACTTCCAACAGGGGCGAGGACACAAAAAAGATTAAGAACCCTGTGAAAAGACGAGAATAAAACCAGAATCCTGGAGGGATCAAGATTCGCCAGGTTTGGGATTGGGGCATCACCTTCCCTCAGCTGAATAAATGACCTTGTATTCATTTGGCATGAATCCTTTATATATTAATGTAGGCACATAAGCTCATTGTGGAAGATGTTTCACTTTTAGTATTATATATCTAGGGTTTCTTGATTGACTGGTGGATAGTTACCTTGATGAAGACATTCTTTTCAGCTCCTTCAATGGTATCTTCAGGGATCTTCAAGACGCATCAGAGGAACCTTACAGTCTACTGATCAGGCAGCATTCTCTTAAGTATTTTACCGTTTCCAGAGGACTTTGCATTTTCAGAACATTTATTTTTTCAAAAGACTTTGGAGTTTCCAGAGCACTTTGGATTTTCAAAGGCTTTTATTTGTTTAGTGTATTTTAAAGAGTAATTTAGAATATATAGAGCATTTTCCATTTTCAAAGTACTTCAGAGTTTATAGACAACTTTGGATTTTGCAAATACTTGAGAGTTTACAGAGTTCTTTACGTTTTCAGATTACTAGACTTTAAAGAGAATTTCAACACGATTTATTTTTTCCAAACTCTTAAGAGTTTACCAGACAATTGGCATGTTCAGACTATTTTGTGTTTTACTGAGAACTTTGGCTTCTCAAAGCACTTGAGGGTCTATATAACCCTTGGCATTCTCAGTGTATTTTTGGGTTTACAAAATACTTTTGAAGGTACTTTGGAATTTGCAGAGCATTATGGAGCTAAGTGGTGCCACAGTGCATACAGTATTGGGCTTAGAGTCAGGAGGACCTGAGTTCAAATCCAGCCTCAGACATCTACTAGCTGTGTGACCCTGGACAAGTCACTAACCCTGTTTGCCTCAGTTTCTTCAGCTGTAAAGTGACCTGCAGAAGGAAATGGCAAACCGCTCCAGTATCTCTGCCAAGAAAACCTACAATATTAGCATCTTCAATTTCCAAAGCACTTTTCTTTATGCAAAACTATGGCAACATCCCATAAAACCTCAAATAGAAAATTAGGAACCTCTCATTTTGCAAAGGAGAAAACAGTCATCTGAAGAGGAGTGAAGCCCCAGGACCCACAGGTAGTAATAGAAGAGCTGAGACTAGCTCCAAGCCAAACCCTGAGCATTTTCTTATGGTCACAGAGCCCACTTAGGACCCAAGCCTCCTAACTGCCCTCTGGAACCTGAGATCACTCGATTCAGAATGAGAAGACCTGAGTTCAAATCAAGGCTCTTCTGTCCATCTATGTTACTTTAAGTCTGTCCCCCTCTCTGGGCTTCAGCTTCACCTACAAAAGGCAATGGGTGGATTAGACTGCCTCCAAATTCCCATCCAACCATGAATCTAGAAGTTGGCACCTAAGTTTGGTTTTGAAGGATACTTAGTATGGTTTAGCCTATTATATATGTGTAGTCCCTGTAATATTCTCAAGCCTGGGGGGAGAAGGGAGGGAGGGAAAGAGAGAGGTTTTATAGGGACCATCAAGCAGGCAGCTAGGTGGATAGAGATCTACAGTGGAGGCAGAAAGAGCTAAGTTCAAATCAAACCTCAAGACAGAAGCTGTGTGACTCTGGGCAAGGCACTTAACTTCTGATTGGGCATATTTAACGTGGAGCAGAGAAAGCTCTGGGGGGAAACAACTGTCTTCCATCTACCTGATGGGCCATGGGGAAAGGGAGGGGACTTGCATTTGGGGACCGTGGGAATCAGTGGCTAGTGTGTGTGTGGGCGTTGTCCCTGACTCAGGGAGATGCTGTCAGAGTTTCTGAGGGGTGAAGGCTGGAGGGGAAGCTAACCAAGGTTGCCATATGTGTGTTGGGTGTAGGAATATTTGGTTTCCTTCAGGTGCCACTTCCTGCAGGGGACCCTTCCTAGTCTGCCTCCTTACCCCAACCCCTCAACTCCAACAATTTTCTTGTATTTCAGTATCTATTCTGTTATTCATATGTGTTGTCTGCCTTAATAGAATGACAGAAACCATTTCATTTTTCTGTTTGTACCCTTAGTGATTAGCACCCCCCAGTAACTAGGCGTATAGTAGGTACTTTAAGAAAACCATGGCAAGACCTATATGAACTGATGCAAAGTGAAGTGAGAAGAACTCAGAGATTATTGTTCACAGTAACATCAATATTGTAATGGTGATCAGTGGTGAAAAGTTTCGGTACTCTGATCAATGCAATGAGCCAAGATTGTTCCAAGGACTCACGATGAAGAATGCTGTCCACTCTAGAGAGAGAACTGATGAACTCAGACAAATAGAAGTACAGTTTCTTCATTTTTTCTGGCTTTTATTTTTTGGGATGTGACTAACATGGAAATGTTTTACATGATTTCACATGTATAATTAATATAGCGCTTGATTTCCCAGTGGATGGGAGGGCAGGATAAAAAAAAGGAAAGCATCCTGTTCCACTTTTGGACAGTTATCAACCACTGGAAGTTTTTCCTGCCGTCAAATTGAAATTGGCTTCTTTGTGGCTTCTCCCTTGCCCCTGCTTCTGCTCTGAAACAAAATAAGTCCCATGCTGCTTCTAGGTCACAGTCCTCCAAGTTCTTAAAAATAGTTGTGTTCCCCCAGAGCCTTCTTTGCCCCAAACTAAATATGCCCAGTTAGAGGTTAAGTGACTTGTTCAGGATCACACAGTTAGTATCTGAAGTTAGATGTGCACCCAGCTCTTCTACCTCCAAAGGTACTCTGTCCACCCACCACCTACCTGTCTGCTTGATAATCTCTACAAAACATCCCTCTTGCTCTCTGTCTCTCTGTCTTATTCTTTCTTGCTCTCACCCAGGTAGGTTGAACCCCAATAAATAAAAATGATCAATTTTTCTGTTGTTTTTTTTTAAACTAGGGTCAGAGAAAGATCCCTAAGTGAAATGAACTGGTTCCTAGTAAATGTGGGGAGTTGCAACCTTGATAACAATTTCCGGAAGAAGGATGTAGATAGTGAGAAAATAAAATTGATACTGTCTCCATTTTCTAAATTGAGTTTATTCTGTGTCACCGCCAGCATTTTGTATGCTTCCCAAGTCAGGTTTCTTTGTCTCTGAGTTAAGTTCAGAAATTCAGATTTCCTCTCTGAGTTAAGTTTACAAGTTCATTTTTCCTGCTAATCACTATTCAGTTCTTGTGTCAAGGAAATGTTATCCTTGAAGGAGGAAGGTAGATGCCAGGGAGTCTGCTCTATTCAACTCTGCAACACTGATTGTGCTTCAAGAAAGTTTGGTCTGTTATTGCTGTGACACTAACTAGCCACACAGGTGGACACCACCAATGAGCTTTCCATAGTGAAAGATGGAAGGAGGGATTGTTGCTAGCCCTGTACTTCAAATTTCCAGCCAGTCATATTGTGTTCCCATCTGTGATGCTACAGGCTTTGTAGCCAGTCCGACTGTTTCTACCATCTTATGATGGTGCCTTTTGGCTCTTGGATACTTCTACTTTTGTCTGTAAAAATGATTTCCCTCTACCCTCGTTCTGTATCTTTTGGCTTGCTGAGGGGAGAAAGACCCCTTTTATTGGTGATAGCTATCCTCATGAATAAATTGCACATGCTTGGAATTTTGTGCCTTGGTTTTACTTAATTTCAATCATGACAACAGAAAATTGGTAGAGAGAATAGGAGAATATCACTTAAGAAACAGTATTAAGTCTCCATCCACTCTTCCAGGGTGTAACAAGAGACAGCTTGGCATTGTGGAAAGAGCCACAGACTTGGAGCTGAGAATGCCGAGAGCCCAAAGATTCCAGTTTGAAAACTGAGCAGCTGAATCAACTTGGACAGCTCCCTTGACTTCTCCAGGCACTTTGCTCACATGAGGTAGAGAGCATTCATGTTACTAATTCCTCATTTTTCAGATGCAGAGGCTCAGAGATAAGAGATGACTTATTTGAGGTCACACAGGTAAACCACAGAGTCAGGACTCAAACCCAGGACTCTGACTCCTAATTCAGCACAGATTGCCTCCTGTCACCTACCTGTGAAACTCTCTACCTGTTATCTAGCCCACCCCCATCTTCCTTCTTCCCTTCCTCCCCCACCCTCCCCAGCCCCACTTTGGTCACAAGGCCCTAGTTAGCAGGTAGCATGTCAGGTAGAAACCATCTTCAGACCACACTCTTGAATTGCACACACACACACACACACACACAGACACACACAGAGAGCTTTGCCTGATGCTCTACTCACTTCCTGATACACCTGGGTCAGTCCTGACACAAGCTCTATGCATTCCCCTCAACCTGTACTTTAATGCACCAAAACCCAGAAAATCTTTTTTTTTTTAAAGGATGAATAGGAGGCCTCTTCCCAAATGCCACCTACCTGCAATTTGCTTGGGTTGGTTGACCTTTGCCCAGTTAAACCAAGAGTTCTCTTTGGACTCTCACACTAACTGATCTCTTGAAGCAAAAGTGTCCCAGGTGTGTTCCAGCCAGTTTCTGGGTCTAGTGTCAGGCTGATGTGTTGAGCTGAAATTCCAGCTTTGTGGTGTCTTCTTTCTCTCCTAAATTTTCCCTCCCTGTGTCCCCCATGTCCCTTGCTTCCCCCCTACTTTGAATTACTAGGCTTCTCTGGAGGGCATGGCTCACACCATGGTCTCGGACATCTTTGTGAGGAACTCGAGGGAGAGGGGTCAGAACTGTGATCAAAAGGTTGAAAATTCTTCCCTTTGTTAAAGGGGATGAGCCGCTGCCTAAAAAGAGCAAAAACAAAATATAGGGAGGGAGAAAACATTAGCAGATTGGCCTATAAATGATCATTATGATAGCGATTGTGTCATAGCTTTAGAGAGAGACAGAATCTTAGAGGAGTCCCTTTTTCACGGATGGTTTCCAAGTCAAACACTGTAGGAAGAGGCTCAGCTAGGATTTGAACTCAGGACCTCTGACTCCTATGCCAGGACCCATTCACTGTACCAATGTGCTGCCTAGCTCTGTTCATCCACAGTGCTTTATAGAAGAATATCAGGGATAATTATCTTCTTTAGACAAAGGAGGAAAACAGTCTGGATAGAACGCTAGACTCATGGTGACAAGACCTGGTTGAGTTGTGGCTGCAATGCTATGGGGTCAAGTTACTTTCCTTCTTGGAGCCTGTTTCTTCCTGTCATATTTAATTCAACAAACATTCGTTAAGTGTCCACTAAGAGCACCTAGGTGGCACCGCTCTGCACAGAGCACTGAGTCTGGAGCCAGGAAGATTCATCTTCCTGAGTTCAAGTCCAGCCTCAGACATGTACTATCTGTGTGACCTTGGGCAAGTCACTAACCCTGTTTGCCTCAGTTTCTTCATCTGTAAAGTGACCTGGAGAAGGAAATGGCAAACCCCTCCAGTATCTCTGCCAAGAAAACCCCGAATATGGTCACAGAGAGTCAGACAGGACTGAAAAACAATGTAACAGCAACAGTAACAAACAAGAATTAGGCACCAAGGAGACAAAGACCCCTATTCTGAATCAGAATATCTGTGACTGGAAGACCTCAAAGCCAAAACCTGACTGACTTAGACAATCAATCAGCAAGCACTTATTAAGTGCCTACCATATACCAGGAACTGGACTAAGTGCAAAAACAAAATGAAATAGTTCCTATCCACAAGGAGCTTTCCTTTATATTCTACAAATATGGACAAGATATATCATAAGCATGTACAAAATATAGACATTAAATAAACACAAGATAATTGGGAGAGGATCAGGAAAAGTCCCCTGTAGGAGGTGGCAGTGGGGCTGAACTTTGAAGGAAACTAGGTACCAGGTGTTCTAAAGGATAGGAATGGGGGAAGCGTGGGTCACAGCCTATGCAGGTACACAGAGATGGGAAACGGAACATCGTGTCTGAACCAGAATGCCCTCTGTTTCTCTAAGCATATTTTAAGCTCCTCAAGAGTATAGACCAGTGATGGCAAACTCAAATAGAATCTGGGACCACTAATCCACACATAAGTACCCTTGCACCACATATTGACTTAGTTTTAATATGTAATATTATCCATGTTTTATTGTATCTTTATTTATTTTATGTATAGAGTATCTGGGATCTGAGTTCAAATCTGGCCTCAGACACTTACTCATACCCTGGGTAAGTCACTTAACTCTATTTGCCTCAGTTCCTCATCTATAAAATAAGGGACACATTAGAGAAGGAAACCACTCTAGAATCTTTGTCAAGAAAATCCCATGGACAAAGTTTGTGGGGTCACGTTGAGTCAGATATGACTGAACAACAACTACTACATTTTAACTTGGTTCACTTCAACTATGGCAACAGAAAGACAGCAGCTGCTACCAGTAATTCTGATGAGGGCATCAGCCTTTCTTCTACTCTCTGGTTTCTTGTAGGTAACCAATGAAAGGAAGAACTGGTGGCTTGGAACCAGTGTTCTTTAACTATCACCTTAGGGCCAACTGTGTTGCCAAGGGAAAAACAAGAGAGCAAGATGAACCTTCTCTGTGGCAGAGCGTGAGGCTCTGGGGAGTCTGGTTAGTTGGGTAGCTTCCTATCATGTCTGTGCCTGTGTCTATGTCTACGTCTGTGTTTGTGTCTGTGTCTATGTCTATGTTTGTGTCTATGTCTGTGTTCATATCTATGTCTGTGTCTATGTCTATGTCTGTGTCTGTATCTATGTCTATGTCTATGTCCCTATCTATGTCTGTGTCTGTCTGTCTATGCCTATTTCTGTGTCTGTGTCTATGTCTATGTCTGTGTTTGTGTCTGTATCTGTGTCTATGTCTGTGTTTGTGTCTATGTCTGTGTCTGTGTCTATGTCTATGTCCCTATCTATGTCCGTGTCTGTGTCTTTGTGTCTGTGTCTGTGTCTGTGTCAGTGTCTGTGTCTGTGTCCATGTCTGTGTCTTTGTGTTTGTATCTATCTGTCTATGCCTATTTCTGTGAGTGTGTTTATGACTATGTCTATTTCTGTGTCTGTGTCTGTCTGTGTCTATTCTATGTCTGTGTCTATGTCTTTGTCTGTGTCCGTGTCCGTGTCCGTGTCCGTGTCCGTGTCCATGTCCATGTCCATGTCCATGTCTATGTCCATGTCCATGTCTGTCTTTATGTCTATGATCCTCTGTGTGTTCCTGGAGGAAACCTTCTGAATTAAGCTTCGCTGTAATCTGAAGTGTTATGCAGAAGGACCCTCAAAGCTGAGTACTTGACAACATCTCTTCTTTACTCTCTTATTTGTAGGACTCTAGCAGTCAGAGGTCAGGGGACCCTGACACTGTGAGTCCTGTAGATCCTCATCTTTAAAACCAAGAACAACTTTAGACAGAGAATTCAAAAGAAGGAACAAACTAAGGTGAGAAGTAGAAAAACATAGAGGCACCCAAGCCACCCAATGAGATGCCGTAAAACTTGGGTACTTCATAAAGCTTTTTAGACTGACTCATAGACTTCCACTTAAATCTACTGATTTTTAGTTTCCAAAGAGCTGTAACAACCTCAATGTTCCTCAGGCTGTAGGGAAAAGAAATGGGATGCTTTCCAGTGCCCACAGAAAATGCCCAGATCTCTCATTCAACAATGTCTGCACCACTTAGAAGTGTGCCATAAAGGACAGAGCAATGGCCTTGGAGTCAGGAGACCTGAGTCCTCCGGTCACTTTGCTAAAGTTGTACAACCTCTCTGGGTCTCAGTGCCTCAGATATAAAATAAGGAGGTCAGACTGGGGGATCTTTTGACTTACAGTTCTGATGGTCTATGTTCTTGAAAGATCCCTTGCTGTGTGACTTCAATCATCCTTCCTGAAAGCTGATCTTGGGAACCCAGACCTCCCAATCCACCCATCCATCCTCAGTATACCTCCCCCATTACCCAAGCTCTAATTCCCAGGGGCTCTGGGCTTCACTTACTGTAGGATGGATGCCTTCATGTGGTTTCCAAATGGATAGCGGTCAGATTTGGACAGGTAAAGTGACCGGTACCGTTGCTGTCTATCCCTGGCCTCATGTTTTGTGTTGTTGTAGCGTCCAACACCCACTGGGTTCTGAAGGGAGCAAGACAAAAACCGACATCTGCCAAGTTGTTGGAAATCTAGACTCGCCAGTGGAGAGCTCCCCAGAATGACAGATTCTGAGATTTTGAGGGAACTCAGAGGGGAGAACACCTCATCTGGCCACCGTTTAGCCCCAGAGGCAGAACGGGGAGCAATGGATATTCTGGTGGGACTGGGGGATGGGATCGCACAGGGGTAGGTGTGCCAATTGACCTAATGACAGTATTCCTGTGGTTGTTATTTCATTTGGGGGCATCAAGAATGTCTAACTCTCTACAATCCCACCTTCTAGGAAGCCTCCCCAACCCTCTTAATTCGAGGGCCTTCCCTCTCTTAATTATTTTTTATGTATCCTGTCTATTGCTTGCTTTGTCTATATTTGTTTGCCTGTTATCTCCTTTAGATTGTAAAATCCTTGAGAGAAGAGAGTGCCTTTTGCCTCTTTTTGTATCTCTAGAACTTAGCATGGTGCTAGGAATACAGTCAGTGCTTACTGCGTGTTTATCAATGGACTTACTCTTTGCAATTTTCATGCATTGTTTCTAGTTCTGCCCTCCAAGGCCAAGTCAGACAAGTCCAAACCCTCTTCTATATAACAGATACCCAATCAATCAGTAAACATTTAGTGCACCACAAACCCTAACTCAACTATCATTCCAACTTCTTTACTTTTCCAAAGGACCATTTAATACACCAACCATCCCACATCCTTATTTCCTGACCACTGTGGATCGGTGAATTAAGTGTGGGGTCCCTTTGCAATGGTTTCAGAAAGACTTTTCTTTCCAATTACTTTTCTCTCTGTCATTAACATAAGATGATAAGGTGTTTGGTGTTTGGTTTCCCTCAGAGAAATAAGGGAATGCTGTTTGGTTTCCCTTGTAGAAATAAGAGAGTGGGATGGTTGGGTTTTTTATTCCCCTTAAAAGGGCATGGGATGGCTTAAACACAGGTCCATATTTGAGGTAGTGGGACGGCTTCAAATGTTCCCAGAAGGAAGTGGGATGGCATCCTACTGCCTCATCCCTCCTTATTTTGAATGCCGGTCAAAGCCACTTTCCCTTCTCCTTATCCACCCTCCCCAAAGTAATCCCTACTTACTGTGTTTCCGACAAAATTCTGGTAGGCTTTCAGGTCCACCCTCTTAGAATTAGAGCCAAATGGATACCGGTTGCTTAACTCATACCCTGGTATAGACTTAGGGTTGTAGGAGCCTGGGCCCAGGTTACACTAGGAAAGAGAAATGATTGAGGAAGCCAGGCAGAAGGTCCCAGGAGCACTCTTCCCTTCCCTCCTCCCTTGTCCCTCATCGCTCTGGGCAAGTTCCCTCACCCACCCACCTCCTCCACTGGAGGGCAACAGAAAAGTCCACCTTCAAGAGCTAGGGGCATGGGAGAAGATGGAGTTACAAGGTAACCTGATGATGGTGAGAACAAGTCCTGCTTATGGGCCATCCTAGGTATATAACATGCCAGTCTATAGAAAAGTTTGCTCACAATAGCTCTGAGAGATGGAAAGTACAAGTATACTGATGACCATTTTATGGATGAGGAAACTGAGGCTCAAAGACAGTTGTCTCTGTAGATGAGAAACTGAGGGCTTGGCTTTCTGGGGCTCTTGATCTGGTGTGGCGCAGGCCCACCCTCAAATATCCTCCAAGCTCTTTCTTGTGGTGCTTTCTTCCCAATGCACAGGCTACCAGGGACTCAGAGCTATGACTATCGATGAGCTGCTAAGGCTTGGTCATCATAGCCAAAAAAATGCCCACCTCTCTCACTGAGAAGGTCTGGGGACCCAGAGCACACTTTGTCTCCATTCTCCAAGCACTAATGCAATGTATCTCAAGGGAGATTGGCATAGGGACTGGGCTTGTGATTTCACTGATAATAGGAAACGCCCAAATTTGGAAACTCCCTCTACCAACACACGGCTGACACGTTTGCTGTAATGTATACTTTCAGACAGCCTCTGCCTGGAGGAATGGGAGCTGAAGGGACTTCCCGGGTCATAGCCAGGATATTACAGAGCACCTGGGCCTTCCTGACTCCAGAGACAGCTTTCTATCCACTGCACCCAAACACGGGACATTCCTGGGGGCAGTCCAAATCTGATTAAAATATGATTGGGTGGGGGGCTAGGTAGTGCAGTGAATAGGGGACGAGCCTAGGAGTCAGGAGGACCTGAGTTCAAATGTGACCTCAGACACTTAACACAAAAGCTAGCCATGTGACCTTGGGCAAGTCACTTAACCCCAACTGCCCTGCCTCTCCCCTCCAAAAAGTTACATGTATATATATATATGTATATGTATGTACATACATACACACACACACACACATGTAAAACTGGGAAATATTTAACAAAACAAATAAAAACATAGTAAAACACCAGCACTTTAAAAGCAAAGTCAAGCGTGGGAATCCTTCAGTGCAGATTAGTGGCCCCTGTTTTAATCCGGGTAGACGCCGCTGCCCGGACAAGCCCCTCCCCCGGCCATAGATTCAAAATCAGAAGGGACCTGAGGTTATCTTGTCCAACCCCCGATTTTGGAAAGGAGGAAACGAGGCAACACCCGTTCTTTGCTCCTTTCCAGCAGTCGCAGGCTCCCCAACTCGAGGGCCTCCGAACCGGCCGGCTTCCCCACAAGCCGCGCCCTCGCTCTAAGCGGAATCGGCTCTGAGGAGCTTTGCGGGCTAACTGGTCCACCTCCCTCCCTCTTCCCAATTTATTGCACTCCCGCCCCCCCAAAAAGCCTGCTTCTCCCCCCGTTACGAAATCCCCAAGGCCAGCCCTGAATATGAATGTCAGGCCTGATCCCCTCTTAAGAGCTGGGGGAGTGGAGGAGGGGGAGATAAGCTGCCTGGACAAAATGAGCCTTTTTCTAAAGAGAAGGCCCCTTTGCAGCCTCTGAGGTTTGCAAAACACCTGACATGCATTATCTCATCGGATCAAGCCAGGGTCAGGCTGAGGAGAAATCCGTATGAGCAGGGCGATTCTGTGCTGAGGGGTGGACCGGATATAACAGTAGAGAGTTCTGCCATCTTGGCCCTTACCCAGGAGGTCATGGAGAGCCACCCAAACAAGACTGGCACTGCCCATTCTGGTGGCATCTGGGCACAAATGGTACTGTCGGAAGGAGCCCAGACAGCACGACTAGGGCTGTAGAGGGGGATCTCCAAGTGATGTGAAAACAAACCATATCAATAAAAGCCCGTTTTTCTAAGTAAAAGAAATTGTCAAAAAGATTACTTCCAGGAAGGAGGGGAAGGCTTTGACTCAGAGTTTGGTGGTATTACTTTTTTGTTTCTGTTTTTGGCTTCATCTTGTCAGGTGACAAAACGAGCTCTGCAAAGAATTCCCTGGCATGGCCTGAGAAACTGGGAGATTACCCCACAGTACAGTGGAGGAGAGAGAGTGCTGGGGCTTGGCTTCAGAAAGACCTCTCACATTTTCTAGCTGGGTGAGCATGGGCGAGAAAGTTAACTTTTCTGACTCAGCATCTTCATCTAAAAAGGTGTGAGCAGTAATAACGCAAGTGGTATTCACCCCACAAAGCTGCTGTGAGAATCAAATGAGATAATAATGTATGTAAAGCAATTTGCAAAGCTTTTAAGTAATACATACAGAGAGAAGAAAGAAGAGAGGCAAGAGAAGGGGAAGAAGAAAAAGAAGAGAAGAAAAAAGGAGAGGAGGGGGAAAAGATGGGGAGGGAAAAGAAAGGGGGGGGAGGAAGAGACAGAGACAGAGAAACAGAGAGAGAGACAGAGAGAGACACCCAGATCCAGACCCAAGTAGAGAAGTGGGCACTGATAGTAGTTACACAGCAAGGTAAAGACCATGGAGTTCAGCATTTACGTATCAAGATTAATTCAGTAAAAGAGGACCCTCCCAGCGGGTGGACTGAGGGGAGTTCCTTCTAGCTGGGGGCTGCCATGTCCCCTCCCCACTTTTCTCATGCTCTGTGACTCATTCTCTCAGAGCAAGGCTCTGCCTGCCTTTCAAATTAATAGCTCTTCTGCCAAACCCAATCTATTAATGGTGACCCTCAGGGCCCTCCTTCCAGTCCCTGAGCCAACATGAATTTTAATTCGTCTCTACCAGGTGCAAACAATAATAATTCTTTGGCTGATGTGATGCCTAATGGGGTGAAGAAAGGAATCCGAAGGGTTGGGCTGGAGATGTGGATCTCTGATTTCACCAGCTTGGGGCGTGTCTTGTGTGGAAGATGGCTCCAGTGATGGAGAACATCAACTCCTCCGTAATTTACAAGGAATGTAAAAGTTTCCCGAGCAGCCCTGGGAATTGGGAAAATAAAAGGACTTGCCCATAGTCAGAAGCTGGCCTTGAACCCAGGACTGCCTGAGTCCAAAGCCAGTCTTTCATCCATTAGGTCATGCTTTCCCTCAGGAGCATATTTGCTTAGAGAATAAAAATGTACAAACCAGCGTAGATGACATTGCTAGGCAACTAGGAAAACCTGAATTCAAATCCAGCCTCAAGCACTCACTAGCTGTGTGGTCCTGGTCAAGTCATTTAACCTTTGTCTGCCTAAGTTTCCTCAACTATAAAATGGGGTTGATAATAAAAGCAGCCACCTCTCAGGGTTGCGAGGGTCAGATGAAATAATATTTATAAAGTACTTAGCACAATGCCTGCACATAGTTGATGCTATGTAAATGTTAGCCGTCATTGTTACTCTGATTGCTATCAAATCTTTTGAAACCAATTAATAAATGTGTCTATGAATCTAAAAATATACTATGTGTACAGCTCCTCAAAGTTGTAGTGTACAAACATTTCAGAAAATGGATCTTCGTATCAAGACCTCAGAAATTTAGAACCAGAAGGGATTTTTGCAGACCATTTGCAATTTACAAATGAGAAAATTGGAAGTTAAGTGACTTGCCCAAGGTCACATAAGTGGTAAGTAGCAAAGCCAGGGTTTTTGAACCCAGGTCCTTTGACTCCAAATTCAGTGTTCCTTCGATCATATTGCTTTCCTTGAAAGGCTGCTGACCCCTGATGTGGTCCAATCCCTTCATTTCAGAGGAAGAAACTAAAAATCAGACATGAGGTGCTCTGTTCCACATCACACAGCAAGTCTGTGGCAGATCCATGACTAAAGTCCCTATTTCTCTTCCAGTTCTCATTATCCCTCCTAAGTCATTGGAGGGATCCTGAAGCATGGACTTAAATGATGAGGAAAGGTGTGACCACCCTAGTCTGGGAAGGAAGAAGAAAAGGACAGCAGAGACCACTGACCTGTTTGACGGGCCACTGGCCGAGAGTAGAACAGTATATCCTTTCAGTGGGCACTGCTGGGTTCCGAGACAGCTTTGCAAAGACTCCATGTTTCTTTCTAGAATTTGAATTCAGTTCGTCCACAAAGCTCTTGAACGAAAGCAGCTCAAATGGCTTTCTTTTCTAGGGTCCAAGAACAATGCCGAGAAATTATGATAAAGAAATAAAAGGGGGGCGGCTAGGTGGCACAGTGAATAGAGCATCGGCCCTGGAGTCAGGAGGACCTGAGTTCAAACCCAGCCTCAGACACTTAACACAAAAAACTAGCCTGTGACCTTGGGCAAGTTACTTAACCACAATTGCCCTACCTTCACCCCTCCAAAAACAAAAAAAAGCCAAAGAAATAAAGGACATCCTTCCCTACAGTGGGAATATGATAAATGGAGAAGATGAAAAACATAACTGGATAGAGTTCAAAGGCCACAATGTTGGGGCTGTCCTGGACTCCCTTCTCTCATTTCTTGGAGGCTTCATCAGCTTCCACAGTTTCAACTCTTATCTCTAGGAATATGATCCCCAACCACAGTGCTCTTCCCAAAGTTCAACGGTCTGACTACAACCTGCTCAATCAATTCCAGTGACTCCTTGTCACCTCCAAGATCAAATATAAAATCCTGTTTGGAATTTAAAGCCCTTAGTCACCTGGGCTCCCCCTGCCTTTTCAGTCTTCTTACACCTTCACTGTCCTCTACAGAATCTATGATCGTGATCCAGAACACATCTCCTGGCTGTTTCTCACACATGACACTTGGTCTTCCATTTCCTAACATTTTCTTACTTATTTATTTGGGTTTTTTTGTTATATTTTGAGTTCTGAGTTGTCTTTCTCTCTCCCTCCCAATCCCACGTCAGAGAGGGCCAACATTTGACACATATATATATATGTGAAACCACATACTATATACTTCCCTATCTCAATTCTTTTTTTTTTTTTTTTGCTTTTTGGAGGGCAATTGGGGTTAAGTGGCTTGCCCAAGGTCACACGGCTAGTTCTTGTGTTAAGTGTCTGAGGTCACATTTGAACTCAGATCCTCCTGACTCCAGGGCCAGTGCTCTATTCACTGCACCACCTAGCCACCCCTATCTTAATTCTTTCTCTGAAAGTGGACAGCATCTTCCTTTCCAGGTCCTTTGTGGTTGATCTGAATGGTCATAGTACTCAGAATAGGTCATTCAAGGTCACTCTTGAAACAGTAGTTCTGTTACTATAGACAATGTTCTCTTGGTTCTGCTTATTTCACTCTTCATTATTTCATTCAAGTCTTTCCATGTTTTGCTAAAGCCAACCTGCTCATCATTTCTTACAACACAGCACATTCCATTGCAATCATATACCACAACTTGTTTAGCCATTCCCCAATTAATGGGCATCCCAGCAATTTCCAGTTCTTTGCCATCACAAAGAGCTGCTATAAATATTTTAAAACATAAATTCTTTTCCTTTTTCACTGATCACCTTGGGAAACAGATATAATAGTGGTATTGCTAGATCAAAGCAAACAAAACTGTACACAGTTTTGTGACAATTTGGACATAATTCTAGATTGCTGTTCAAAATGGTTGGATCAGTTCACAGTTCCACCAATAGTATATTAGTGTCCCAATTTTTCCACATCCTTTCTGACATTTATTATTTTAGCCAATCTGATAGATGTGAGACAGTATCTCAAAATATTGTTTTAATTTAAATTTCTCTGATCAGTGATGATTTAGAGTCTTTTTTCACATGACTGTATATAGCTCTGATTTCGTCTTCCAAAAATTGTTCATATTCTTTGACCATTTATCAATTGGGGAATGACTCGTATTCTTGTCAATTCGACTCAGTTCTCTATACATTGGAGATCTGAGGCCTTTATCTGAGAAACTGTCTATAAACCCCCACCTCCAATGCTGTGCTTTCCTTCTAATCTTGGTTATTTTGGTTTTAAATTAAAAAATTAATTAAATTAAAAAACCTTTTAAATTCAATGTAACAAAAATTATCCATCTTACATCCCACAATGCTATCTCTTGTTCATAAATTCTTCTCCTATCCATAAATCCGATAAGTAATATGTTCCACGTTCCTCAAAGTCTCTTATGATATCCCCCTTTAAATCTAGGTCATGTATTCATTTTGACCTTATTTTGGTAATTGGTGTAAGACTGATGCGTACCTAATTTCTGCCAGACTGCTTTCCAGTTTTTCCAGCAATTTTTACCAGATAGTGAGCTGTTTTTCCAAAAGCTTAGATCTTTACATTTATCAAACACAAGGTTACTATAATCATTTACTACTATATATTATTTAATCTCCTTTATCCACTGGTCCGCTGTTCTGTTTCTTAGTCAGCACCAGAAGTTTGACAATTACTGTATAACTGTATAATACGGTTTAAGATATGGTGCTGTTAGACCTTCTTTCTTTACATTTTTTCATTAATGCCTTTTGATATTCTTGACCTATTGTTCTTCCAAATGAACTTTGTTATTATTTTTCCTATCTCAGTAAAATAATTTGGTTTAATTGGGATGGAACTGAATAAATATTAGTCTAGGGAAAATTGTCATTTTTATTATATTGGCTCAGCCCACCCATGAACAACTAATATTTCTCCAATTACTTAAATCTGACTTTATTGATATAAAAATGTTTTATAATTATGTTCACATAGTTCATGGGTTTGTCTTGGCAGATATGATCCCAGGTATTTTATATTGTCTATACTTATTTTAAATGAATTCTCTCTTACTATCTCTTATTGCAGGCCTTTATCGATGATATATATAAATACTACTGATTTATGTGGGTTTATTTTATATCCTGTTATGTTGCTAAAATGATTGTTTCAACTAATTCTTTAATCGAATCTTTAAGATTTTCAAAATGTACCATCATATTGTCTGCAAGAGGAGATAGTTTTATTCCTTCATTGCCCATTCTCATTCCTCTAATTTCTTTTTCTTCTCTTATGGCTATTGCTAGCATTTCTAATACAATATTGAATAATATTGGTGATAACTGGCATTCTTGTTTCACTCCCAATCTTATTGATCTTATTAGCTTGCTGATGATGTTTTGGCGGATGCCTTTTATCATTTTAAGGAAAAATCCACTTATACTAATGCTTTCAATGTTTTTAAATAGGAATGAGTGTTGTATTGTGTCAAAAAAGCTTTTCCTGCATCTATCAATATCCTCGCGTGATTTTTGTTGCTTGATATGGTAAATTATACTAATTGTTTTTCTAATATTGAACCAGCCCTGCATTCCTGGTATAAATGCCACTGGGTCAGAGAGTACGATCTTTGTGATATATTTCTGCAAACTCCTTGCTAGTATTTTGTTTAAAATTCTTGCATTAATATTCATTAAAGAAATTGTCCTATAGTTTTCTTTCTGTTGCTCTTCCTGGTATTAGATATCAAGTACCATATTTGCGTCATGAAAGGAGTTTGGTAGGACTCCTTCTTTACCTATTATTCCAAATCATTTAACATTGTAATTAGTTGATCTTTGAATGTTTGGGAGAATTTACTTGTAAATCCATCTTGTCCAAATGTTTCTTTTTTTTCTTAGAATGATCATTTATGGCTTGTTCACTTTCTTTTTCTAAAATAGGTTTATTTAGATATCCTCTTTCCTCTTCTGTTAATCTAGGCATTTTATATTTTTGTAAATATTCTTCCATTTCACTTCAACTGTTAAATTCATTGGTATTTAAGTGGAAAAAATAACTCCCAATAATTACTTTCATTTTATCTTCATTAGTGGTACATTCACCCTTTTCATTTTGGATACTAATGATTTGGCTTTTTCCTTCTATTTTTTAAAAATCATATTAACCAATGGATTATTTATTTTATTAGTTTTGTTTTTCATAAAAGCAGCTCCTCGTTTTACTTATTAATTCAATGGTTTTCTTACATTCAATTTTACTCATCTTGCTTTTAATTTTCAGGATTTCCAATTTGGCATTTAACTGGGAATTTTTAATTTGTTCTTTTTCTTTGTTTTATTTTTTAAATTGGATTCCCAATTTATCAGTCTATTCTTTTTCTATTTTATTGATATAAACATTTAGAGATATAAATTTTCCTCTGATCACTGCTTCTGCTGCATCCCATAAGTTTTGGTATGTTGTCTTATTACTATCATTCTCTTTAATAAAATTATTTATTGTTTCTATGATTTGTTCTTTGATCCACTCATTCTTCAAGATTAGGTTATTTAGTCTCCAATTAATTTGTTATCTGTGTTTCCATGGTTCTTTATTAAATTTAATTTTTATTGCATGAGATCTAAAAAGGATGCATTTAATATTTCTGCTTTTCTGCATTTGACTATAAGGTTATGCCCTAATATGTGATTAATTTTTGTAAAGGTGCCCTGTATCACTGATAAAAGGTGCAATCCTTTCTATTTCTATCCAGTTTTCTCCAGATAGCTATCACATCTAGCTTATCTAAGATTCTATCCTTCTTGACTTCTTTCTTATTTATTTTTTGCTTAGATGTATCTAGTTCTGAAAGGTAAAGGTTAAAGTTCCTTGCTATTATAGTTTTGCTCTCTCCACCTGTAATTCATTTAGCTTTTCTTTTATAAAATTGGATGCTATGGAATTTGATACATATGTGTTCAGTATTGATAACTGTGGTACATTTTTAACATAATATAATTTCTCTGCTTATCTCTTTTAATTAAATCTTTTTTAGTTTTACTTCTGTCTGAAACCATGATTGCTACTCCTGCTTTTTAAAAAAAAATCATCTGAAGCATAAAAATTGTACTCCAGCCCTTTATTTTTACTCTATGTGTGTATCTCATTTTTAGATGTGTTTCTTGTAAACAATATATTGTTAAGTTGAGGGTTTTGATCCATTCTGTGATCCATTTCTGTTTTATAGGTGAGCTCATTCTATTCACATTCAAAGTTATAATTACTAGTACTGTATTTCCCTCTATTTTTGCTTGTTTCTCTCTCTCTCTCTCTCTCTCTCTCTCTCTCTCTCTCTCTCTCTCTCTCTCTCTCTCTCTTCTCTCTCTCTCTCTCTCTCTCTCTCTCTCTCTCTCTCTCTTTCTCTCTCCTTCCCTTCCCTCCCTCCCTCATCCCTCTTCCTTTGAAGTCCAATTTACTTCTGACCACTGCCTCCCTAATCTGCATACCCTTCTAAGAGTCTCTCCCTTAGCCTATGTCCCTGTCCTCCTATTTCTCTGCAAGTTAAGAAGACTTTTCTACCTGACTAAATGTATTTATTCCCTCTTTAACTCAATTCTGATGAGAATGTTTCCCACACTGCCCATTCCCCACTCCATCCTTCCCTCTACTGTGAAAGTTCTTCCATTCACACTTCTTTTGTATGAAATAATTTGCCCCATTTTACCTCTTCCTACCCAATTTCATTTTTTAAGACCATCCCATAATAATAAACTCAAACCCATCTTCCATCAACGTATATTCTTTCTAACTACCCTAACAATAGAGCATTCTTAAGAGTTATAAACATCAGTTCCCCATTTAAGAGAGTAAACAGTTTAACTTTATTAACTCCCTTATTATTAGAATTTCATGTTTACCTTCTTACGTTTCTTCTGATTCTTTGTATTTGAAAGTCAAATTTTTCTGTTTAGTTCTGGCCTTTTCCTCAAGAATATTCGAAAGTCCTTTAATTCATTAAATATTTATTTTTTCCTTTGCAGGATTATACTCAGCTTTGCTGGGTGAGTTTTTCTTGGTTCCAAATCCAGCTCCTTTGCTCTTCAGAATATCCTATCTCATGCCCTTCAGTCTCTTAATGGAGAAGCTGCTAAATCTTCCGTGATCGTAACTGTAGCTCTACAATATTTGAATTGTTTATTCTGAGTTGCTCATGATATTTTCTCCTTGACCTGCATGCTTTAAAACTTACCTACAATGTTCCTGTGAGTTTTCATTTTGAGATCTCTTGCAGGCAGGGATTGCTGGATTTTTTCAATTTCTATTTTACCCTCTAGTTCAAAAACTTCAGGGCATTTTTCCTTAACAGTTTCTTGAAGTATAATGTCTAGATTCTTGATCATGACTTTCGAGCAGTCCAACAATTCTCGTATTATCTTTTCTCAATCTGTTTTCCGGGTCAGTTGTTTTTCCAATGAGATATTTCATGTTCTCTTCCATTTTTTCACTCTTTTAATTTTGTTTTATTATTTCTTGATGTCTTATAAAGTCATTAGCTTTCTCTTGCCCAATTCTAATTGTTAGGGAGTTATTTTCTTCAGTAAGTTTTTGAATCCCTTCTTCCAAATGGTTGACTTGCTTTTCATAATTTTCTTGATTTTCTTGCATTACTCATTTCTTTTCCCAATTTTTCTTCTATATCTCTTATTTGATTCTTTTAAAGCTCTTTCAAGAACTCTTCTTGGGTTTGTGACCATTTTACATTTTACTCTGAGCTTTATAAATAGCTGTTTTGACTTCATTGTCTTCTTCTGAGTTTGAATCCTGATATTCTCTGTCATTATGGTAACTATCTATGTTCAGGTTCTTTTTCTGTTGTTTATTCATTTTTTAACTGCCTATTTCTGGGTTGTTAACTTTATGTTAGGGGTCAGGCTCTGCTCCTAGGGTGTGGGAGATAATGTTTCAGGCTTCAGGTTTTTCATATTGTTGTTTTCAGAACTCTATTTGGGTGGACTTTGACTTTTTGATTCTTCCAATGTGCTATGATCCAAGGCCAGGTATGGGCCCTACTCTTCAGACTTATGCCTCAGTTTATGAATGACCTCAAGTGCACCTTTATATACCTGAGCCATCATCAGGGTCCACCTCATTGCTGCCACCACATACACTCTCGCTTGCCCCATCAGCCTCCATTTTCCTGAAACCACAAGCATCAGTATGTCCCTCTGCCCTGGAACCAAAACCAGGGACACAACTCTCCTGAGTGACCACAGCTAGTCCTCTCCATCCTGGAACCAGGAGCAGGACCTCACTCCTCAGCAACCCTTACCTGGTATGGGCTTGCTCCTCCTCACCTGTGAACAGACCTGAGCCTCAAGTTGTGCCAAGAGAGGTTCCCTACCCAGTCGTCCCCTGAACAGTCACCCAACCCTTGCCCCCCAACCATCCATGGGGTGAAAGTATCAGAAGGTGAGGCTGCCATGAACACAGCTGCCACCCAAGGCTTGTTGACACTGTGATATCTCTTCTTACCCCTGACCAAACCACCACCCTGTAGGTCAGATCTTTCCTAAAGTTATCCTAAGGCTGGACAACTGTTTTACCCCAACTTTTTATTATTTTTGCCCCTCTAAGATTCAAATTGAGGGTGAGTTATTTGGAGGGGAATTTGGAAGACCTAGGTAATTTCCCACCTTATTCTACCATCTTCTGACAGTCCCCTTCCTTCTAGCATTTTCAAGCATTGTTTTCCATACCTGGAATGCTCTTCCTCCTCTTCTCCACCTCCTGGCTTCCCTGGCCTATAGCAGTAACTGCTTTGTAAGCAGGAGGCAGGGATGAAGAAGGAGAGCAGGGAGGGAGAGCCGGAGAAAATGAAGAGTTGGGGGACTGAGTGCCATGTCTGCAGAACAGCCAGGAGACCAGTGTCACTGTATCATAGATTATACAGAGGGGAATTAAAGTATAAGAAGACTGGACAGATAGGAAGGACTTTAAGAACCAAACGGAGAGTTTTCTATTTGATCTTGGAGCTAATAGGAGACACTGGAATTTATTGAGTAGGGGAGTTTATCGACTACATGCATTAAAAGGCTTTGACAAAGGACAATCCTCATTTATGACAAAAACCTTACAGGTATGGGCGTAGAAGGATTTTTTAAAATAAAATTATAAGTATCCCTTTAAAAGCCAAAGCTGACATTACATGCAATTTGGAAATACACCATCCCAATAAAAATAAAGATAAGGCAATGAGGTCCCCTTCCCCCTCTGCTACTGGCCATATATCTCAAAATGTTAGTAAGAGCCACAAGAAAGAAATTAAAGGCACAAAGACAGGAAAAGAAGAAATGGTGCTATCCGTAGCTGCTGATAACGCAATGGCTTATTTAGAATCTCCTAGAGAGTTAGAAAACAAACCAACCGAAACAATTAATAGCTTTACTAAAGTGGTAGGATACAAAATGAACCCACGAAACCCAACAGCGTTTCTATATGGCAATAACGAATCCAGGAGGGAAGAAGAGAAAGGGAAATCCCATTCAAAATAATTAGAAAACTTCTTAAATATCCAGCAGTCAACCTACCAAGGGCAGCAAGGTGGCACCACAGTGCGCAGAGTGCCAGACTTGGAGTCAGGAAGACTACTTGCGTTCAAATTTGGCCTCAGATGCTTACTAACTGTGTGATCTTGGGCAAGTCACTTAACCCTGTTTGCCTCAGTTTCCTTATCTGTAAAATGATCTGGAGAAGGAAATGGCAAACCCCTCCAGTATCTCTGCCAAGAAAACCCCAAATGGGGTCATTTGGACCTCGTTGAATCATAAGAAGTCAACCTACCAAGGTATACCCCAACCCTGAATAGATACAATCATAAATGACTTCCCAAAGAAACAGAGGCTTGAACAAAGGGATATTCCATGCTCATAGCTCACGTGTGAGTTGTACCAATATAATAAAAATCATAATGCTATCTAAATTAATTTACAGATTTAGTGGTGATCAAGGAGAGAAAAATAACATCATTCATATGAAGAATCCAAAAACATTGTTTCAAAGAAAACAAAGACCAAAAAAGCAGAAATGAAGGGTGGAGAGCATTCTGGACCTCGAGTTATGTTATCAGGTAGTGATCATCAAACCAGCTGCATAACGGCTAAAAAACGAAAAGTCGATTCATGGAAGAAGTCCTAGACAGAAGTAACTGAACTCCACAACCCAAGTGGAATAGACCCCAAACCAGAAATTACCTGGGGAAGAACTCTGAACTGGTAAGATGTTTTGGAAAAACTAGAAAACAGTCTGGCAGGAATTATTTTTAGACCAACATCTTATACTCTTTGTGATTGATGCCTTGGGGTGGGGTACGGGGGACAATCTTGAATTCAGTAATGGCAGCAATAAGTGAGGGGCACTTGAAGTTTGTCACACACTTCACATAATTTCACCTGATCCTTAGACCCTCCCCATGAGTTACTGAATTTCAAACAGAAGCTTGGAGTAATTTGATCATGGTCACACAGCTAGTAAATATTAGAAGCAGGATTTGAACCCAGGCCTCTCCTTACTCCAGCATACCACCCTGATGCTCACATTCCATGCTCTGAGGTCCTTTTGAGTTCTGGCTTTCTAACTGATTGTAGTGATCTGTTTAGGGCTCATAACCAAGGCCTAAAGAAGGGGTAGGGGAACCCATTAATCCCTCCTGACTCCTGCCAGGGCTTACTAACTTTGAGGAGAGATGCATTTCTAGAGATAAACCCATATCTACAGATAATGAGCAAAGCCCTCCTCCTGTTCATGTGGATGCCCTGGACTGAATTACCCTCCCAGTGAGGACCAGAGTACAGACCTGAATGGCATAATGCCCATAGGCGATAGGCAGGGACCGGTCTCCTGAGAAAACATCATAGGGACCACGCTTGCTTATGGTCCGGGTCAGTAACTCTTCCATTCCACTTTTGAAGGTGTAGGTCCCTGGCGATAAACCACTGCCCTGGAATCAGAGGAATGACCAAGCATTAGGAGAGCCACAGCAAAGAAATGCACCGTTTCCATCTCCCAAATTCAATGTCATTCAGCAATCATTGATTAAGCACCTCCTGTAGGAAAAGCTCCATGCTTAGAGCTGGGGATAGAAAGTTGAAAAATGGGAATGATTCTGGCCCTCACGGAACCTCCAG